>LR990103.1:3822000-5073500 GCA_905147225.2 Euproctis similis
TAAATAGCTAATACGGATAATTATTGGACAGGCTAAAGCTTTTAAGCCAAACTGCCTGGTCTGACGTTATTTTTTATTATGAAGTAATGATGATGATGAAACTTAAAACTAACCTAAACTAACTTAACCTAACCTAATCATACATAAAGTCGTGATGATGTTGCGAGGGAGTCCTGACGACACTGTAGGAGAGCACACTAAACACGATATTTACACCATTCCCCACATTTGCACTCATATACGGACACTTATTAAACAAAATTCGTGGCATTTTGTATCCATTGAAACACAAATCTGAGAAAATAATGCAAAAACGGACATGACTCATCCACTAGTGGTGAGTAGTGAGTAGTTCCGGACCGTAATAGTTCCGAGAACTATATTATATACTTAAACAAAATTTATTTTTTAATTTTAATTTTATCCAATGATAAAATTCGTGGCATTTTGTATCCATTGAAACACAAATCTGAGAAAATAATGCAAAAACGGACATGACTCTTCCAGCCCACAGTCCCGCCAAAACTCGTCTCAGTTGAATTGACAAATTCTGTTGCCGTCAGAAATCCATTGAAGTTAGAAACCAATGGAAATAACATGTTAACATAAACTTGGTGATGATTTTTAATTATAGTTAAACGTTCTTGGCTACTGTTTTTTAAATATTATTGAGTATTAATTTTTTTTTGTAGAATTAATAATTTAATTAGAATTATGTATATTGTTAATGCTAGCTATGCTATTTTGGATATCAAAAGACTATTTTAATCATAGATAAGAATAATAGATCGGCAATAGTCATCCAACAACGATACCAAAAACGGCTTGTTGATGTGTGAGTCATTTATAAATGTGTGCGTAAAAAGCGCTTCAATAAATAAAATGTAAATATCCTGAAAATCTAATATACGATGCTGTCAGTGATAAATACTAGTACATTTTAGCTGACATTTGTCATCCAATAAAGTCTATGCTAAATCTATAATTTTAATTCACTTCACTTCACTTCTTGATACTGGCTTCGCATACTAGCTAATGCGACTTAGCCACATAATTTTAAATAAGTTGCTGACTCTAAAGTAAGTACCACACTATTGCAATATACCTCAAGATAGATGCGCACAGTAGTAGTAGATAAGAATTCAAATTTAAAACTTATCAAGGGACTTAAAAAAATAATCATTTTTATTAGCTTTTTATTAGCTTCACCTGTATGTTTGTTTGTAACCGACTTCTTTTTAGTGTTCATAGTTCACTTCTCGCACCACCATCTAGTGGCAATCAGCGGAAGTATACGTTATCAACTTGAAACGAGTTCCTTGTATAAGTCACAGATGGCGCTATTAACGCGCTTGTTATAGAAAACCGAACTAAGAAATATAAAATAAATAATAGTTTAAAAAAACTAAAAAACACGCTTTTTATAGAAAACCGAACTAAAAAATAGAAAAAAAAAATATTTTATTTTAAAAAAAGCTTGTGGTGCATGGTGTCAATAGTTATAAATATTTTATTGACAGATATGAGTAGAGTGATTATCATTTCGAAAATATCTTAAAAAGCACCCCACGCTTTTTTTAAAATAAAATATTTTCTTTTTATTTTTTTCTATTTTTTAGTTCGGTTTTCTATAAAAAGCGTGTTTTTTTTTATTTTTTTTTAAAACTATTTTTTTTTTTTTAATATCAAAAGACATTTCTTATGACACATATGGTGACATATATATATATATATATAGTGTTACAAATGCGTTGCCGACCTCTAAGAGTCGAGATATCTTTCTCCCGTAATCCTTAAAATAAGGCAAAATCTTCTGGAGTGCCATCAACTCAATATAAAAGTCGTACTTGCGTGGATCCCGGGTCACTCTGGAATCCCAGGTAACATTAATGCAGACTCTTGTGCCAGATTAGCGGTACAGAATGGCACTCTGGAACATTTTCAAACCTTTTCACAAGACCTTTGTCTACTTGCTAAGTCCCTGCAGTATAAATCATGGACAGTTGCCTGGAACACATCAAAATTAATCAAAGGTAAGTATTACGCCGATGTCCAATCCGACATTCCCTCATCTCCATGGTTTTTTAGGTCCTGCAAAGTTGACAAACGTACAGTTTCCACTATTTGCCGCCTTAGACTTGGTCATTCCTGTACCCCTGTGTTTCTTGCTAAGCTCAGGATCAGGAATTCATCTCTTTGCGAATGTGGCCTGGATGAGGGAAATGTCAATCACATTTTTTTCTCATGTCCGAGATTGCGTCAATCCCTCTATGATGTCCTTCCCTCCGAAATTCCTCGTCCTACATCTATCAAATGCCTACTCTCTCTCTCATTTCTTTACCTTCAGTGCGGTACATCTTATGTAAATTTGTTAAAAAAAACAATATTTTCTTGTAGACTGTAGTAGTAAATAATTATAATATTAATGTCGCTAGTTTTTAAATTCGTATTTTTGTTTTTATAAGTGTCTTGGTAGTTATCAGTAATAGTGTTTGTATTTTTTTGTTTTAGGTAGAAAGTAGTTGATTGTTTAAATCATATAGGTCATAAAATACTCAATCGAAATTATGTTTATTTAATTTCTTTCTTCATTTGTTTCCTCTGGTTTATGACATCAATGCAACTAAGCCTGGCAGAATATAAATAACAACCAGTCATTATAAATACGCGCCAATAAAGGAGGACTCCGATTTCATTTACTACGCTGGTTGAAGAAATCCTGCGGTCATCATAACTGGCCAAATTCTCCTCCTTACCGTGCAAATTCTTCTGTCTGAAGCGTTTTTAAGTAGAAAGTGAATAGAGTGGCTAAGTCGCATTAGCTAGTATATGCGAAGCCAGTATCAAGAAGTGAAGTGAAGTGAAGTGACCTCTAAGAGTCACTTTCCGCTGTCTGTTCCCATATAATATGCTTATATATTTAAAATTGCGCAATTGATTTTGATGCGGTTTTTTTAATAGTTAGAGGGTTTTAACGGTGTGGTTTTGATTTTATATGATGTAGTAAACAAAAAATGATAAACATAAAAACATAACTTCACGCCTTTTGTTACCCGAAGGTGTAGGCAGTGGCTGTTAAGCCTCGTATCACCGCCGCCGTTACGTTTACGTCCCAAATGGAATAGGTGGCGAACCTATTGCCATACCGGGCACAAAGTTTTTCAGTCATCGATATTTATCACACTTAACTTCCGAAAACGATTTCGAAAAGTCATTGGTATGAGCCAGTGTCAGGAATCGAACCCGGACCTCTGGATCAGAAGCTCGACCACTGCGCCACAGCAGCAGTTATAGCCGATAAATAGCACAAATTGAACCTCATGTTATCCAAAATTTACTCATTTATTACTTTTGACGGGGAACAAAGTTCACCGGGTCAGCTAATAATATATTTGATGAGTATAATATAAGCTACATAAAGTACAGTATGTCTCGTCCAATAGACAAGTCAATGCTAGCAGCAGCCCAGTAGCGCTGCCAACCAGCTAATAATCTCACATTTTGGCTAAAATCTCGTACATTTGATATATACTTAACTAAAAAGTGATAAAAGTATGATATATATATATATATATATATATATATTTATGGGATAGGAGGAAAAACGAGCAGACGTGTTACCTGATGGTAAGCAACCAACGCCGCCCATGGACACCAGCAAAACATAATGTGTTACTGTTGCGTTACCGACCTTTAAGGGATAGGGAAGGGGAGGGTGGGCCTCCGGGTACCTCTCTCACCGAACGAAACGCGGCATGAGCCACTTTACGTCGATCTTCTGAAAGGGCGTGGTATTTCACCGGTCGAACCGGCCCATTCACGCAGCAAACTGCTTGGCTTTACCACTTGTAATAGATTAATAAATTTGTTTAATAGAAAAATGAAATTCCTCCGCGCTAAGGAAGTGAAACTTTGTAACAAATATACATTTTTAATAAACCAAATGTAAAACGAGCTCATCTTACTTATGTGGTGGCCCTGTGGTACATTGTGGTAAAACTACTGACTGTGGAATCGAGATTGGCGGGTTCGATCTCCACCCTAGTATAAATATTTATCTAGATATGGGTAGAAACTGATAGAACAACTAGAGCTCTATTGTGGATGATATTTTGGATACACATATTCCACCATATTGGATTTGAATGACGTCATATTTTTTCGAGTTACTCTTAGTTAGCATTTTCAATTGATACACATATTGCAGAAAAGCATTTAAAATCTCACGTGATGAGAAAAAAATTCTAACTTGGTTCATATACTGACTGTACGATATGCAGTGGTAAGCTAAGTGGACTGAATTCCAATATGTCGAGATAATTATATAGAGGGCGGCTCAGTGTATGTCCAAGACTCAGCTAAGAGATTGTTTTCAAAGCCACTAACCTGATATGCGGACTATCTGTTTAAATGCGCCGCAAACGTTGCCGATGACCACTCTCAGATAACTCCAGGCACCAGCATCCGTTAGAAAAGATAATTTTAATACACAAGATCAGTCATCCGTGCAAAGGCAATAATCACCTGATTTGAATCCGTCTTCTTTTGAGGTCTTTTCGCTTACAGCGTGTGCGCTGTCGTACCAGCGCTTTAGATGTGACTAAAGAGATGCACATATCTCTTCCAAGGCGGTAGTTTATACCGCCAATTACAGTTATTAACTTATAATCTCTGGCATAAAGTCCGAACATTGATCTTTTATGTTACTGTTCTGACTATTTTTGGGCATGTAATGAGGAGGGATGATGCACATGTCGTCAAAATAATGATGAACCTGAATGTGGAGGGAAACAAGAGAAGAGGGAGACCGAAGAAAACATGGATGAATTGTGTGAAAGACGATATGACTTCCTGAGGGGTGTTACTGTGGAAGAAGCGAACGATAGGGAAGCGTGGAAAATAAAAACCTATTGTGCCGACTCCAAATGATGGGAGAAGGGCAGGAAGATGATGAGATCTGACTATTTTTAAGTGTATGCAACACTTCAAAATAGTCAATTAAAACAGATATTAGTTAAATTATATTAAAAACAATAAAGAATACGAGCCGAAGTTTTAGTAATTAGTAAATCGGGGCAATCCCCATAAACGATTTACTAATTTTGCGGCAACGAGTTGTAAGTATTACAAGTAGTACTAGATCATCCTTGTTTCGGATGTTTAAGTTGTGAATGTTTATTTTTTTTTCACCTATATTTTTTTTTTGTATATAAACTATTATGGAACGGTCAGAATCCCCTTACATTTCTGCCTAAGGGGCCTAGACTTTAAACAGCACAAACAGCCCTTTTTTGAAGTATAAAGATTGTGTTTATGTCCGCAGAAGAAGCCCACAAAGTATGCCATAGGACATAATACTATAGAAATAACTGAAATTTTAGACTTCAATATTCTTTAATACTCCAATCTTTTTAACTGCAAATGCCGTCGAGCTAAGTTTGACCGCCGGTTTTTCGATAGAGGTCGCGAATGACTTTTCGAAATTAATTTTGAAAGTTATGTGTGATAAATATCGATGACTAAAAACTTTGCACCCGGTGTGGCAATAGGTTCGCCACCCATTCCATTCGGGACGTAAACATAACGGCGATTCGAGGCTTAACAGCCACTGCCTACACCTTCGGGTAGAAAAAAGGCGTGAAGTTATGTTATGTAATGTTGATAATGACGTAAAATCCATGAAAGTGAATACGTAAAAAAACTGTAACTCTCCTTTTACCATAGTCTATGTAAAATAGTAATCGTCGTACCTAAATAATTTTAACAAATTGAAACGTAACGATTGTGGATTAGTGGAACAAACACTAGTATTAACTGCCGCGTTGCAACAAACAGGCGTCGTAATTGTGACCGCCCAAAGAAGCCTATCGCGGGGAGGGCTGAGGCTCCGAGAGTGCAGAGGAGCGAGCAAACTGACTGACGAAGGAGACCAGCCGATTACCGGCTCGAACGAGTCCGCTTTGCCGCACCGTACTGCATGCACGTTAGCGATAACACCGTCAACATGATCGGTCAAATACAAATTCACACATCGAACTTTTAAATAAAACAACAATTCTTTCTTTTTTTTAATAAATCGATTTGATTTTAACAATAAAACAGTTTTATTTATAAATTATTTATAGTGAAAAAGTGTGGTGACTTAGTGTTTCTTAAATATCTCCGTAATATATTAGTTTTATATCTAGTGCACAATGAAAACGGTATTGTTGTATATTGTGTCTACTACAAGTCCGTGGGAAATATGTTGACAGGAATTATTGTATTTTGTGTTCTTCTATCGCATCTCATTCCGTCTGGTAAGTTAAATTTTAAACATAATAGAGATTAAATATTTCGTTGATTATGTAAATAAAACACAGTTTCACATAATTAAAATGATATCTATGTTAGTAGAGAAACAGTTTCGAATATTTTGTAACATAAAATATGGATAAGCGGGTCGCTGATGAAAGTGATTTTCATAATTTTATTTCATTTTTAATCAGATATACAGAAAATGCAATTTTTCCACGGAGCTAATTTAATTTAGTGACCTCCGCAAATAATTTATCCCTCTCTAATGTTAGACGTTGGGATGTTGGAGGGTATTGACTCTTGGTTTGCTAGACGGTTACTTGATATTCAAGGTAATGATTAACACATCTTTACGCATTAAATATGATCATATGAAGGCATTAAGATATTTCCGTTCGCTAACCAATAAATAATTAGTGACAATTAAGAATTGCAGCTGCATGCGTCCATTAACTACCCACGAGAATAATTCTCCACATCAGTAGATTGGGTATATTTTTAAAGACTCGGTTACTTTTAAATACCATGTTAGTTGGTGCAATAACACAGAGTAATTAAAGGTTGTATACTATATAAATAAAATTAATATTGGCCTAAACCATACAAAGAGAACTTAATATATTTTCGTAGAAAAATATACGTTATATGACCGATAACGAATTACTTAGATTCTTTTTGTCCAATCTAATATAAATACTATCTTGATCTATTTGTATTTTAAGTATAATAAATACAGATTAAAAAATAAATATAACTTTTTTTTTTAGAATTAATAGCGCGTTATAAGTTTTAAAAAACGAATTGGATAATAACCGTTATATTTTTAGGTAGGTAAAACCTCCATTATTAGCACTTAGCTTCAAGCATGACAGCGCAACCATAGTTTAGGCTGTTTGTAACTTTGTTAAGAACAACGTTTACTGTTTAACTGAATAACTGATGTGCTTACCCACTTTTTTTTTAAATTGCATATAGTGTAATCCGCGTTGTGCCATTTCCCTGTATCTACGCTGTGCACGAATAATTAATCTAGTCTTAGACATATAGCGTATAGTCTTTCTAAATAAACTACATGCCTTTTATAGCCAAATGTGTGGAAAAAAAAATACAAATCATATTCATTTATTATCGCAAAAAAAAAAGTATAAAAATATAAAAAATACTTAACGACTATTGAATAGCTATGTGAAGATAATTTCAGACAATTTGTTGGTTTTATATTTAAAAATAAACAGTAGGTATAACTGATTAATTATTATTTAATTACAGCCATCATGCAACGAGGTTTGAATCGGGTATATTATAATCTCCCTTGAATTAATTAAAATTGAAATATAAAAATATTTTTAGGTTGAAAATATGTAGTTGAAATAATCTCGAACTTTCGGCCATAGTCCAAAAAAATGCATTGGTCATGAACTGATTTAAAAATCAGTTAATAGGTATCTGATATTCATAAATATAGATAGAGCCGTCTTGTCTCATCATCATCATCAGCCCACATTAGTCCACTGCTGAACGTAGGCCTCCCTCTTAGCTCGCCATAACTCCCGGTCGTGTGTCAGCTGCATCCATCCGTATTGTCTGCTTTCCTGCAACTCTTCTGTCTTACTCTCCTCAAAACCTTAGATTGAGATTAAAATCGATTGGAATGAAACGTCACTTTGTGCATGTTTCCAAATTTTTTTAAAGTTTCCGTTTCCCAAAATTTTAAAGATGTTTATTTACCTACTGAGGGATTAAGTTATCATCATTAAATGCATATAATATTATTATATGCAAATGCAAATTAATTACACACAAAGTATATCAGTTCTAATATACTAAAAGACATATTTACAATGAAATTAGAAGCAATAATATAAAATAAAGGCCATAATTGATTAAGATTGTATTGGAAAATTCCCACCGACGTGGACATTATAGTTACCTACTCGAATAACAGACAACCTTGTGGGTAATTTTTCTGTTAAATATAGTTTATATTAATATTTAGATATTATTAAAGTAATTTAAGAAACATTATTATCACGTACATATTTTTTGGACACATAAAAACTTTAATAATAATTTCATAAACTTAACAATTTGTGGATTTAAATAAATTAATCCATGCTAATTTTGAACGGACGTAAATTTTAATTACAAATTTACAACAAACTGGGTACAGTTGTTTTTTTTTTATAATTTGTTATATTTACTATTGTATTTGTTAGTGTATGCTGGGCTTAAGTTGAAAATACATTTCTTAATTTCAAACCGGGTAAGGGTCGAGGGGAGAAGTTGTTTCGTATTTTGTCTATGGTTTTGGTACGTAATTTTCAAGGGTTCATTTCAAAATAACCTAACATAACTTTACGCCTTTTTCTACCAGACTCGCCGTTATGTTTACGACCCAAATGGAATAGGTAGCGAACCTATTGCCATACCGGGCACAAACTTTCAGTCATCGATATTTATCACACATAACTTTCGAAATTAATTTGGAAAAGTCATTGGTGTGAGCCAGGATTTGAACCCTTTTTCCCGCTTCCGAATCAAGAAGTGGCCTCTTGATTCAGACACGGGTTAAACTACCGACAAACTACAAGCATTTAGTTACTTAGTTTGGAACTAGAGGGCACTGTGTGTGTTGTGTCAAAGATATTATAAAAAAAAATGTTTTGATAACCGCGTGATATACTTAATTTTAAATGAAAAATGAGTTCATTGAATGCCGATTTGGCAACTACATAACATCGGTATAAATATCTGTTACTGATACATAGTATTATTATGATTTGTTTTATTGAAAACTAGCTGTTACCCGGTACTTCGTCTGCGTGGTCGCCATAAAGCAGCAAAAATACTGTGCCTGTGCCATTATATGGGTTCATTGCTCACCCCCAATTAGTGATGGCGTCATAATATTTAGCCTATGTGTTGACCCGACCTCTTGGCTATATTGTTGTAAAATTGGACGTAAAAACATGTAGTACTTTTAGTGTTTAACTGATACAAACATAAAAACTGATAAAAATTCTAAAAATCATATTTTATAGTCAAATCATATATCATATCGATAGTAGATCATGTCCCAAGTATTTAAAAAAAACAAAAAACTGTTCAGTTTCAACTTCCCTACAATTTTATTGTTGATTTCTGGTTGTGCATTGTTTGACGAATTAAAATATCATGTCGGACAGGATAAAATGTTTACAGACAAAGTTGATATAATTGGGATTTAAATTTTTCTACAGCCTTTTTATGAAGCGTTCGAAAAATGTGTTGTAATACTACATAACATAACATAAAAAACATAACTTCATGCCTTTTGTTACCCGAAGGCGTAGGCAGCGGCTGTTAAGCCTCGTCTCGCCGTTATGTTTACGTCCCAAATGGAATAGGTGGCGAACCTATTGCCATACCGGGCACAAAGTTCGTCAGTCATCGATATTTATCACACATAACTTCCGAAAACAATTTCGAAAAGTCATTGGTGTGAGCCAGTGTCTGGAATCCAACCCCGGTCTTCTGGATCAGAGGCCGTGCGCTCGCCTACTGCGCCACCGAGACTAAAAATTGTAATATTAAGTAACACCGTATTAAGAAGTAAATTAATTATATTATTTACAATATTGTATATATTGTAAATAGTATTAAAAAACTACCTGAAATCAAATTTCTCCGCCTCTCGGTCTACTAGCAGCGTGCCCAGAAGACTGGCCACATTGCCACGCTGAATGGCAATGCTAATCCTCTGTGTGAAGAATAGACCAGCCCTCTGGTCGCGAGAGGCTTCGATCAGCCTCTTTGCAAGATCTTTGTAAAGTGCACGAGCACTCGGACCCCATGCCCCCAAAGTCTCAACCCCAAACGGCTCAAACACATAGTCACCTACAAGCTTTCTGTATTTGTGCCGCTTGAGATTTTCTGCCGAAGCAGCAGCAGCACCGGCCACGTCCACCGTGCTTGGAAGATGCGATGGCGCAAGGGTGTCGACGCAAGTAGCGTCCGACACCAAAGGCCTACCCATCTTCCAAGGCAAAAGAGACATCCCGTCCGGTCTCTTGCCATCATCGCGCACCAAACCGTTCGGTAAAGTTCGGTTCCAGTATTTATTTATGTTATCACATAACAGGGATTGTTTTTAGTGTATGTATTCTATTAGTAAGTGACCCTCAAACAATACCCACACACTATTATCTAAACGTGAAAAATATTTTGTTCTATATCGTCATTTAGAATTTTTTCACAGTTACCACAGGCACTTGGCCATCACTTGCACATAGAGATATTGTTAACACTCAATATTTAAGTAACTAAAACAAACCGAACAGACAAACAAATTTTATTGACATTATTCAGAGGTCACCAAGGTTCTGAGACCAAAATGTGCACTAACTGTCTGAAACTTCGAAGATAAGTTGCGCGAGATTTTGACAAATCGGCAGAATAATTACAACACTATCTTTATACATATAACGTATATTATTGTTTCTATTAAAAAATAGCACTCGGGGACATCTGACCCAGAGGTCCCAAATTCGAATTCCTTCTCTCTCTAGAGTCCCTAAGAGAATTCGTTCATCAAGGCACAATTGCCGCGACATCTGCGATTATTCCAAAGGAATTTACAAAAAGTATGTTATATATATTTAAGAGTGATGGTTATTTTGTTGCTGTCGAGTTCAGGCGAGCAAAGTCACGGGCGTGTCCTAGAACCAAATAAACTCATCTCTCAAATCATTACCATTGCCATGTGCCAAATAGCCAATCTACACGTCACTCAAACGAAAATACCCGTGGAAACTGTACGTCATATTTTGGCATAACTCACAAGAGCCCAGGTTTGTGTTGACATGGAAAATTATTAGCTTTAACTGAATCCCAAATGGGCTTCGGTTTATATAAGGTTTAAATTAATTGACAGATTATAGAATAACATTTTTTGCTATGTCTAAAATTATGGTACTAAAAACTAGCTTCTCAACAAAAGGACCTAACTATAAAGATAAGCTCTTTTACCGGTCGTGTTTTCATTTTTCATCTCGGTTATTCTGTTCCATATTTGAAACAAAGTTTTTTTTTTTCATTTTCTTAGTATGTAGGTAGTAAAGGTTACAGAACGCTCCACCGCCCGCCAATTTTTATTAAGTAAATGAATAATATAATATATGTTATGACAAAAACATAAGAATAAAATTACGTATTATTAACACAATAGGTAATAAAAATGGCTTTCATTGAAAAAATATATAAAAAAACAACACGCCTATAAATAACAGCTTTTGTACGGCAATAGTATCAACAAAAAAAAAATGCAAAAATCGAAAGTGTCGTGTATTATTAAAGTTAAGACAAAATTTAAAAATGGAACTTAAATCGAGAACATTTGAAAAATAAAACCAACTTAAGTAACAACGACTTGGTTTACATCGTATTCGATTGATCGTAACTATTAATTTTACATATTTATTTCTAAGACTATTTATTTTCTATTAATTTTACAATACATTTTCCGATAATCGAATGATTGACATTTCAAATGAATATACTTAAAGACGTAGGCAGTTCTCGTAGTAACCAATGCCATAAATCGGTCATAGTTTGTTCAGTAAATTGCATAGTTATGTTAATATTAAACAGGGCACTCGTAATGTAGGATATTGCAATATTTTTTTATGAGTCTGTATATTGTAAAGCTAACGAGGTTAAGTTAATAATAAATCATTATCGTTAAATACATTAGTTATACTCGTTAAGTTACTCGTAGTAGTGGCCTGTAGATCGACCGGCCCGCTTCTGAATCCATAAATCCTGAGTTCGAACCAGGGCTCACAGCAGTGACTTCTCGGAATTCGTATGATAATTATTGTGCCTGTTGTATCGTAATAGGTTCCCCCACACATTCCATTTGGCCCGCAAATAGTTGTCTAGTCGGAACATAATAGTGCCTACACTTTCGGAGAGAAAAACCCGTGAAGCTTAAAAAAGTATTCGTTATATAAAAAAAAAACAAGTGTCCATTCTTGTTTATCAGACAATATCATTAATAACAAATTAAATAAGAGTAGGATCAATTTAAGAATCATCTTTTATCTATTAAAAAATGCTGCATTCTTATTATGAGTACTAACCGTGAATTTAGTGTTCACCACATCTTTTCCAGTTAAATAACCGACTCGAGTTTAGTTAAACTATTAAAATGGACTTGATGGCAGAATTATTAATTACATATATGACTTCAAAAAACCGAGAGAAGGTTCTCAAATCGATAGTATTTTTTTTATGTTTACATGTATGTACCGATTTTGATTGTACCTTCATAACAGACCAAGTTTACTAGTCTAGTTAGTTATTCATAGGTATATAAATGACTTAATGTCACACTATGTTAAGATTTTGGCTCAGCTAATCGATGCCGTCAAAAATCTTTTTTTCGATATTGTTAGAGCACTGTAGCACTTGTGAGTTGCGTCTATGTGTTAGCTATTTATATCTGCCAACAGATGACTGAACTCAGAATATTTTCTGCCAAATATTGTAGGTATACAGTAGAAGTGTTTATCTGACACAAATAACTAAAATAATAATAGTCTTGTGGTATAGTTTGTAGACAGATTGTCTGCAAATAATCACAGCCCAGTTTGAGATTGCCTGTACTAGCTTTAACAATTCGAGTGATTTGGCCTAACATAACTTTACGCCAAATCCCTTACGGGGTAGGCAGAGAGAACAGAGCGCCATAAGACACGATTCTTATACCCCTCTTTCGCTTCTTTGACTTTCATGACTCTTTTCGCGCGTCGATTTTTGAGGCTCCTAACATCGCCTTCCTCCAGAATACGTTCTATTAGGTCATGGAATTTGTGTCTTGGCCGATCTCGACTCCTACATTCATCCACTTTTGCATTGTATATCTGCTTAGTCAATCTTGTATCATCCATCTTTTTTACATGTCCGAACTATCGGAGCATACCCTTTTTTACTTTTACACCGACACTGTCTTTCCAACTTCCTTCCTTACGACCTTGCTTTCGACGCTGTCAGTGAGAGTCACTCCGCAGATTTTGCGCAGTGCCCTCATTTCGAGCGCTTTTTTTTATCAGTTTTTTACAATTTTATCAGTAGGTATATCGTGTATTCAACTTAGGACAGTATATTAGTACACATTGACTGTAAAACTGATTGACTGAAATTTAATTAACAAAGTGACTATTAGTCCGGATACTGTACGAATAATTTATTATTATTTATCCGGATACTGTACGAATAATTAGTCATTAGTCATCCGGTCAAATTCGTTTTTGTTTTTTTTTAGGTAGGTTTAGGTTAGTTTAAGTTTTGGTTTTTTTTTCTATTTGTAAGAGCATTTGTTACAGAAAAAATAAAATAGAATTTCCTACTGTATTTTTATATCAACAGCTTTTACTGTATAAAAATAATAAAAGCACAGGTTTTATGTTAAAATAAAAGAAATTATTTATGCATACATATAAAATTTCAAAATAGCCAGATAAAAATAATAAATTATTCGTACAGTAACCGGATGAATAGAGTCAGCCTTTAATTAATATCTGAAAATACTAGCAGTAAAAATGACAAAAAAATCGGTTCAGAACTTTTTACGTAAGGGATTTAGAACAGACAGTCGTAATATTGTCACTTTAATCAAGCGTGAATTATTCAGTAATATTTTATTTAAATAACTATTTCTACTACATACATCTGTATTTGTACTAAATTTGTTATTTACTTTTTTAGATGATATAATTATGATGATATAATTATGTAGGTGCGCTTTTAGCAGAGATGGAAGGTACACCGCGGATGTAGAAAGACGAGTGGCGATAGGAAATAGCGTAAATGGAGTGTTGGGCAGATTCCTGGGCGCAAAAAATATTAGCAGAAAGGCCCCGTTAGCAATCCACAATGCAGTCCCGATCCCAACACTAACTTATGGAAGCGAGAGCTGGGTATGGCAGAGTGTGCATGAAAGTAGAATAAACGCGGTAGAAATGAGGGCACTACGCAAAATCTGCGGAGTGACTCTCGCTGACCGCGTAGAAAACAAGGTTGTAAGGAAGGAAGTTGGTTTGAAAGAGAGTGTCGGTGTAAAAGTAAGAAAGGGCATGCTCCGATGGTTCGGACATGTAGAAAGAATGGTTGACGCAAGACTGACTAAGCAGATATACAATGCAAAAGCGGACGGATGTAGGAGTCGAGGACGGCCAAGACACACATTACAAGACCAAAAAGAACGTGTTCTGGAGGAAGGTGATGTTAAGAGCCTCAAAAACCGACGCGCGTGCATGAAAAGAGTTATGAAAGTCAACGAAGCGAGTGAGGTGTGTAAGAATCGTGCCCTATGGCGCTCTGTTCTCTCTGCCTACCCCGCAAGGGATTTGGCGTGAAGTTATGTATGTATGTATAATTATGTAGGTAAGGTCGTATTCCCTGCATCACCGCATAGGGGGCACTCTGGGAGGAAGAAGTAAAAAATATTCTCTCTCTTTCTTGGTCTTCTCAATAAACAGAATAGTCGAATGAAGATATTGTCTCAAGGTCTTCTTTAACCTGTTCCAAGTGAACCAAAAACAACACGTAGATTTATTTATTTATCAATTTCATTCCAATTAACACTTTTATTTCTTGGGTCAATTGGAGTCAAATTAGTTAAATGATCGTTGATTCGGTGCGAAGGCTGTTTTCAGCCACGTCCAGATATGTAGTAGGTATAGTTGATACTGAGCACGCGTAGATCCAGGGTCAAAGTCGTCCAGGTCGAGTGCATGACTTTTCCGAAAAAAAAAACAATAATTAAATAAAAAACAAAGAAGTTTGATAGTAACACACTAAAATATCTGCAAAAAAATCATTACAAGAATAAGTTGAAAGTAGATAAAACTTGTAAACTAAAGGTCAAACCAACTTAATTTTGTTGAACATTTGTATTTCTATTTATTAAAAAAGATTCATGGATTAATGAAAAACAGTAAAATCCATCGCTTTCACAATTTCGCAGCAAAAATTTTACGATTTTCCCAGCGATACCAAATTTGTATACTTTTCCGCAGTACCACCATCCAGCTAGGTTCCTTATATTGCATGCGTGCATTCATTATATTGCATGAAAACCTATACCCAAAACATTATAGATATTTTAATATATATTCAATTACAACGGTAATACGGCAATTCCTAATTGGCGTTTGGTAATTAGTATGAATTTATAGACAGGTATGTATTCCAAATGTATGTCAACAAACGGTCCTCCACCTGAGAACGAACACATGAGAATCTATTTGTAACACATCTTACCTTCATCTAACGTAATCAATACAATATAATTGTTACATTCTATGTATTTTTACAAGCGCATCACGCAAAAAATCCAATACCTCATGAACTTTGATACATTTTGCACCGACAAATTGCTATAGGTATAAGTTTTAATTGACTTTTAATTATACGCAATGTTCACAAATTGGAAATCCCGGCCTTCGAGTATCACAGTATTTAATAACAACTGTCTAATACTGGAATATTTATTATACATAAATAATTATAATGCAACATTCACCCAAACAACAACTACACTGACTGATCGTCAGCTGATTAATATCCGCCATGTTTTTTTCTGCGTTAGTGCTAAGTAGCAGTCCTAATACTGTACTGGCTAGTTGTAACTTGTAAGTACTCTAAGTACATCATTACATAGTATAAAACAAAGTCACTTTCCGCAGTCTGTGCCCTTATATGCGCATATCTTTAAAACTACGCAACGGATTTTGATGCGGTTTTTTTAATAGTTAGAGGGTGTCAACGGGGTGGTTTTAATCTATAATTCATGTATAGTGTAGTTAAAAAAAGTGATAATTTTCAAGATTTAGAACTTCAATCGCAAACGCTGCCAGAACCTTAAGTGATAAATCAAAACAATGTGCTACATTAATATACACCTTCAAAAGGTCTACAAAAGGTCAGCGAGGGCATATTATGTCTTTCTCTTAGGGATAGCCCACAATTACCATTTTTATTTTTTACTGTTTACGAGAACTAATGGCCTTTTTACGAAGCGATTTTAAACATTACAGCATTAATTTTCATCCAATTAAGTGTCTTCAGTAGATTGCGCATGTAATATAGATGATCCTGGCCCTTGCAGCATGCAATTTAAGCGAATATTTTCGAAGATATTGCAGTATTAGCATAGCGGAACAGCAGTTATTACTTTTGATGCGGAACAAAGTTCGCCGGGTCAGCTAGTAGTAAATAATAATAATACCTACATTACCATTAAGACTGTTTAAGACGTTGGTATTACATACTTGTGTAACTATAAAATAATGTAATCTCTTAATTCTGAGAAACACATTCCATAAATCCTTTGCCTACTTATGTCTTTAAAAAAATATAATCATTGTGAAAAGTACATAATGGAGTCTTAGAATACGAACATTAGAAGATGTCACCGGACCCTAAACCTGGATATCCTTTTCCGGTGTAACCGTTTCCATTCTCCATCAACCGCTTTCTACCTAAACACCCTGAGATACCTAATATCTCATCTATCCTCAGATACGTGGCCTTAGAAATAAGAGGAAAGGATTGCTATGTATGTTATGATATAATAATGAATGAAACAAATCGTATCTACACAATAAAACTCTGCGTACACATGCGGGGGCTATAAGCGTGAATGTATTAGAAACATTTGTGTGAACTGCCTGATATTTGTGTTTTTTATTCATTAAGGTTCTTTCTTGTATAAAATTTTATTAACAACACGCCACATTTGACCTTCAATGTTTCAATGTCAACGATTATTTTATTATTTTTACATATTATATTACAACGTCTAACCTTTTGATACATGTTTTATACCTGAGCAACACAATTAATTGTCCAATATCGATACTTACCTGTCAAAAAGGATCAATTCTTTTCAGTTTCCAGTAGATACCTAAGGGGCGTCCATAAATTACGTGAGATGATTTTGGGGGGGAGGGGGTCGAGTCAAATCTCATATAATCTCACGTTAGGGAGAGGGAGGGTCTCAACAAATATCACGCAATTATTGTTCTGATTGAAACAAAAATAAATATACTATTTTTGTCCATTCAATCCAAATTGTATGGACCAAAATAGTATAGTTATTACTGTGTCTGTCAACTGTCTTATATAAAAGCACGAAGCAATTTTTTTTCTCCAATAACAACCCAACGCCTTTAGGTAAGAAACCCACATTCTGAAAAATCTCACGTGAGATTGGGTGATGGGGGAGGGGGTTGAACAAAATCTCACGACATCTCACCAACGGGGGAGGGAGGGACAGAAAATTTAAAAACACACCTCACGTAATTTATGGACCTACATTAAAATTAAACAATGACCTTTTGTTGCAAAAAGATTCCTCGACTCGATACTTGGTATCAAGAGTGTACTTACTTCAAAATATTCTGTTTGACTATAATAATATCTGATTCATATGGGAAGCATAATACGACAATAGAACTGGAAAGTTTCACTTCAGTTCAAATTGTTATTGTCATCAGACAACAAGATACCTGCCAAATAACGTTTAAAACACGATTTTCATCTGCAAATCTTGAATATATGTAGTAGAAGAAAAACTCAAATGACATAATATGCTAAATTTGTCCATGAAGATAATTTTAGCGTCTGCGATGCATAAATTTTTACGTCTTTAAAGTAAACACGCATATAATTACGACAAATAATGATATATTGTAGGTACGGGTTATTTGGACTGTGAAGCTCACAGAGGTCGGTTTTCTATAACATCTCTGCTGTTTCTTCGTTTTCCAAGTCAGTATATTTGTATTTTCCTTTTATTTATGCGAAAAATATTGGATCTAAGTTTTATAATATTTTGAAAATAATACTGTCATAGTACAGGATAGGAATCGGGAACCTTGGGGATAATTTCCAACGCTTGCTTTTCTAAGGTAAAATACCTTGGGATTATTATTATTTTTTTATGGGATAGGAGGGCAAACGAGCAGGCGTGTCACCTGATGGTAAGCTACCAACGCCGCCCATGGGCACCAGCAACACATATAGTGCTACTGTTGCGTTGCCGACCTTTAAGGGATAGGGGATAGGGAAGGATGGGGAACGGGGTGGGCCTCCGGGTACCTCTTTCACCGAGCGAAACGCGGCATGAGTCACTTTACGTCGATCTTCTGAAAGGTCGTGGTATTTCATCGGTCGAGCCGGCCCATTCAAGCAGCGAACTGCTTGGCTTTACCACTGTTAAAATGGAATAAGTGGAAATTAAAAATCAATCAATCAGCCAAGTTCTTTTTTCATTTTAAGAATGTTGCATGTTAATTTAAAGCTGTTCTTAACAAAGTAGTAATAATTAATGTTAATATTTGTAAGGTGGGTGCGTGGGCAGGCACGTGCTGCGCTTGTGTGCGCGGGCGCAGCAGTTGCGCAAGGGTAGTGACGTCAGCTAGCCGCTACTTAATAATAATTGGTCCGTCTGGTCTTACATGTTAGTTAATCTGTAACGTGTTTCGGCTATTGTCGTAATTAAAACAAGATAATTTCAAGTACTTATGAAGTGCTAGTAACAATAGGGTAATACTTGGTATCTGTGTAGAAATACTGGCTATTTTTATACAGTACATGAAATAAATGATATTGTGAATATTTTTTATCGAATACGTTGTACACCTAATTTATAGGGATTAAATAAAAGCCTTTGTAGATTGCATTTAATTAAATTTTAATAATTTTCAGTAATAATAATTATTATGGTTTCTAATTGATAAGCACTGAAAGTAATAACAAACGGATCCAGGGTTATTTTTTAAAAATGGTTCAAATAATTTGACTTCAAAGTAGATCACATTGTATTTTGCCAACATACAAACTGCATTGTAAACATATTTTTTTCAATTTATAATTAATTTATTAATGGATTCTTGGCATCAATAGTCACTATACCGAAAGTGTTGAGATGTGACACAGAATAATAAGGATTTTGTAATGTTTATTTATTTTATTATGATTTACGCAGTTTCTGATGAATCACATAGATCTTTGTGTTTCTCAACAATACATAGAAGATTTTCTATTTCTTTATCTTGGTTCTTACCTTCGCGGCTTCATTTGCCATGTGAATCTTTTAACATTTACATAAACACATACCTATACAAATAATTAATATGTTATATAAATTCGAACTGTGTACCATTATTTTGTCGAAAAATCTGTAATATTATTATTTTGTAACTGCTTTGCCCCAAATAAGTTTACGACGCCCGATAACAGGCTAGTAAATTCATCATCAGCCTTTTGAGGTGTACTGCTGGACGTAGGCCTCCCCCATAAAGCGCCACAACTGCCGGTCCTGTGCAACCTGCATCTATCGGCCTCCCGCGGATTTCATAAGGTCGTCGGTCCACCTGGTGGAGGGACGGCCTACTCCGCGTCGACCAGTTCGTGGTCGCCACTCGAGAACCTTTCTACGCCAGCGGTGATCGGTTCGTCGAGCGATGTGGCCAGCCCATCTCCACTTCAGCGTGCTAACCTTACGGGCTAATAAATTATGATACCGAAATATGAAATTAATCAGTTTAAATGCGCCTAGCCCAGCCGTTTCGATGATTTTAGGATAAAAAACAGACAAAAGCGTAGTGTTATGTTATTGCGCATATTACCGATGTTATTTTAACCTCCCAAAACATTTTTTACATTGACTTTGTGAAGTGAAATAAATTAACACAACTTATATCAGCAAAGCGATTTACTCACTGATTGATCAAAACAACTTTTAGGATTATATCGCGTTTATTTATTATTTATTTATATTTATTTCCCGACGTTTCGAACTCTTTACAGAGATCATTTTCACGAGTGATGAACAAAAAGATGGTAGTTGTTCAAAAGCTATTTTCATTGATACAGAGAGCACCCACTTTTTGGAAATAAAAATCAAAAAGTTGATGTTAAAAATATGATTTTTACTATTGGTAACCCACATCAGACCATGAGAACAAAAGTTAAATACTTATTTATAAGATGCATTCTTATATGATTAAGGTATAACTATTATTAAATATTCATTGATTTTAAATTAAAAGGTAAAGTGTTTATTAAAGAAATAAATATGATTTACTCACTGGTTAAGAATATTATTGTCATATATTTATCTATGCTAATATTATAAAGTTAAAGATTTTTTGGTTTAGTTGAACACGTATATCTCGGGAACTACTGACCTTGTTTTAGAATTTCTACCGGTGGTTTATAGCCCATTTATCCACAATGGCCATATCACGCTACGGTTGACAGGAGCGGAATATTAATAATTTTTAGTAGTAAAAGTATAAAATTAAGCGATACTAAGTTCGCATAGACGACTAGTTAAAAACGAATACGTATTGGTAACATCCTCAATTCACACAAGGTTAGCAAAATATTGGTATTTTCATAACAACTTGTATTTTTTACTTAGCTGTAGCAAAAATAATAATGCGATTATAAATACTTATGGCTACGATTTTCATATGTTAATTAGGAATGTTGAAATTCGCTTATGTTTTTTTTATTTGCAGCAACGACAATTACCAAACAACGGTACTTTATAAAATTTATTCCAATTTTACGCAACATAAAATGTAAAATGTTGAGAAACACACATTATAAAGAGTATGCTGGTTTAATCTTGTATGTTTTAATTTAATATACATATTACATATTTGCATGAAACAATGAGTTTCTTGTGAGACGAGTATATATAAATATGGAGATGGTTCAAGGGAGTACGTCTATAATACTGTTGTGAAGTACTTGACACGTAGTACTATTTACTGTCTTTTGCACGATCGTATTTTTTTAATTTTTATAGCCACGTGTTTTTCTCAAAGTAAATCAATTGACAATACATCAAAATGTCAATCTGACAGCTCATGACCGAACAGATACAATATGTCAGATAATTCAACACGAGCAAAGTGTTGTCATTTGAAGTTAGGTTTAGGTTAGCGATGTAGTATGTAACACTATGTAAGTTAGCGAAATTTTTAGCATTTTTTCGGTTAATTCCAGCTCGTTATCGACTTTATGTGTAATTTTTACGTTATGAATTCAAACCACCAAAATATGAATTCATTCATGGAATTATAAAACTATTAAACCTATAGACGGGTCATTTTAATAGGCAACATTTGGCAGTTCATCAAAATCCAAACTCGTAACGGCGGGCATGAAATAATATATTTTTTCGTTTTGTTAGGACTGCACAATTTGCTTTATTTATTATTATTTTTTTCAATTACAATCACAATTTATTGTAGTAATGACCAATTCAAGAAATTTCACAATTTGCTTTCACAAAAAAAACAATTCTAAACATAACAAATAATTTCCGATTTAACAAACTGAACGTCGTCACCATGTTGCGTCGTCTAATCACCGACCTTTTTAAATGATAGGGATGTTACTCTAAAATTCAAAAGCTGATAAATATAATTAAATATATCGATTCCTTGTGAAGAAATACCACTGTAAATTAATAACGATGTTGTGGTCAGTGTTGGGCATTAATAAATTAATCATTCCTAATCCGTAGAAATTGAAAGAAAACATAATTATATGACAGGGATTCAAAGATTTTTCAAATTTTTCATGTCAGTATCGATTCATTCACTTTAATCAAAGTTTTTGTGCAGATCATCTCACTAAAATAATAAAATTGACAGACGTCAAATGTTGCCTATTAAATTGACCCGACTATAGTACGCACAATTCCATCTATCGAACAGAAAGAGCAACTTCGATATTTTAATGAAACGTACAAACATTACTAAACTTATTCATGGTTTCACTCTTTTACGAACCATGCGTTTTACCTCACTACTTTTTACTATACTATTTCCTAGTTACCGGTCGGTAAAAGATTGAAGATGCCGCTGGATGTTCATTGAATGCAACAGACACAGAGAACGGGCTCCAGTCTGCTAGTGTTGTCAATAATAGGTTATTGTATCAGGTTATTGTACTGAGGCTATATTGTAGTATGTTATCATAACAAAAGAGCGGGTATTTACGGAACTCTAAGGCCATTACGCTCGTCACTGACTGACTCTGATGCTCTAGCTAGACAAATTTAAAACTTTTATATTTACGTAAATATTTTGTATTTGAGCCAAGCGAAGTGCCACTACAAATTACTCCTCTTAACCCGTTGGTACAATTTTTTTTTATGCAATTGTTCTTTGTAGTAACGGAAAACCAAGAAAACTTCCTTACTTTTACCGAAAAGTCGCAGATATAGTGTGTAGTGTTAGAAGCTTGTTTCCAAGAGATGTTGTAACAAATATGGGAATTAAAGAGGTTGGTTCCCTTTACTTCGATATTACATTAATATTTAAAGTATCTGCCAGTGAATCGTTTGCACATAAGTTATTGTACGTTTCAAATTACGTCTAAATTTACACATGACGAGGAGATTTGATTACACAAAATCCGGTTTTTCGATCTCGACGAAACCGGTTCTAGTTTTTAACTACTTTGAAATGTATTATTGTTATCTCCTTAGAATAAATACAAATTGTACAAAAGTCTGTTAAAATATATTTAACAGTCTTTTTGTTGTAGAACAACACTTGACTTCAAAAAATTGATGTTCGTTTTTAACAAAGATTATATGGCTTTGAATAAATTAATTACAGATTTCATTGGTAAATATTTTTATTGTTATATAACTAACGTAAGTGAAATTATTAAACTGAATGTGAAATGTGAACTGTTACAACAAGAAAGTAAAAGCTGAAGTTACCGAAATAGATAATTGCTTGCGCATTTTTTACTTGTGCATTGGCACTATAACTGTATTTCCTTTTGCTCTTTTTCATATTTGATTTAGTAAGATAAAGGCTGCGAATAATGAAAAAAGGACTGTCAAAAAAATTGATGAGAAACGACATGGCGGGAAGACGAATTGACAGAAATTTATAAATTTAATGTCTCGGTGGTCGTGGCTTCTGATCCAGAGGTCCGGGTTCGATTCCTGACACTGGCTCATTTCATTCGAAATTGTTTTCGGAAGTTACGTGTGATAAATATCTGTGACTGAAAACTTTGTGCCCAATATGGCAATGTGTTCGCCACCTATTCCATTTGGGACGTAAACATAACGGCGAGACGAGGCTTAACAGCCGCTGCCTACACCTTCGGAAACAAAAAGCGTGAAGTTATGTTATGTCAACCGATATTGCTATCAGAATAATCGTAAATTTGTAGCTAGTTTTTTATTATTTTTCGTAACGTTGTTTCTGCATAAAGCGGTTCTGTTCTGACTGGTTAGTCCTGTTCTATTATAACATAACACTTGCTAAATTGCAGTAATTTACTGTTTTAATATTTTTTTTTTAATGGAAATTGATTTTGACAGTTGTACTAATTTATTGACTCTTCGTGTATTCACATTAAACCGCCTACTTTCTAATTTAACTAAGGTAGTACATATTATAGAACTTTTTATTATATATAATTTAACGACCTGGTTGCTAGGACCTTTAAGTCGAGTCTTTTTATTACAATTAACTTCTTAATTCTTAACCTAAACTAATCTTAACCTAACCTAGCCTAAGCCTACAGCTTAACCTAACCTAACCTAACCTAATCATCCATAAAGTCGTGGCACTTTATGCATGATGTGCCAAGGGAGTTCTGACGACACTGTAGGAGAGCACACTAAACACGATATTTACGCCATTTCCCACATTTGCACTCATATACGAACACTTATTAAACAAAACCCCACGAATTTTATTCAATAATATCCATTGAAACACAAATCTGAGAAAATAATGCAAATAACGGATATGTCTCTTCCACAGTCCCGCCAAAACTCCTATTATAGAAATTTAACAAATGGACCACAGACACCTCTGTGTTGTTATAGTTACTCTCGTTTGAGGGCACACATTTCAATAGAAAAAAACTAACCTATCAAAAACTAGTTTCAAAAATGCTTTATCAATATTATTTAATTATAACATTACATATTACGACCAATCGTAAAAAATGGCTCTCTGTTCTTTCTGCCTACCCCACAAGGGATTTGGCGTGAAGTTATGTCGTTGTTGTTGTCTAACATTACATTTAAATGAGAATTTACGTAATATCATGTTAAATAATTTTTGGACCATCGTTAAATTACACAGTATTAACATTAAAAGAACTTTTTTTCACTCGTAAAAATGATCTCTGTATAAAGTTCGAAACGTCGGGAAATAAATAGAAAATAAGTTCTAAATAAAAGCGATATAATCCATAAAAAGTTGTTTTAATGTTATGACACCTTCGTATACTAAGGGCATATCATGGTGCTGTTGCGACCAGTCGGCGGTGTGCCAGAAATAGTTGAGATAAAATAACTTTAATGGTTTTCCCATTAACAAAACCCATGTTAGTTATTTTTGGATGCACTTATGTCTATTTTTAGGCATCTAATGCGTCTTGGTATAGAGTCGAGTGTATACTTACTCACTTATTTCTGTCTAACTGGTTTAGGGACCGAGGTAGGTAGGTACTGGTTTCCACTTATAAAAGGACTGGTTTAAATTTATCGAAGCTTACAAACACAGGCACTGTTGAAATTACACATAATTTTCATTAAATGTTTTCGGAAATTGTGTGTGATAAATATTAGTAACTGACAAAACTATGGTATGGCAATAGGTTATTGTCTGTGGCGAATGCGCAAACGGCGCCAAAAATTAAAAACAGTATAAAAAGGTGACTACTATAGCGCGTTCATATTGTGATGGAACCTTGTCACAATAATAGCTGCGTGACGTCACTCGCTTCAAAAAACGCACGACTTTTAATCACTTTCTTACTTATTTTATCGAGTAAGTATGATGTTTAACAATAAATAAATCACAAAAGTTATTTATTTATTATATATAGTTATAAATTCAACAATAACTATTTAAACTCAATAGTATACGCTTCAAAACGTTGCAAACGGTACTGACACTGACTCTTGCACTACGTCATCACCGCCAAGACGGCGGCTATTCAAATCCCAATATCAACGCGCTATTATTATACTAACAAATAGAACTCTTTGCGTGTGTTTTGAATATATAATAAAGACCTCTATTTCATTGTTGAAATTTAGTACACCAATTCATGTCCAAATATATGACGTCACATAAGATATACTAATTCTCAAGTTAACATATATATGCGACAGTACAGTGACATCAAGTTTACTTCAAATATCAAACACTTGTATATTTCAAATATACACACAGATTCAATATTATTCGTGACGGAATCCGGTTCCTCTTTTAAGCACTTATGTCATACATACGTACCTATCTTGCTAATATTTTATATGCGAAAGTTTGTGAAGATATTTGTATTATTCAATCATGGGTCATCTTATGGACAAAATTTGAAGAAAATTTGTGTAAGGAAAAAAAATAGGAAAACTTCATCCCTGTCAAGGGTTCAATTTTAATGTTGTTTTTAACAAAAGTATAGTTTATATTTGGATGTTTATGTATGCATTTTCCTTTAGACATATAATTCTTTTACATTGGTCTGTGAGACCCAATTTAACTTTAACACGTGGTAATCTGTACCTAAATAAAATTACTGTCCCACTTATACAATCCCAATATTATCCCAGTCATCGATATTTAAAACACATAACATATGAAAATAATCCGAGAAATATTTGGTGTGAACCCGGATTCGATCGTACTACTTCTTTCAGAGGCGGGGTGCTTAGCCTCCAGACCACCGAGACTGATATTTAATTTATTGCCAAGTGTGAAGAATAATTAAAAGGGTGCTTGCAGTTCTTGAATAGTTGTAATCAAGGGAAGCCATCTGAACAAATAGTACCAACATAGAAACATAAGTATAGTCATTATTTTATTCGCTTTGAATAAATAAAACTAATCTTTTTCTACAATTGCCGGGAAAAATGGAAACGACAGAGCTTAAAAGACACACATTTATTTTATACAGTTACATTACGCAGACACTGCCTATAGTTTTGCCTTGTGTAAATTTTTGATGGGGCCAACAATTTGCTGCATGAATGGTGCCGGCTTGGCCGATGAAATACCTCTCGGAATATCGACGATAAATGGCTCATGCCGAGTTTCATTCGGTGAGAGAGATATCTGGAGGCCCAACCCCCTTTTCACTCCTTTCCCATCCTAATCCCTAAAAAGTCGGCTCCACAACTGTAACACTATTTGTATTGCAAGTGTCCATGGGCGGCGCTAATCACTTATCACCAGGACCGTTTGCTCTCCCGCGTTCCATAAAAAAAACATTACTTACAAAAATTTAATCTTACTCTGGACTACTGAATCTAAATATCTGACAACGTCGTACATTTTTATGATATTTCACTGTTGTAAAAAAAAATATTATTTGTCAACAGGACTCTGTTCTAGTCTGCTATGCGGGCCAACAGAGAAGTTGGAGTTGGGCACCAACACCGGTGCAGGTTCCGCACTTGCACTGGCCCTGGTGCGACCACGAAGCACCACCTCACGGAAACCCTGCAATCTCAGCCTGACTGCCCCTGAATCCGCTGCCTTCGCTGTAAGACTCATTGATGTTAAGGTACAATTTTTATATATATTTTTTTACATTGAACATTTCGAAATAGGGTTTCCACCTATTTTATAAAATTAAAAAATATTCCTCCTTGGACTTCAGAAAGCATTTAGAATCGTCACACAAAAAAATCAAAAATCAACATCAAAATATTTATGACAAGGGTGTAGGTACTGCTTTAACTTGTTATAGTTTTGAACAATAGTTTTGATACTTCTGCAATATTTTTCGATTATTTTCTTTGAGGAAACATTACTATTACACTAAAATGAAGAGTTTTCATACTTTATTGTTCTCATAAAGAATAAAATATTATGGGGTAATATATAATAATGTATGAGTGATAATTATCCCTAGCACTTAGGGTACACACACAGTATTTTATAATATTGTATGAGTGACAATTATCCCTAGCACTTAGGGTTGCTACTCCTTCAGTAGACATACAGTACTGGGTTCGCTTGAAATACCATTGCGTACAGACATACTTAAATATAACTTCACGCAATCCCCACGCCGAGTTAGCAGAAATAATTGATAAAAAGTTTCAAAAAAATCACTAGACACTGTACAGTCACGTTATGACCATATAATAAATAAGTGCAAAAATACAAGATTTACTGGTCTTTTAGCTGTTTACGTAATTTTTATACAATTTCACTTTTTCTAGTTCATTTGTCTGTATGTTAGTGAAGACATTAATTTATTTCATTTTATGTGAACAGCAGAACCTGTTGTTTCGCAACCGATTTTAGATTTTTTTTTTATTATTTATTTGTCTGTCTATCTTATATGCAAAGTTTTTTTTTTGTGGAATAGGAGGACAAACAAGCAAGCGGGTCATCTGATAATAATTAACTACCTCCGCCCATGGAGACCTGAAACACCGATAGTGTTGCAGTTGCGTTGCTGGCCTTTAAAGGAATGGGATAGGATGGGACGGGGAAGGGGTTTTGGCCTTCGGACTCCTCTCTCACTGAACGAAACGCGACATAAGCCCATCTTCGTCGATATACTAAGAGGTCGTGGTATTTCATCCGTCGAGCCGGCCAATTGAGGCAGAGAATTACGTGGCTTTACCACCATTTATAATTTAAATTTTTCGTAGCAAAACAGAAATGTTTAATAGCTTCCCTGTTTGGCTTCAATATTATAAATTACTGCCTGATTGTATTACTAAAATCGTAAGTACTTTAAAATACCTACGTACGCTTCTGAATCCTGAGGTAGCGAGGGTTCGAATCCTCACATTGGCTCACGCCAATGACTTTTCGAAATTAATTTCATAAGTTATGTGTCATAAATATCGATGACTAAAAAAAACCTTGTGCTCAGTATGGTAATAGGTTCGCCACCTATTCCATTTGGGACGTAAACATAACGGCGAGTCGAGGCTTAACAGCCGCTGCCTACAACTTCGGGTAGAAAAAGGCGTGAAGTTATGTTATGTTATATTACGTATACTTTTTAACATATAATCTACAGTTTATTCATTCAATCGTTTTTTAAATAGTGAGTTGTGAAGCGAGAAATTCCAAAGCAATTGTTATTAATAACTTCAGCGATAGTGGTCCTAATTGCTTTTCACTGATAGCAGGTCTTTCTCGTTTCGCACTTGGCTAATTGAATACGACGCTGTAACTTCCAGCACGCAACACTTAAAGGTGTAGGCAGGGCCAATAGACTTGTTTACTAGGCGTGTATATGTAATGTATTTTTAAAAATCAAACTAATTGCTGCACAAAAACGCTCCATACTGTCATAGTGCATTGAATGACGTATTGCCGTGGCAAACATATGTATTTGTTTATGGAAGTTTCTCAATGTTTTAGTGATTTTTAGCACGGCGTGACGACATTTGATTCCGTTCATTGTCACGTGACTCAATGCCAACTTTTTAAGATTTTCTTTTCTAAAAATATCAATAATCTTTGTTAACTTTGTTTAGTTTTTTAATCTGTATATCTTAATGAATAGTTGGAAATTGTAATCCATCCAGTCAATTCTTAGTGGAAACAAGCCTATTATGACTTATGTCGTATTAGTAAGGTATCTAGTACCGAAGGTACCTAGTTGGTCACGGGTTTGTTAATTATTGATATTTGTCATACATAATTTCAATGATGTGAGCTGCGACTCGAACTAGGGACTTCTGACCTCGAAGTCATGGAGATAGCTTTTGATTTTTTTACTTTAAACATAGTGACCACTGTCAATCGTCGGTCTTTAAACAGACACAACAGTAAAGGTGTTGTTGTTATTATATAGTATATTCATTTCTTGCGATACGGAACCCTAAAATAAATCAAGACACACGTGCAAAAGTGTAGCTATGAATTAATCAATTATCCGCAAGCGACGTTTATGGACTTTTTATCAGAAACATAATATATATACCTATACCTTCACGGCTCAACACTCAATGGTGTAGGCAGCGTGCAATCATATCTCCTAGGAGAAACCGAACCGAGTTTATTCTTATTTATCTCTAAGATTTCGCGAATCACGTTCATGACATTAAAACAACTTTTAGGATTATATCGCGTTTATTTATTACTAATTTTATTTATTTCCCGACGTTTCGAACTCTTTACAGAGATCATTTTTACAAGTTTCTTAATAAAATTAGTAATAAATAAACGCGATATAATCTTAAAAGTTGTTTTAATGTCATCGAGTTTATTCTTTTTTCCTCTAGTACCTATAGATGACAGACGCTGTTGTTCAGGCACAATTTTCTCTGTCGTCAATAATTTTCCAAAAATTTTTGAAAAGTAATTAATATGTCACCTAATCTCGTCTTCTAAAGCTCTGAAATAGAAGCGAGATATTAATTAAAATTTGGGGTTCAAATCAATAATATTATTATATTTCAACCTGACGGTATAATACTTGGTCACAACGCCATCTAGTTTCCAATTTATACAACTATCACTTGTTTTGTAGACTACTTTTAATATCATACGAATTATATATAGAAACACATTTTTCCTGACTGAATACGCATGGGTGTCGAATCCTGTGACCTCTGATCAGCAATCATTATTTCTAGCACTGCACCACAGGATGCATTGATTTAGTTTTAAATACCCTACACAGTATAGATATTTTTCTTATAAATGCGTCATTAACTTATTGAATGGGCTTTTATTAGTCAATTAAAAGGAATTAAATGTAATGAGTGCATGTTGTGATGAAGATGAATCACCATTGATACTATTTATTAACTTGATTTACCTGTATACAAGTCATTTATTATTACATACATACATAACTTCACGCCTTTTGTTACCCGAAGGTGTAGGCAGCGGCTGTTAAGCCTCGTCTCGCCGTTATGTTTACGTCCCAAATGGAATAGGTGGCGAACTCATTGCCATACCGGGCACAAAGTTTTCAGTCATCGATATTTGTCACACTTAACTTCCGAAAATAATTTCGAAAAGTCATTGGTGTGAGCCAGTGTCAGGAATCGAACCCGGACCTCTGGATCAGAAGCCGTGTGCTCGACCACTGCGCCACCGAGACTGTATTTATTATTATATTCTACAAAAATAATTTATAATGAATATTTACGACCGCAGTACTGAATCATAACAGGCGGTTCAAATGTTGCCTACTTTTAAGTTGAGTTATGTACGATTTATTATTGGTGGTTATTATTAAGTCTTGGTGGACCAGTGGTCGAACTTCCCTCTTCTGAATCAACAGATCGTGGGTTCAAATCCGAGCGCGCACCAATGACTTTTCTAAATTAAATGTGTGATAAATTATCGATGACTGAAAACTTTGTGCCCCTCTATGGAAACAGGTTCTCCGCCTATTCAATTTGGGACATAAACGTAACGGCGAGACGAGGCTTAACAGCCGCTGCCTACACCTTCGGGTAACAAAAGGCGTGAAGTTATGTTATGTTATCAAAATTCTTTGGTATTTACTGGTTTAAAAGTATCGACATGTTGTATTATGTTACCTAAATTGTGCCCCATCTAAGAAACCGGTACAAATTAAACATTATTAAAAATAAGGTTGGCTTATATTATAATGTCACAACATTTTTTTTAAGTACAAAAACAAGAAATCGCATGCCTTTTCTCAATTAAGATAACAGTAGGTTGATGATTAGTAAACCGTCTCATAAATGGCAAACTTCACACCTTTAACTATATGAAGTGTAGACAGCGGCGACTTGCCGAACTTTGTTATCCCGAATAAGTGACAGAACCTATAGCATACATCGAGTACAATGTCGTCAGTCAGGCAAATATATTTATCACACATAACTACCAAAGTAGAAGAAAGAAAGTAAGACGCGAGTGCAGTATGTTAGTATGGTACTTTATGTAATTCTGTTCTCTATGCCCATCCAAAAAAGTCCAAATCCAGAAAAGTACGAGCTAGAGTTCTCTCTGAGACTTCTTGACTTAGAACTCGGTATGTATACTTTGGACACGTTTTGTTCTGCATTAAAATTTCATTCTTAAGCCAGTTTCATCACTATCCCATTTTATTGCCAGCCAAATACATAGTATGAATTGGTGAACTGGACTATCAAGTCACGTTCAGACATGTTGATGAGAATATTGTGCCAAATAAAACTAAAATTACGAAAGAGTATGCGTGTCTTGATTTCAAATTTAAGATATCTAATCTTAAGACTCAAGTACGACGAGGTCTTAACCACATATATATATAAAGAATAGTATACAGGTCTGGTTAATTTTATAAGGTACACGATTAGAATCCCGGTCATTTATAAATGATTTATTCGAAAATCGTGTCTTTAAATGAGTGGATATTAATTATCTTTTAAAAAAGTAACCTAAGGTCACTTATTGTTACGTCAGCTCTTTGCCAGTGAAAAACACGCTCAAATCGTTGAAGCCGCTTCAGAGATTAGCTTAAACAAAAAATATATTATATATTTAGTAAAAATACGTTACAGGCAGTCCTCGTACTTACGGCATGTTAGGTTCTCGGAATACGCGACGCAAATCGAAACGACGTAAGTCGAGACATATTTTTTCATATGTTTTCATGTAAAACTCAAGGGTTAGGTTCCACACGGACTCGAAATTAAAAAAAAACTGCATTTATAACAAAGGATATACAAACTTTACTATCAAAAGTAAGTTCTTAAAATAATTATAATATGCACTTATGAAATTGCTCGTTATTTTTGGTATTTGTGTGTTATTAATTTTAATAATTATTATAAAACTTTATGTAATCAAAATACATATGTAATGAGAAATAATAAATTATACTTTTGGCTTAAAGAAACTATCAATACTAGTTTGCTTCGCTAAATAAAAAAAAAACTAATGTATTACGTCTTGATTGTCCGTTGTCCCTTAAGTAACTAAACAAAATCATCAGCGTTTGCGGGGTATTCCCCGCACGCCGACACCGCGATAAGTCGGCCACACGGACATTGACCTTGCGACAAGTGAATTCTCCTATGCCGGAAATCGAAACAAATGACGTATGCTTGAGGAATAGCGTCAAAACATTGTTCGACGTAACTTGAAACGACGTAAATCGAAACGACGTAAGTCGAGGACCGCCTGTATTTTACATCTTTGGCGGTCTAGTGGTTAAGCTCCATTCCGATTTAGAAGTCGATTCCGGGCTTATACCAATGATTTCTCGGTATTCTTTTCGGCGTATGTCAATAGACTCGACCATAAATTTCATTTCCTCCGGGTCTCAAGGTACTCCCGGATAGAAAAATGCGAGATGTTATGTTAGATATTACAAACAGACACTCCAATTTCATATTTATTTATCTAGTACCAATCTGTGGCCAATACATGATAATAGGCCGGTCAATAAGTGTATTTGATCAAATATTTATTCCACTACAATCTGGATGCCCTGGGATCAGCTATTAAGACAGTAGTAGCACGTGAGCTCGTGAATGAACGCATAATAACTTATATTGTTCTATTGTCTTTGTTTCTATAAAAAGATTTATAATTGTCTTTGTCATCCATCACGCTTTTATTTCATATGAAATTTCTCAAAAGAAAAAAATCCCAATTCCGTCATCATAATTTAATACGGTTTTGTTTTGTTCAAAATGTGTGGTGCGGATCTCTAATTACTTAAAAATAAATAAACAGATACAAGATCAGAATAAGATAAGTAATAAATAAATAGAAAATTGGTGATGAAATAATTATTCTGAATCGGTTCAATGTTTATGGAGTTCATTTAAAAAAAAAACGAGTAGATCTTTCATCTTTTTAATAATAACAATAATATTTGCATAGATTAACTAGTCTTTTGGCATAGTGATTATTGGAAATATTAGTAAAGCCTTCTTTTTGGTTGTAACCAATTGTTTGTATTTAAAACTTAGCTAGAAGTTTCTTATGAAGTAATACTAATATATTTGTATAGATAGTTAATTATATTAATATAATATATGAAAATAAAATTATACGTTATTTTTAAAACATATTTCACGTACAGAATATTATGAAATTTGAAGCAGGGAAGTCATCAGGGAAGTACGGCAGAAAAAGAAAATTACATTAAATTATTTAACAGTGGTAGAGCCAAGCAGTTCGCTGCATGAATGGGCCGGCTCGACCGGACCTATGCGGATACGGTACAGAGCTATACGGTACGGGGGATGCCATATATATCGGCCACCCTTGGATTTCTCGGGAGAACGTCTATGAGTACCGGAATTGAACAGTGGCAGAGCAGCAGTTCGCTGCATGAATGGGCCGGCTCGACCGGTGAAATACCACGACCACCGTTCGGTGAGAGAGGTACCTGGAGGCCCACCCCCTTCCCCATCCTTTCCTATCCCCTATCCCTTAAATGTTGGCAACGCAACAGTAACACTATATGTGTTGCTGGTGTCCATGGGCGGCGTTTGCCCTCCTATCCCATAAAAAAAAACCTTATTTAGTAGATATAATTACAAATCGTCCTCTTTATGGCCTACTGGTTAAGCGCACCTACTTCTGATTAAGAAGTCCCGAATTCGAATCCTGGGGGCCTATTATGAACTCTTAATTCCAACCAGCTTACGCGCTGCCTTTGAATTAGTTGTTGATAAGTCGAATTTGCAGTGAAATTTATAGTGACTATTTGACACCACTGACTAGCTGGAATTAGTCTTGGAAAATACGAATTTACAAGGCAGCGCGTAATGACCATTATACTACAAACATAACATAACATAACTTCACGCGTTTTGTTACCCGAAGATGTAGGCAGCGGCTGTTAAGACTCGTCTCGTCTTTATGTTTACGTCCCAAATGGAATAGGTGGCGAACCTATTGCCATACCGGGCACAAAGTTTTCAGCCATCGATATTTATCACACATGACTATTGAAAACAATTTCGAAAAGTCATTGGTGTGAGCCAGTGTCAGGAATCGAACCCGGACCTCTGGATCAGAAGCTCGACCACTGCGTCTCTGAGACTACTACAAAGAGAACTATATTATATCGGATAACTCCTTCATAGCAGTCAGTTCAATGGACCACTACGCTAAGCGATCTAATAAAATAAAAAAACGTTGAAATAACCAAAATTGTAGTTAAAATATACAAGCTTTGGATATAAGTATAAATTGCATTGACCAAAAGATATAAAATTCAAATAGAACAAATTCCAGTCAATTCAAATTCAATTCCTCTCAAATATTGATTGAAACGCTACCTACGTTGCAATTTTTTATCAAATTTATATACACGCTCAGGTATCCATGGTTGCGGGTAGACAAACAAAAAAACACCAAATTCGTAATAGCAAATTACAACTCTATCGCTATGGTATAAAGTTGATAATACGTTTGCAATAATAACAAGGTCGTACATAGAAGCATGTAGGTGGTTAGGTACTTATCAAGAAGTGTAACAAAAAATGGAATTACTTTAAAGTAGGTATATAGTTTTTCATTAGTATATGTTTTTGAAGTTATTCTTGTTATTTGGTATTAAATTTAATACCTTCTGTCTAACCTGTGAGAATTGGCGTGAAGATATAGCGTAGTTTTATTTGATACTAGTCCATAATTTTATGGCCAATTTATACAATATTAGTTGACCAGGCAAAATTAGTTCCGCAACAAAAGTTATAACGACGAGAATTTTGAACTTATCACTCTTTCTTTACTAGATAATACATAAATTATAGATAAAAAACACTCTGTTTACACCCTCTAAAAAAAACCGCATACAAATCGGTTGCAAAATTTCAAAGATATAAGCATATAAGGGGACAGACAGCGGAAACCGACTTGGTTTTATACTATGTAATGATACGAGATATTACTGACGTAGGTTTCAGAATCTGGTTAGTGGTTGCAGAGTTATATGCGGAGATACAAACAAACTATCTGCTGTATATAGCTGTTCTATTTATTTATAACTTCAAGTCCTTTTCTACCCGAAGTCGCCGGCAGCAGCTGTTAAGCCTCGACTTGCTGAATAATTTATGTCTAAAAAGAATAATTGTGGCAGAACCTATTACTATATATACACCAGGAACAATTCTGATCAGTCATTAATATTTCTCGCACATAACTTTCAGAAAATAACTCCGACGAGACATTGGTGTGGACCCGAAAACTAACCCCACGACTTCTTGATTCAGAAGCGCGAGCTCGACCACCGGACCTAAACTTCGATAAATTATAATAATAGGATTGATGCTATTTTTATTTATTTCAGGTAAACTACAACGTTTTGTAAAATGTTAAGGTAATATTTTAATTTATACGATTTTCGCAGTTAACATTAATTTTCTCTTTTCTGGGATAGTTATTATTTATTAGACAAAAGGCTATTTATGAAACAAAAAGTCTGTACAAGCTTCTAGAACTTTATAGGTTATAAAGTTATAACCTATAAAGTTATGTGTTGTTACACACGCGCGTTATGTTACGCGCCCAGCCCAACCCAAACATCATCAGAATTCATCAGACACTATATGTAATAATAATGAATATTTAAATTCATTTATATAACTTATAATAGTGTTCAAGATGGATAACATCTTTCAAATTGTATATTAAGCGATTGTTCTGTCTTCGAGATAGAAAAAACCGTGTCACTATTTGTATTTATTTATATTATAATAAGTTATAGAAATAAATAAATTATACGGCACGGGTTATCCGTAAGTAAATCAGAAATTAATAGTCCAGTAGATTTATTTATTATTTAATGATTAAATAAGAATTAAAGAGTGACTCCCGCTGACCGCGTAGAAAACAAGGTTGTAAGAAACGAAGTCGGTTTGAAAGAGAGTGTCGGTGTAAAAGTAAGAAATGCTCTGATGGTTCGGACATGTAGAAAGAATGGATGATGCAAGACTGACTAAGCAGATATACAATGCGAAAGCGGATGGATGTAGGAGTCGAGGACGGCCAAGACATACATTCTACGACCAAATAGAACGTGTTCTGGAGGAAGGTGATGTTAGGAGCCTCAAAAACAGACGCGCGTGCATGAAAAGAGTTATGAAAGTCAACGAAGCGAGTGAGGCGTGTAAGAATCGTGCCTTATGGCGCTCTGTTCTCTCTGCCTACCCCGCAACGGATTTGGCGTGAAGTTATGTATGTAATGATTAAATAGAATATTATTTTAGAAGTCATATCATGGCTATTGATAGAAATTATTGATAGAGAGACAGTATTGCAAGTATATTATTTTTGGCGCAAATTTACAAAGTCATTACTGGTAATTTAATTGTTTAACGTAGATTTAAATGTAGCTTTTTAACCTAAAAAAGAGATAGCAAACGATTTAAAACTAACAAAGAAAGTAAGCCAAATATAACAGTAATAATATCTGCTGCTGTTTCTCTTTGTGTCATACAACCACGAACTCGTCATTTCTCTTTCATCTAATGGTTTCACTTATTACCCACACTTATATTCGTTCTCAAATTCGTTTTCGCTATGTTAATGTGACATTAGAAATTATATACTTGATCTGTGTTGGAACCAATAGTACTCCTTGAGGCATTCCTCAATGTTGATTGCAAACTAACAATTTATTTAATCTTTGCGAAATATATAATTGTATAATATAGAGTATTATGTATTGAACAATTGAATCTCTTTGCTAAAAATATAGGTAATGTTTTTGACACCCCATTTCGTTTAAAAGTATTTGACCCAGATACATTTAAACCTACATAATACAAAGAAAAACATAATACACAGATTTCTTATGAAAACATAAAAGGAAGAACATTTTATCATAAGGAAAGGGTTAATGTATTATTATGCCATATAAATACAGTTAAAGATAAAATTAAGTAATATAGGTATTCCGACATATCGTAAAGTTGTAGTACCTTTATGATGTGGTGAATCATTGCGAGGCAATTTATAGCAATGTCCTTTATTTTTAGGAGACATTTAAAAATGATTGAAGTTCAAGACCATTTTATTGTTTTGTCGTGCAGAGTTCAAATAATGTGAAAATGGAAATAGATGATGCTCGAATTAGTGCTAGTGTTGTTGTAAAGACTCAACTCACAACTGTTGTTGAAATAAGATTATGGTAACGAATATATTGAAACCACAAAACAACTAATTAATATATATATCTAGGATAATAAGGGTGGCAATTTACTTAAGTTTGTAACAGAGGGACACAGTCAGAATAGCAATCGTTATGATCTTAGAATGGCACCTAAAACATAGGCTTCCATATTGAAAATCAGTAAAACATGACAACAGGCTTATTAGTTAAACAGTTTTCTATTTATACAGCCAAGATACAGAACGAGTACTAAAATTGGCGATACGCATTATACAAGTAAGGAGGCTGCACGACCAGCGGTCGAGTTGCCAAGCAGGTTCTGTTCCAAAAATAGCCTGTCCATATGGCCATTAACGGTGTTCAGAACGCGCTCGCATTTCTCCTTTCACTGACAAGCCAATTTCAACCGTAAAAGTTTGGAATTACAAATTAAATTTCTCCATTATATATTTTATTCAAATTTACTTTCAAATGTATGCATGTTCTGTTCGCTTGTAGTTGTAATTTAAATACGTGTTTAGTTAAAAAAAAGTGTAACAAAAATTAAGACTCCATGGTCTCTTTGAGAAGTCCTAAGTAGGAAGAACCCGAAAACAAATCCTGGTTGTTATCAACGACCTTTCGATAGTTATGTGTAATAGAAATCTGTCTAAAAGAATAGTCGAAATTATGGGTGTCAGCCAAAATACACCTGCAGGCTGTCGAGACTATAAGAGAAAAAGTAAAGCGTTCGGTAAAATGTCTTAGTCGCCTTTTACGGCACCCACACGTAGAGATTGTGTGACAGATTCTGCAGCGGTGACACCCGCCATCTTGACCAATCCAAACATTTTCCGAAATCTTTTTTTAACTTGTTTACTGTACATAATTAATGTAAATGAAAAATCTGTTTAAGGAAAATCTAGTTGCAAATTAATAATAATTTTGACGAGTAGAGATTTCGCAACGTTTCCATATTTGACGAGTTTTAACACCGAAGCTTCTCGGAAGTGATCTCATCATATTTTTAAATGGCAACTCCGTTTCAAAGTCACATTGGAACAAAATATCGTGACATGGAAATAAGATTTCTCACAATCAAATGTTGTGAAATTTTCTTGATATTATTTTAAATCGATATTTTTGATTAATTCTTGTTCATCTAGTAATAATTTAGGTATATGGGAAATTGTGATACTGATTTTGGATCTTTCCAATCTTAAGTAGCAAAATGACCTTATACTTGTGTGAAATATTTATGTGTCTCATGGCGGACTTGGAGCACAACCTAGAAGCAATTTAAAATATTACATATAAAATCATTAAAATTAAAATTTTATATAGAACGCGTATAAAACGAAACTTTCATTTTATTATAGCACAGCATTTGGCACAAATAATAATAAATTGAAGTCAAGTAGAAGTTCAAATCGCAGTTTCATTGCATGCACATTGTCTCAATTTACAAAGTGGAAAGAGTTCTAGAAACAAAATGATAGATCATGCTAAATAAAAACTACTGATGATTCTAGAACGTACAAGATTATTTTTATAGAAAAAGAAAACCTGACATCATTACATAGCATAAAACAAAGTCACTTTCCGCTGTCTGTCCCCTTATATGCTTATTTCTTTAAAACTACGCAACGGATTTTGATGCGGTTTTTTTAATAGTTAGTGTGTCAACGGGGTGGTTTTGATGTATAATTCATATATGATGTTGTAAAGAAAAAATGATAATTTTCTAAGTGATAGATCAATGCAATGTTCTACATTAATAAACACCTTCAGAAGGTCTACAAAAAAGTCCGCGAGGGATGTGTATTTCTTAAGGATAACCCACAATGACCATTTTTATTTTTACAGTTCCGTTGCGCGCCAAAACGCGTGCCGATAAATAGCACAAACTTTTTAAGAGCAAGAACTTTTTAAGATCCAAATTTTACCCCTTTATTACTTTTGATGCGGAATAAAGTTCGCCGGGTCAGCTAGTAAATTTTATAAAACAGATTAAGAACGTAACAACAAACTCGGAATGAAGCCTTTTTGAAGAGAAATAATGCATTACATAACCCATATTTGCACCCTATTAATTTGTGACGTTAGTTATACCCGAAACTAGGTTCATAAAATATGTACAAAACTGTATAAAACTTCTAAATGGAATAAATATTTTTAAATGAGTTGACTATGAAAATATATATTGTTGCTGACTTTATATCTTCAACAAGATAATTGATTTGTTTGTCGTTCATATTAGCTGTAGGTAGATGTTTTAATGGCGCCAATGTTTCGCTAACCGTTTCTGGTTCGCTTTTATGGCAACGAGTGACCATAAACAGAGAACGTCGCAATTAGGTATTACGGTGTGTTAATTTAAGAAGTTGACAATAAATTCAATGATTTTGAATAAAACGCCATAAGGTATTTAAATGCAAAATGGCTTGTAAGCTTCAGCCTGTCCGAAATGGGTGAATGAAAAAAACATAACCAATTTACAAAGTGCTTCAACATTGTGACATGAATGAATGAAATTATTTAGATAATATTTAGGCAATGAAGTAGGAAACCTATGGAACCTATGGCATGTCGACACAAAATTGAAGCTGGGTGTGACGTCATTTGGCCGCATAAAATGGCGGTTTAGTGCTGCGCAGAAGAATTTTATTATCATCGATAAACGTTCTTGGCTAATGTTATTAAAAACATTATTGAGTATTAATTATTTTTAGAATTAATACATAAATAGGAAGTAAGTATATTGTTATGCTAAATATCCTGTTTTGGATGTCCAAATAACAGTACATGTTTTTCTTAGACTACTTACCTCTATCTTACAAACTATTTTAATTAAGTTGTAACTCTAAAGTAAGTAAATCACTACTGCAACATACCTCTAGATAGGTGCGCCCCACAGTAAATAAGAATGATTCAAATTTTAAACTTATAAAGGGACCGCGTGATAAACAAAACGAAACATCTTCTGAACATTTTATTAGTTACAAATGCATCTCTTATGACTTTCAGGGTTTACTCGTTACGAAATAAAACTAATTTATTTAAAAAAATCCGCAAAGAAATTTTGTCCGTAAAATTTTTCCAACACTATTTTACTGGCTGAACTGACAAAAAATCCGCCATACTTTGCGGGATTCTAGGCGTCAGTAGGTACAATCGTGAAATCCAATTTCCGTATTTATTCACTTTATGTACGCACTGAAATACTGTTATACTGTTTTCATGCGAATGACAGTGCTGAGTAAGAACGAGACAGATATACGTTTATGTGTGCGCCGTCGAAATGCCTAATATATTTACAAGCAATTGTACGTATAGAACAATATGTCTCGTCCATATATACAAGTCAATGTCTTTAGGGCTTTAGTTAGTAGAACATAGGTACCTTAACTATCAGCTATGTTTATGAGTGATGTTTAACATATAACTTAAATAACATTTTCTTGTGAAAGAATCTGCATCTAACACAATACCTTCGAATGCGTAACGCCATTCTCAAAACATTGTGCACTAAGATTTAAACCAAGGTCATTTGTAACAATACAATTCAAAATTTGCGGAACTGATAGGCTGAACCAAAAATAGATCTAATTAATATTCCTGATGGAAACATCTTACATAAATGTTATGAAACCGCTTATGTTTTCTCGTCACGCCCTGATGGCACGGCAAGGTAGATGGATGGATAAACAGTAAATACATGACAAGATGACACTAAACAGTCACGTATATATTTACAAGTAACTACAAATATATAGTACATACTTTAGTTGCGTATGTTCTTACATAACTGAAGTAACAATTACCAGAGACCTTCGTAGATAGAGAGCCGTGAATTATAAACGGCATAATATGTGATGGCATTATTTTTAATTATATACGATTGAATATAATTGGAACTGGTTTAATTTAGGTAATTAAACAACAATACAGAACGGTTATACACAGTAGGTACAACAATTAATCAGAACAATGTGTTTGCAAAATGACTGTCAAAGTGCATTAAATTATGTCTACTTATTTTAATAAATTCAAAACAGGAACTGCCTATTCATTTAGGAGTAATAAAAAATATTTATGTTGTTTTTAGGTAGAAAGGAAAAGATTATGTAACCAGGTTTTAGAGTACTTAATAAATTAAGTTGTTTTTTTTTAACTAACTCGCAGTCTTAGTGCAAATATTATAGTATCTTATTTTGCGTGTATGGTCAATCTTCATTCAATCGGTCACTTCAATCTCTAAATTTGGAAGCAATTGAATTACTCACGTCAGTATTTTTAATAGCAGAGAAGCTAAAGGGAAAAATTGTGGTATTCCTTTTTCGTAACACGTTTTGGACATACTTGTAATTTTTGTCTGTTCATCGCAAGGAATAATATACTATAGTTTTGTTCATGGCGCGAACAGACTTTGCCAATGTAACAATATAGTCCAGGCAGTGGTGTATCCCACTTTCCCGGAGCAAATGTTCATGTTTAACAATGCATTTTTTCATTTTATCCTTCCTTATTTATTACATCAATGATTAATAAAATTAATATGTGTGATATATATTCCTCATGACATAACAATCATTGTTGACAGTTGTGGTATGTCGTTTATGTGCCATGCACTCTGTCAGAATTATTAAATCATGCTCGTTTTGATTTTACAATAACGCATAGCCAACAGGAAAAATAAACGAAACCAAATAGCTTTATTAAAAAAATAAGCCGATATTGCTAACTTCATAAAACAAAAACTACTCTGTGACAAAAAACTTTTCGAAATTGTTTTCGGAATTTATGTGTGTCAAATATCGATGAGTGAAAACCTTGTGCTCGAATAGGTTCGCTACCTATTCCATTTGGGATGTAAACATAACGACGAGACGGGGCTAAACAGCCGCTGCCTACACCTTCGGGTAACAAAGGCGTAAAGTTATATTATGTTATGTTTACTCTGTGACAATATCTAAACGAGTATTTAAAGTTAGTTTTTCGAAAAACGCAAATTTAAGCGCCATCTAATCTCGGATTAATTATCTAACTAATGCTGTAATATAAAAATGGGTCAAGTAGTAACTAAAGATCTGATATGTATGTATATAATAAACAAATTTTATAAAAATATTCTGGAAGTAGGTAATTTGTTCCGTTCAGTCACTGATAACACTTGTACTAGTTAATTTCATAACCAAAATAAACACAAAACATTAAGTTTAAAAATGTAATATAGGTTACTTTTCTTATGGAATTGGGGGCAAACGAGCAAGCGGATCACTGGATGTTAAGTAACTACCGCCACCCATGGACACCTGTAACACTGATAGTGTTTCAGTTGCATCGTCGGCCTTTAACGGAGTAGGATGATGGATGGGATTCGGCAAGGGGTGAACCTCCAGAGACGTCTAGTCTCTCACTAAAACGAAACACGACATGTCCCGCTTTACGTGGATATTCTCAGAGGTCGGAGTATATCACCGGTCGAACCGGCCCATTGATGCAGCGAGCAGAGTGGCTCTACCATTGTCTACTACTGTTGTTGCCTGCTTACCAGGTAAAATCTATCTGACTAAATACGTTTAAAAAAAAAATTAAAAATATGAAACATGACTAACCACAGAAATAGATCAAGATAGAACGGCGAATAGGCGTGGCAAGCGTGCCAAAACCATGCACTATATTGCATGCTTTCCGAAACTCGCTCTCATTACGCAACGAGCGTTCTTGCCATGCGTTCAGGACGTAAAAAAATAGATAAAACGTCACATATATGCCTTATTATGCTGTGGCAAATTGTAAAAACAAAAGTAGTGAATCAAATATGAAAAAAGGAAATATTTCGTATAATCAGTAAGTACAGAAAATCAGTAGAAAGTATTTTTTTGAGATAATAAATTATTGTTTTACTTTTACTATGTTCAATAATTACGATCACAAGTTGTATATTTTTTCGTTATGATAAATATCCATTGCTGTCTGCATTCAACGCTCGTATACAAAAACATTGCGCGTATAAATTATACACGTAATGTACGTCGAATCGAACGAAATACACAATACACCTGCCAGTTGATCGCTGTGTCTGTTAATCGCTGTGATTCGAATGTTAGAGATGGGCACTCCATGTATCGTTGAGTCTTAGGACTTATCGATAAATTAATTCAATAATAATTTGAGTATCAGCTCATGTCTTGCTTTGTCCCTACTTTATTCTAACACCACAAATTTCAACCAAAGTGTTTCGTAATTACATTGGCAGCAGTTTATTTGACAGTATAAGTTTTCACCAATTTGACCAATCGCCGATGGAAAATCATCTCGTTGTTCTCAAACGGGCAGTAACCGAGGTATATGTAGACGTTCGGCTTCGTTATTTAACCAGGACTGTGAGGCCAACCCTTACAAAAAGGCAAATATTTAATAAATATGTATAGTTTCAAGGACAGTAAAATATTTATAATTAAATTTTATATACTGTTGGATAATATGTTTTAGGTTTTAATATGTCGGATTAAAGTATTTAACATGTTTTACTTTCTATGATTATCGTTACTCAAAATCAATAAAGTTGGTAAAATATAAAAATAATAAAATTAACACACGTTGCCGATATTAACATCGATAATCTAATGTGTGTGTCTCCTAACTAGTCGCCTCGCTCACAATGAAAATGACGTCACGCTGTGGGCGTGGTTTTTCAAAAAAGTGACACGCTCGAAATGTATGGAAATATGACATCGCGGCCGTTCTATCTTGATCTATTTCTGTGTGACTAACATTTATCGACAATGTCAGAATAACAAAAGGCAGGAAAAAAATCCTGCCTTTTGTTATTACTCTGTGGCTTTAGTTGCAAATAACCTAAAATTTATTAACGGTCACATATTTTAAAACGAAAAATGTTCAGTATGTTTTTGTTGTAATAAGCTCGTGACTTCCAGCTGAACAAATTGTACGTGTTAATAATCCGCTTTTAATAATTTAATTACCGAAACAATTTATTCAATGTATAATCAAATTTAAATGACAAATAGTTTTTTATACGCCTATTAAATATATGCAAATAATACTTAAATATACTTTGTACTATCTTCAAATTGTTGAAAATTCAATAACGATCATCTGTTTTACTGAAGGCTGACCTTACAAATTTTGTTTTTGTCTAAATATATGTAATATTTTTAAATAAATAATAGTAATGAATAATGATGCAGCTGTTATTTTCAAATACTACATGAAATTACTATTTTTAACTATAATATCGTGTTTATGGTGTTATTTATTAAACAACTGCATTATTAATTGTAACTAACAATTTATTTATGTAACTTTGTAAGAAAAACTTATGTGAACTAAGCTTTAAATTTAGTGGATATTTATAACAAGTAATCAATATTAACAAAACAATGTATTACTCAGGAAAAGTGGAGCTGTTTTGCGGAATTTTAACAAACGAAATGCTGAGATGACTTCAAATTAAAAAAAAAATGCGTGGAGTCCCGCCACGCGTTGGAAGTGTAACTTCGTGTTGTAGAAAGGAAAATAAACAGGGTTAGAAATTGATTCAGAAATAGAGAAAAATAATCACTGCATGAATAGGCCGGCTCGACAGGTGAAATACCACGACCTCTCAGAATATCGACGTAAACTGGCTCATGCCGCGTTTCGTTCGGTGAGAGAGGTACCCGGAGGGCCACCCTCCTTCCCCATCCTTTCATATCCTACTCCTTTAGGTTTGCCTTTTATCCCATAAAAAATACCATAGGGTACCTAAAATTAACTATAGTAAGATACCAAAAAAATCCGAGAAATCATTGATGTGAGCCCGGAATCGATCCCAGGACTCCAGAATCGGAGAGCTCGACTACTTAACTGGACAACCGAGACTATTAATACTTATTACTAATAAATTATAGGTATTATTAAAAATGGGACTGATTATGAGAAATGGTAACTAAGTTCCTATCTAATATTTTATTTTAAATTTGTGTATAAGAATGCAACATACTGATAAAAATTATTTGAACCGAGGATCATAAACAGATTATTATTTAAAAGTTTTTTTATAAGGTTACTTAACCATCACTATAAATGTGTATCATGTCTTGATTGAAGTTTATTATATTATAATGTTTTATTCGACTCGGCCATAGAGGTCACTATTCGTCAATTTTAAATCGCGCTATGGTTTCACTCCATGGAGTATTTAAGAACTTATTTACAGATTTTGGTAAAATATTAAAAAAATCAGTTCTACAACACTTAATTATAAATGTTAGGTTTTTATTTCTTCAATGGATTTTAGAAATAAAATAATACATTCTATCAAATATAGTTTCAAAGGAATGTAGTTTACACTAAAGAAAGGCCACGTTTCAATTTCAAGTGTCTATTATAGTACCTCCATACATCTAGTGGCGGGAGGAGAGTACTATGATTGATTTTAAAAATCAATTACAGTACCTAAACCTAAACAGATGTCTGTGTAGTAATGAAATTCAAGCTTAACAAATTGAATGGTAGTGGTGGAGCCAAGCAGTTCGCTGCATGAATGGGCCGGCTTTACCGGTGAAATACCACGACCTCTCGGAAGATCAACGTAAAGTGGCTCATGCCGCGTTTCGTTCGGGGAGAGAGGTACCCGGAGGCGCATCCCCCTTTCCCATACTTTCCTATTCCTATTTCCTTAAAGGCCGGCAACGCAACTGCTCGTTTGCCCTCGTTTGCCCGGTATGGCCACCTATTCCATTTGGGACGTAAACATAACGGCGAGTGGAGACTTAAAAGCCACTGCCTAGACCTTCGGGTAGAAAAGGCGTGAAGTTATATTACTATATGTGCGCGCAATACATATTTGCCTAAGAATCGAATACTTATATCGTGGATATTGCGATATCTTTTGAATGAAATGTCCGAATTAAATAATTCAAAAAGTTCCAGGAAGCTATTGAATCTATCTTGAATTGTAAATAATTTATTTTAATCAGAATTAACACCAAAGTACAAAATAAAGGGCTTTTAAAACATCATCATTCAAATTATTTTAAAAAATTAAATTAACACTTATTGTGAGATAACTACAATAGTTAGACACATGGTCTCGCGACCATTTGTGTAGACAACTATATATTCTGCAAAGTTGTAGTACATTTTTTTGCCCTACAATCAATACTTTTTGCAGCGTACGCAATGTAATCATTTTTTTAGGTCCTTTTTTTACACCTTGGCTTACATTATCGGACTTTTAGTAAAGATCCCTAATTGTTTAGAAAATATAATATAGCCTTAATCCTTCCTCTATAAATGGACTATCCACCACTGAAAGAATTTTTAAAATAGAACCAGCGGTTTCTGAGATTAGCGCGTTAAAAGAAACAAGCTATTATGCTTTATAACTATTAAATGAGTGATATAGTGCCACCACTAGCTACTAGATGTCTATGTACAGATAAAAATCACGCTTAGGCAATTCTCTTCCTGGATTTATATATAAACTGGTTCAAATTCGTCTTTTTTATTATTATATAATATGTTTTGTGGCCGCAAGGGGGCGTTAAAAGCGTTAAACGGTTGCACGAGACATTAGAAGTTACACTTCAAAAAGTTAGGCTTAAATATAGCGGCTTGAGTTGCTTGTTAATTTGATAAGATTACGAGGTGGAGGAGATTTATTTCACTTTTCATTTAACTAGCAAAGTAAATTTTCATGCTTTAAAATTTACCATAAAAGAGCTCAAATATTTTTGAATTTGTTAAGTATATCACGTTCCTTAAGTACCTAATACAGGTATATTATTATTTATAATTGAATAAGCATTTATTTGATGTGTGTAACTGTGTAATCAAACATATAACTATTTAATTAAATTTTTCACGGATGAATACGGCATAGCCTCATTTCAACTTCAACAGATATATGTATAGATACATATATTAATATATACAGCTAAGTACATCGCTCCGTCTGATTTCACCTTCAAAATGCCTCCGGCGACAGGCGCCACAACACTTTCTCCCATCACTTAAGTTCAAGAAGTCGCTAAATATATGTTTGATTAATGATAGACAAATTTAGATGATAGATTTATTGCATTGAATAAAAGCTAGCAGTTAAACATTGGTCTTTTAAAAAACAGCTTCTGTTCGTTAATTTAGTCGCGCGAAAAATATTTAATTCGACTACCGTCATCAAAATAATTATGCATACACAACTTCACGTCAAGACTCTTGCGGGACAGGCAGGGAGGACAGAGCACCATAAGGTACGATTGTTACACATCTCACTCTCTTCTTTGACTTTCATAAATGTTGTCATAGACGCTCGCAGGCTTCCAGAACTCGTTCAAATTGGTCATAGAATGTGTGTGTGTCGTGGCCGTCCTCGACTCCTATACCCTTCCACTGTACCTATATCCGCTTATGCTTAATAAATATAGTCTAGGTAAATACAATATCAGGGATGGTGTACATTAAGTTTGCAATCCTTGTGACCTAATGCAATAAGCAGTTTCCGAGATTTGATTAAAACAACAAACTTATTTTCAGTGCAAAATTAGTGCATATTATCGTAGATGCGTGTCGATATCGTTGGTGTATTAATTAAGGCTGTACTCAAGTTGATGAAACTCGGTCAAGTTCATATTTAATACGTGATATTGCCTGTGTGATTGTGGTTTTCTTTGAAATACAACTTGCTCAGAATACGCGGAATTATATTTCTCTTCTTCCTACACTTTGGAATATAATAAAGTAAATAACAATTCTAAAATAAAAGTAGCCTATGTTATTCCTTATTACATCAACTCTAGATCATTGTAGGTCCTGTCAAAATCGATCTAGACGTTTCGGAGATTAAGGCAGACGTGTAGAAACACGTCTTGCCTAATCTAGAAACCCTAGAACCCTAAAAAGGGTCGTTCACCCAGATTCTGAATCAATAAGAGGATCGAATCCGAGCACACACCAATACCTACTTTGATTTCTTATCCAAAAATTATGTGTGACAAATATTTATGACTGTTATGACATTGTATCCGATGTGTGGAAATAGGATCCGCCACTTAATCCATATGGGCGGTAGAAAATCGTTCGGATAGAAAAAGAAGTACAGTTATATAAAAAAAATACGTGGAGTCCCTCCGCGCTACGGAAGTGGAACTTTTTAACAGACGTACATTTATAACACGCTTAATTTACAAAGAGCACAACTTACTTACATTCCACAGTCGATAGTTTTACCAATACACGGTAAAACTACTGACTGGAATGGAGATTGGCGGGTTCGATCCCCACTCGAGTATAATCTATACTTATATTATAAAGCGGAAGAGTTTGTTTGTTTGAACGCGCTAATCTCAGAAACCACCGGTCCGATTTCAAAAATTCTTTCACTGGTGTATAGTCCATTTATCGAGGAAGGCTTTAGGCTATATTATATTTTCAAATAAATTAGGGATCCTTACTATAAGTTCAATAGTGTAACCCAAGGTGTAAGAAAAACACCCGAAAAAAATTCTTAAATCGCGAACGCTGCAAAAACTATTGATTATAGAACAAAACAATGTACTACACTTTCACAGTCCGCGACGCCATATGTCTAACTATTGTAGTTATCGCACAATAAGTGTTTTTTGAATTTTTAAAAATAATTATAAGTAATACAAGTTCTTTATTTTGTACTTCGGTATTACCTCTACTCAAAATAAATTACTTCAATATAAAGATAGATTCAATACCTTTCTAGAACTTTTTGAATGATTCAATTCGGACATTTAATTCAAAAGATATCGCAAAATACAAAATGTAAGTATACGTTTCTTAGGCAAATATTCCGCGCACATATATATGATCGGGAGACCCGCCCGACTCGGTCATTAGCGCCGCTCATAGCTGGCAGGTAATTTTTTTTTAAATTTTCTTAGATTTTTTTTTTCTTTTTGTCCTAATGAGTTTGTAGTATTTAATCGTCTTTTGGGGTATATGTATATTTATTTTGTAATAATTAATAGGTGATGTGAACCTGTAACATCTGTGACCCCGTGTCTATTTAGACACATTAGATTAGAATTTGATCTATTTAAGAGTATAATAAACGGGAAATAACACGAAAAGTGTAGGTAAACAAATACTTACTTTTATTATTGGCTTGACGTTTCGGCCTGGTTGCACTGGCCATAGTCACAAGCAGACAGATAATTTGTTTACCTAAATGTGTCGCGTTATTTTCCGTTCATTATATATATGTGATATGGAACGCGAATATTAAAAGATTTAAAAATATTTTCATACTTAACCAAAGTCATGGGTCAAAGCTAGAGTTAGTTTACAGTTAGTTCTTCACGCAGATATTAATTATAGATATAATATTATCTATAATTCTTTACAATATTGCAACTTCATATAAATGGACGAAGCGCAAGAATTCCCTACGCACCTCAATCTTGGCGTCTTTTTCTAAAATATAAAGACTTAGCGAGTTTGTTACACATCTGCATACCACATAGTTGCCCATCTATATATATTCACATTTTTAATATCGTGATCTCTTTTAAAATTTAGTGAATTTATTTTGATAAGAGTAATACCAAGGTGCCAAATCGACATCATTTAAAATATAAATAAATAATAGTTTAAAAAAACTAAAAAACACGCTTTTTATAGAAAACCGAACTAAAAAATAGAAAATAAATTTTAATGAATTTAAATTAAGAAAATAGTGTTAAAAATTTCAATGAATATAAATTAATAATAGTGTGAATAAAAAAAAATATTTTATTTTAAAGCGTGCTAACAACTGATATCAAAACCGAATTTGAGGAATAGCGCCATCTGTGACTTATACAAGGAACTCGTTTCAAGTTGATAACGTATACTTTCCGCTGATTGCCACTAGATGGTGCGAGAAGTGAACTATGAACACTAAAAAAGAAGTCGGTTACAAACAAACCTACAAACATACAGGTGAAGCTAATAAAAAGCTAATAATAAAAAAACACTCACTGTGAGTTAGCCATATTGGTAAGAACATGTGGTGACCAGGTTTTTTTTTAAATCGACGACAATGACAAATTAAAAAAAAAAGGTTAAGAGACAAGTAGTATTAAAAAAAACTAAAGATTGACAATAAACTCGTGAAAATGATCTCTGTAAAGAGTTCGAAACGTCGGGAAATAAATATAAATAAATAATAAATAAACGCGATATAATCCTAAAAGTTGTTTTGATCAATGAGTGAGATTCGCGAAAATCTTAGAAATAAATAAATAAATAAACTTCTGACAAAGTCCCTGGTATTGCTATTGATTGAAGTTGATAATAATTTTTTTATGGGATAGGAGGGCAAAGGAGCAAACGTGTCACCTGAAGTTAAGCAACCTGCGCCGCCCATGGACAACAGCATCACTTATAGTGTTACCGTTGCGTTGCCGACCTTTAAGGGAGAAGGATGGGGAAGGGAGGTGGACCTCCGGGTACCTCTCTCACCGAACGAAACGCGGCATGAGCCACTTTACGTCAATCTTCTGGGAGGTGGTGGTATTTCACCGGTTGAGCCCATTCATGCATTCATTCAACAGCTTAATATTTTAACTGCCATTATTTTCATCATATCTAGGTTGTTAGTCGCTAATATCAAAAGCTAAGCAAGTAAGGTGTGTAATAATCGTGCCTTATGACGCTTTGTACCCTTTACCTACCCCGCAAGTGGCGTGAAGTTATGTATGTACGTATCAGGAACTTGAATTGAAAAAAAAATTGTGTTAGATAGTCCATTTATGAGGAAAGCTTTGAGGTATTAATATGATCGCGGCAATAATCTTTTTAGTGGAAAATGTCTAAAATATGGCGGTACGAAGTTCGCGCGGTCTGCTAGTTCTTAATATAGGGCTGGGTAGAATTTGGTGACTACTTTATTTAGGAGGATCTGCCATATTCGACGTCGCATTGTTCTTTGATTTAGGTACTCCCCCAAGCTCAAGCCCATTCGATACCCATATTGTAAAATGCATTAAAATACTTATAGCATTCGATTTAGAATGACGTCACATTTTCAAGTTACTATCGAAGAGCCCTTTCATTTGATACCCATATTGTAAAAAAGAATTAAAACTATATTTGAATGAGAGGCGGTGGAGTTTCACCGATCGAGCCGGCCCATTCATGCAGCGGACTGCTTAGCTCTATGACTGTTAATAATATTATCCAAACTTAGCGTGTATAAAAACTTTAAAATTGAGTTCTAAGATTCAATACATATTAAATATTTATCACATACATAATATATACATACTTAGATACTTACATACATACATTGCAAAATAACAAATATCGATTTAATTATCTTTATAATAACAAATATACGTCTGGCATATGCGGTAGCCGCTTCGTAACTACTTGTTGTGTTACAAAAAAATTTAGAGATTTACAAAAAAAAGTACTAGTACAGATAGCACAAAAAGAATTAATTAGAAAGAAATTGCAATAAGGTAAAAATAATTAAGACAAATCAAAATTTACTTTACATAATGAAATTAAATACAAAGAAATTAAAAAGCCCTTATTTTACCAGCTACATATTGCATTTTAATAACTATACTAGTTGTTGCTCGCTACTTCATCTGCGTGGACGCCAAAAAAGCAGGAAGAATACTGTGCCTGTCCCATTATACGGGTTCATCGCTTACACCCAGTTAGTGATAGCGTGATAATATTTAGCCTATGTGTTGACCCGACCCTCTTGGCTATATTTAAGCAAAATTCGACGTAAAAGAATGCAGTACAGTTTATCCGTAACAAACATACTGACAAACAGACATAAATTCTAAAAACTATAGTTTTGGGTTCGGTATCGATTGTAGATCATGTCCCAAGAATTATATAAATGAAATATTCAATGAATAGTTTCAATTTTCCTACAATTTTATTACATGTATAGATTATTTGGCGACACATTAGAAAGAAATTATTTATTTTACCCATTTTGTTTTTTATACTTCTTAAACTTATTTGTAATCTAATTGTACTTTTGTACATGTACACTAATGGTTGCAATAAGGTAAAAATAATTAAGACAAATTAAAATTTAGTTAATATAATGAAATTAAATACAGTAATACAGAAACAAAAAAGCCATTATTTTACCTGCTACCTATTGTATTTTACTAACTATATTATTTATTGTCTAATTACTAAATGTTTACTAAACATGTTTTACAATTCTAATACTGAATTAGTTGAGTTACTGCCTGTATGGATACTTTTTATTAAGGTTCCCAAGGTTGGCTTTTCAGTTATAGCGACTTCAAAGTAATTATATTATTATTTGCTATTATTATTATATAACATTCAAAAAAATGCCTTGTTTGTATATTCCTAGTAATAGTTGAATTTTTTGGTTTGTTTTTTTCTTGAGTAGCATATAAATTTAAAAATTAAAAACAATATTTTTTATGCAGTTAGTACTTTTGAGACACGGTGCGATAAAAACAGTGCCGCTACTAGCTACTAGATGTCTATGTACAGTTTTTAATCACGCTATGGAAATTCTCTTCCTTGGTTTGTATAAACCGATTTATGTTCTAGTGTTTTATATTTACTTATAATACCCGCGAGGGGGCGTTAAAAGGGTTAAACGCTTTTGCAAGAGACATCAGAAGTTCCACTTCAAAAAACTCTTTATTTTATTAATCTTCAACTTCAAATAAGGATAATTATGAACAAATTATAGCGTAAACTTTCAAGATGTTTTTTTACGAAACTTTGCAAATTTACGCAAAGTAGTGTAGTAGTTGGTAGCTGATGAAATGTTGCAATCTGCCGTGCGAGCGACTTGTCTGGAGATAGCAAGGCTCATTCAATTTGAACTCTTGTGCAAAGGTAAGAAAGAAACCCTTGAACTAATTAGTGGGAGTTTGGTAAGATATTGTTTGTGAGATATATCTTCAGACGTGTCTTCATACATCACATTTGTTTGTCGATTGTGAATTGTTTGTTTTATGTATGTATAGATATTGAGTGAGAATAAGTAAGAGTGGAATTCTCACCCATGTTAGCTCTTCTTCTTCTCTATATATCTATTTAATAAGTTGGTTTAAGGCTCCTGATGTAACCTATTGCTTTTCGCAATTTCGTCATGACAAGTGTATTAGGGCCTTCCCCGACTCTTATATACTTCTGCGTTTGTTTCTCTTCTATTAAATATATTTTTTTTAGGAAATTCACTCACCACCCACAGATTTGTCTTGTATGATTCGTTTATTAGCATATCCAATTCAGGTGATAGATTTTGCAGTACTTTATTTGAGGTTAGCTTTAGAACGTTAAATAGTTTTTAATTACCTTTAAGAAGGTGAAAAGGCTGTTTTTACTTTAACATTTTTGACTTAAATGTCCTAGTAACCAGGTCATTAAAACCCTAAAAAAATACCTTCAATTTTTAAGGGATTGATGGTATAAAATTTGTATATGTGTATGATTGAACTATATGTACTCGTAGTTTGGATCTAATATTATATGCATTCTACATCATAGTTACATCACGCGCTTGGCATTCTTAAGAATTATAAATAATGGTGTCTGTTCTACCTATCTACAGCATGGGTATGGGCTGCACTACTGAATCATGGCAATTGATTTACATAGTAATGATCAGAACCTAAGTTATCTTTGCATATTTAACACAGGACAGACATATATTTCCTTGGTCTTCTACGAATAATAATTTGGTACTTCATCCATTCCTCACGCAAAACTTATTGGTGCTATAAAATAGGAGGTAGAACCTATTACACACGTGTCCTTTAGGACCTACAGAATAAAAAATATTTTGGTTTTGATCTGAAGGTGACTACAGAAGCCCTAATAACCGACAGGCGTGTGCATATGAAAACAAAAAAGACAGCAAGATTTGCAAGTACGTTATGGAGTTATGGATCTGCCCCGTAACGGATAGAACATGAAGCAAAATAAAAAAATTAAATACCCCCCAAAATAACTTACTTTGACTGATACACCCAGTGCTAAGGATATTATTTTTAATAAGCCCAAGATAATTTAGTTTAGTAGTCTTTTTTACGATTTCAGTAAACTATTTTTAAAACAATGTATTTTTAAGATAATATAAATATAATTTTTTATAAGGACATTAATTAATGAAATAGACAATGACGTTGGACTGTTGACCGCGTTAATAGACGCTGTTAAGATTTGAATTGTATTGTATTTGTATTCAAGTTATTTTATTGATTTATTTCATAAATTTGTGAGATATTGAATTAAAATGTTACTTTGTAACGGCAATGAATACTAGTAGGTATATACTACTAGTAGATAAGGCTACTTTTGTATTTTGTTTTGTTGTATTTTTTTTTATTTTTAAGGAGGTCCGGTACGTATCAAAATTGTCAGTACTTTTAGAGATATTGATAAAACAACAAGTTGTGTTGGCGTCTGTATTATAGAATCCAAAAGAATACTTATTTAGAATTAAATATTTGTCTGTCTATCGACTAGTCTTCAGCTAATCTTTTAAATGTATATTGTAAATAGGTAATGTAATTAATTTATTTCTCTTAGAGATCTATTATAATAATTATTACAAATTACATAATTGTGTGGTTCAAAGAATAACGTCAAAAAAAAAACTGTACATTCACGTACAAGTTCGTCGTAAGTAAATAACAATATTTATGTATTGTTAGTATACAGTAAGACATGGTCACGTACATTGATTAAATAACTGTTGAAACGTACCGTGTAGTTACTGAAATTAGCAAATGATGTCTAAGAAAATATGCATGACAAGAGTTATGCAAAATTCAAGGAAACGAGTTACTTATGTAAGAATTGATGTCATAAATATTGATGACAGTCTGTTCCTTTTGCCTACGTTAAAGGACTCGGTGTCAAAGTATGTCAAAATAGAAATGATCATGGTGCAGAATCAAGGTTGGCGGGTTCGATACCGTTCGATCCCCATCCGAGTACATATTTTTATGACAAGCATGAATGTTTTTATGGCGTCTGGGTGTTTTTCTAAGTAATATACAAACATATCGTGATAAATATCGATGACTGACAAACTTTGTGCCCGGTATGGCAATAGGTTCGACACCTATTCCATTTGGGACGTAAACATAACGGCGAGACGAGGCTTAACAGCCGCTGCCTACACCTTCGGGTAACAAAAGGCGTGAAGTTATGTTTTATGTATGTATGTTATACAAACAAATAAAAAAAAACGTATTTCCAACGACTAATTCCAGCTACTTAGTTACTAGTAGTCACTGTCAAATTCACTGCTTAATCGATCGAAAGTGATGAGTAGTCTAGAGTAGCTGGAATTAGTCGTTGGAAATACGAGTTTGCAAGGCAGCGCGTAAGCGGGGTGGAATTAAAAGCTCATAATAGGCCTGCAGAGTGCAGAGCTTGGTAAATAATGGCTCAGTTGATTAGCAATGACTCGTTCACGATAGTTCAGGCCTTTTTATCGATTAAATAAAACCCGGTATGTTTTATTAAAAGGAGAAATAGGAAAACTTTTGTATGACTGTTGTGCACCATTTCCATCGTTAGGGAATGCAAGAACTTGATAAAGTTTTTTTGTCTTCAGTGAACACGCTGTATCTTAATATATTCTAACGTGAAATATTATTAAAAAAACTAACTAAAACAACACTATTTTCTATTATTATCACCTGATGAAGACAAAATTTGGTACTAAAGCTTGGAGATTATGTATCTTTTCATCTTCTGACATGGATAATTAATTAATTTAAAATACTGATTACCAGAGACAATGATAGCAACGCCACCTTATCGGTGAAACATCTGTGCTTGTCTTGTATTTCTGTATAGGATTATCATTAGCCTGTTGCAGTCCACTGCTGGACATAGGTCTCTCCCAATTTATAGAAAAACGCCACAACATCCGATTTCTCTGCCTTCCGCACCCTGTCTTTTCCAGCAGCCTTTCTGAGGTCGTCTGACCATCGGGCTGGTGGGCGTCCTACAGATGTGACCAGCCCATTGCCACTTCAGTGAGCTTATTCTACGATCCATGTCGGTTACCCCAGTTCTCTGTCAGATATACTTATTCCTCAGTCTATCTTTTAGAGATACCCCGAGCATAGCTCGTTCCATAGCTCGCTGAGCGACTTTAAATTTGTGGACTAGGCCCACCGTAAGTGTCCACGTCCTCGTAGGATTATAACCTTGCCAAATAATAAAGTTGTCCGTGCATGCAGTATTATTGGTATTGAATATATTTTTATACACATTTTTTCCGTTTAAATTTGACTACGTGACTTAAATATTATTAACCTAGCAATAGCATACTGCGAAGTACAAATGTAAATACAACATTCCTTTAAGTTATAATATCCGACCAATTTAAAAATAGATCACAGAGTATGAGACTACCTTGTGTGGTATTATTTTTTAATTTGTTGTATTAACGTCTGTTTGGTTTGTCTACCGACGTTCTTTGGAAACCAGTTTGAAATGAGTCAATATTGAGGATTAGCACTCAATATAATGTATTTGTTATGGGGACGTGTAAATTTAAAGAATTTTGCATTTTAAATTATTGCCAGAATTGGTATAGAGGCCTCTCGGGAGATATTCTGAAATTTGTGTTGAGTCTATTATCTATGCTTCAGAATCACTGCGTAATGCGTATGTTTACATATTAGACCAATTGAAAATGTAATTTGTGACATATATTATACTAGTTTACTACAATCACATTAGCTGTCAAACGGTGGAATACAAAACAGTTACACATATACCTAACATAGCCAAATGGTTCGTTTTGATAACGTTAAAAAGATAAACAAGAACAGATTTTGTAAAGTTACCTTTATAAAGTAATAGTTTAAAAAAACTAAAAAACACGCTTTTTATAGAAAACCGAACTAAAAAAAAGAAAAATAAATAAAAAATTATTTTATTTAAAAAAAAGCGTGGGGTGCATGGTGTCAATAGTTATAAATATTTTATATGACAGAATAAATATGACAGATATGAGTAGAGTGATTATCATTTCGATAATATCTTAAAAAGCACCCCACGCTTTTTTTAAAATAAAATAATTTTTTTTTATTTTTCTATTTTTTAGTTCGGTTTTCTATAAAAAGCGTGTTTTTTAGTTTTTTAAACTATTATTTATTTATATTTTTTAGTTCGGTTTTCTATAACAAGCGCGTTTCTTAGTTTTTTAAACTATTGCTTAACTATTTTAAAGCGTGCTAACAACGGATATCAAAACCGAATTTGCGGAATAGCGCCATCTGTGACTTATACAAGGAACTCGTTTCAAGTTGATAACGTAGACTTTCCGCTGATTGCCACTAGATGGTGCGAGAAGTGAACTATGAACACTAAAAAATTAACAAAAATCATATTTTGCAAATTGAAAAATGGAATAATTTTATCAAATTAGTGTATTGTCATCGGTCCTCAATAAATCTACAAAGTTTGAACGAAATCTGGCCGTTTAAAGTGGGTCAAAATCGCGCCCAAAGAAGTCGGTTACAAACATACAAACATACAGGTGAAGCTAATAAAAAGCTAATAATAAAAAGGAAACAGCTCCCCGAATCTGCCACTTAAGACCATTTATATTATGGGTCCCGTTTTTACTTTATGAATACGGAACCCTATAAATGTAAGAAATGTGTCGCATTATCAAGAGGAAGTGTGTGAACCAGTTAATAATTACATATTTGCATTTTAATATTTTCATTAATCAAAGTTATCACCGAGTTATCCTCAATAAGACAACTTTATATGCGTAATAGAACTTATAATTACAAAATAAAGTTATTAACCTTCACAGGATTAATTGAATTAGTGCAAAAATTTCTTGTACTACCAGTTTAATATTACATTTTCTGAACAAAGAAAACCAGCGGTTTCAATAATTTTGCGTTTCAATGGGAATCAACTAAAATAAACTTATAAAAAATATTTATTTGTTAGATTTTCGCGAATCACATTCATAACTTTTTATGGATTATATCGCGTTTTTTTAGAACTTATTTTCTATTTATTTCCCGACGCTTCGAGCTCTTTACAAAGATCATTTTCACGAGTGTAGTTTCAATGTTATAAAAAAGAGTCAAGGTTGTCTCCAGGTTGAAAGGTGGGGAAGGCATTGTACATTGTCTGTCCTCAGCTGTCGTTAACACAGTCGTGACAGGTTGGCTCGTGATAACGCTATCTGATCTGAGCTAGTTGGTTCACCAGGAAGAATATTGCATTCTGATCGGATTGCTGGACAAAACTTTAATTAATAAGGCCACCAGTCCGGAGTACAAGCAACAGACTAGTTTTATGGTAAAATAAGGATGTAGGCAGTGGATACAATTTAATTATGCCAAACGTAAAGATTGTCGATAAATCTTGACTAAAAGTCTCTTAAGTTAAAGAGATAATCGTATTCTTTATCAATGCGGATATGTAACAGGTTGTTATTTCTATATAATATTTTTACCCTTATCACGAAAAAATAATCCAAGCAGTTCGCTGCAAAAATGGGCAAGCTCAACTACTAATATATCGACGTAAAATGATTCATACCGCATTTTGTTCGGTGAAAGACTTATCCGGAGCCTCCTCCTACTCATTTCCCATCCTACTCCCTCAAAGGCCGGCGACGCAACTGTTACTCTGTGTTACAACTGTCCATGGGCGGCGGTAGTTACTTACCATCTTTAACAGATCATCAACACCTTTAACAGTAACAAGTAACAGTAGGAGTAAGTACAGTAACAGTGCTAACAGTAGTAACAATAACCAGTAACACTTACATCTTTAACAGTGGTAGAGCCAAGCAGTTCGCTGCATGAATGGCTCGGCTCGACCGGTGAAATACTACGACCTCTCAGAAGATTGACGTAAGGTGGCTCATGCAGCGTTTCGCTCGGTGAGAGAGGTACCCGGAGGCCCACTCCCCTTTCCCATCGCTTCCTATCCTACTCCTACTCCCTTAAAGGTCGGCAACGGAACTGTAACACTATATGTGCTGCAGCTGTCCATGGGCGGCGCTGATCACTTAAAATCAGGTGACAGGCTTGCCCTCTTATTCCATAAAAAACGGGCTACACTTAACCACAGGAAATGGGGTGAAATTGAATACACCCGCTGAAAAAATCAGCTATCTAAAAATATTGAACAGATTCTCATGCGACTTTGATTATCCGAATTAGCTCTCCTTGAAAGGACTAATAAATTTTGTTCCACAATCCACATGTTTCTAAGATCACATGATTGTCACATGATCTGATGACGTCATCCCCACAGACAGGTTATGGTTCCAGTTGTTAATGTCATGACTTCAAGGTGATGTGGGTGTGTCATGCTCCGTCATGATATATTCATCAATAACTTGTTACAAACACCAATTTTTTATTACTCCTGGTGACAGATAAAATTGTAATAGCTCAGCTAATGAATAGGATTTTAAGACGCCGTCCGCTAATCCGCATGTGAAGGCCAGCAGTTTACGAATATTGATTAAACAAAGATACAAGATACAAAATACATTAGAACTAATATCAAAGTTCTATTCAATTATTTTAATGGTCATGATGATTGTACAGAATGGAACTCATGCAGTAAATACTGTTCCAAGAAATGCCCGAGATCACTGAACGAACACGAAGATATTTAAGAATTCGTAATATATTAACAAGTTAATAAATTTTCATTTTTATTATTTATTGATTAAAAAAACATTAGCAGAAAATCCCAGCTAGCATAACCTAAGAAACGAATTAGAGATAAGTTAATGGTGTGAGTTCGGATTCGATCCGACCGCTACTTCTCTCAGAAGCGGAGCGTAAGAATCGTGCCTTATTGCGCTTTGTTTTTCTGCCTACCCCGCAAGGGATTTGGCGTGAAGTTATGTATGTGTATAAAGGAAAGGTAAAGGAATGGTAAGAGAGGACTTATTCCTCCGCCCCAAATTATGATATGATAAAGAAAACCCTTAAAAGATCTGTCAAAATGATAAATCATAACACTCACTTGAAAGTCCACACTGTAGCTATATTTTTTGGAGCCGAATTTAAATCAATCTGTAGTGCTAGTGTTTTCCTGATCACAAAGAATTATCGCAAATGACGTAGAACTAATCAAATACTGCTAATGACTCTATTCATGTATAAATATGTAAAATATATAATATGTACTATATATTCTCTCGAAGACATATTTATTGTCGGCAAATAGTAGATATATGTATTTACACAAAAAAGACATATATTCTGTAAAGTGAATAAATAACCTCCTGTCTTATTGTACTTAATACTTATACATTACGGACATAATATTGTGTACGATATTTACTTTGTCAATAATATCTTCCAAACGTAGTCGAAATCTTTTCTACGTCACTAATTATTATTACCAATAATTTTGTTATTGAGGAAAATCCAAGTAAACAGTTCAACGTTAAAGTCTCGGTGGTCCATTGGTCGAGCACCCCGCTTCTGACCTAAGAAGTCGCGGGTTCGAATCCTGGCTCACACCAATGACTTTTCTAAATTATTTTCGGAAGTTATGTGTGATAAATATTGACTGAAAACTTTGTGCCCAGCATTTATTTATTTATTCTTTATGTACAGACTTGGTACACAAGGTGGACATAATGCCATAAGGCATTCTCTGCCAGTCGACCTATGACTCAAACAGACAAATTTCAAATATTGATACAGAAAAACTTACAAAAAAAACAACATACATAAACAATTAAGTTACAGTAATATTTTGCTTAACAGAAATACTAAAGGTAATTACTTTAATACATGAATACGTAACTACACATATATACATATAAACACACACACAAATACAGAACACATATATATAATATATCTATATATAAATACATAAATAGACATATTAAATACTATCTATGACTATCAATTGTCCAGGATATCAGGTTGAGAGGTGTGTCAAATATAATTCTTTAATTCTACGCTTGAAGGTAAACTTACTTGGGGACGTTTTAATTCTGAGTGGAAGTGCGTTCCAGAGTCGAATTGTAAAACTGTGAAGGAGCCAGACATAAAACTGGTACGGTGCGAGGGAATATCTAAAATTACATTTTCAGATGCACGCAAATTTCTATTGTGTGAGCTACCTAAAACAAGAAAATATGTTTTTAAGTAATCGGGGGAGTTTTGGTCATTTAGCACGGAAAAAAGTTGACATAGTGATCGGAGCGACCTTCTTTGGCGGATAGGGAGCCATTTAAGCTGAGAACGGTAGTATGAGATGTGGTCATATTTTCGCAACCCGAAAATAAAGCGCAAGCAGTTATTGAGAAGACGATCTAACTTATTAAGTGATTCCTGTGCTAAGTCCGGGTAGCAGACATCACCATAATCGATGACAGGTAGGGCAAGGGACTAAACTAATAGTTGCTTGGTTAAGGGAGGTAGAAAATTCCATATTCCATTTGGGACGTAAACATAACGGCGAGTTGAGGCTTTAGAGCCACTGCCTCCTACACCGTCGGGTAGAAAAGGCATGAAGTTATGTTATGTGTCGAAATCTTTTCTACGTCACTAATTATTTTTGACCTGAAAGGACGTGGCCAAAACATAACGGCGAGTACATTTCACACCTGAGATTTGCCGACAACATCGTCAGCATGGCTGAATCTGCTCAGGATCTACAGCACAATGACATGTTGCTCGAACTAGCTGATTCTTCGGCACGCATTGGTCTTCGGATAAACCTAGAAACCTTAGGTTATGTTTAATCATCACATCAACCCGAAGCCAATTAAGCTAGAAGAAGCCTCTCGAAGTGGTTCAGTACCTCGGACAAATATTGCAAGTTGGGAAAAACAACTTCGAGTAAGAAGCCCGCAGAAGGATACAGCTGGGTTGGGCAGCATTAGGGAAACTTCGTCGAGTCTTTTCGTCACCCATCCCGCAAAGCCTTAAGACCAAGGTCTTCAATGAGTGCGTTATACCCGTTATGACTTACGGAGCCGGCACGTGAACACTGAAATTGCGGCTGGTCTATACCAATTTAAGGTCGCTCAGCGAGCTGTGGATAGAGCTATGTTAGGAGTTTCTCTGAAGGATAGGAGTAGAAATGAAGACATCCGACAGAGAACTAAAGTCATCGACATAGCCCAAAGAATAAGCAAACTGAAGTGGCAGTGGGCGGTCACATTTGTCGCAGATCTGATTCTCGATGGGGAAACGTGTTCTGGAGTGGAGACCGCGTCTCGGAAAACGTAGAGTGGAGCGCCCTCAGGCTAGATGGGGCGACGATATACGCAAAGTTGCTGGCAGCAGTTGGAAACGAATGGCCGAAGATCGAGCTCAGTGGTGTACCAAAGGAGAGACCTATATCCAGCAGTGGAAGGAGATGGGTTGATAATGATGATGATGAATTATTTTTAGTAGGTACCACAAATTTTGCAATTGAGGAAAATCCAAATAAACAGTTCAACGTTAATGCATGAAATAAAATTATTAATACGGTATTCTTGGTGGTATAATGATTCAGCACTCGCTTCTGAATCAGAGGTCGTGGTCTCGAATCCGGGTGACACACTTCTCGAATCATACGTTTGATGAACATCAATGACTTGTAAAATTATGTCAATAAGTTCCCTTGCTAATTTCATTTGAGTCATAAAAATGGTATTTAACAAGTCGTGAAGTTACAAAACAAAAAGAAAACGAAAACTTTAAAACTATCCGCCGTTTTGATGAAATCTAAGCAAGACCGCTGTAATATCACGTGTGGAGTGTTTTTTTTCCAAAGTAATTACTGGTAGCTCGGAGGCCGGCTGATTGCTGCTCAGTCGTGACTGGCCACACACAGCTCATGACTATGTATTTGTCAATAAACTGTCATAGTCATACTTATGTGACCTAGAATATGATATATTATGATCTGGTATATTCTCTCTATATCGAAGCCTGATCATATCCGTCACAATTTGAAATCTACGTAAGCTAAATTCTCTCCCACACTTTTAATAATATAAAAAATACGCAGTTTAAGATATTGAAGAACATCACGACCATAGGAGTTGGGATATTTGTTAAGTTTTTTAAAACAAACAACCCATATTCACACCTGTAATATTCAACAGAATAGGCAGCCTTACCTCTCCATGACGAATGAAATTGTACAATCATATCATTGATCATTATTATCACTTCCATAAAAGATTTACCGAAAGGTAATTGGTATATATTTTAGGATTCGAACCTAGTATCTTTTAAACAGACACCCATTGCTGATAAAAAGCTATTCAATTTACAATAAAGGTAGTTTGTTTGTCAGCAGCCATACACATTGCACAATGAATACAAATCCTTAGAAAATCCTATTATGTGTCGCCTTAGCTTATATAATAGTTTTGAGTACAAGGTTCGTATCCGTTCGCGAAGACCTTGCGGACATTCGCCTTGCACATAGGTATCAAGTTAAATACCTATAAAACATAAAATGACTGAAATGAGATACGTCTGTGAACTAAAAAAAAGTATAGGAAAAAAACAGGTACCTAACTACATCATAACATAACTTCACGCCTTTTTCTACCTGATATTTATCACACATAACTTACGAAATTAATTTCGAAAAGTCATTGGTGTGAGCCAGTATGAGGATTCGAACCAGCGACTTCTGGATTCAGAATCGGGGTGCTCGGCCACTGGACCACCGAGACCTAACTAACTATACAATAAAGAAATTTTAATATTGAAGCATTGAAAAAGCTACGAAAATATTAGTTTATTTTCTCTCCATTTTTGAAAGAATAATTGATCTTAGCTTAGATCTAATTTGAATGTGTCAAATATTTATATAATATATTCCGCTGAAAACAATCACCGAAAATTGTATTGTTTTTTCTACTAAAATACAAACCTGCATCTTACAATTTCCGCCCCCCTGGGAATAGAACCTGACGCGTAAGAGTAAACAAACCGCACTACTAGTAGGGCATTCTCACGGAAACTAGTGATATATAATACTTGCACGCATATAACATAACAGTTTATCAGATGGCTTTTGTTTCCGTACGACCTCCACAGCCGTTCACCGTACCTTAACACTCCTAGAGGCACCTGGCACAAGGAACCAGCTGCACTATAGGGTCTCTTGGTAACAATAATATTGTTTCAGCGCCATCTAGTTTCATGTTGAGTAACTAAAGTCTCTATTATAAATTATAGACCACATATACTTACTTCTTTGTAAATACTTTTGGAAAGGGTTATGGCGACTTACAGAAAAAAATAAATATCTGTATTTGGGTGCTAATCGAACCTGTTACTTCTAGATATATATAGGTACTTACTATTAGTCTTTACGCATGGAAACCGCTTTCAATTAGTCAGGTTTCAATTGTAATCAAACGGTTTAAACGGTTAACTTTTTTTGAACCGGAACTAATCTTTAAAAAAACTAATATAAAATTAATTTGTGTGAACATAAAACATCCCTCTGTTTGTCTCGTGGATAAATTAATTAAATTAATTATCCAAAGGATGTAATATTTTGAATACATTTGTAGTAGAATAACTGCTTCCGAAGCCACTACCTACATTCAGCTTTAATGCAACTTATTGCACGTCTACTAGGTTTAACGCTTTGTTAAACGCAACCTACAAATAATAATATACAATAAGACTATTCTTTATTCTTTGTTTCTTTATTTTCACCACAATTATGGACATTTACACAATATAAAATATACAAACATTTATAGATATAACTGTGGAGACTGGCACCTAAACTAGGCCTGAGCCCGTATTTCAGGAATTCTGTATTCTGTCTATATAAATCAATTGTTATGTATATATAAATATGGTTGAGTGTTTCTTTTGGCTGTTATATTATAACGATATCATTATTGAAAGGAAAAATCGGGTCTCACAACAAATGATTTAATATTTAACATCTTCAAATTAAATGTATTAAATATAGAAAATATATAAAATAAATATAGAAAAAAGTATTTCCATAAAGAAGGCATATTCCTGTGAATAAAGGGATAAAATATTATATTTTCTTTTTTAAAGAATAACAAACTCCACTTTTTAATCAGAAGAGTCATCAGTCTTCCGCTGTGCAATGTCTTTGTATAAAAAGACACGTATTGTTCATCCTTGGTGAACAATCTCTGTGGGATTTCTGCAATTTTTTTTTGTTTGGTGACCCACATTTGTATTTTCGCATGGAAAGTTGAGTAAGTGAAGGCATTGTTGAATTTTTCATAACCCCTATTGTTTCGTGTTTATTTTTTTTCAACCGATGCATCCACAATTAACTGTGTGTTTGTTTGTGTCGTAATTATGACGAAAATGCGATGAGTTATGTTTTTAATTTTAAATAATATAACCAGTGGTAGAGCCTCACAGTTCGCTACATCAATAGGGCGGCTCGACCAGTGAAATACGACGGCTTCTCAGCCCTTATATATATATCGACCTTAAGGGGCTTATGTCGTGTTTCGTTCCTTGAGAGAGGTATCCGGAGGGCCATTCCCCTTCCTTTCTTAACCTACCACTTTAAAAGGCGCAACCCAACTGTAACACGATCTGTGTTACAGGAGTCCTCGGGCGGCGGTAGTTGCTTACCATCAGGTGTTGGTTTGCTCCCTTATTCCATAAAAAATCATAGTTTTGTTTAAAAGTCTCTCGAATTAGAATTTTAATTTCGTTTGATTTTAAATATAAATATGTACTAAGTAAGATTTTAGATCGTTTTGTTCTTACAATTAGGGCAGGTAACCTATTATTTATTTAAGAATAATAATGTATCATAAAATTAATTCATTAGATTAGAAGAAATATGAATGTAAATATGTATGAGGAAGTAAATTTTTGTATAGGATGACGTATTACGTAAAACACTGCAGTTAAATAAAACAAAGCATTTTTTAATGATTATAATAAATACAATACAAAATTTTGTTCTAATTTTGTAGAAAAACAATACAATGTCGTACTTACGTACCTATTTGCCTTATAAAGGGGACAATTTGTTTAATTAATAATTGATCTATAATTTTCCTAATGACTATTATTAATACTTAATTATAAATATTATAATAAAAGTCACACTTGACCATTTCCTGTTCTTTTGTTTGTTATAATTTATGCTGCATTCAGAATAACACACTGACGTATGTAATACGTTTTTGAAGTGGCTTACAAAAAAGAGGAAGACGTTATGTATTCCGCTGTACCTAAGTTTTTTTTTTGTTTATTTATTATTATTTCCTTTTCTAGAATAGAATTATTTATAATATATCACAAATAATTTAGAGAGTTTTTCTGCTGTTAAAGATATATTTTTTTATTATAATAATATAACGTTAATTTGAAATTATATTTAAAAATGATATTTTTTGGCGTTTCGGTGGTGTAGTGGTTGAATAGCCGACATCTGAATCAAAAAGTCCTGAAATCGAATCCAGGCTTACGTAATTTTTTTGGAAATTCTTTTCCTAAGTTGATTGACAATATTGTGCTCGTAGTTTGGCGATAGGTTCCGCCACCTATTTCATCTGAGCCGTAATAATTCGGCGTGTCGAGGATTAATACCCGCCGCCTACATCTTAGAGTAGAAAAAGGCGTGAAGTTGTAAAAAAATATAACTACAAACATATGTTTTAAAAACCAGTAGTTCGTGACCAAACAAGATGACGTCCCAAATTATTATTAGATGAATTATCAACAACTTATTATTTGCTTGAATTTACGTGAAATTTGCAAATTTATTGAGCAAATATTTTTGCATAGTTAAATTATTTTTACCACATATACATAAATATGCGTTATCCTGTTCGGCTTTCAAGATTCTTTGTTTGTTTGTCAAGGTCTCATTGATAAATACTAAATACTAATCTTGTAGAATCCCATGAAATAGTAGGGGAGCCCACGATGCTAAATGGGGATTTACTCGAGCGTCGTAGAGACCTATTGGGTTGCAAAGCTTAGATGATAAGAAGAAAAAAATGTTATATGATTGTACCTTTACATCGGTGGGGGAAGCGGCTGTAGATTTTAAAATTGTAAAAAAAAACTGTTGCATGGACATCCTCGAGCGCGTCAGATATTGATAGCATCAATGCCCTACGTATTTTTAATAATGTACGTATGTTAATCTGATCGTTTGCATGATGCGGGTGGTTGTATGCAAGGGTTGAAAATAAAAATAAAAATTATCGAGCGCGTCAGATTTTTTAAGGGAGTGTTAAGTGCACCAAAAAAAAGCGCTCATTCACTAATCTGACGATTTCGATGGGACGCAAGCTCGCGGCCATTTTCATAATGTGCAAAAAAAATTCGCTATTTTGAAATACTCAAGCGCGTCAGATTAAGATATATATGGTTCAACTTTATGTTCTAAACGTACTGTCTCATAATCTGTCGATTATCTAGAAGGATTCGCCTAATCTGACAAAAATGAATGAATGATGAAGCAATTTTGTTGCCCTCCCCTTTTTTTACGTCACTCTCAAATTGTCAGATTAGTGGAATATACACTTTTTAGGATGTAATTAACTCACCCTACCTTAATCTGACGCGCTCGAGAATTTCTGATGGTCAATTTTTTTTTACTAATCTGATCCTGTATCCTTCACAAAAACATGAGGCCCATATATAAAGCCGCCCGCTTTATATATGGGCCTCATGTTTTGTGGAGGTACTTAACCGGGTACAAGGTATCCCCTGTATATTAATCTGCCGCGCTTTAGTAAATCCCGAAATCCCCGAAATCCCGAAATGCTACTAAAAACTGATAGAACGATCGGCCGGGGTGCAAAAATGTACCAAAAACCAGATTAGGTTTACCAAACTTAAAATAGCGAAAAAATTCATATAACTTGTAAATCCAATAGATTTGTCCAGAAAATTTAACGCACCATTCGGTTACGTCAATAATTTTACAAACGATTCTACAAAACAAAACTGGTCATTTAGAATGAAAATGAAGTGATTATTGTCTTTTGAAACTGTTAATGGGATACATCATTTACTATAATGTTAAGTTAGATAATTTTAAACATATTTTAAACAATATTTTTTGCTAATTCACGCCTTTTTTAAACGAAGTTGTAGCTAGCGATTGTTACGCCACAACTGCTGGCGTATTATGAACTCTTATGAACTCAGAGGGCCTATTATGAGCTGTTAATTCCAGCCGGCCAACGCGCTGCCTAGCGAATTCGTATTTCCAACGACTAATTTCAGCTAGTCTGGTCTACTCATGATTGATTAAATGAAATTAGTCGTTGATAAATCGCAATTAAGAGTGAATTTTAGTCCTTGAAAATACGAATTTGCAAGGCAGCGCGTTGGCTGGCTGGAATTAACAGCTCATAATAGGCCCTCTGGTCGAGTTGTTACGTTCCAAACTAGAATAGGCGGTAGAACTTATTCCTATAAACCTGACTTAATTTTATCATCATCATCATGATAAGCCCTTTTGAGGTCCACTGCTGGACATAGGCCTCCCCCATAGAGCGCCACAAGTGCCGGTCCACGCAATCATGGGGGGTTTTTGCCATAATCGCCACGCTTGGCAGGCGGGTTGGCGATCGCAGTAGGCTGTATTTACTTCAGAGAGAATGCTGCTGCCCATTCTTCTAACTTCTCCCTTAGTCGCCTTTTACGACACCCACGGGAAGAGATGGGGTGGCGGTATTCTAAGCCGGCGCCACCTAATTTTAACCTAATTTTAACCTGACTTTAATTTCCGGAAAGAATTCTTGGTGTGAGTCAATTCTAAGTCAAGGAGTCTTGCTCCTTGATTAAGAAGCGGAGCTATATTTCAACTTATCTTTCCATATTACTATGGCAAAACCTTAATAATATTCTAGTGCCATCTGAACTGTGAACCCCTACATCATCATTACATAGTATAAAATAAACTCACTTTCCGCTGTCTGTCCCCTTATATGCTTCTCTCTCTCTTTGAAACTACGCAACGGATTTTGATGCACTTTTTTAATATATAGAGGGTGTCAACGGGGTGGTTTTTATCTTTATTAATTCATATAAGATAAATCCAAAACTTACTTATTAATTACTTTTGATGCGGAACAAAGTTCGCCGGGTCAGCTAGTAAATACAGTGAAACCTGGTTAAGTGAGACATCAAGGGACCGGCAATGTCGTTTCACTTATAGAGGTATTCCACTTACCCAGTGTCTCAGATATACAGGTATAAATAAATATCTGTCTCATTTATACAGGTTCATCAGGTCTCATTTGTACACTGTTCAAGTTCAGGATATTCTGATAAACGTACACGTTTTAGTTTTCCTTGTCCTTCAGAACATTGTGATTCAATTTTATGTTTACTCTGAATTATTCTACAAAGAGTAGATTTTGGCACATTAAATTCGGCACAAACTTCTTCGCGTGTCTTCCCACTTTCATAAACGGATATTAACTTCAGTTTTTCACGTAATGATAACGATTGTAGCTTTCGTTTTGACATTTTTCTAATAAACATCTGTATGATAGTAAAGCGAAACTAAAACTGAAGGTAATTGAAGCTCAAAATTTGTACTTACGTACTTGGAATTACGTGTGGAATTTGTGGGTAGAATAAGAATGAGTAAACAAACAATGTTATCTATGATGATAAATCGAAAGAACAAATCCCAGATATAGAGGTTTACCTCGTCCCACTAACAGAGGTAATTCAGTGCCAAAGTGTTGGGACCTCAGCATGAGTTCCAGTTATGGAGGTTTCTCACTTATCCAGGTCCCACTTAACCAAGTTTCACTGTATTATGTAAGGAACATCCGTGCAAATTACGCATTCACATTTTCCTTCCTACTGTTATTCAAAGTATTACGTGACATATTACGTTTGTTTTTAAATTTTACACAACAAATAATTCTGTTGTCATTGAAGATGTTCTTAAATATACATTTTCTCATAGATAATAATTTTAAACGCACACTCTAAATATGACTGTGGCAAATGACAATTTGTCATGCCTTAATATTATTATGACGGATTGAACTTTAGACGTTAGAAGAAAAACAGTTATAAATTGTATGAATCACCCACGTGGGTTCCCCTTTGGGAATGATAATGCCTTAGTAAACACTGTATTGCTTACTTTAAGGGAAAATGAGATCATGCTGAAAAGAAAACCGTCTAAGTCAAAAATATATGCTCTCCATTTTTTTGTCGATTCCGTAATATATAAAAAAAACTAGTGTGATTTGATCTTGTCTGCTCTGATTCGATAGTTGGAATGATGTCAATAAAATCTTATAATTTTAAGGCTTTTACACCACAGCCAATGACAGAAACACTATTTACTTTGCGAACATACAACGCCATCTAGTTCCATAACATGTAACTAAGATAATGTAGTTAAGGTTTAAAAAATATACCCCACAGATTCTTAGTATATTGGAATAAACCCGTCTAATGTTCAGTTGTAGGTACTACCAACGACAAGGTTAGTATTTCTACAACATGTTAGACAAAGTTTTCTTTTAAATCTTTAACAAAACTATTAGAATTGTCTCAAACGTACATAGTATATTATACAAACGTCTATAAATCATTGTCACACTGCCAATTTACATTATAAACTTGTACATGACAACTCAACTGTACGTATTGATTTTACAAATGGCTAACAATGATTCCGATATGATGTCTAAATAAGCATTCATTCATCATTTATTGGCATCGAGTAACTGGCGTGACGTCAATAAACTCACATTTCTACAACATAATCCTGTTTTGTTTCTAATTACTTATGTATTCACCGAATTGCGGTAACTTTTCAACATTTTTTTTTTGTATTTTCTGGTAAACCCTACGAATAGATTTTTATTTAAAAGCACTGTGTCTGAAGAGAATTTTGTAACTTAACATAGCATAACATAACTTCACGCCTTTGTTACCCGAAGGTGTAGGCAGCGGTTGTTAAGCCTCGTCTCGCCGTTATGTTTACGTCCTAAATGGAATAGGTACCTATTGCCATACCGGGCACACATAACTTCCGAAATCAAATTCGAAGAGTCATTGGTGTGAGACATTGTCAGGATTCAAACCCGTGACATCCGGATTCGGACGCGGGGTGCTAGACCACTGGACCACCGAGACTGCGACCTAGACCGATTTTGTGTTTTAATAAATATGTATAGCGCCATCTTACGGCATTTTAAGACAAGTAAAACTTAATTATAACGCTTCCGAGAAACATCCTATTACATAATTAGTTAAATTCGAGAATCGTGTGTTTCAAATAATTATGATCACGGAAATAATAATAAGTTTTGTCTTACAATTAAATGGGAAGTCATGTTTCTAGATTATTCCAATTTATATTTTCGTTGCAGAATGCAGATATGAAGTAAATTTATATGTTTGTCAGGTTTATCAGCAAATTGCCAAGCCAATTACTAAAATAATGTTCCTCATTTCCGCTGTAAGACGTTACTTTTTCAGATTAATATACTATTAGTATTATTTTTGTCAACAGGAATCAGTTGCTGATTGGGAGAGAGGTGTCATGGACATGGAGGCACCGCCTCAGGGCAGCGGTCAGGGTCGCAAATGGAGCGCGCGGACTGCGCACGCGCAAGATACTGCCACCGACCAATCGGCGCCTGTCAACAATGGAACCGACGCTTGCAAACTACTCATAGTGAGTTATCTTATAAAGTATAAAAAACTTTGTATGGGCCGGTTCGGCCGGTGAAATACAACACTCAGAAAATGGACGTTAAGTGGTTCATGTCGCGCTTCGTTTGGTGCTAGAGTTATCCTGAGAACCACCGCTAGTCGCCCTGTCTTCTTATCCCACTCCTAATTCTACCTTTAAGCAACTGTAACACTATCTGTGTTGCTGGTGTCCATGGGCGGGGCTAGTCACTTACCAAAATGTGACCCGTTTATCCCCATTCCAAAAAAAAGTGAGAATGACTAAGCAGATATAGTATAATACAAAAGAGGACGACCACGACACACTTTTGATGACCAAATAAGAGTCCTCGAGGAAGGTGATGTCAGGAACCTTAAAAACTGACGAATGTTTATGATAAGAGTTATGAAAGTCAAAAAAGCGAGTGAGGTGTGCAAGACACGTGCCTTATGGCGCATTGTTTAATCTCTGGTTACCCCGCAAGGGTTTTGGCGTGAAGTTATGTATGTATGAATGTGTATGAATTTACAGTAGCAGACCTATGTCTTCTATTACTGTAAATTGACAGCCTTAATAACGGAACCAGCACCTCGATAAATTTGATAGTGAGCTGTAATGTCGTTCGGAAATTAGCAAACTAGTTTATTTTAACCAATTACTAAATTTATTCAAGGCACTATTATACGCTCTCTGTCTTTTTTTTTTTTTATGGGAGAAGGGGCAAACGAGCTTGCGGGTCACCTGATGGAAAGCAATCACCGCCGCCCATGGCGTCTGCAATACCAGGGGCATCACATCAGCGTTGCCGGCCTTTCAGATGAGAATAGGCTCGTTTCTTGAAGGTTCCTAGGTCGTAGCGGTCCGTAAATACCGTCGCCGGCAACTGGTTCCATGAAGGAACAGTGCGTGGCAAGAAGTGCCTGTCAAAACGCACTGTTGTCGATCGCCAACCATTCAGCCAATGCGGGTGGTAGCGTTGGCGCGTCGAACGGTGGCGGAAGTCAGCTGGCGGTATTAATCCGAACAATTCCTCAGAGCACTTCCCGTGGTATATGCGGTAGAGGATGCATAGAGATGCCACCTCTCTCCGCAACGCCAGAGGATCAAGCCGATCAGTAAGAGCTTGGTTGTCGACAAGCCGAACCGCGCGTCGTTGGATGCGGTCAAATGGAGTAAGCTGGTACTGGGGTGCCCCCGCCCAAAGATGCGAACAGTATTCCACGTGAGGACGGACCTGCGCCTTGTAAAGTTGCAGGCGATGACCTGACGTGAAATACTGTCCCGCTCTATTGAGCACACCAAGTCTGTACCTATTGTGTATTTATAGAGTAAGCTTGTATATACATTGTTTTCCAATTGTTCTGTATATTCTATTTACTAATTATATTCAAGCACGTTATCTCAATTACACGGACAGCGGTGACGTAAACGAATGAGGCGTAGATATTTTCTGTACAGCCGATTTCTAAGTCAATCTGATCATATTTTTTATTTATTCATGATTTTCTATGTACTATAATTATGTAAATGCATTATTTTTCTTATTGTTCTTTCCAATTATCAATGCTCGCGTGGACTTTAATAATAAAAATCACTGTATTAGGCAGAGCTAATTTAACTTGTGAACATGTAACTGCATGTAAAACTTTATTACCCAAGAGGGTTGACGTCAGGCAGGCAGGCCCGTCATAAAACCAAAGCCAAATCTTTGAGCAAGATGGTTAATTAGCAAGGATAACATGTTGTGCTGACGACCCCAGTTAGAGTGGGATCATGGCAAGAAAATGATGATTCCTTAAAAGCATTACCAAAGTAGTTTTTAATTTAGCGCCAGTTGTAATAGAAACGACCTTTAGTTTTCAATTTCTGGTACCGATATAGTGACCTTGCTTTATCTATGTACTAAAACAATTGAACGTATTTAGGATTTTTTTAATACACACGTCTTATCGAAAAGTGATGTCAGGAGCCATAAAAATGGTTGAGCGTGTATGGCAAGAGCTGTAAATGATAAAAAACGCGAGTATCGTACGTTAGAATCGTATGTTTTTCACTCAGTTATTTCTGCCTAAACTGCAAGGGAAATGGCTTGCAGTTATGAAGGATAGTTAAATAATGGATTTTTTTCTATTTTTCTAGTATATAGGAGATGCTAAACTTCCGATGTGGAGGTTGAACTTGTGCGGAGGTAATGCTGCAGCAGTTGCGGCGCGAGCTGGAACCAAACTACTACCATCCAAGTTGAAGATTGTTTGGAATCCACCTGTGTCACCTTATCAGCATACGGAGAAACTGAGGCTTGTAGTGACTGCTGTTAACAGTGGTGAGTAACACTCTATCGCAGTTACAAAGGATTATCGTTCATCTGACGATCTTACATTTTGAAGTAATGCTTAAAATTATATTTAACTATATTATAATATAGTCCCTTCGGCTATAGCTTAAAATAAATGAAAATAACATAAATTATATAACATATCATAACTTAACGCCTTTTTCTATCCGAAGGTGTAGGCAGTGGCTGTAAAGCCTCGAGTTGCCGTTATGTTTTCGTCCCAAATAGAAATGTGTGGCATACCGGGCACAAAGTTTTTAGCCATCGATATTTATCACACATAACTTTCGAAATTAATTAATTTCGAAAAGTCATTGGTGTGTGTCAGGATTCGAACGCGCGACCTCTGGATTAAGAAATTTTGTCCACTGGACCACCAACACATAAATAACCTCAATTGTAAAATAATAATTATTGAGATATTTGTTTTTACATTTTCCAGGTTCTATTTGCAATACCAGTTCTCAGTTTATATGTGGAGAGACCAGCCTTTGCATTGCGTCCTACCTCGTCTGTGACGGTGTACGGCACTGTCCAGGAGGTGAAGACGAGGAGCCTAGCGCCTGTTCCCACAGACATGACCCACCTTTGTTGGAGTTGCTACGGAGGTTCGCCGCTAGAAACCAAGAGTTGTTGGGTCTGGAGGAGCCTGATGGTGTTACGAAGCCGTCTGTTATAAGTAAGTTTATTTTATGAATTTTTCGTTGAGGATATTTTTTTATCGACTTCAAATAAGAGTATTTTCTTAATCTAGAATAGATCAAATACCAAGATTCTTTTAAAACCGAAATGATCCTGAATTGTTTTGAATGTTTAAATACTTTTCGGTTATTTAGGTCGCTTTATGGTTCTTCCACATTTCATCTCTTCGTCGGGGATTTAATTTTATACGGATCTTCCCTAAAATAAATCTCGCTATTCTAGTAGTTTAGCAATTGATTTTCTACATGAGAAGTCCTTAGATCAAATCTTAGATCCACTGTGAGTTTCTAGAAGTTATGTTTGAGGGCAAATAAACTTATAAACAGCAACAAGCTAGTGTTTAAGCTAGTTTACAATTAAAAATGCCTTAGCCACATTCAACTTACTTACAATGGAGTGTCATTGTATTACGTGCAAGTAATAATTGCCTCGCTCCCAACTAACTATAGCATGAGCGTATGCGGTAAAAACAGACAATAAAATTGATAAGCTTGTACAAATTCGTCATACGTCGCAGTCTTCACTTATATTCCTTACACTATAGTCGTATGTAAATTACTTATGACATTTTTTGAAGTCGATACCGATAGAAATATAGTGAAATAGCCAATATTTATTATCTAAAATTAAACTAATTATTAAAATATTGGTACGTACTTTGGAAAAAAAATAGAACTGATTGTTGTAATTGTGGGAAAGTTTTGAAGTATGAAGACAGATCTTTAAATATTGCATTTTGGATGAATACTATTATGAGTTTTATTGTGGATATTGAGATGAAGTTAAGATGATTTCACCTGATGAAAATAGTCTATGTAAGTTATTTGTTAATGTACCTGCACGCTTATAACTGACTAACGCCCGAATACTGAACCGCCACTCAAATCTGACAATTAATAAAGTGCTACTTACTGGCTCAAATTTCATGCATTCTGTCTAATGTGACAGTTACTTAAACGCTTAAGTAGCGCTTATATATTTGAGTGGCGGTTCAGTATTCGGGCTTAAGTAACGTTATGTCTTGAAGCGGCAATTAAATTATTTGATAGATATAAAATTAATAATTATTTGTAATCAATATTTATCAGACATAATTTCCGAAAAAAAAGATTTCAGTAATGTCATCATCGTGTGTGAGCATTTATCCTTTAATAGTTGTAGAGCGTGTGGCTCTACAACTATACTACTGGAAAAAATTAAGGGATCAAAAAAAAATTCCATATTTTTCGGTAGTTTTCAACAGGCCGTAACTTAGAGAGAAATGGTCGTACAGGAAATAAAAAAAAAGGAAATTGTAGCTCCAAGTGTCTAGTTTTTGGATTAGAACTTCAAAATTTTGTAGCCTCCGCGGTTTCTGAGTAATCGTAGAAAAACCAGCAGCAAAAAAATTCTCAAAATTTTTTTAGTTTTTTTTTTGTCTACGGGCGTGGAAAAAATTTTTTTAGCTTAACCACCATAAGGATCGGATACTTTGTTCAGTTAGCTTTAATTTCTTTTTTTAAACACCCTGATACGTCCACTCCTCGCTGAGATATCGGTCTTCAAATGGAAAAGGATCTTTTTGTCTTTGATTATCGATATCTCAGCAACCAATGATTGCACAGAAAGTTAAAGGTGGGCTTCAAGAACTTAAATGAATTTCCCTTAACAGCTGTCCATTGTTTTTTCGAAAAAAAAATTTTTTCGTTCTGTCACATGAATTTGAAAATGCAACAAAAAAAGGGCTTTTGGTGGTTTTTTGGAAAATCAAGCGCTGGATCGAAAATATTGAGAAAACCGCTAATGTTAAGTGTGCCTTTTACAGTTCAATATGTCCACAAAAACTCTACAAAGAATCAAATTAATCCAGCCAGCCGTTTTTTTGTTTCACTTAATCGAATTTTTGAAAAAATTAAAGGATCACGTTTTTTGCTCTGAAAAGCTCATAATTTTTAAAAATGAGAAAAAACAATTGTTTTTTTCGAGCTTTTTCCACATTATCGTTTCAGATGGTGCTTTCTCGAAAAAACAATGGACAGCTGTTAAGGGAAATTCATTTAAGTTCTTGAAACCCACCTCTAACTTTCTGTGCGATCATTGGTTGCTGAGATATCGATAATCAAAGACAAAAAGATCCTTTTCCATTTGAAGACCGATATCTCAGCGAGGAGTGGACGTATCAGGGTGTTTAAAAAAAGAAATTAAAGCTAACTGAACAAAGTATCCGATCCTTATGGTGGTTAAGCTAAAAAAATTTTTTCCACGCCCGTAGACCAAAAAAAAACTAAAAAAATTTTGAGAATTTTTATGCTGCTGGTTTTTCTACGATTACTCAGAAACCGCGGAGGCTACAAAATTTTGAAGTTCTAATCCAAAAACTAGACACTTGGAGCTACAATTTCCTTTTTTTTATTTCCTGTACGACCATTTCTCTCAAAGTTACGGCCTGTTGAAAACTACCGAAAAATTTGGAATTTTTTTTGATCCCTTAATTTTTTCCAGTAGTGTAGTTGGCTGCATGAATGGGCCGGCTCGGCCGATGAAATACCATGACCTCTCAGAATTCCGACGCTAAGTGGCTCATCCTGCGTTTCGTTCGGCGATGGAAGTATCCGGGCCCACCCCCTTCACCCTCCTTTAACATCATCCTACTCCCTTAAAGGCCGGCAACGCAACTGTAATTACTTACCATCAGGTGACCCGCTTGCTCGTGAGCCTCCTAAATAAGAATATTGTCTCAGGGGTAGAGTTGCAGGAAAAAATGGGTAAATATGTATTATAAATAAGATGTGTTTGCAGTGAAAATCAGTGAAGGGGAGAAGTCTTCCAATGCGTTCATGGAATTTGCGGCGGCGCTGAAGCCGTACGGACCGTGGAGCTACCTGGTTGTGGGTATGCTGGTCTGCGCTACAATACTCATGTTCTGCTTAGCCTGGGGTATGTAGCACGTTTATTAAACCATATCACATAAATTGTAAATCGACCTTAAATATAACCTGGACATCATCCTTTCAAGGATCGCCGAGTAAAAATCTGTCGCATGTTGAGGGAGCCCATTGTTATACTTAGAGCGCATTATGTATACTTCGAATATAAGTAATATACCTGAATTCTCTTTACTACTAAATTTGTTAGCTCCTTGAAAACGATTGCACGCCCATTATACCTAGTATCAAGTATGCTAAATGTTATTTAACCCTTTTAGGTATTTATTTTTCTTTTCTTTTTTCCAGAATGTTGCTGCAAGCGTTCTAAGCCATCAGACACACCAATCAATATACCGCCATCTTGTATAGACCTGTCACCAACTGTCACAGTGACAGCATCCTCGCAGCAATTGTTCACGCAGCCGCTCCCACACTCACCTCCAGAGTACGAGCCTCCGCCATCTTACTCCTCGTTGTTCCCTAGGGCTTTTAAATCATCACCAACACCAGTACCACACTGCTCTCACCAAGAACCGCCAGATTGAAACAATCACCGTCTCTCTTAGTTCATAGGTAGTTCATTTTTTAATAATTGTTAGTGGGGAATGAATGTAAGGTTTTTTTTTGTTTTATGGACGAAATTTACAAAATTTATCGACAGATTCATAAATACATACATAGGATTCGAAATAAATAATTAAAAAAAAATATAGTAATAATCTCGTATAATAACTAAGAAGTTAATGTAACTGTATAACTTAAAATTTTTAATTTGGAATCGATTCAGTGTTGCAGAAAAAAAAACTACTTAAAAATTATACCAATATTTACGGAAAAAGTAATAATCGTGAATATAGTATAGTCATCAAGTGCAATAATTGCTTAAACAATAAATATAAGTGGCTTGTGTTTTTTTTAAATTTGGTAATATTCCGATAAGTGTCAAATGACGTCAGCTAATGGTCATTAAGCATGTTTGTTTTTTTAAATTACGAAACTATATTTGTAAAACAGTCCAAATCTATTAGGTGCATTTCAGAATGAACACATAAAAAATAATAAGAAAAATATTGAGTGTAAAAAATACTGCGCATTCCATGAATCATTTTACAATCTCCCTATTGCATATTATTTAATTTATTTCCTACACAATTGATGATAAAATAGTCAAGTATCATTGAGATTCAAGTGACTGTTGTGATTATATTATATGAAGCGACTAAATTGCATGTCTCTTATATATTATTATATAACACTAGCTGACCGAGTGTGAATATATATAGCCTGCGTCAAACACCGGGCGTAGGTATCTGACACTGAAACAATCTTTCAAATCGGATCAGCAGTTTATGAGATTAGCGCGTTTAATCAAACAAATAAACAAAACCTTCAGCTTTACAGTATTAATATAGATAAGAAGCTTTATTTTGTGTAGTCACTGTACCGAATCTGACGTCGGAATTATAATTCAAATTGACGAAAATCTAACTATCTACTTAATAAATTAAGCGTTTGGAAAAATCTGGAAAACTAAAGAAATGACATTTTGTTAAGAAATATTAAAAAATCAAAATATCCTATTGCATCGCCACATAGGTATCCATATAATAATAATATTTTTTATCATATCATTATCAGCTATTTTTCTATGTGACCCTTTTTTAATGGTAACGTTATTTATGTCATTTTTTGTATGGCATCTTCAAAATAAAATAGGTTCATTTTTAAGCTTAAAAGGACTTGAATCCAGAGCCGTAAAAACATTTACAATTTAAAATATAGACAAATAGTTTTTAAGTATGCAAACCCATGTATATAGCGTTTTAAAATAGATCGTAATCGTTAGTTTAAAATTAAGTAGACGTTAAAGAAGTATCTTTAATTTGTCTTTAAATGTTGGGATTATTGCTGGCAACATTAAATTCTAGTGTTTTATTGATTACCTTAATTTAATAAATTCTAATATAACTACGTATTATACACACACAATCTCTTAAGGTTTCCATTGTAATTTCTTATACCTGTTTATTTTTAATTTTATACTCTGTGGGACCAATAATGTAAATAAATCTTATTTTTAGAAATATTAAAATTAGATTAATTTGACTATCAAGGTGTGAATTTGTAATATGTAATTTATATTTGTGAAAAAGTGCCTTATACCTTTGGCGGTACCCAAGTTAACTTTGTACCTAACAATGATTAATAAATTTTAGAAATAGGTACCAATGTGACGTGCAATAATTAGATCTGTGTTATTATTGTATTATTATTTATATTTCATTTTTATTTCCCAATTTAATAATGGAATGACGTAATAATAATTGTGGAACTGACGTAATAATTATTTGATAAGGATTGATTATTTATCTGCTGTTTATGTATTATGTATTGAAAAAAAAAAGTGAAAATTACATAATTTTTAAGTATAAAATGGAGTTAATTATTTTGTTCTTATATTTTATGACAAATCCCTGTTAGTCCCTATCGGTTTTTAATTTTAAAATCCTGTTGCCAGTGCATATCTACTTCCGAGTAGATATAAAATTTTATTTTATTGCGTTTACGAATTTATGTTTTTTATATCCAGGCTTTAAACTAAAACTATATTACCATTACTATTTACACCATTATCATCATCAGCCTATTGCAATCTACTGCTGGATTTAGGCCTCTTCCAATTTGCGCACCGTCTGATTGTCTCCGTTCCGCATCCAGTACTTTCCAGCAGCATTTCTGAGGTCGTTTGAGCATCGGGCTGTTATGCGTCCTACACTGCGCTTTGCAAGTCGCGGTCTTCACTTTACGACCTTGCTCCATCTACCATCCGCCCATGCCGAGCTCTGTCGGTAAGTACTCTGTCGGATATATTCATTCACGAGTTTATCTTTCAGTGATACCACGAGCATAGATCGCTGTTACTATTTATATCCATCTAAAATACAATTATACAATGGACGGACTTTAACAAAAATAATAATAATAATAATATCTTGGACGCAATACACACAGCGTCCTCTAGTTCCAAGCTAAGCCACTAAATGCTCCTGTTATGGATACTAGTTAACGGATATTATTACATATATTTCTTTTGTAAATACATACTTATAATACATAGAAAAACACCCAGACGCCACACAAATATTCATGTTTGTCACAAATATTTTGTGCTCGGGTGGGAATCGAACCCGCGACCTCATTGCTGCAGCCGGAAGTTTTACCAATGCGCCACGAGGCCCGTCAAAAACTAAAAAGTGATATAAAGCGACGAATCAACAATCCTGATTGTTATCGCGATTTATTCTTAACTAGTTGACCCAACGAACTCTGTTTCAACAATAAGAAAAAATAAAAATGGTCACTGTGGGTTATCTCTAAAAGATGGACATACACCATGCCGGACTTTTTTGTAGACCTTTTGAAGATGTATAATTACATAGGGTATCACAATACAATTAGGGTTCAGCCAGCGTTTGCTAAAAAAAGTGCTAAATCTCGAAAATTATTGCTTTTTAAATAAATTATACATATACATGACATAAACTCACGCCTGTATCCCATAGAGGTAGGCAGAGACTTTGCCTCTCCACATACACCATATACATTTTGCCTTTTTTAAACAGACCATTTATTTGGTTGTGGTAGCCCCGGCTTGGTCTCCCGATCCCGACCGTGCCACTAACATTGGCTTCATATATTCTTTTAGTCAGTCGGCTTTCAGTCATTCTTGCAACATGACCAAACCATCTTAACATACCCTCCACCATGGTCACCACATCATCCTTCAACTTTCCTTTTTCCCTTAACATGCAATTTTCCATTGGATCCGAAAGGTACACACATACTTCTCAGAGAACGCATTTGGCATTTACACTGCATTCACCTAATACTACGGCTACATTAGCGGGCTATGGCGAATATTCGTATTAACGCGATAAATGTGGCCGGGTTCATCGTGTTATCGTGTAGTATTCGGGCGAAGAGGATTTATTATCGGGGAGCTGTCGGTAAACTGGCACGAATCAAAGGGACTTGTCACGCGAATATTAACTTCAGGTGGCTACATCTAAGGCAATTTAGTGTCGTCCACATCCTCTTTGGTCGTCCAGACTTTGAAGCGAGATGGACGTGCATAATATTATAATTTTTTACACTATGGAATGTAGTAACGAAAAACGTGTTAGAATGCATTAAATTTTATGAAATTAAGAGTATTATGTAGAATCCTAGTGACCCCAACCATAAAAAGATACACTTTGTACACGATGCGAGGATTTGAAATAACAATAGCATAATTTTAATTGAGCATATTTTTAATTCGAATTCACACATCGTGGGCAACTGATTGCCCTGCCACAGTAGAAGAAATGTAGAAGAAGAAAGATTCATTGATATCATACTACAGAGCCCATCTCAATAAACTAAACAACACAATTCGGCACGATGTATCGCGTCAACTCGACACGAATATTCGCCCGCCTTAATGTAGACAAGAACATCGCCTCCTATAGGCGACGATGTTTTTGTCGCGCCAACACGATACGAATATTCGCCCGCTAATATAGCCAAAGTATTACTTTCATGTCTCGTCTGCCACACCCAACACTAACTCCCGTATGTAGTGTTGAGTAGGACATACAAGAGGCGCTTCATTTGTCCCGGACATGACATCAAATTGTAAGAGTGCCTCGAAATTAAAAATTGTACTACTTCAATTTTTTTGTCGCGGTCGTCCGAGGCAGACAAACGGCAAGTACGTCAAGTCACAATCGTCGCGTCTGACATTTAGAGAGAGGGAGAAATATATTGTCGTCCATGCGAAGCGAGGTTCCAGCCAGAAGAGGCGTATTTAAAATTTAACTAATAATCTTACGTTGTTTAAAGAGTCAGTGCCATTTAATTAGTTTTTTTTTCTGATAAACCATATCGCACAGCACCCTCTAGTCGTGCAAATTCAAAGATTTTTTATATTACTTGATGCTTATCGTTATGTTTTGGATAATTAACACCACAACTATAAATTATAGCCTATTTGTTATTCTGATGTAATTATAAGTTATATTCTTGTAAAGTTTGATTACAATCCATTCAGTAGTTTTTGAGTGAAAAAGTAACAAACATTCATCCCACATCCATCCCCACAAACTTTCGCGTTTATTTTTAACAGGTATATTAGATGAGAAATTTTATATTCGTAATCATTTGGTTTGAATACCTAAAAGACAACAAACACATAAAATTATTTTTTATACTTGTAAGATTTATAATTACAAAATATTTGTATTAAACAAACAAATAACATGACAAAAGCACGTCGCGTCTGACTTTTGAGGCACCAGGAGGCGCGCGTATTTCGTACTACAATAACTTCAAATGGTTCAGTAAACTTCAGTACGCCTCGCCTCATTTGAAGTGGGACATTGTACTGTCTTAGGACAAAAACAGGCTATCTTACAAACTCTTTTTTAAGTCGTGTCCTACTCAACACTACATTTGAGGCACCAGGAGGCGCGCGTATTTCGTACTACAATAACTTCAAATGATTCAGTAGTCAGTACGCCTCGCCTCATTTGAAGTGGGACATTGTACTGGCTCAGGATAAAAAAGAGGCTACTCTTATGCAGCGTCCAAATTATAGCGGAGTGCTCGGAAAAAGTTCCTCGTGCGACTTCGAGAAAGTTCGAAGTGGCTCTCCACATTCTCGTACAACTTCCGAAAGTTCTCAGTCGCTCTACGGTGCCCATCGCTTGCGCACGCATGTTATGGATGCTCAAGTAGCAGCTGCCGTAGTTCGCGTATTTTAATTACGTGAATATTAATCTTCTTATTAAAATTTTTATAGCAACTGATGGTTTCTTTAGTAATCTTAAGATAAATATTTAAATTATTTGAATAAATATTTGTCCTACAAATTAAATGGTCTGATCAAAGAGTCCCCTTTTTCCAACATTTATCGAATTAATTTAGCTCTTTATTTAATAGATTAGTATTTATATAGTCTTCTGATACAGAAGCCGTGGGTTCGATTCCAGACTCATACCAATCATTTTTCGGACTTTTTTGGAAAATTATTAATATCGAGGACTGACAACTTTGTGTCCGGCGAGTCGAGGCTTTAACAGCCACTGCCTACACCTTCTGGTAGAAAAAGGCGTGAATTTATGTTTTTTTAGTATTATTATAACTTAACTTTCATATTATCAAATCAAGCGGTGCATTTGTGCATTCTTGTACAACTTCCGAAAGTTCTCAGTCGCTCTACGGTGCCCATCGCTTGCGCACGTATGTTATGGACGCTCAAGTAGCAGCTGCCGTTGTTCGCGTATTTTAATTACGTGAATATATATCACACTAAGATGTGATTAATTTGATCTTTTTACAAAAAAAAATTATAGTAACTGATAGTTCTCTAGTAATCTTAAGATAAATATTTAAATTATTTGAATAAATATTTGTCCTAAAAATTTAAATGGTCTGATCAAAGAATCCCCTTTTTCCAACATGTATCGAATTAATTTTGCTCTTTTTTAATTGATTTATATAGTCTTTTGATACAGAAGCCGTGGGTTCGATTCCAGACGTATACCAATTATTTTTGTGTCCGGCGAGTCAAGGCTTTAACAGCCACTGCCTACACCTTTTCTGGTAGAAAAAGGCGTGAAGTTATGTTTTTAGTATTATTATAACTTAACTTTCATATTATCAAACCAAGCGGTGCATTATGCTCGACAGAAGTAGTACCTAAAGATATAAAATTAATAAACTGAATTTTCATGATTAGCTTCTTTCGATGAGACGCTCAAAAATTTCCTTTGCGAAAACTATCTATAGTCGTAGGTAATATGGGTAGCCGGAATAAAATATTGATTGATTAATTAAATTGATAATTCTCAAAAAACCATTACTATTTTTACCAGGTACTAGCTGACCCGGAGAAATAGTAATAATAATAATTCGCCTAAGTTACTCGTTGTTACACCAGCAAATAAAAGTTTCGTCAAGATAGGTCCACCCATTTCAGAGATTACCCGGAACAAACAGGCGGACGGACAAAATTGAAAAAGACTATTCATATGAAAATATATGATATATATATACATTATGATACATAGGAATGTAGTAGAATGCAGTTATTTCAATATTACAAACACGCATTTCAATGTTATATAAATGTTTAGATTTGTGATGATATTAACTTGATAGTAATCAAGTGCAAGAATTGCCTTATATATACTTACTAGTAAGTACCTACAAATAGAAGACATTAACGTCAACTGATACAAATATCTGTCAAATTTCTTTTAATGATTAATCGATTGATGAAATTTTACAGATCTGCTTAACACAACGTGCCCAGACGACGTCTGATTTACTACTGAATTGTAGTCATTTAGTTCGTGAACGCACTATGTGCAATAACTATACATAAATAATAATAAATATACAAAAAACTATGTAGGTAAATTATGAATGAGACACCCAAAAGTTCCTTTACGAAAACTATCTCTAGTGGTAGGTAATATAGTAGCAGGAATAAAATATGCTGATTTGATAATTCTTTAAAAATAATTGCTGTAACTTTATTATGTACTGCCTGAACCGGCTGAACTTTGTTTCGGCTCGGGAACAATAAATATTATTTTTTTCTCTAAAATAAGTCGCAAATAAAAGTTCCGTCAAAATAGCCATTTCAGAGATTACCCGAAACAAACAGACGGATACGTAAAAATTAAAAAAAAAATTTAGTCTTTTTATGTTCATATGAATGTAGTAGAATGCAGTTATTTCAATATTACAAACACACACTTTAATTTTATTTATATGTTTATATTTACATTGTGACGATAATAACTTGACAGTAATCAAGTGCAAAAATTGTCTTATATACACCTACTATTTTGTACCTACAATTAGAAGACATTAACTATACATTCATACCACACGTCGACTTATACAAATATCTGTCAAATTTCGTCAAATGATTTATTCGATTGAAGAAATTTTACAGATCTGCATAACACAACGTGCTCAGACGACGTCTGATTTACTACTGAATTGTAATTGTAGTCATTTATTTCGTGAACGCACTATGTGCAATAACTATAAATAAATATACAAAAAACTATGTAGGTAAATTATGAATGAGACGACCAAAAGTTCCTTTACAAAAACTATCTCTAGTGGTAGGTAATATAGTAGCAGGAATAAAATATGTTGATTTGATAATTCTTTAAAAAATAATTGCTGTAACTTTATTAGGTAAAGGCTGAACCGGCTGAACTTTGTTTCGCCTCGGAAGTAATATATAAATATTTTTTCTCTAAAATAACTCGCAAATAAATGTTCCGTCAAAATAGGTCCAGCCATTTCAGAGATTACCCGAAACAATCAGACGGATACGTAAAAATTGAAAAAAAAAATTCATGTTTATATGTATTACAATCACACACTTTAATAGTAATCAAGTGCAAAAATTGCGTTATAATATATACTTACTAATAAGTACCTACAATTAGAAGACAATAACTATACATTCATACCACACATCGACTTATACAAATATCTGTCAAATTTCTTCAAATGGTTTATTCGTTTAAAGAAATTTTACAGATCTGCATAACACAACGTGCTCAGACGACGTCTGATTTACTACTGAAGTGTAGTCATTCATTTCGTGTACGCACATGTGCAATAACTATATATAAATATACAAAAAACTATGTAGGTAATAGGTATCTATGCTCGGGCCCTTTGACTCGGGCTAAAAAACCGACAACAAATGGAAGTCGAGCGAGGCGAGGCAAAGTTGGACGAGGTAGGGCGAAGTGCGTTCCCACACGACAAGCACTTCCACTCCGTACAACTTTTCCTAGCCGTGTGGACGGTCGGATCAACTTCCGAAAGTAGTCCGAGGCGAGGCAAAGTTGCACGAAGTTGGGCGAAGTGCCTTCCCACATGCTCGTGTTCGCCCAACTCCGTACAACTTTCCTAGCCGTTTGGAGGCCCGGTTACAAACTCTTTTTAAAGTCGTGTCCTACTCAACACTACCCGTATGTCAGAGTTGGTACTATGTACTTGGTACCAACACACAACTGTGAATCGTCATGCGTGTCTTTTCAGACACAGCCTGACTAGTCGTGGGTCGTAACGTCTTTTACGCGTAATCGTTATACGCAGTTTCGTTTATATGAGTAAGCAGTTTCATAACCGCTTATTTCTTTATACAGACTGATGTTATGTTTACGAATATTCAATATTGAACGTATTTTATACGGTTTTGCAACGTGCATACATTGTCGTTTAGTTTGAATACCTACATAATTTTATTAGTTAAATTTCCTTCGCATGTTTTTTGATGTTCGCATTCATAAGAAATATTGCGAATGTTTTTAACAACAACAAAAAAGTAATTGGGTATTTTTTATTTTTTGTAGTTTTTTTTACACCTTTAAAGAAATAAGTGAAATGATAATGCAATTGACAATATTTAAATTTATTGCAATGGGCCGGCTCGACCGGCGAAATACTAAGACATCTCAGGAGATCGACGTAAAGTGGCTCATGCCACGTTTAATTCGGTGAGAGAGGTACCCGGAGGCTCACCCCCCTTCCCTATCCCCTATTCCTTAAAGGTTGGCAACGCAACAGTAACACTATATGTGTTGCTAATGTCCATGGGTGGCGTTGGTTGCTTACCGCCTGCTCGTTTGCCCTCCTATCCCATAAAAAAATACATATATTTTTGCAGTTTTGTTAAAATATTTACACTTTGAATATATATTAAATTTATTGTATTAAATTATATTTATATTTATAAAATAAAAGCAACTTAACATTTTAGAATTTATTCTCTTTCCAATTGCTTACAAATTTACATGGGCATTAGAAATTAAAACAAACGTAACAATTATCATACTTTAATGTTACGCGAGTTGTATAAGATAACTAATATTAGTATAATAATAATCTTGGTTGAACGAAACACTTACACGATTCGCTTACACAGTAAGCGCTTACGCGTATATCGGCCGTTGTGTGTACTGTGTGAGTGGAACCGCGTATATAAAATAAGCGTTACACAGTAAGCGCTTACGAGTTACGCGTGCACCGGCCGTTGTGTGTACTGTGTGAGTGGAACCGCGTATATAAAATAAGCGTTACATAACATAGTAAGCGCTTACGCGTGCACCGGCCGTTGTGTGTACTGTGTGAGTGGACTGTGGAACCGCGTATTTAAAATAAGCGTTACATTCGTGTCTACGAAACTACGTATACGGTTATAAGCCGCGTAATAGGTTACTGAAACCGCTTACGATAAATAACGCTCACGCCTAAGCCTGACTACGCATCAGGGCATGCAGTGCACCATTGACCTTGTTTCCAGCAGTCACTTTCAATATCTTCCTCACATTTTCTGTCTCTGGTAAACATACTTCCCAAATACACAAACTCATTCACTTGCTAGCATACCAGCCAGAGTGAGCCCCATTTACCCTGATACAGGTTTTAAAATATAAATGAAATTGAATAAAATAAACATGAATTATAAAAAGAAACTACCCCGTTGATACCCTCTATCTCTATCTATTACAAAAATCATTTTTTGCGAAGTTTTAAAGATGACGGACATAGATGATTCAAGAACAGACAGCGGAAGGCGACTTTGTTTTATGCTATGCAATGATAGGTAAACCAAGGTATTATACAAGAGGTGTAGATAATTAATACTTCATAGATCTACAATATTGATAACAAAAAAAGCTGATACCTATAAGAAATTTTAAATCGGAGAACATTCAGAATACCAGTGAAGTAGTGTCTTTCCTATCATTAGAATAGAACTCTGTCGGGTCGGACTAAGCCTGCTCACCATATGAAACGTTTTATATTGCAAACTTGCAAAATATTGAAATGTCATTAACATTCCTCTGGGGGGCGCGGTAGGTAATCTCATGATTAGACTACAACAAGCCCAAAGGGCAAGTTTATACCAATTAAAAAAAACCTTATTCACAGAGTACTAGAGATTATAAGACTTTTCGTTCTCTTTCTTTGACATGTTATTATTACTCTGTGGTTGAAAAATTTAATATTAAAATTTTTCCAATTGGTACCTAATTAATGTAAAATATTTTACTCAATTTTACTCGTGTTTCTACTGTTACAATTATCACTAATTGAACAACAATGGAAATCCAAATAAATTTGTTTAATTGCCGTATTTGTTTACGTTACGACGTTATGAAATGTCTCTCTATATTTGAAATATACAATGAGCGTTCTATAATGGAAAAAATTAATTCAATTGCTAATGTTAACATACATCAAGGTGACGGACTCCCAGCCAAAATATGCCCAGATTGTTTACTACAACTTGAAACTGCAATATCGTTTAAACAAACATGTGAAGCGTCCAATAAATTATTATACAACCTTTTAGCGGCAGAACAGCTAGCAGTAAAGTCACAATCTCTTAGTACTGACGAGGAGGTAATGAAAATAGATCCAATTAAAGAAGAATTAATAGATTATAACGATGATTCAACTGTAGATGCGGGATCGGAACCTATTATAGATGATGAAGATAGTTGTTTACGTGAAGCAACACAGCCTGCAAAAAAAAGTAAATGTATTGACTTAAATTTAATTTGCGATGACTGTGGTGGTACATTTAAAACCAAGTGCAAACTTCGTGTACACTGGAAAAAAGTGCATCAACCAGAAAAACTAATCTGCCCACACTGTAAAAGAGCTTTTAAAAGTATCAAACCTTTTAATTTACATATGAAAAAGAAAACTAGGAGTTGTCGTATAGCATCTAGAGTTCAAATTGAAGGTCAAGGTAAATCAAGAATATTTCATTGTAAAGATTGTAATTATAAGACTCGTAGAATAAAAGATGTGGACACACATTTGACTGTCCACACTGGCGAAAGAAGATTTCAATGTAAAGACTGCCCTAAAACCTTCACACAACAGTCTTCTCTCCAGAGCCATAGAGAATCTAATCATAAAGACTTTAGGGTTGTCACAACATGCCATCTCTGTGGTAAACATATACAGGGCCGTACCAGATTTTATAAACATATGAATACGCACACTCAAAAGAGTGTACAATGTAAAGTTTGCAATAAAGTATTGAAATCTAGAAAATATTTACCTATACACATGTTGAGGCATAGCGGTACAAAATCGTATTCCTGTGAAATATGTGCCGCTTCTTTTTTCACTTATTACGAGGTTTGTAATCACAGAACCAAAGTTCATATGAAAACTAAAAATATTAAATGTGATCAATGTGATTACAAGATGTATACAATGGCCGTGTTCAAAGCGCATAAAGCCAGGCACACTGGTACAAATGTTGTGTGTTTATTTTGTGGGCAGTTCAGCGAGAATATGGAAAAGTTGGCTATACATCAAAGAAGACATTTAGACAGGAATATCCAATGCATGCAGTGCGATAAAATGTTCCACAATAAGCGTTCCCTTAGTAAGCATATGTCTAAAGATCACAGATGCACCATGTTGGTTGCCAAAAGAGAGTTAGTCAGTTCGAAGCTTGCATGTACTGCTGTTAAACAAGAAAGTCCACTTAGAGAGAATGAGGATTTTAAAGTTTAATTGAATAAGCATATAATATTTTTATTTGTTATTAATTTAATAATAATAGTTAATTTATTATTTATTTGTTTACAAAACAACATTTGCTATAAAAAAATTGCAGTAATTTTTTTTCATAAATATCTTAAATCATATGGTTTTCAATGGTGCTTTTTTGGTGGATTAGTTATTTTACTAGAAGTTAGTTAAAGATATTCTATACTCTTGATAAAAATCTAAACCAACATCATAAATGTTTCTTGCCAATACCCTAAAAGGTTATCTTGAATAAACTTTCAGTCTCCAAAGGAATTTTAAAAATACACAGTTTATTTGGTTTTTTTTTTAAGGCATGATGGATGGTGATTGATTCATGATTATTATAATTATTATTCATTTTGTGTGGTGTATAAATTGATTTAAATATTTATCTATGTTTAAAGTTAGCCATCATTGCATTTTGTTCCTATCTATAATTTAAACTCTTATATTTATGACAAAATGTGCAATTTATATTTTTAATTGGTTGTGTTCATAGTTTTAATTGTGTTATATATTGCTCGAACTATTTTTGTTACTATCTATCTCTTTCTCAAAACCATTTAAAATTTAAATGAAGCAGTTTTAAAATGTTCAATTATACTTACAACTTTGTTATAGAATCATGATCACTTGCAATATCAATAATAAAATATATTTTATACCCAACCAATTCAACAGATATAAAGTATCAGCATTGTCTTCATAACACCAAGATCAAAAATCTGAATTCTGCAGATTTATTTCAAACCTATATGTACTTATATGTTGTGTATATATATATATCTTAGAAAATGGTAATATTTTTAAGTATTGATGAGACTAATGGGGACTTTTTATAATTTATAATAATAGACTAATTTAATAGCGCAAAAGGAATGTGATGGGATTGTATTGATAGAAGTAATAATAATAAGTTTTTAATTACAGATGACTTAAATTTGGTAATGAGTATAGAAAACAGATATGATAAGACACATAAAAGTGATTTTTATATGCCTAGTTAAGATTTGATGGGAAACTATAAGAAATTAAATAAAAGGTTTATGAATGAAATGTTACCATTGTTTGTTTTTTTTCTCAGTGGTCCAATTGTTAAGCTCACCACTCTTTATTGAGAAGTCGTGAACTCAATTCGGGCTGACACCTATAATTGCTCGGAATTGGTTTTGGAAGTTATGTGTGATATAAATATTGATGACGGGAAATTTGGTGCCCAGTGTATAGCAATTGATTCTGTTACCTATTACATTTGAGACGTAACAAATTAGCTAGTCGAAATTTAACAGCAGCAGCCTATACCTTCGGGTAGAATAAGACGTGAAGTTATGTAAGTCCAGGGGGTCATAATGACCCCAATATTGCAATTATAGTTATATACCCTAGTACCAAATACAATAATAAAATATTTTGTGACTTATTGGCACTAAATTAGAACATTTATGGTAATTAACATTATCTGTACTATACGTTTTTTCAAGGTTGATCTAATTCAGTGTAGCAAAGAAAGAAAGAGGTACCACGATCAAATAAATGGTCTGTTTAAAATAGGAAAAATGCGTAGCACCTGAAAGCGAAGTGAATGCATGATGAGATGTATGACTGTGGATAAGGCGAAATAAGTGTGTCAGGATCGTAGCTTGTGGAAAACCAGAGTATCTGCCTATCACTATTGGATACAGGTGTGAATTCATGTATGTATGAAGAATAGAAACACGTCATAGAAACACGACGGGCCTCGTGGCACATTGGTAAAAACTACCGGCTGAAGCAATGAGGTCGGGGGTTTGATTCCCACCCGAGCACAAATATTTGTGATAAACATGAATATTTGTGTGGTGTCTGGGTGTTTTTCTATGTATTATAAGTATGTATTTACAAAAAAATACATACTTATAATACAAATTATATCCGCTATCTAGTATCCATAACACAAGCATTTAATTGCTTAGCTTGGAACTAGAGGGCGCTGTGTATATTGTGTCCAAGATATTATTATTATTATAAAGAATCTTCAAGAGAGCGAATCAAGTACACCGCTTCTGAATGAAGAAGTTGTGGGTTCGAGTCCGGGCTCACGCCAATGACTTTTCGAAATTCTTTTCAGAAGTTATGTGGGTTTATAAATAACGATGACTGATAACTTTGTGACTGGTATGGCAATAGGTTCGTGACTTAAACATAACGGCGAGTCGATGCTTAACAGCCGCTGCATACAGCTTCGATTAGAAAAAGGCGTGAAGTTATGTTAAATTTAGTTATAACTGTGCTACCTATATCGATCTATCTGCTCCGAAGCTGCGCAAATTGTTGAATACGTTTCGGGGTTGTTTGTTTGTGGGTAGCAATAAAGCAAGAGTATGGGCCATGTTGACGTTTACAAAAAATAGATGGCGTAGCGTGATCTCTAGTACTAGATATTGTTATGCTGGTTCTGCGTTCTACATATTCAAAATATAAGTACCTTAGTAGCTTTAGCGGCCACTATTATTTTTTGTGCTATTAATAGTCGTCGCTAAGGTGAATAAAATATTTGGTGACGCAAGTTGTGTGTGTGTCAGTCATACAAAAAAAAAATAACAATACCCATTATATGCTTATGAATTCTGGTGACGGATCCATTATCGAACCTGCCTACTGTTGCACAGCAGTCAATACTAGTAACCGCGAAGCACGTCCATCTATTTCAGTGGTAGAATCTTGCAATGCGCTGCATGAATGGGCCGGCTCGATCGGTGAAATACCACGACCTCTCGGAATATAGGCGTGAAATGGCTTGTGCCGCGTTTCGTTCGGTGAGAGAGGTATTCGGAGTCCCGATCCCTTTTTCCCTGCCTTTCTCCCCTCCCACTCCCTTAAAGGACGGCAACGCAACACGGTGTTCTGGGCGGTGAGTAGCTGCTTACCATCAGTTGACCCACTTGCTCGTTTGCCCTCCTATATCATAAAAAAATCTATTTCGTTCCGACATCATTTGTACATTACTCACATTAATAAATGAATCTTCATCAAATCTACAATCACGTTTGAAATAATGAATTATATATAATATATATATATATATATATTTATATTTTATGTATAGTAAGGAGGATCAATAGGTTCACGGCAAAAATGAATGAATGAATATTTTAATTATTCCTCCGTTAATATTGAACTAAGGTGTACCTACATAATTGACCACTTTGTTCTTGATTAAAATCGATACTCGATATCTGTGCGGTACCAACGATTATTAAAATTTTAAGCTCAGACAAAGGCTTTGAACAAAGTCATATATTTAACATACTATATAGGTGGTAAGTAATTTTCATTTTATTTATTTTTTGGGTAGGTGGGCAAACGAGCAGGCGTGTCACCTGATGGTAATTGATCAGCCCCGCCCATGGACACATGCAACACATATAGTATTACAGTTGCGTAGTCGACCTTTAAGGGAGTAGGATAGGAAAGGATGAGAAAAGGGGTTGGGCCTCCGGTTACCTCTCCGGTCTCTCACCGAGCGAAACGCGGTAAGAGCCAGTTTACGTCAATCTTCTGAGAGGTCGTGGTATTTCGTGTGTAGGCAGCGGCTGTTAAGCCTCGTCTCATGTTTACATCCCAAACAGAATAGGTGGCGAACCTATTGCCATCCACCGGGCACAAAGTTGTCAGTCATCGATATTTATCACACATAACTTCCGAAAGGAAATTCGAAAAGTCATTAGTATGAGCCAGAATTTGAACCCGCCCGGATTTGGACCACCAAGACCTCTATCTACAAAGTACTATTAAATAATTTACATATCATTGTTATTTATGTAGGTATTAGGTAAGCATCCAGATCCTGAATCTGGACCGATAATATGCAAATAATTTCATAGACAGAGCCACATGAAAAAGTTTCATGCAGAGTTCGCTGCATGAAATTCGACCAGTGAAATACCGCGACCTCACAGAATAACTACGTAAGGTGACTTATGCCGAGTTTCGCTCGGCAAGAGAGGTATCAGGAAGCCTTTCACCTCTCCCCTCCCCATCCCACTTCCGAACCCTATCCTATCCAATTCTAAAGGCCAGCAACGCAACTATCTGTGTTACAGGTGTCGATGGTCGGCGTTAATTGCTTACCATCAGGTGACATGCGTCCTCATTTGCCCCCTCTCCCATAAAATTACAGCTTTTTTATACCAAGTAGGTTGGTCGTTAGAACCATGGATTATCGAAACATGTAGAAAGATGTAGCCTGTCAACTAGAGTTCATGATTTCTCGACCTTTTCAATTTCTCGGGACTCGAGAATTCTCGTGGCTAATTTTTCAGGTCTTCTCGGGATGTCGAGAAATTTCCATTTACTGACGTTTTCTCCTATTATTTGGTTCCATTAATGTCAACAATTGAGTGGGTTTCCACTCAAACAAAAGTATCAAACTTAATGTAACGTAACTTCACGTCTTTTTCTACCCGGAGATGTATGCAGACGCCGTTAAAGCCTCGACTCGCTGAATAGTTTTGTTACGTCCCAAATGGAATAGGTGGCGAACCTATTTCCCAGTCATTAATATTTATCAGACATCATAACTTACCAAAAAAATCGAACCCACGACTTCTGAACCAGGAGCGGGCGCTCGATCACTGGACCACCAAGATTTACATATACTCGTAAATACTATTGAAATGGCTATTTGTAATATTGAAATTACTGCTTTCTACTAAATTCCCATGAATATATACACTCTACATCCACCATTTTTGTCTGTCTATCTGTACGTTCGTTCCGGCTAATGTCTGAAACGGCTGGACCAATTTTGTCAGGACATTTATTGGCAGTACCTAATACTTTTTTTTATTGATTTACTAGCTGACCCAGCAAACGTTGTCTTGCCGAAAAATAAAATTTAAAAAATAGGGGTTGATCGTAGGGGGTTGAAAATTTAGGGTTGCATGTATTTTTGTATCCCGTTTTATAAAAAAAATAAGAAACAGAAAAATGTCGAAAAATTAAAAAAAAAATTGAGGGGTGATGACCCTTGTGATTTAGGGGGATGAAAAATAGATGTTGTCCTATTCTCAGACCTACCCGACACGCACATAAAATTTCATGAGAATCGGTCAAGCCGTTTCGGAGGAGTTCAATTACGTCTAGACTCGAGAATTTTATATACTCTCGAGAGCAATGAATCCGGGTCACTTAAAGAATGTTAAAAATCTCGGAAACTAAAAATGATAGGTTAATGCAATAAATTGTATTTAATAGACAATGTAATACTCCTTAAATGAAAGTAAAAAAAATATGAGTCACCATACATTTTATTAACACAAAATTACATAAAGAAAAAATCTGCTGATCTCTCCTTAAAACAAAAATAGGAAACATGAAATTTTTGAACTTTATTACGATTTTCTTGAATTTTAATACTTCGTATTGCCTCCTCGTGCTTCCATTACTGCGTTTACGCGGTTTGGCATGCTGTACACCAAGTTCCTTATACGATTTTGGGGAATATTCTCCCATTCCTCTGTGAGAGCAATTTTGAGCTCACGAAGCGTGATTGGGGGAGGGTTTCGTTGTTTTACGCATCTGCCTAGCTCGTCCCAAGCATGCTCGATCGGGTTGATATCCGGGCTGCGCGCTGGCCACTCCATACGAGTAATGTTCATCTCTTGAAGGTAGTCATTCACAATCCTACCTGTATGAGGTCGGGCATTGTCATACATAAATATAGCATCCTCACCTAAATTGACCATAAATGGACCAACGTGATCATTGAGGATTTCTTCCACATATCTTACGCTAGTTAAAGAGCCGTTTTCTATGATCACCAGCTCTGTGCGACTTTCAGAAGAAATTCCGGCCCACACAAGTACAGACCCACCACCGTAGGCTACTTTTTCCTCGATGCATGCTTGCTTGAATCTTTCCCCTGGTCTTCGATACACTCTGTGTCTTCCATCGTGCTTGTAGAGCATAAATTTTGATTCGTCGGAGAACATAACTTTTGACCAATCTTCAATACTCCAATTTACGTGGCTCTGGGCATATCTTAGTCTTGAAATACGATGCCCACGCTCCAGTTTAGGGCCGTTTGCAGGTCTAAGGGGTTTTAAGTTAGATTCAGCAAGCCGACGTCTTACTGTCCATGCACTTGGGTTACTTCCTCCGAGGCGTCGAAACTGATTGGTGAGTTCAGTTCCTGTGAGAAAGCGATTTCGAAACATGGTGTTCACCAAGTATCGGTCTTCTCGTGCTGTGGTATACCTGGTTCTGCCCGTTCCTGGTCTGCGTAGGTTAGAACCAGTTTCTTCGTAACGTCGGAGAACTCTTTGTACTGTTGACAGCGACACACCAACAGTCCTGGCTGTATCGCGCTGACTCCGGCCGGTTTCCAGCATTGTAAGTATTCTGGTGCATTCTTCAGGCGTAAGCGACATAATTTCAGCTTGAATAATGAATATAGAGCACTATCAACATGGTTTATGTACCCACATAAATGACAGATTACAAACAAAAGCAAAACCAAATGCTGTAATTTCGTAGTTCCATCTTCGAAAGTGGCCCTTTTTCAAATTTGATTTTTTTATGATATAACTTTACAATAACTAAGAAGTTTTAATACCTTCATTTAAGGAGTATTACATAGTCTATTAAATACAATTTATTGCATTAACCTAGCATTTTTAGTTTCCGAGATTTTTAGGATTCTTTAAGTGACCCGGATTCATTGCTCTCGAGTGTATTATAGATTGCTTCCGAGGCGAAGCAAAGTTCTCCGGGTCAGCTAGTATTGAAATAATATATATCAGATTCACAACGACAGCAGCATCTTGGCTGATTGGAGAAAGAAATCAACTAAAAACTCGTAAACAAAAAAACGTCTAATAAACAAAATAAAAATAACGTGAAATAAAACGTTAACATTCAAATTCACGTATTTATGGCGAAACTAGCTGACCCGGAAAACGTTGTCTTGCCAAAAAAATAAAAAAAACAACAATCGTAAAGAGGTGAAAATTTAATTTGTATTTTTGTGTTGTTTCATAAAAAAAAAATAAAAAACAAAAATTTATCGAAAAATTAAAAAAAATATATTGAGGGTTGGGCTACCCTTGTAATATAGGAAAAATAGATGTTGTCCTATTCTCCGACCTACCCGATGTGCACACAAAATTTCATGAGAATCGATCGAGCCGTTTCGGAGGAGTATGGGAACGAACATTGTGACACGAGAATTTTATACTTCTCACTTATCCAGGTCCCACTTAACCAAGTTTCACTGTATTAGATATTAAGATTATTATTAATTATTGTTGTTATTACTGGGATTATTACTCACAATAATAATATTATTATTTCTCGAGATCTCGATTCTCGTGCTTGATTTTCCGGGAACAAAGCCTAACGATTTCCCGGAAATTCTTGACCCGAGAGTTCCCGGTAATGAACCCTATTGTCAACTTTTGTAAGCTCGCAAACCGAATTTAGAAATAATATGTAAATGTAATCTAATTTACAACCGGTTCAGCTACCTACGTGTACAGGTTTATTTAAGGCACTGAAATAATGTGAGAAGGTAAAGGTACTAAACTTTGCTAAAAGTTATTAGCTAACTATAGCTATTAATGAGGACTCTTGTAAGACAAGCCGAATGTAGATGCACTTAAGCTTTTTGGTGTAATCTAACACATCTATAATCGCCGTAGATAAATATAACATTATTAGATATTCCGATTACCTTGATAAATAATATAATAATATATCTCAGAGCCCGCTAAACTTTCAAATCGTATTTTTTTTAAGTACCTAGAATTTTATTAAAAATAACATTAATAAAGAGAACTAGTGATACATTTTACTACAACAAAGTACAAATAAGTACATAGTTACATAATAATATATATTAGAGTAATGCCTACAGAACTATTAATTAACTCACCTGGTAGGTAGCCATGTATAATCTTTGACGGTATGGCGCCGTCCGCGCCGTCGACCGATCGGCCATCCGCTGCCAAGCCAACCCGCGCCATTTTTGCTCAGTCCAGTTACGCCAGCGTCGTGTGAACACGTACTCGCTGGCATTATTTATCACCATAACTGTCGAAAAACGATCTTTCTTAGTGATGATAAGAAGTGTTTTCATTTAATGCACATCCATGTTTATTTTTTACCTGTGTTATATAGTTTAACGTTAAACTTATTGTGATTAAGTTACTTTAGTTTTATATGGTAAAAAGTTGTGAAGTACCTACATAATAATTTCTTTTCATTGCTAAAACTTTTCGTCGGAGAATTTGTTAGATCGCGGTGGTTGGAAGTGTTGTTATGTGATGCTGTCGTATCATTTGTGTCTACTTGGATTCTGACTGGATATAAATCTGCTTGGTGGTGGTCCTTCGCCGCAGCGAAGTACTTTGACAACAGGTTAGTAGGTACTAGGTACTATTACAATACAACTATGTTTCAACTCCCTTTTTGCATTGCAGTCGGAATCCGTAACTCCTATAATATTCCGTTTTCACGGCCTTGTTTGCTTGTGGCGTTAGTTCCATGAAAAGAAATATGATAGTTTTAGGTTCTTTAAAACCTTTTTCGTGCAAACAAAGAATGTAATTGAAAGAAAAATGGTGAGAAATGGTATACTTTAATTAATTTAATAACAAAATCACGTTATTCTTTTACTTTCAATTTTTTTTTCGAAGTTTTGGTCATCTTTACCTGGTCTCAACTAATGAAATACAGCAACAGGCGAGCCGATTGCCATGTATCGGATTGCGGGTACAATTTAGTCTCTCATCGATATTTAGAACACATACAAAACTTATGATTTTCGTAAAGTAAGTAATTATTAGTAAATTCAAATTTAAGCTTCGGGACCTCCTTAAAATTGAAGGTCACGTGCTAAACAATTTCATCCTGCTGGCGTATTATTAACTCTTAATTCCAACGACTAATGTCAGCTAGTCTAGACCACTCATCACCGACTAGCTGGAAAATCCTGGCAATAGTAGTCGATAAATCGAATTTGCTGTGAATTTGACAGTGGACTTTTGTGGACTTCTTTGGACTTTTTCTCTTGGACTCTTGAGGGCGTCTACCTGTTTATATCAGCATGGGAAGCCGGAAGACAACCAATGAATGTATCATTCTATAGAATACCTATGTACATCATGGCATTTAAAATTATCATGCAATCCGTAATTTATTTATTACAAAACCATAAGCTTTATAACTAGTTCAGTAATTTTCAATCAAATGTTTGAATTGCAATAAAATTAAAACAAATACTCTAAGTAAAGGCGGTGTCGAGATATTAATTACTGCCTACATTTTTGGATATTGAAGGTGTAATCATAAGTAAACAAAAACACAAAATATCCTATTTATTTAGATGCATTTCATAATTGCGTCATTCATAACATATATGTATAGTTTATCGATTTTATTATGTATATGTAATACATATTAAAATCGATAAACTAAATAAATAATTTAACACTAGTTCGTCTTGAATTATTAATTAAATTAATTTAAAACTTACCGTCGGTAAACTAGTCTAGTCGGTGTATTATTAGTAGCTTATCAAAATTTTATAAAATATACATAATTAATGGAAAAAATAACGATTTCGTATACTTTTTCAACTGTGACCTGTGTGTGACATTTCATATGACACGTATAGGTTAAATATATGTACTTGAAAGGTAACTTAACATGTATAATATTAGTTTTAAATCGATCGATATTGGGTTTTATTTTTTTAATCAAAAAGTAGTGGACTGATTTTAATAATTATTTTTTCTTTACAAAGCTACATTATCACTGAGTAACATAGGCTATGTGTAATCATCGTCGTCATCGACGTTTTGTTTGTACGCGAGTAACACCGTGAGGCTGGAAGCTACATACAACATAGCGGTACGAAGTTCTCGCGGTCTGGTAGTTATGGTACCTAATATAAGGATTACGGATTCTAGTCGAGGTAAAAAAAATAAAAAAATACTTTGTTCTCTTAAAAAATCTACTTTATTATCTTATCAGTCATATTTTATTAATCATTACATCATCATCATCATCAGCCTGTTGCAGTCCACTGCTGGACATAGGCCTCTCCCAATGTGCGCCACAACATCCGATTGTCTGCCTTCAGCATCCAGTCTTTTCCAGCAGCATTTCTGAGGTCGTCTGACCATCGGGCTGGTGGACGTCCTACGCTACGTTTACCAAGACGAGGTCTCCACTCTATGACCTTCGTACTCCATCTACCGTCGGTCCTTCGGCAGATATGACCAGCCCATTACCACTTCAGCGAGCTTATTCTACGAGCTATGTCGGTTACTCCAGTTCTCTGTCGGATATACTTATTTCTGAGTTTATCCTTCAGAGATACCCCGAGCATAGCTCGCTCCATAGCTCGCTGAGTGACTTTAAATTTGTGGACTAGCCCCACCGTGAGTGTCCACGTTTCGGCACGTTCCATTCTGACGACGACAGCTGATCGGATGGAGTTTCTCGCCTTTGCCTCATCAGCTCGAGTGTCTCAGCAGAGAGTTTGGACTCCTTTTTCTGCGATCTCGGGAATAACCTTTGAGACACTTTCTTCAGCATGTTGACCACAGTGTCGGTTTTTTCGTCCACGTTGCCTGTGGTTTCCAGCAGGTCGAATCGATTTTTAAGTTCCATTTGGAACTTTTCGGTTTCGGCTATTTCGAGTGGCGTAGGTCGGAGAATAGACGTTATCTTCCGGGTCCTTTCAGCTTTCAAGTTAATATTTAGAGAGCCTCGAAGAAGTCGGTGATCACTCCCAGTATTGAACTTGTTGATCACAGAGATCTCTAAATATATGCTTACTATCGGTAATGATAAAATCTATCTCGTTCCTTGTCACAGAATCGGGGCTTCGCCAAGTCCACCTCCTGTGGAGACTCTTCTTGAAGAATGAATATATCAAGAAAAGCCCTTCAGACTCCAGGAAGTTGATCAGCATCTGGCCCCTGTGATTTCGGCACCTCAAGCCATGTGGACCGATTTTCGTTTCGCCGCGTTCTTGTACTCCCACTTTGGCATTGAAGTCCCCCATAACAACGTTGTAGTGAGCCTTGGCGGTACCATGTATTGCTTTTGCAATATCATCGTACATCGCCTCTGCTATCTCGTCAGAGTATGTCGAGGTCAGCGCATATACCTGTATTACCTTCAGGGTGTACCTGTTGGTGAGTTTCAGTACAAGGTACGCTACTCTGGTCGACACACCACTGATCCTTGTGAACGAGGAAACCGATACCCCCCTGGGAGAGCTGGTCACCTTCCAGTAGAGTAAGTTGCTGACTGTAGGGTTATTGTGTCCTCCCCGCTCGCCGGACTTCAGATAGCCCTACAATATGCCAGTTTAAGCAAAGCAGCTTTACTTTGAGTTCGTTGAGGTGTTGGTCCAGCCGAAGACTGCGTCCATTATAAGTGGCCACGAGTAGTTGTTTTTGGCAGCCTGCCGTAACCCGGAGATTCTTCGCACCCCCTGTCCCACCGTTACCACGATCGCTGCCTTGGCCGGGAATAGTAGGACTACTGGGAACTGGGGGCCGTTGTAAGCGCGCTTTTTTCATCGGAGGTTTTTGCCCATAGTCCCCACGCTGGGCAGATGTGTTGGAGACCGCACGGGGTGAACCTTTTAAAGATAGGGACGCTGCTGTCCGCTCCTACCAAGATCATTTAGGTTGACCCATATTTTTGAATGGTTATCCTGCCATTTTTCGGTGTTGTGCTGTGTAAGCTTGTCAGCCATATGTTTTTCTTTCGCTCCCGGCTGACTGAGAGTTCATCAGAGAGTACATAGTATAAAATAGATCATTACATAGTATAAAACAAAGTCACTTTCTGCTGTCTGTCCCCTTATATGCTTATATCTTTAAAACTACGCAACGGATTTTGATGCGTTTTTTTATAATAGTTAGAGGGTGTCGGGGTGGTTTTGACGTATAATTCAAATATGATGTTGTAAAGAAAAAATTGACTTTAATTGCAAACGCTGGCTGAACCCTAAGTGATAGATCAAAACAATGTTCTACATTATTAAACAACTTCAGAAGGTCTACAAAAAAGTCCGCGAGTGCATATGTCTATCTCTTAAGGATAACCCACAATGACCATTTTTATTTTTTTACTTTTTACGAGAAATAATGGCTTATTTACGAAGCGATTTTAAACATTACAGCATTAATTTTCATTCAGTTATGTTTCTTAAATAGATTGTGTTTTAATATAGATCAATATGGCCCTTTACAGTATGTAATTTTAACGAATATTTACGAAGTTATTACAGTATTAACATAGCGACACAAATTCAACTTTTTACTTTTGATGCGGAACAAAGTTCGCCGGGTCAGCTAGTTATATATATGTATAAACTAATAGAAATTATGATACACATATTATGTACATAAACAGAAACAGCTATTTACATCCATAATAATAACAGCAAACCGAAATAAAAAAGTTTAACAGCATTTTGTAGGAATTATTTACGTACGTTGTGTGATAAATATCGATGACTGACAACTTTGTGTCCCGTATATGGCAATAGGTTACGCCACCTATTCTATTTGGGACGTAACGATTCGGCCCGTCGAGTCTTGGCAACCGCTGTCTGCACCTACGGGAACACCTGCAGAAAAAGGCGTGAAGTTATGTTATGTTTTGTCTTTAACAAAAAATATTAGTACATTGGATTTTCCGATAATGATGATCAAAGCGAGATTCGGAAACCATATTATAAATATTTGTATTAGTGCTACAAATATCAGCCAATATGTGATTATTACGATATCACATGATAATTATGTATCTACTATTATGTTACTACGACTAATACGTTACGTTATGTGAATATCATACAAAAATCTAATTACTGATGATATATATATATATATATATAATATATATATATATATGTGAAAGGTTTTTTATTATACTTTGATCTTTTAAGGCTTATTGTGTATTTAGTTACTTACTAGTTGATACTCGCTGCTTAGGACGCGTGTGGCCGTAAGGTAACATATTTCACTGATTTAAATGAAATGAAAATGATAAATCTAAAGGTTTAGTAGATATAGTAGCGTCGGTGGTCCGGTGGTCGAGCACCCCGCTTCTGAATCAAGAAGTCGCGGGTTCGAATCGTGGCTCACACCAATGACTTTTCGAAATTATCTTCGGAACTTATGTGTGTTAAGTATCGATGACTAAATACTTTGTGCCCGGTATGGCAATAGATTCGCCACCTATTCCATTTGGGACGTAAATATATCGGCGAGACGAGGCGTTCGGATAGAAAAAGATCATACAAAAATTTCTGAACTATCAGTACTTTTAAGACTATTTTTATAACCGCTAAAATATTCGATTTATTAGCAAACAGAAACTAAACATGTATCACGTACACAATTCTTTCTACCTGCCACACTATACGCGTGTGTTAAAAACACTTCCATGTACATATATCTATTTTAAACTTAATTCTCACCAAGATATATTGTAACGATGACTTAGTTATATATATATATACGTATTTACTTGGATGGTGTGCAGCGGGATCGAGACAGGTTCAAAGATCATCAGTTACAACTAACTGTATATATTATATACACATCTCACGATAACCGTAACTTATAGATTTTCTTCGCAGAAAGCCATATAATTTTGCAGTAAATAATGAAATAGAATTAAAAATTTAGTACAAAGTATTTAAAGTACTAACAACTTTTTATGAAGTAGCACTTAGAACACAACGAGATCACTTTTAATAGTTTTTTTTAAACCATAGTCTTGTTTATAGTTTACTAGTTGACTCGGCAAACTTTGTTTCGCCTCAGAAGCAATAAGGAGAAATAAAAATGGCCATTGTAAGAGATAGCGCGGACTTTTTTGTAGACCTTTTGAAGGTGGATAATAATGTAGTGCATTGTTTTGATTTATCACTTAGGGTTCAGCCAGTGTTTGTTTTTAAAGTGCTAAATCTCGAAACTTATCAATTTTTTTTACTACGTTATACCTGAATTATAGATATAAATCACCCTGTTAAAGCTATCTATCTATTAAAATATACATCAAAATCCGTCGTGTAGTTTCGAAGATCTAAGCATACGCGGGGAGGTCCAAAAGTTCGTGGAATGGAGGGGATGGAGTGGGGATAGGGGCGCTCGCTTAGTGTCATACTAATTGGGGACTCATAATTAGTATATAAATGGAGTTTCAGCCCTATTGCGTCATTCGTTTACGAACACTCGCCTGCTAAACACGTCAATCCGGAAGAAAACTGAAACTATGGAGAAAATTGAACACCGTGCGGTCATTAAATTCCTTACCAAGCAAGGAAAGAACGCTCAGACCATTTTGAATGAAATGGAAACTGTTTACGGGGAACAGTGCCCTAGTAAATCAATGATTTACAAGTGGCATGGTCTTTTTAAACATGGTCGGGAGTCGATTGAAGACGACCCCCGCTCAGGAAGGCCAGTTGAGGCCACCACATCAGACATCGTCGAAAAAGTGGAAAAAATTGTACTGGAGGACACCCGTTTGAAGAAAAAACAGTTATCTGCATTAGTTGGAGTATCAGATACCACCATTTTGCGAATCCTACATGACCACCTGGGTATGACAAAAGTCAGTGCAAGATGGGTACCGAGAATGCTCCCGCCGCTTCAAAAACAGCAGCGCGTCGAAGCGTCAAAACATTTTTGGAGTTGTGTGGCGACGATCCTGGACCGATTTTGGAGCGAATTGTTACCGGCGATGAAACATGGGTTCATCATTTTGAGCCTGAGTCCAAACAAGAGTGGGATTGTGAGGGGATAATACTGATTGATTATAAAGAAAAGGGCAGGACCATAACTGGAGAATACTACGCAACAATACTAGAAAAATTAAAGGATGCCATCAAAGAAAAACGTCGGGGAAAATTGACCAAGGGCGTGTTGCTCTTGCAAGACAACGCGCCGGTTCACAAGAGCAAAGTTGCAATGGCTGCTCTACACACGCATGGCTTCGAATCACTAGTCCACCCACCCTATAGTCCAGATCTGGCCCCAAGTGATTTTTATTTGTTCCCCAATTTAAAAAAAGACTTAAGGGGAAGGAAATTTTCCGACGACAATGAGGTAAAGGAGGCAATTTTGGCTCATTTTGAGGGAAAAGATAAAAAAGATTTTTACGATGGTTTAGAAAAATTAATTCATAGATCTAATAAATGTATTCAGCTTAAGGGTGATTATATTGAAAAGGAAAAATAAATTTACTGTTTCATTTTTACTAAAACCCTTTCATTCCACGAACTTTTGGACCTCCCCTCGTATAAGAGGACAGAACGCGGAAAGGGACTTCGTTTAATACTCTCTAATGATAATATAATTACTAGCTGCTAGTTTGCTAGCACGCTGGAATATTAGTATTATTAAAAACTAATATTGATAAAATTCAAAACAGGCTAGTATTTTGCTGGTATCTTTCACTGGCAAATGGCTGATGTGTAGCTAATTAACTAGTAAAAGTCTCGTCAAAACAGATTCAGTCTTTTCCGAGATTAGTCAGATCAAACATTGGATTTGCAAGATTTGACAACAAACATCGAAATAGGGGTAACTAATAAAGCGTGGTTTTATTTTATTTGTTTTATATATGCTTCTTTTTTATATATACATATATATTGTAAAACTATGCTTGTAATATTATTAAGGAAATAAAAAAGGCTTTATTACACAATACATTTACATTGAACAATGACAATAATTATGTTCACATCGAATTGTAAGTTTTTGTTTACATTATCACCATTCATAATTTTCCTGCCCTTATCCCACTTTAAGTGGGGTCGGCACAAGATGACATCCTTTCGAACTATCCCTGTTGTCAAAAGCTTTGCCTGTGGTTTTACGACCGGTCCCTAGCCTCACGTCAACCTTCGGGAATGTTTTCGTTGGTGGGATAGCGTTGGAAAAGGGATGGGTGGGGAGATGTTAAGCAGTTGTATACATACCTCTCTCACCGAGCGAAACGTGGCCTCAAAAGTTACAACTTAATTGTTATTGTGCATTGTAAATTGTGTCCAAAAGAAAAATATATGAAAAATAAAATAAAACTACTCTTTATTTAGTTAATTTCGTTTTGTTTCGATGTTTGACATCAAATATTGCAAATTCAATTTTTAGCATTTTCCATTTTACGATTGAGCTGAAATTTTTCATGTATGTTTTTAATATTTTAACTAACATTCAGTCTAATTTCATTTATTTGTATAGATTGGATATTACTATTTACGATTTGTAAATGTTCTTTCTATTTAAGGTTACATTCACAGCATAAATAATTACTGTCACCTGCACACTTCTTTGTGAGGCGTGTCAATGGTATTCTACATAATATTTGATATTAAATGTTTTTGATAGATGAAATTTTACGCAAAATGACGTGAAACTTAAGTGACAGTTTTGTTTGTTTATTCATCAGAATATACCAGACGTTAGGTTATATTTAGAAGCTATGTTCGGGTTATCTCTGAAGGATAAAATCAGGAATGACTAACCTCAAACGAAATTTGGGAGAGGCCTATGATTATTTTTTGTGGCACCTGCCTTAAACGGCAGAATAGATTAGTTATAAATTGGTGTCATTATATGCATTTGAATAACAAGCGTGATGCTGAAGTCTTATTATTTACATAATATAACTTCCTTACGTAAAAATAAACGTAACTTCATACAATTATCTACCCGAAGGTGTAGGCAGCGGCTGTTAAGCTGGACCATTGGCACACCAAGACTTCCATATGTATTTCTCTTTTGCAATAATAATTTTATTTCTTAGATTTCATGCCTGCATTTCAATTTATAATTGAGATAATTTAATTAATTCAGTCAAAGTCATTCTTAGATTACACCTACGTCATAAAGAAATTTATCATAAGGCAGCGCGCCAGCTCGCCTTTTGCAACCTTACACAAACTTTCCTATGCAAACTTCTGCAGGCTGATTTAAACTTTACCCAAGGAAATAGAACAAGTTTTATCTGTTTTAATCTTAGAAAACTTCAAGAAAGGGACATGCTATATTATGTAAGATAATTAACTAATTACGTAAACAAATTATTTTGGGCTGTCTAAGAAAATTAAGTCTATGGTTTCCTTGAAAATTTTGCCATTGATGAAAAATAAATCTTACTTAAATATTTTAATTCTGAACGTCTGTATAAAAATAATCATATTTAAAATAAAAAATATATAACATAGTTCTTAAATGTTTGCAAATCGATTGTTAAATGAAATGAACCAAAAAAAACATAAATGTATTAAGTAATTCTATACTCAATTAATTCTGGCGAAAAAATATTTTTGATGAAATATTATTTCTGTGAAATTGTTGTATAGTGAAGTAAGAAGGCCGTAGTAGGGTTCCGGGTTTGATTTTTAATTTACACATTTAAAACATTCATACAGCGTTAGTTAGAGACATGCGGAAGGCTGTTGTTTATTTGAAATTCTTCTCTACGAAAGGTCGTAAGCACCGTGAAAATCTTTGCACTTACGTTTAGTTTAACATTTAACTAAAGATATTGTTGTTTTAAATATAATAACTACAAAAATCCTTGGCAAATAGATGAATGAACGGCGCGACCGGTGAAATACCAGGACCATCCAGAATTGCGACGTCAAGTGACTTAAGCCGCATTTCGTTCGGTGAAATATATTTAAATTCATAATCTTCAGTCTGTCAAGACAAAATATATACAAACAAATCACACATATTATGCATACTTAATTCTATATAGGTACATAATATACATAACTTCACGCCTTTTGCTACCCCAAGGTGTAGGCAGCGGCTGTTAAGCCTCGTCTCGCCGTTATGTTTATGTCCCAAATGGAATAGGTGGCGAACCTATTGCCATACCGGGCACAACGTTGTCAGTCATCACACGTAACTTCCGAAAATTTCGAAAAATCATTGGTTTGAAGCCAGTTTTGAACCAGGATTTGAAGCCACTACTTCTTTAATCAGAAGCGGGGTGCTAGCCACTGCGCCACCGATGCATATAAATATACAACAGTGGTGGAGCCAAGCAGTTCGCTGCTTGAATGGGTCGGCTCTAACGGTGAAAGAGACGTCGTGGTTCTAAGAAGATCGACGAAACGCTCATGTCGCGTTTCGTCGGATGAGAGAGGTATCCCATAAAAAAGATATCTTGGTATCTTCTCCTTTTTGAGTGTATTAATTTGCATCGCATTTCCTGTAATTTATCAACTTTAGAGATCCGGATATAAATAATAATAATAACACTAATAAAAACTTTCCTACATTAAACTTATTATTATTAATAACATCATAATATTGTTATGAATTGCAAGTGAATTCTCACAGTCCGCTTGTATTTAATAAAAAAAACTCGGTCCATTCCAAATTAATTGCGCTAGAACAGGATTGTTTTTGAAGAGGTAGGCAAGACCCCCGTTATGTAACGTGTGAACAGTCAAAATGGCTAACATTATCATCATCGGATCCTTTATGTAAATCGTCCATTTTGTTAATGTAAATTAATAATAATTAATACATTCTAAAAACATTATAAGTATATATAGAACGGACATCTAATTACTTATTCACAAATTAAATTTTATTTTTAATGAATAAAATCTAAATAATTTAATAATATATATATATATTTAAATAAGAGAAATAATAATATATTAATCCGCTTTATTGGAAATATATGTGATCACTATTAAACACTATAACATAACTTGACGCCTTTTTCTATCCGAAAGTGTAGGCAATGGCTGTTAAGCCTCAACTCGCCGTTATGTTAACGTCCCAAATGGAATAGGTGGCGAACCTATTGCCATAACGGTCACAAAGTTTTCTGTCGTCGATGTTTATATCACACATAACTTTCCAAATTTATTTCGAAAAGTCATTGGCGTGAGCTAGGATTCGAACCCGCGGCCTCTTGATTCTGAAGCGGGGTGCTCGACCGCGGGGTGATCAATATTAAATCGCGTGTATTTCGACTTTGTTTGTTTGTTACGCTTTCACGACCAAACTACTCAACCGAATATAAAGAATACATACATATATATTTTTAAGTAATTAAAATACTTTTATTTCGCTAATATGCTTTGTGAGTAGAGGGGACATTAAAAGTGGGCTCACATTTACGGTTATGAATTCCACAAATTCCTTGATACCATAAGTTTTTTTTTATGGAATGGGACAGCAAATAGGCAGGCGTGCAGGCGTGTCACCTGATGGTAAGCAACCAACGCCGCCCATGGACACCAGGAACACATATAGTGTTACTGTTGCGTTGCCGACCTTTAAGGGATAGGAAAGGACGGAGAAGGGGTGGGCCTCCGGGTACCTCTCTCACCGAGTAAAACGCGGCATGAGCCACTTTACGTCGACATTGTGAGGAGCTGTGTTATTTCACCGGTCGAACCGGACCATTTGTGCAGCGAACTGCGTGGCTCTATCTACCATTATTAGCTCCATTGGGAGATAATGCCGCTGCCAACATCTTCGAGACGCTGAAGTCGTGAAGGTATACTGCACACCAGAAAAACATTATCTATCCGTAATCATTATAGTGGCAAGGCATTAGAGCGTAATATTATAAAAGCATTACCGGTATAGCGCATAAATTATGCTTTTGATGGAAAATCATGGTTGTATGTAAATTTATACTAAGTGATAATCTCTATAAACTGTTCAGTACGGTTCAATATTATTAACAGCTGGTAACTGTTATTTGAGCACCTGGAACTGGACACCTAAATATTTAGAGTTTGTAATAGAACTTTTCTCCTAATTATCCGACTATTTAAACAGTGGTAGAGCCAAGCAGTTCGCTGCATGAATTGGCCGGCTCGTCCAGTGAAATACCACGAGCTCAAAGATCAAAGTGATCGATGGCTCATGCCGCGATTTGTTCGGTGAGTGAGGTACCCGGAGGCCCACTCTCTTCCCCATCCTTTCCTATCCTACCCTATTAAAGGTCGGCAACGCAACGGTAACACTATTTGCGTTGCTGGTATCCATGGGCGGCGCATGTCGCTTACCATCAGGTGACACGCTTGCTCGTTTGCCCTCATATCCCATAAAAAAAACTACGCAATCACGTTGGTTTCGTTTTTCGAGTTTATGTTTCATTGACCCACCTTCTAGTTTAAGAGTCGATCTGAATTATGATCAAGAGATGTCATTAGATTCTTCTTATCGTGATCGGCAGAAGTATACATACATACGATGTTATAGTAGAACAGAATCTAATTGATGCGGAAAGCACTGCTTACTCCTTGGGGAATTGAGCGTTTGAAGGTTAATTGAAGATATTTTGTAGCTTCCATCACCCGGAATGGTATTCGTAATGAGAGATGGGCTTGAGGTGTAACTATTGGTAGTTGTTCTCTTCAAACATTGTGGATTTCATATAAATTAACAATATCAAATTTCTACCATTTATGTGATTGAAATGTAATTAAAATTCTGTTTCCTTTTTTCGTAACCGGTTAGTTGTAATATATTATATTAGTTAAGATTTAAGTTATTGACAGTAATTGACAGAAAAAAAGTTCAAGACGTAATTGTTGAAACGTAAGTGTTCAAATAAATAAAATTTAAATTTCAGTTCGTAATATCAAAATAACGCTTGTTCCGGTTAATCTTGCACAGGGCTGGACCGATTTGTAGGGGACTTTCACTGGCAGATAGCTGATGTAATACCGAATAACATGGGCTACATCTGCCTCTGAATTTCTCTCTATTTTTATTGAATTCTACATATTAAAATAACTCTTTAAGGATTATATCGCGTTTATTTAGAACCTATTTTCTATTTATTTCCCGACGTTTCGAACTCTTTACAGAGATCATTTTCAGGAGATTTTCAAAGAGTTCTAAACCCCTCAATATTTTTTTTTAATTTTTCCATATATTTCTGTTTCTTATTTTTTTTTACAAAACGGGATACAAAAATACATACAACCCTAAATTTTCAACCCCCTAAATCACACCCAAATCCACTCCTATTTTTTAAATTTTATTTTTCGGCAAGACAACGTTTCCCGGGTCAGCTATATATATATATATATAAAATACCGCATTGAGATACAGTTTGTTTGTAAGTAATCAATCAAACGTGTTATGTCATTTGATTGTAATATTTCCGCCTATTACATAGTTAAGTCACTTGACATTTCGCTCTGGGAACTTGTAAACCCGACTAGTTAGATTGAATTGCTTTCACGAAATCCATACTGTTATATAAATACATTTAGATATTATGAACTTTATACTTAAAGATCACTTTTTGAACGTACCAGTGTGTCAGTATTATGCTATAACTCGAAAATGAATGGAGAGATCTTCAGTCTGTATGTTACTTGCGCGTAAACTTCCAAAATGTTCAGGAATAATTTAATAACAAACACAAAATTGTGAAAAAGTACAAGGGGTACGAATTAAGAATCGCAAACAAAGTCACAACTAACAGTTAGTTATAATATTTACCTCTCAAAATCATCCACCACTTCTTTCCAAGATACAAAGGAATCGTAGGTACTAATGAGCTACTTTTGTTGTAAGAGAATATATTTGAGATAAGGTTTCTAAATAGATGTCCAATTTAGTCATGTGAATGTGCACAAAGACTGAGATCAAATATTATTTTTATGGGTACTATCAAATCCCATGTATCCCAGGCTTATTCAGAATAAGATAATAATAAGTCCGTAACTGCTAATGACTGCTGCAAAGCCTCTATTCAATAAATACGTTCAATTACGTAGAGAATGTATAATAATAATACAAATAGGTTTGTATTTTTTTTCGTTGTGCTGGTTTCTATTATTTGCCAGTTATACCCACGGGATACAATTTTATAACATCTAAAGTTTGCAAGCCTGTCAAACTGATAGCATATTTCATATATGTACGTAAATATTTATATTTATATAACGCTTTTTATATTCGTAAGAGTAGGTTGTATCATCTATATGATTATAAAACTTGGAACGTATTGCTTTTGGTAGTGAACACTAGTCACAACCAGAATAACAATTCGATGACCTTTAACGCGAACGGCAGTTGGCATCTGATAATAATCTTAAGACTTCCAGGCACCCGGACTCTCAGCTGAGGATACCACTATTCTAGGTCGATACCACACGGCGTTAAGAAATTATAATATTTATGACATGATTTCCGAATAGAATCAGTCGTATTGAATAAAATAATACTAAATGCAATAGAAGCTATTGTTCAACCATCAAAGGTTTGTATTCGTCATAACTATCAAATAAACAATCAGACCAAATATATAAATTTGTCAGTTCACCGACATGTATTTTGCCAATAACCTTTGATTAGTATACACATTAATATAAAGATAATAACAAAACACTGAAAATATTTATGATAAATGCACACAGCGCTATCTAGTCTCTAGCTAAGCCAAGTGTCTGGAAGAGATCGCAGCGTAAGACAAGACTGACGAGTAAAATTTAAGATCTTATGTAATATGTTCTTTTTGATGATGTATATGTTGTATATTTCTTTCAATGTAAATAACTAATACAGTCGACTCTCGTTAATTCGAAACTCGAGGGACTCTTAAAATATTACGAATTATCGAGTGTTCGAAATATTAAATAGTTCGAAATTTGTGAGAGAAATTAAAGAAAACTTCGAATTATTAAGTGTTGATCAATTCTTATTTATTAACTGCTATTCTATAACAATGACAGAACTTTAGAGGTACATTCGTGTACATACACTTACGTATTCATAATGTTAATTAATTATTATTTTGAAAGAACTCTGTAATACTGGTTTACCTTCCGAAAATACCATAACTTTCGAAAAGTCATTGGTATGTGCCAGTGTCAGGATTTGAACCCACTACTTCTTGAATTAGAATATACATGGTCGATATTAGCATGGCTGTCGATTTTCACATTAACATGCTCATTATTAGCAATGTATCAACACACATGCTACTATTGAGCACTTGCTTGGTAATGGCATGCTTTCGTACTAATAAAAAGCATGTGTAACAGTACCATTAGTCAAACACTGTAATCATAGCCCAAACAAAGGCACACATAACAAACAAGTTAATACAAGTTTGATGTTGTCGCAAAATGTATGTACATACTTACAATCTTTCTCTCTGCAACTTCGAACTGTCGAGTGTTGGACGCCGATAAGTTCGAATTAACGCGTCTTGTTACATAGCAATGATATTTTCGAATGTAACAAAACATAGCAATGATATTTTCGTACGAATTACCAAGAGTTTAAAAATGTATTGATTTAGTTCGAAATATAAAGAGATTTTGTAGGGAACTCGTGATATCTTTGAATTATCGAGAGGTTTGAATTATCGCAGGTTTGAATTAACAAGAGTCGACTGTATAATAAAAATAGAGACGTCATACAAACGTCCATGCTCTTAAGACAAATATTTGTCCCAGGTTTGGGGTCTACTCCGAGACAGTCGACCCCAACCAATTACTAGCCAATATTTTTCAATTATGCATTATTCAATGAAAAAAATTCAATCCATCGCCGATGATCATTGAAGCTGTGAAATTAGAAAAAAAATCGATAGCTCAAAAAGTCTATTTTACACCATCAATAACGGAAGGCGTAGACAGCGACAATTATGTCAGTCATCGGTATTTATGACACACAATTTCCGAAAAGTCATTGGGTGTGCCCGGGTTCAAACTCGCTTCCTATAAACCAGAATTCGATGTGCCAAACCACTGGGTTAAACTAAAGCCAAATAGGTATTGTAGTTCTCGAAAACGAGAACTTCCTCCTTGAGGTAGGTGATGTCTGGAGTCTTAAAAATCGACAAGCGGGTATGACAGATGACAGAGTTATGAAAGTCACAGAAGCCAGTGAGATGTGTAAGAATCTTCCCTTTGGCGCTTTGTTCAGTCTACCTACCTCGTTAGGGTCTTGACGTGAAGTTATGTATGTAATGAAGTTAAAAAGTATCGAACTTTTTTTCCGAACGAAAGAATTGGCTCAGCTTGTCGTCAATATAGAGGAACGCACATCTGCAAGCTATGTACGAAAGGTGTACAATATGTATGACATACATGACATGGACATGACGAAGGAAATATAAGCACCACCTTTATTTCCCTCGCATAGTCATAAGTAGTACATACATAGTTTTTTTTAAAGCAATTTTATATGTCTAGCAGATCAATGTGTGACTTTTCTAAAATTGGTACGTGAGACTCGAACAGAATGATATTATAGTTGAATAGTAAAGATTACTAGTTTTTGTGCGTCTGCGATGTGTTTTTTTTTCCGAGTATTGATTGATTGAGTAAACTACGGCGTATGAGATTTAGTTCACATGTTTTCATAGTGCTAGAAAGAATATTATTGTTGATACATATGCGAGTTATAGGTTGATGTAATTATGGAGAAATAGCTGCGACATTGATTACTATTTTTTTTTTTTTTGTGATTTCAAGCTCTTCATATTCGATGGTATAGGCCGCGGTAGTTATGTCTCGACACGCCACTGGTCCTACGAGCCGGATGTTTGAGCACAATTTTCTCAGATCTTGATATTAATTACACATAACATCCGAAAAGTCATTAGTCTTGCTTGAACTCGAATTTGGAACTTTTTAATGAAAAATACTGAACCATGAGACGACTTTGAGAGAGCTAAATCCAATATTTAATGTAAATAGCGTTCAGTAGTCAATTTGATGTGCAAATTAAGTATTTGTCAACTGTTGCACAGTTAATATTACACAACCTAACTTCTCGTTGCGAATAAGATTTCTTCGCGACAATTCCATTATTACCTAATCTGAAGATTGTCTTAAAAGTGACAATATGAGTAAGCATTGTAATCATAATTATGCAGACTTATCACTTCATTTAATTGTATTAAGCACTGTAAGGCAGAAAGGCAAAATATTTGCTGGAAATTTGGAATCTAAAAAAGGTTAAAAAAATGTATCGAGTCACGCGGCGACGTGGACATATTTGGTATTTTCCGCATCAATAGTAATTTTTAAAGCGTTTCCAGTTAAGTGCTAAATCACAAAAATTATCATTTTTTATTTGCTACGTTATACATAAATTATACATAAAAACCACCTCATTGACACCTTCTATCTATTAAAAAAACGCATCAAAATCCGTTGCGTAGTTGCAAAGATCTAAGCATGTAAGGGGACAGACAGCGGAAAGCGACTTTGTTTTATATACTATCTAATTTTATACTAGCTGACCCGGCCGGCACCCGGAACTTTGTTTCTCCTGTGAAGCAAAAAATCACCACCCACGATTAATTGGCCCTAAGTACTTTATTGTTAGGTTTACTAAGTAAAGGAGTTAAAATGGTCATTGTGGGTTATCCCCAAGAGATAGAGTTATACCATCCCGGACTGTATTGTAGACCTTGTTAAGGTGTATAATACTGACTTATGGTCCAATAACTTACTGTTAGTATGTGATAATTGATATGTATATACAAAATATGCAGAGAGTAACCGCTTGTATGTTTTAAGTGATATTGCTAACTTCAACGTAATGCTATGTCATTCTTTTGCCAAGATTTCTCTGTGCCCTTTATTTGGAGGTTTACGAGAATGTTAATATGTTTTACCTTCATATTGCGTTGACTGTATAAACTAACTTACTAGAAAGAGAGCAATGTAATAGGTAAATTAAAAAGTATTATAGTATTGCTTTTCTATTTAATTTTAATATAAATATTCCACTTCTCTGAAGGTCACCAAGTAAAATTAGAATTTGCGTGGACGAAAGTTAAAATTCGTAAAAAATCTTCAAAAATTTACAAAGATGTTGCGGAAAATTTAAGAATTAAATAAATTTTTATTGTCTCATTCATAAATAACTTCACGCCAAGTAGTAGGCAGAGAGAACAGAGCGCCATGCTATGAGCGCCTTCATAACTCTTGTCATACACGCTCGTTGGTTTTTATCGCTCCTAACATTACTTTCCATGCCATGACGCCATCAATTTGGTCAGGAAAAGTGCTGCATGAAAATGAAAAGTACATATGGCTATGTATTTGTATTAACTTAAACGAAGATATAGAAGTCCATAATGCGGCATATCTTTGAATATACATGTACAAAATAGACAAGTATTCTATAGACGTCTTTGAGAATATTCACTTCATCTGGCATCGCGTCGACATTTCCGTCGTTCTGATCTTCAACCGTGTACAATCTGTAACTTTTGTATTTACTGTTTGTCGTGTTCATTCCAGATATGGATTAACTTTCCCCTTCAGCTGTCACAAGTAAAATAAAACTGTATAATAATAAGTTAAATTTAATTTCACGCTTGGTCACACTACCAGTATTTGAAGAGATTTTTTATACTATCACACCTCTTAAACTACTACAAGTATTATGGGTACCGTTTTACTGTATACATACAAAAAGGAACAATTATCTCAATGAAATGTCTCAACGGAATTATGGGAGAAGAAAAGAAATCGAAAGAAATGCGGCATGATACACTTTACGTCGATTTTATAAGTCGTGGTATGTTACGGGTCGAGTAGACCCATTCGTGCGGCGAACTGCGTTTTTTTACCACTCTTGAAGATATTTTTTACGTAAATTATATACACACAGCAGACTTACATCAGCTGCAATATGAGTAACACACTGCATTAAAAGATTAATATTTATTAAATTAAAAAAAAACTACACATATAGTTTTAAAACACCGTTTTAATATGTGAATTAAATTAAATTTGTAGCGATTGTATGACAACACTTCCTCATGGCCAATAATAATTAATATGTGTCTGGTGGTAACGCGTTACGCTTCGTCACTTTAGCTGTCAGTGTTCTATGGTGCCACATTCTATAGAAGAAAAGGAAACTTATTTAATAAAATAGCATATTATATAGCAGATTTTAGATGTTTATAATATTTATAATTTGCAGTGATAGACCACGAATGGGCTGGCATGACTTTTGAATTACAATAACCTCTCAGAAACTGGGCATAAAGTAGCTTAGGCCGAGTTATGTTCAGTGAAAAAGATATACGAAAGTCGCAGTGGTCTGGTGCTTCAGCACTCTGCTTTTGATTCTGGTAAAATTCGAATAGGTGTGCGGAATGTGCTAGCACTAATTCTGCTCAAATGACCAAAAAAGACTACCACCTGTTCTATACGTTGTCACAAGAAAAGATTTCTGATGGTGTTGGTGCGGGATAGTCCTACACCATCAGAAACTCAGCGGATGATGATATCTAAAACAAAATACCGTCTTGTCCAAAATTTAGGCAAAAAATGAGTTCGCAAATTGTTCGCAAATTGTTTATTAAAACAAGAAGTTTCACAAAAGCAAACTCACCAATTAATCTTGATATATGTAGCTTAATTTTCTTTAGCCGAAAATGGAAGTTTGTGCAAGAGTCAGGGTCAGAAACTTTGGATGACAACTAATTGGACATCAGATAGGTTTGAGTGGCCTACTTGAGGAGTTGGAATGATTCTACTTTTGTGTAAGTATATATTACGAAACGTTTGTTGTTTGTTATTATCCTTTCTGAAGGTCTTCCTCTTTATGTGTATATCCGTTTATTTTGTCTTTTGAAATTTAAGGAGGTTAGAGCATTGCGAAATTTCGTTGCCGTATACTGAATCTTAAGTCTTGATGGTCTATCTATAGGACTTCTTACACTGGTCACTGCACTTGTAATTGAGATGTTTAAAGTACAAAATAAATACTATGGACCAAATGATTCACCGTATCGAGGAATAGCTGCCGCTGCCTACGCTTTGCGATATTAAAGGTGTGAAGTTATCTGTTGTGAGTGTATGTCAAATGGACGAGAAAAACGTACACATAGATATATGGTTCAGGTCACCGTATTGCCAAGGAGTCCCAGGCTCGTACTCGTAGATATTTTTCCATTTAGCAAAAGAGTTTTTCTTGGTGGTTTATTTACGAAGAAAAGAAAAACTTGACATTCTACAAGGTGCAGTAAATCATACGTTTAATCTGAGATGCTTTTATTTTTGTCTGAATAAAACGAGAGTGATTTATCATTTTTGTATAGTTCTCAAGTCGTTCTCCATTTTGTTTTTCTTTTATGGACGACTGGTTAGACGAGCTACCGGGTCATTTGATGTTAAGCGACAACATGATGGTCGCAGTAGCGCTGTCGGCTATAGGGATGGGGAGTGGCATGAGCCACTTCACGTCGATTTTCTGAGAGATCGTGGATTTGTTAACGAGTAGTCATTTAGTTGTCAATAATAGACATCTATGCATATTAATTACGAAAACACAGTTTCATAAATATATATATCGGGTTTTTTATTTTAATTTCCGAAAACATGTTTTCGAGTCGATTTTATATATATGTATATATTATATATATGTATATATTACAGTATTTTATTTACGTACTTATAAATATTACAATATTATTTCGTATGCTTTTACGATCCCTAAAATATTTAAAATTCTCCTTCAGTGAATGTGGAAGCTACAAGGTTGTAAATATCTCTTTGGGCTATATTAAATATCTTTTATTAGTATTTTGCGGCAAAATGAGGATACTTTATTAATACTTATCCGTGGGTACTTAAGGCAAAGTAAATAATATTAATTTCATTCCGTTAGAGCACGGGTTCTCAAACTAGTTTGAACTATAGACCCCCTTTTCAAAGGGGGCTGACCTTAGCCCCCAAAACGAAATTTACTAAAAAAATTCATACCAGCAGCTATTTTATTATCAACTTTGTCGTCTCAGTGGTGTGGAGGTTGAGCACTCCAGCTTCTGAATCAAGTAGTCGTGGAATCGAATTCCGGCTCACAACAATTACTGTTCGGAATTATTTTCGGAAGTTATATGTGATGTGTATCCATGACGAATACGAATATTGTGCCCGATTTAAGGCAATGCGTCCACCAACTATGGCATTGGATATCTCTGTCGATGCACCTTCGGGTAAGAAAAGGACATGAAATTGTAAAAAGAACTTATTCACCATTGCGAAAATAATAAGTTAAGATATTAATCTATTTACTTAAATATTTAATTACAAGGTAAATAAATTCTACATGAGTCGTTACTTTAAATTCACTTCAGTTTGCTTGAGTTAAGTACCGCAGATAATATTCCAGTGTTTCCCAACATGTTGTTTACTTGTTGAAACAACATAATACTTAAATTGTTTATGTTAGTTACTTGTTGGTATTGATGTTAAAGTTGGTGTTTGAGTCTCATTATAATTTCATTGGTTTTTGATGTTTGCCATAAGCCATTATAATTAATAATTATTATATAGCCTTATACAATGACAAAATTTTATTATTAATTAAATTTGTAAAATGTTTTGATGTTGTTTATCTAATAATTTATACGGGAAGGTTAAATGTAATCAAATAATAAACTAATCCTTAGGTATATGTGTATGTTCACGCCCTTTAATAGCTTTGGGTACGAAATTAGTAGGTAATATATTGGGCAACATTTTCTCGAAATAGTTTTTATATTGAACTATTAATTTCGTCTGCGTGAAATATATTAAAAAAAACTAGAATTTGCAAAATAAAAGCTACTTCTTATTACGTCAGTAAATAAAAAAAATATTTAAAATTCAGCCCTTTCAGAGATAAGCTCAAACAAACTGACAGACATATATACTAGTTGTTTCGTTTATTTACATAATATGTGGAAAAGAACTATTTTCATTTTTTTTTGTTCTTGTTGCCCGGAAAATAACATTAAACTTAATCATGCTGTAAAGAATTTATGGTTTTACGTCTTAAATATATTTAAATCGATCAACCTATCATGAAGTCGTGATTTAAATTAGCAAGTGACATCAGTTCTGCTCTTATTCCGGATGCTGTAAGCTATTAAAAGTGATCATCAGCGTACATAGCTAATCGAGATAGGCAGAACTAAATTGGATATTAGCTAATTTTTATTACATATAAGAAAATGAATCATTTATGTCTATTTGTAATTGAGCTTTTTCGTGTCCGAAGCAAATGTTTGACATATTATAATAATTAAAGATGGCAACCATTAGCTTTTGAGTCGTGTACAATTTGTTTAAACCAATTAAATTATGATAGGTGAAAAATGTCTCTCGTAGAAGGGATTTAAAGGAGCCCACGATCTCAACCTAACCGTGGAAAGATGCTCCTGCAATCTACCGTCAGGTATTTTTACTTTGACCAAAGATATATCTGAAGTCAATAGTTGATTTAAAAAATATAGTTATAAATCTAATCATGTATATATGTTTCTACAAATCTACTAGGATTGTAAGGTGAGACTTCTCAATTAGAAGTTTTAATACTAAGTTCCTAGGTGGTGGCGGCACGTAAAATATATTTAAACCAACATACATAGGTAACTACATACATACATAATTTCACGCTTTTGTTGTTAAGCTTCGGCTCGCCGTTATGTTTACGTCCCAATGGAATTTAATAGGTGGCGAAACCTAATACCATACCGGGCACAAAGTTTTCAGTCATCGATATTTATCACACTTAACTTCCGAAAAAAAATTGGAAAAGATTATAAAGTGGTAGCAGCCAAACAGCCAAGCAGTTCGCTGCATGAATGGGCCGGCTCGACCGGTGAAATACCAGGACCTCTCAGAAGACCGACGTAAAGTGGCTCATGCCGCGTTTCGTTCGGTGAGAGAGGTACAGGTCGGCAACGCAACAGTAACACTATATGTGTTGCTGGTGTCCATGGGCGGCGTTGGTTGCTTACCGTCAGGTGACACGCCTGCTCGTTTGCCCTCCTATCCCATAAAAAAAGAAAAAAAGTCATTGGTGTGAGCCTGTGTCAGGATTTCGACCACTGGACCACCGAGACTATAAACTTTTTTTAAATATAACAAAGACAAACTATTTTTTATATAACTTTTTAATAGATCTCTCATATCTTGGTATAGCTTGATAAGTGCTTTATGGTTTGGATGAAAATTGCTATAACGTTACAGCAAAATTCTCGGGAGCCGTGTGAAAAGCTATTGGTGCTCTGGAGAGGCGAATTACATGACAAAATGAAACTGAGTACCGGGAAACTCCTAGTTTGCTTAGGCGCCTACTTACATGTTACGTAAATGTATTCAAATCGTTTTAATTTGTTACAGTTTGCTTTTTACATATTCATGGAAGGTGATTTCCGGTTAATTTCTCTACCTTGTCGCTTACACCAAAAACCCCCCTTTCGCCTAATATCGACAGCTCCAAATCGTAAGTTATTTTTCAATGAATTGCAAATTATAACCTAACAAATGCGTAATGAATATGGCGATACTCATTTTAATTACTACTTGCTGATTCGGCGAACTTTTTTTCGCCTCGGAAGAAATAAATAAAAGTTTTTTCCAAAATAAAGTAACCCAAGCTACTCCTTATTAAACTACCTGTCAATAAGAGTCCCGTCAAAATCGGTCCCGCCATTTCATAGATTACCCCGAAGAAACAGATCGACAGGCAATGAAAATGATTAAATAGTTTATTTTGGTGAATGTACCCCTTCTAATTAAGATTTCTTGGAATCGATTCCAGGCTCACAACAAATTTTCTCCGAATTATCTTTGGAAGTTATTTGTGCTGAATATAGATGACCGACTTTGTGCCCTTTATGAGTATTGTTTGCATGGCATGCTTAACGAGGTTTAACATCCGCTACTACCTTCGGGTAATGAAAGGCGTGAAGTTATGTGTTATGTTATCTTCGTGTATTAACTGCTTGAGGATAATTTTAAAAAGGCGATGATTAAATATTCATTCACCTACTCCATTTAAATATGCTTTATATATTATGTTTAGATTATTTATTAAACATGTTTTCATAAATCACATAAATATGAACTGTCCATTTTAAATAGTATTCATTTAAAATATCAATACTTTTTTAAATTATGGTCATTCACAATTAATATTTAAAAAAACGGACATGTCCCGATGGTTCGGAAATGTAGAAAGAATGGGTGATGCAAGATTGACTAAGCAGATATACAATGCAAAAGCGTATAGACATAAGAGTCGAGGACGGTCAAGATACACATTCTATGACCAAATAGAACATGTTTTTGAGGAAGGTGATGTTTTGAGCCTCAAAAATCGACGCGCGTGCATGAAAAGAGTTATGAAAGTCAACGAAGCGAGTGAGGTGTGTAAGAATCTTATGGCGCTCTGTTCCCTCTGCCTACTCTGCAAGGGATTTGGCGTGAAGTTATGTATGTATGTATATTTTAAAATAAATAAACGTGATGATTGCGCTCCTATTGACTGTAAGCTTTGAATATAAATACATATTTCGTTCTAATTTATAAATCCCCTGTTCCTATTGGAAAGGCGTTGATTTAAAAATGATTGATTATATTTTCAGGTTTAACATTCTGAATAACAGTGATCATGATAAGGTCTACCTATCCACATGGACTGTGGTTGATGGTCTTCAAATTAGAGCACTGTCTAATGTCACAGTCTATGTAAAAATCTGTTCATTATATATTTTTTATATCTTCGCGTCAATTTTATTGGGCAGAGAAGTTATTGACGATTTGTTGTTTTGAATTGTACATGTTTCATCAAATTTGTCCACTAGCTTGCCACTACCCCTGCAACTTTTTGACACTATCTCACACCAATGACTTTTCGAAAGTTATGTGTGATAAATATCGATGACTGAAAACTTTATGCTACTTTAACTTTACCGATATGGCAATAGGTTCGCCACCTATTCCATTTGGCACGTAAACATAACGGCGAGACGAGGCTTAACAGCCGCTGCCTACAACTTCGGGTAACGAAGGCGTGAAGTTATGTTATCCAAGTTATAATTTATATGTTTTTGAAGTATTTGTTCTTCCCGAGGTATCATTTTATCTAAGCCTTTGTTTTAGATGCATTACAATCTTAATTTTAGACGGGGCAGGGACAAAGATTTGGATAAAAAATCTATGTAAGAATCATGCCTTGTGGCGGTCTATTCTCTCCGCCTACCCCGCAATGGATTTGGCGTGAAGTTATGTATGTATGTAATTATTTTTGTTGTAAACTACTAGGTTTCGGTGGTCCAGTGTAGTCCATTATACATCTTCCAAAGGTCTATAAAAAGTCCGCGATCGTGTATGGATCTTAAAGACCATTGACAACAGTGACCATTTTTATTTCTTTACTTCTAAGGCGAAACAAGGTTCGCTGGGTCAACTAGTAAATACACTAATTACATAATTTCATTCAAAGTTCATTCATTCAAACTCTCAGTCAGCCGGGAGCGAAAGAAAAACATATGGCTGAAAAGCTTACACAGCACAACACCGAAAAATGGCGCGATAACCATTCTTAAATATGGGTGAACCTAAATATTCTTGGTGAGGGCGGGCAGCAGCGTCCCTATCTACAAGAGGTTACCCCCTGCGTTCTCCAACCCGTTTGCCCACCGTGGAGACTATGGGCATAAACCTCCCGATGAAAAGAGCACGAATATTGTGACGCACATTGGGAGAGGCCTATTTCCAGCAGTGGACTGCAATAGGCTGATGATGATGATGATTCAAAGTTTATAGCTGTTATCGAGACACGTGATATGAATTAAGTGTTACATTATATGCGAACACACAAGTTGGGTTCTAATAAAGCAATTGACTACTAACTCAATAAAGCAATTTTAGTTTTTGAACTCAGTGTTGTAGTTAGTGCAAAACTATTGAATAAATTCTTGACATATCTCAATTAATGATACCTATTAATAACCGCTGAGTTGCCGTTTTGATTGCCAGATGGCATAATTGCCTTTAATCTGCTACTTTATGGATTATATCTAATTGCAAGAATTTAATTTAAATTATGATAGTCTCGGTGGTCCAGTGTTCCAATTACAAGGCTGAAATCCTGGCACACACCGATGAGTTTGCGAAATTAATTTCGAAAGTTATGTGTGATAAATATCGATGACTAAAACCTTTGTGCCCGGTATGGCAATAGGTTCGCCACCTATTCCATTTGGAACATAAACATAACGGCGAGTCGAGGCTTAACAGCCGCTGCCTACACCTTCGGGTAGAAAAAGGCGTGAAGTTATGTTATGTGTGTAATAAACAGTGGTCGTGATTGAAAATCTCTACGTATCAATAATCTCTGGTATTAATGCAATATGTAGGTGGTTTAGTGGTTCAGTATTCATGACTTCTAATTCAGACGTCTCGAGAAAGAAAAACTTTCCCCTTTTAAGCGTACACAGTTGCAATCAAATTTAATATATTTTTATGCGAGTAAAAGCCTCATTCCGATCTAAAAGCATTGGAATGCTAGATTTGGAAATCTATTTAGGTACTTTCAAGAAAACAACATCATTACATAGTATAAAATAAAGCCGCTATCTGCAGTCTGTCCCCTTTTATGGTTTAGATCTTTAAAATTACGCAACGGATTTTGATGCGATTGATTTTGATGCATAATTCATGTACAACGTAGTAAAAAATAATAATAAAGTAATATTCCAGATTTAACACTTGCATTTCAAACGCTGGGTGAACCCTTAGTGATAAATTAAAACAATGTATATAAATATAGATCTCTTAGGGATAACCTACAATGACCATTTTTATTTCCTTACTTCCGAGGCGAAAGAAAGTTCGTTGGGTCAATTAGTTTAAGTTATAAAACTTGAAGAGTTTTTGTTTGAACACAGTTTTCACAGGAACTACTGGTTCGTACTAAGAAGCACTTATTGGATAGTCCATTTATCGAGAAAGCGTTTGGACTATATATTATCACGCTATGATCAGTAGGAGCGTAACAGTAATCTTTCAACTGATAAAATAATAATGATATCTTGGACACAATACACACAGCGCCCTCTAGTTCCAAGCTAAGCAACTAAATGCTTGTGTTATGGATACTAGATAACGGATATTAATACATATATATTTTTATTTTGTAAATACTTACTTAGAATACATAGAAAAACACCTAGACGCCACACAAATATTCATGTTTGTCACAAATATTTGTGCTCGGGTGGGAATCGAATCCCCGACCTCATTGCTGCAGCCGGTAGTTTTACCAATGCGCCACGAGGCCCGTCAAAAGTATTTAATATACCGGTACGACGTTCGCACGATTTCTGATAATCTTTAGTAATCTTTATCTGGAATAATTATATGACCATTAACTAACAATTATATCGTCCAAGTTCAGTGATCAAGTTGAGGAAATCATTTATACGTGGAGAGAGAGATAGGAAGGGCGTGCTTATTAATTTGATAGTTAGTTGCAGGAAATGTTGGACGTTTATTAAAGATACTTTATGTATGTAATACAGTTAGTTTAGTTTTGAGTCCATCCGGTATACCACCGTGCCCCTGAATCGGGAGCAGGTTTTATTATTTTAATGATAATGTCGATAAAATGTATGCAACTTTTTTAAAATTTGACTGCTCGCTGCCCATGAACATTATGGTGTGTTGCCGCCCTTTAATGGAGTATTTATTTATTTTATTAGTTACAAGATACATAGTAGGTATACACGAGGTTACTGTTCACTGTCCCACAAAACTGCACAAACAATTTGTCTGTGGGATCTTATTTGATTTTAAATCCATTATTCATTGATTGTAAACAAATTATAGACAACTTCATTATCAATTCATTAAATGCTTTATAAATAACAAAAACAATAATAACAACGATAATAATTATGTACATATATCCATATACAGTTAAGGATGGGAAATTTGGGGGCAAAGGGATCGGGCCTCCGGATACCTCTTTCACCGAACGAAGCGTGGCTACGCGGCACGAACCACTTCACGCACTTCTACATTCCAAGAGGTCATGGTGTTTGACCGGTCCAGCCGGGCCATTCACGCAGCGAACTGCAATACTCTACCACTGTAGTTTATGTTTAATTTATTCATTACTCGTAACATTAAAACAACTTTTCAGGATTATATCGCGTTTATTTAGAGACTTATTTTTATTTATTTCCCGACGTTTCGAATTTATTTATTTGCCGAATTCATTACTAATATAGATTAGATTTATTTTTAAAAGAAATTGATGTTCTATCACAATATTTAGTAAGCTGATAAAGCTGTACAGAATATTCCGGAAACTGCCACGTATAATATAACGATGGCCGCACATCACCGGTGATAATAACAGTGAAATCATGTTACCGCTAATTATATGCGATATTGCCGACGTACAGTGATCAGATTTAGCATGCATTACTGAACAACACAACTGCTCAATTAAAATATTCATACGGCTTATTTATAGGGTTACGTACACTTGTACGCACACAGCGCGGAACCTTAATTTACCTTTACTCAATATATTCAGTCTGTAAAAGCCCAGTGTAAAAAAACAGTGGTAGAGTCTTGCAGTTCGCTGCATGAATGGGCCGGCTCGACTGGTAGAATACCACGACGTCTCGAAATTTAAGCGTGAAGTGGCTCGTGTCGCGTTTCGTTCAATGAGAGAGGTATCCGGAGGCCCGATCCTCTTTCTTTCTCCTTATTCCCTTAAAGGACGGGCAACGCACTACGGTGTTCATGGGCGGTATGAAGTTACCTACCATCACGTGATTCAATTGCTCGTTTGGCCTTCTATTCCATAAAAAAACGGTGCTGTTATTATTTACTGATGTAGTGAACAAATTCTCGTTATTGATTATTAATTTTGACACAATCAAAGCATATACTGAACCCAATATGCACTATTTAGTCTCGCTGTTAGCAATATTTTTATTTATCATATAAAAATGGCTACTTGTTTTAATGTAACTGTTCTTCGTAGTCATTAGACGTCCGACCAAACTTGTCCTCTTGTCACATGGGAACATTAAAATTAATATTAATTACTAGTTATTGCCTGCAGATCTACGCGCGTAGCCTTTCTAATAATTATAACTGTTTTCATAGGCAACAGATTTTGATCAGTACCTGTGTTTTGAGCTAGTTCAGCAGAAATACCTCGGCGGAGTATTTTTCTATGGGAAAAAGAGGTAAAACGAGTAAACAGATCGTCTCGTGAGAAGTGACTAACGCGAGCTATTGACGTCTGCAAGCACTGAGAGGGTTGAGTTACTAGCCTTTAAGATGGGATTGGAAGGAATCGGATAGAGGTTGAGCTTCCGCATACCTGTCTCATTGAACGGAACCGCAACTTGAATCCATTTTACGTCCATTTTTTTGTGATATATTTCCTATTCATGCAGCGTACTGCGTGGTTCACACTGCTTGCTTGTTCATTTACATGTAGTTTTTCAGGCGAGATTTCCAAAAACCGTTTATATTTCTCGGTGGTCTACTGGTGGACTTCCCGCTTCTGCTTCAGAAGGAGGTTCTATTCCGACTTATACCAATGATTCTCGGAATTCTTTTCAGAAGTTATGTGTGTTTTTGCCCGTTGTCATAGCAATAGATTCATTCGCCACCTTCTCCGTGAAGGAGTGAAGTTACGTGTTTAAGTACCTGAATACCATCAATTTCATAGCAATTGGAGAATATTGTGAGGTATATACTCTCAATTCTCTGACAGAAACCATTAATCTTGATAGAAACACGTAAACACTCTCCTATAAGTTTTGGTCTCTGTTACATTGAAGTTCTGTGGTACTTAGTGGTTCAGTAATTAGCATAGTTGTGTAAATACAGACAAAGGACTGGCAGAGTAGTATTGTTGTAACAAATTCATTACCCTCCAACTACTGTTAGGGATGGACATTATCTGCTGAGTAAACTTCTAAATACTTTCGCAAACATTAAATACTGTGACCATTTGCTGTCTGAGATATAGAATAGGATAATGGAAGATTATGCAGTAGAGCATTTCTAGATGGATCTTCACGGCTTTTTATACCCGAGGGACGTGTTTATGTGGCGTAATTTCAATACCATACCGGTATTTAACACACATTTCCAAAATTAATTCTGACTAGTCACCGGTGTGAGGCAGGATTGGAACCCGACACTTCTTGAATCAGAAGCTCAGTGCTCGACCTCCAGACCAGCGCGACAACTAAAGTAATAGTCGTATAAAGACTACTAGCGGACCCGGCGAACGTTGTTCCGCATCAAAACTAATAAATGAGTAAATTTTGGATATCATGAGGTTAAATTTGTGGTATTTATCGGCACGCGTCTTGGTCGGTACTACAATCCCGTACGACGTAACTGCTGTCCGTATGTTAATACCGCAATACCTTCGAAAATATTCGTTTAAATTACATGCTGTAAAGGGCCATGATCATCTATATTACATGCACCATCTATTCAAGACACTTTATTGTATGAAAATTACTGCTGAAATGTTTAAAGTCGCTTCGTAAATAAGCCATTATTTCACGCAAAAAGTAAAAAAATAAAAATGGTCATTGTGGGTTATCCCTAAGAGAGGCATATGCCCTCGTGGACTTTTTTGTAGACCTTCTGAAGGTGTTTATTAATGTAGAACATTGTTTTGATCTATCACTTAGGGTTCAGCCAGCGTTTGCAATTAAAGTGCCAATTCTCGAAAATTATCATATTTTCCTTAGTACATTATACATGAATTATAGATAAAAACCACCGCGTTGACACCCTCTATCTATTAAAAAAAAAAACCCGCATCAAAATTCGTTGCGTAGTTTCAAAGATTTAAGCATATAAGGGGGACAGACAGCGGAAAGCGACTTTGTTTTATACTATGTAATATTAATCGGGTTTTCTAAAATAATGTTCATTGATAATTGTCACATACAACTTTTTCTATACAAAGCTATAGAAATTATTCAATTTTATTATTTCAAATCTCTTTTTGATCTTTTCCATCATTGAAAAGAGAGATTATATTATAGAGTGTTGTCATTTTCGATTATGAATCGGTCGGTTTTTTATTCTCATCGCTCACGGCCGTCTTGTATTAGATTCGAACCATCATCTATCTATCCGGAACAGTAGTGCACATCTTAAACCACTACGCCATCGAGACAAGATTATAATCGATGTTAAATATCTTATACAAATATACGTAATTTGAAATCGATAAGCATTAACACTAACAATTTATAAAGAAAACCATTGAAAATTAGAGTTTGTTCAAGCAGACAATATTATCCATCGCGATTCATCACGGTATTACTGTTTTATAGTAATCAACTTTCATATTGTTCTGCTCAATTATACTTACTTTTTTTTTGTAGGAATCTACGATTCGGAATAAAGTTTTAAGTGCCGAGTGAACGGTATTCTAAAAGGCTTCTATACATTTAAAATACCATCAGCAAAACGTTTGTTAAGCTTTAAAAGGTATGTTAATATTTCTTACTTTGGTAAAAAATACCTTTAACTTAGTAATAAACACGTAGTCTCGGTGGTCTAGTGGTCGAGCACACGGTTTCTGAATCCAGAGGTTGTGGTCCGAATCCTGACACTGGCTCACACCAATGACTTTTCGAAATTGTTTTCAGAAAGTTATGTGTGATAAATATAGATGACTGAAAACTTTGTGCCCGGTATGGCACCTGGTATAGGTTCGCCACCTATTCCATTTGGAACGTAAAAATAACGGCGAGACGAGGCTTGATAGCCACTGCGTACACCTTCGGGTAACAATCGCGTGAAGTCGTAATAAACGCGATCTTAGAGAGTTTAAAATTGTGTTTGTTGTACAATTTTAAAGTTCCCATTACAATACTTCAATTGACTATAAAATACAATAATAAAAAGAAATAATTGATTACATTATTTACAATAAACTTCAGAAACTTTAAATGAAATGCGCATCTCGGTCTACTGGCAGCGTGCCCAGAAGACTAGCCGCATTGCCACGTTGAATGGAAATGTTTGACAGCCATTTATTACAAACATAACTTATTTTTCCAAACCAAAACTCGCACCCGAGACTTCTTTCTGATCTTCAAATTCAGTAGCGAAATGGTCATCCTCCAGACCACCGAGATACCTACTTCATCCTAAACAAATAAACGATATTGTTACCTTTGAAAAATTGTATCCTAAATACGTATATTGTGTGTGCTTACCTGTCGTCTGGCGGAAGTGGGTGGATAGGAAAAGGTAGCAGACGAGTGGGGAGGAATATTGAATGTCCAAAGAATAGGAGAAGCCAGTTACCTATTGTGTGGGTGTGCGTAATTGTTGGTAAATGTAAATATCTTTTAAGAGGAGTGCCTTTTTCAGATGTAATCACTCGTACTAAATACAGCATATTACTTTCAGATACTTAAATATGCATATATATATTATACTATTCAAATAAACCTTATAGATCTATGCAAATAAGTTAAATTGGAGTGTCTGTTTGTATTATGGATGTACTAGTTGACCCTGCAAAGTTTGTTTTGCCTTAGAAGAAATAAAAATGGGCATTGTGAGTTATCCTTAAGATATAGACAACATTATTACGGACTTTTTTGTAGACTATTTGAAGATCTATAATAATGTAGTACATTGTTTTGATTTATCACTTCGGGTTGAGCCAGCGTCTGCAAATAAAGTGTTAATTATCAAAAATTTACACTTTTTTGTGCTACATTAGACATGAATTATAGACACAAAAACCACCCCATTGACACATGATATAAGGAGACAGACAGCGGAATGCGACTTTGTTTTATACTATGTAATAATAATATAATGAAATGTGAGTATGTAATTTTTGTCTGTTGTATTTGTTTCTTAGTGTATTATCTCTTAAAATATGTTATCTTTTAAATACTTAATATGGGTTAGTCTTGTTCAAGTAATTTCATTATTTTTTATTAAATTCCATGCAATGCATCAATGTTCCGGGCACAGCTAGTAGTTAAAATATCGAAGCATAATAACCGCCGCCTACAGCGTTTTTAACTATATTGAATTAAAGCTTATCCATTAAGGAATTTTTCTAATATAATCTGAATATCTAAACAATTTAAAGTGAACTTACAATTTGAATAGATATTTCACCTGCTTTAACTAAAAGTACAATAATTGTATATATTTGTAATATTGTATGAAGTTATAAAAGACCTCTAAATAACGCACAAAGCTTGAGAATTCCTTAGAGCTGAGGGCTATGGATTGGCAAAGGGTCGACAGAGGTCCCTTTGTGATACGAATGAATAAAATATTTTTTCTCTCATAAAATTTCTATGTTCGAATTCGATCGCTTTCGATATGGTTAAAATCCTAAAATATCAAGGGGTATTAACTCCAATATTAGTACGAAAATCGCCAAAGGCAATGAGCGTTAAAAGCCTTTATGTGTGATGAATAGGACAGAGATACTTGACCGTATCATATAATATGATGATGATCAGAATGTTGTCCTTTTTCTGTTCGATGTATTTTTTTTTCTTTTGGTGTGGTCTGATAGAATTTTTATATTTGTATGTATAATAATGTTTTAGCAAGGATGTGTCTTTATATCTGAGATTTTAAAGATGATCGAAAAGAATAAGTGGTCGAACTCGAGTTTCTCTATCTAGAAGTCGTATATCGATTTCGGTCACACACCAATGTCGAGATAATATCGATGACTGACAAAATTGTGCCCGGTGCAGGTTCTACCACCTATTCCATTTGGGACATAAAATTGAGCCAGTCGATGCTTAAAAGCCGCTGCGGGTAGAAAAATACGTGAAGTTATAAATATGAGTACCTAAAAATAAAACTTTCCGTTTGCTTGTTTCGTTAGTAAATACCAATATTGTTGCTCGTATCAATACTGGTACTAATATTACACTCAAAAATTTAATTACTACTCAAATTACTTTACAATGAAATGCAAAAAGAAAAACAATCTCTCTATTTCTCTTCATTTTAGTTTTGTGTTGTGTTTTGTATGTAGTGTATAAGACAGTTAGATTAATACAATTGTATACACTGAAACTATTCCCTTGACTGATATACCTGGCAATTTGCTAATGAAGAGCTCATCTCCAGTTTACCGGAAAATTACGAGGTGTTGGAGATTATGCTCCACATAATAAGTGAACACGTTATTAACACTCGACTATATATTACACTAGTTGACCTTTGTTCCGCATCAAAAGTAATTTTTACAGCGTTTGCAATTGTAGTGCTAAATCTTGAAAATTATCATTTTTTCTTGCCTACATTATACATACAAACCACCCCGTTGACATCCTCTATCTATTAAAAAAAAACTGCATCAAAATCCGCTGCGTTGTTTCAAAGATCTCGGCATACTTGGGGCCAGACAGCGGAATGCCACTTTGTTTTATTTATAAATACTATGTAATGATTATTATAGTATCTGCACTACGCTTCTCTTTGGTTAATATCATGTTTATAAAACACCATTCTCTGACATGTGAGACGGTCTTAATAGGGCCACTCATTTTCTTTATGTTGCAAATGACTACGTTATCTCGGTTGTCGCTTCCTAATCAAAAGTCTCGACTTTGAATCCAGCCTGACGCACCTGATTATACAGAATTATTTTCTGACTATGTGTATAGGTTCCGTTGCATATTCCATTGGGGAAGTAAAAATTCGTGAAGTCCAGGCGTAACATTCGCTAAACACCTTCGGGTAGAAAAAGACATGTAAGTTATAAAAAAACACCTCAAATTTTTCTAATATACAAACTCAATTCTTCCAATAAAATTTATACTTCAAGTGACCTCGCTAACGGCTGGTACATTGTTTAATTTGTTAAACAGGCAGCAGCCGCTAGCGGCGGTACAAATTGAGGTGGGTGTACCTTTGTTTCCATAGACGAGAGTGCTTCAAACAATTGCCAAAGAAAATTGAGAACAAGATGAGTTCTTCGTCAATTTTGTTTATTAGTATATATAGTAATATTAAATAGATTCGCGTCCAACAGAAAAATGTTATGTATTCGAAAGAATGAAAGGTGATAAGAAAGGAAAGGCTTCTATGAAGAGACTTATTGCTTATGCTATAACATCTACAAGTTGGTCGAATATTGCTAGTAAACTCTAAATACTAACTGGCGAACCTGGTGCATTCCCAACATCGACAGAATTACAGAATTCTAAAAAAAACTTATGTTTAATCCAAGCCCTCAACATGATTTAGTAATTACCGGTTGACCTGTCGTAACTTCGTATTAGGCACTGTACTTTAACACAACTGACAATCCTCTCGAATCGACCTACCTATTGCCGAAAGTCACATTAAAGTTTGTTGAATAATTTAATAAAATTTATGCTGATAGATAGCGGAAGAGACGGATTCTATATTATGTATAGAAAGATTTTATTGTATATTTCAAAGTATTGTGTATTTTAAGTCTCGGTGGTCCAGTGGTCGAGCATCCCGCTTCTGAATCCAGAGATCGCTGGTTCGAATACTGGCTCACACCAAAGACTTTTCGAAATACTTTTCGAAAGTTATGTGTGATAGATATCGATGACTGAAATCATTGTGCCCGATATGGCAATAGATTCGCCACACATTTGGGACATAAACATAACGACGAGACGAGGCTTAACAGCCGCTGCCTACACCTTCGGGTAACAAAAGGCGTGAAGTTATGTTTTTATGTATGTGTAGAGAAAGAAATTATGAAGAGTTTTCTGAAAGCCTGTCCACATCAAAAGGTGTGTGTAGAGTACCGCAGTCCACACATCTAGTGTGAGATTGAATATATTATAGTTAAGTGTATATTGCAAATTACATACAGCGGTTAACCACTGATCATTTGAGTTTGGTAATCATAGTAAAGATGCCGCCAACACTCAAGTCAACGTTATTTACATTTTTTCTATTTTTCTGTAGCGAGGATGGTGGTCTCACCTGGTGGTAAGTATCTAGCGCCACTCACTCCTGCATTACAGATAGTGTCACAATTGTGCTGCCGGTCTTTGAGATAGGGCAGGGACAAGGGGGATAGACCTCCGGACACCTCTCTCATCAAAGGAAACGCCACAACAGTCACTTTATGAGATCGTGTTATTTCACCGGTCGAGCCGGACCATTCATCCAGTGAACTGCTTGGCTCTATGACGCATAAACTATATATATATATATATATATATATATATATATATATATATATATATATATATATATATAGTCCTCTTTATCCGTGCCTGTTGTTAAGGGGAATATAGTAAAAATACTGCGAAATTTACCTATTGATGGTAGAATTTTGCAATAAATGTGTGAATTATTAATAATGTCAGCGGGAAACGCGACCTTCAGTGCCTACGTGAAGTAGTTAGATATTTATTATTTATACTTTGGGAGGTAAAAACTATGAGAGAGCTCTTTGATTTAAATAAATAACTGTAAGTAAAATTTGCTGTGTGGCGCCGGCTTAGAATACACCCCATCTCTTCCCGTGGGTGTCGTAAAAGGCGACTAAGGGAAAAGCTAGAAGAATGGGCAGCAGCATTCTCTCTCAAGACATAAAGCCTACTGCGATCGCCAACCCGTCTGCCTAGCGTGGCGATTATGGCAAAAACCCCCCATGATTGAGCGGACCGGCAGTTGTGGCGCTCTATGGGGGAGGCCTATGTCCAGCAGTGGACCTCAAAAGGGCTTATGATGATGATGATGAAGTAAAAATGTGTTTATTTTGTTTATAGCAGTCTATTTTTTTATGTGTCACCTGTGTGTGTGTTTACAAATTTGTATCCACTTTCAAGCTAAGGAAGACATGGACCAGAGACGTAATATAAAAATGAATTTCTTTTAGCACCTAATTTATTATTATATTTTATACCTTCACACCATTAATACCCACCAGCTTAGATAGCGACAATTCTCACGGTGATATTGATTAGATTGTCCCGGTGAACTTTGTTTCGCCTCGAAAGCAATAAAAAAAGATTTTTTCTAAAAAAGTAGCCTAAGTTACTTTTTGTTACACCAGCCACCTGCCAATAAAAGTCCCGTCAAAATTGGTCCAGCCATATCAGATTTTACCCGAAACAAACAAACAGACAGGCATAATTTGTAAAAAATGTTATTTTGGTGTTAATGTATTGTATATATATATGTATAAACATATTCATATGAATGTAGTAGAAAGCAATGTTTCAATATTACAAACAGACACTTTAATTTTATTTATATGTACAGATGACTTTCTTGAAGCTTTCTTACAAGTAATTAGTATACATTTGAATCCAATACTTCTAGGCACGTGGTTTGAAAATTGGAAGATATTTTTGCGGGCACCCATTTACGTTATGTACGTTTGCGGGCCACTTTAATTTTATTTCTAAAAGCTTCATAAGACATACCAATATGTTAAAATGTAATTCTTATAGGATTTTGAAGACGGATAAGTGGTTAAATCCTGCGAACCAAGGTTTTACAGGATACCATCAACATAAATGTACAGTCTACTGGGAATCGACCTTAATTTATCAGCTCCTTATTGGCGCGCGTCCATCTTACCCGCTGTCAGAAGCAATGATGTCAGGGTAAATATATATTTGTCTTCTATCACCGTCGGGTACCTTCCAATTGTCAATGTATCTTTAACGCTGATACAGCAGGATAGATTGAAAATTTTAAAATGTCATAAAACATAATTTTACGCTAAGTCACTTGCGAGTTCGGCTGCAGAAATAGATGTGGTGTTCACACCTATTTCTGCAGCCGAACTCGCAAGTGACTTAGCGTAAAATTATGTTTTATTATTCGCTTCTTTGACTTTTATAACTCTTGTCATACACGCTTGTCGATTTTTGAGTCTCCCGACATGACCTGCCTTAAAGACTTGTTCTATTTGGTGATGGCAAGTGTCTCGTTGCCGTCCTCGACTGCAACATTCAGGCTTTTGCATTGTATATCTGATTAGTCATCTATAATATAATGTCATCATCATCTGTATATAATATAATGTCGTAATGAATGTTGTTTACAAACTTTAGACAGGGTATTTAGTGCAAAAAGAATAATTCAGATAGGATCTCTAGTTTCGACTTCAAAACAAACAAAAAGCAAAGTCTGTATGTAATATAATATAGTATAGATCTAGAATGACAACAAAAAGAAAATATTTTTCGAGCCAAATATTATCGTCTTTATTTAAGGTTAATAAAAGTGCTCGTTTTGTGAGCGGAGAAATTCATTTATTTATATTTCTATGCTCCTATTATTTATTTTTTATATTTCATTTTCTTCTCTTTGTTTGTAAAGAAAAATAGCTGTACTTAATATAATGGCAGGTACGGCTGGTGATGTTAATTAAATGTTTTGTGCGGCTTGAGTAGAGAATAGTGCCACACCCACTAACAAGACCTCTAAGAATATCGACTTAAAGTGGCTCATGCCTCCCCTTCCCATCCTACTTCTGACCCCTTTCATATCCTATTGTAAGAGGCGGCAACGTAACTGTAACACTATCTGTGTTCAGGCTTCCATGGGCGGAGTTTATTGCTTGCCATCGGGTGACACGCCTGCTCTTTTGCCCCGCTATCTAATAAAAATTAAGCCGGCGTGTGGACGTTCAATTGCCTTCTGGCTACTACTGACTTAAAGGTTTTTAGATCCAAATACTGGTCTGTCTGGTACTGGTCCAAATGACTGGTAAGTCTGGCATTCGAATACAGTTTCAATTTATAATACTTTGTAAGCTAGTAAGCTGATTACACAGTCTGTTTGATGTATCGGATACCAGCAGTATCAGCAGGTACAGAGATATTACCTGCCAGTGGAAATCCGAGAAAATCGATTCTTCCTTTGTCTTTTGTGTGATTTAGCTACGCAATTCGCTGCAAGAATGAACCGGCTTAACCGCTGAAGAAATATTACAGTCAAGTGGTTCATGCCGTGTTTCGTTCGGTGAGAGAAATATCCTTAGGTCCAGATCTTTTCCCCTCCATTCCCATCCTATTTCATTTAAGGCCGGCAATGCAACATATACACTGTATTGCAGGTATCTATAAGCGGAGCTATACTTACCACCAGGAGTTATACCTACCTCCCATCTTTTGTCTTAACATTGTTCCAAGTATCATTACTTGGAACAATGTTAAGTCATTTCCATAAATGGCTGGACTAGTATATTTTGATACGAATTGTTTCCTCACGAACAAAGTCGCGGGCAACAGTTCTATTAGCTTTATCCATCTAGCTAGATAATAGATCTACGCACTCAAGACATTAAAAACTATAATAATAATAATCTACAAAGTCTTTTTCATAGCTTCAGATCAGTCGTTAATTAACACTCGCTATTAAATTTTTTTATTAGCAATGAAATACAAAAATATATTCATAAATAATACAATTTTACGATCTCCTACATTCTATCAAATGTATTGGCATTTACATATTTCTGAATAAAACTAATCAATATAATATAAATTTATTTAAGTAAACACCGGCTCCTATGATGTGGGGCGTATTTTATAGTTAGAAGAGAATGTCGGTGAACAGGACGTGAAAAAAAAAACATGTAGTCTTCCTCGACTCCCACGTTCTTACAATTTTGCAATGTATATCTGCCGAGATATTCTTGCATCTTTGTACATGTGCTTAGTAGATAAACACGTTTTTGTTTAAATAAACAAAGAGCTTTTCATAACAATTTGACGATGATGATTACCAGCAACAGATGATATTAAATATTTTACTTACTTCACGCTAATGTCTCTGTGGTTCAGTGGTCAAACACCCCGCTTCTGAATCCAGAGGTCGCGGGTTCGAATCCTCTCATTGGCTCATTGGTGTTTTCAAAAGTTCGAAAGTTACGTGTGATAAATATCGATGAGTAAAAACTTTGTGCCCGGTATGGCAATAGGTTCGCCACCTATTCCATTTAGGACGTAAACATAACGGCGAGTCAACGCTTAACCACTGCCTACGCCCTCGGGTAGAAGTTATGTTAAGTTCACGCTAAATCCCTTGTGTGTAAGGCACACCTCACTTCTTCTACACACGGTTTTTAAAGCATCTAACGTAACCTTCCGCCAGAACACGTTTAATTTGGTCCTGAGAAGTGGCGGTCCCTGGCTCCTGCATCTTCACTTTAAGTTCACCAAACAATCTATAAATTCTTTAACATTGGAAGAGTCTATCAAATTGAAATAGCTTTATAATAACTTAGACAAACACGGTGAATTTATTTCAATTTGTATCCTTTCCCAGGGCTACCCGCCAAAACCAAACGGCGGCCTTTCTCTAGCGTATGTGTGGTCCTTTCTTGAGGATGAGCGAGTGAGAACCAGATAAATATCTAATAGTTCTCAGATAGTTATGGCCATTAACAGTGGTAGAGTTTTGCAGTTCGCTGCATGAATGGGCCGACTCGACCGGTGCAATACCACGACCTCTCAGAATATCGATGTAAAGTCGCTTGTGCCCCGTTTCGTTCGGTGAGAGACGTATCCGGAGGCCTATCACTCTTTCTCCTTCCTTTCTCCTCCTACTCCCTTAAAGGACAGCGACACACTACGGTGTTTATGGACGGTGAGAAGTTTCTTACCATCAGGTGACCCATTTGCTCGTTGGCCCCTCTATCCCAATAAAAAATTACTTTCGCAAATTCAGCTGAGCTGAACGTGACTGGTGTGTGAGAATATCTTCCACGCGATTCTTGATTATAACTTCTCCCATAACTTTCGTCTTCCTATTTTATTACATAATAAATGTAAAAAACGTTTCAGAGCTTCGTAACACATTTTTTATTTTCGTTTATGGGATAGGAGGGCAAACGAGCTAGTGTTAATGCAAAGTTATGTTACAAAAATAAGTCGTTACAAGATTTCGTTCTGAAAATAAATCAACGTAATCACACGTTTTATATGTATGTATAATAAATATATGATGATATTGTATGAAAATTGTAAATGAGTACCATTTTCTCTCCAGCTCGTTCGTCATCCTTGTTTTACATTGTTGCCGTTTTCGCAGGCCATTTCCAGGCCAGTCCAATCCCGAGCTCGTTTAGCAACAGGTCCTAAAGATCTATCTTTCAGATAAACCCGCCCCTTACCACGGTACTTTTTATTGTGTTAAATTATTTGAATCTTTGTTTTTTATTTGTTTTAAATTGTATTTATTTAAATGTATAATTCAGTGTTTTAATTATGATACAAGTTCAATGTCACTATTCACTATTTTTTTTGTTTAAACTAGCTGATCGTGAAAAATTCGTACTTTAGTGCTCCAGTCCTATTGATCATAGCGTGATGATAAGATCGAAAATCTTCGAGGATGGACAGACTATTAAACAAAAAAGATTTTTTCTATTCGAACGAGTTTCTGGAATTAGTACGTGTAAACTAACAAACTTGTTAGCTATATAATATTAGTATGGGTTTGGGCAAATATTTTGTTAATAAGCATGCAGCTTGTTGCATGAATGGACCGTCTCGACAACTGAAATAATATATCATGATGTCTAAAAGGGTCGTCTATAGTGGCTTATGCCTCATTTAGGTAGTTAAGAAAAATATCTGAATGACAAAAAGTGATGGTAAATAAAATACAATTTTAAAAGTGATCTCGATACTATTAATACGAGAACTTTTCGAGTCTCCATAGTAAGTCTAGCGTCGTGTCAGAGTCGTGATTCTAATTTTATTTGGTACCCGGCACGGAAAAATACCTGCAGGAACGTTCACCTGATAGTCGTGACCGGCTGAGCTCCGGTAGGATTGATGATCACGCTGACATTTGTGAAGAAAAATGTACGAGCTACTTATTGCGAAATGGCAGTATACTTGCCTTCCTGCATCACCTGTGAATGGTTTTATTTCGCCTCCCCTGAATATATGTTTGGTTTGCCTAAATTTCTTATTTGTATAACATAACTTGTCGCCCATTTCTACTCGAAAGTGTATGTAGCGGGTGTTAAGCCTCGACTCGCCGTTATGTTTACGTCCCAAATGGAATAGAAGGCGTACCTATTGCCATACACCAGCCACCAAGTTGTCAGTCATCGATATTTATCACACATAACTGTCGAAAAGAATTTAGAATTGTCATTGGCTGAGCCCGGATTCGAGTCCACGACTCCTCTTTTCAGAATGTTCCTGAAATTAACAATTGATACAGATGTAATCCAATTGGCAAAGATGCTGTATCATACTGTACATCTATTTGTACACACTATTAGTCTACGAGAAATATTATCCTAAATTCTTTGTGAGTCAAGTAAAGATCTGGCGACTAGATTAAATTACTTTATATTTAACCGACTTTAAAATGAGGACGCAGTTTATTTTACAATATATTTTTTTGTATGTTTTGGGTACATTTTTTAATGACTTCCAAATCTTTACCCGAATGTGCGTCACATACGTGATAGCGCACGATCTCCAGACCACTGAGACTTTACTGTCGACAAATACGAGTTAATTTAAGTCTTGGGGTGTATGGATTCTGTAGTGTAACAATCATGTTTCTAGATTCGTATCGATGCACGAACTTCAAGAGTTTTTTTTTTCAGGTAAGCTACTTGAAAAAATCCAGCAGTGGTCTTTTGTCTCGTATACGAAACAAGTAAGTCCGTCTTGGGGTGCCGTACCAGCTGAGTAGACCCGATATATGACCATAAAATCTTATCTATACAATTATACATACCTTAATTCGCAAATCTACTAACTCCACTTTTTTTTCGAAAATCTAGTTTCTATTGGTATAAATAAAAATATTCAGTTTCGAAAAAAAGTGGAGTTAGTAGATTTGCGAATTAAGGTATCGATATGTAAGTACTGTCTGTTCTTTAATTAGTTTTATTTTATTAATATCGAAACACTTACTTTTGGCTTTTATATCGCGTTTATATGCGCGTTTCGGATGCTTTTCAGCTTTCAGTTTCCCAAGGAATATTTTTATGAATTTTTACGGAATATTTAATAAAGGAGGTTTTATTCCTTGAAAAGTTGAGAATGGTAACATAAGAAGCCTTTTGAAATCATAATATTTACAGAACAAACCTTGACACGATTGACAGTCAGACAGAAGACTCAATCTTCTCTCCTTTTGGCGTACAAAATCAATAATAAAAACACTAGTAATATATTTATATCCATTCGTCTGTCAGCGCGCTATGCCGACTTACATTTGACCGAGTTTTGCAGCAGTTTCCTTGTATTTATTCTTACTTTAGCAACATGAAGGAAATGCGAGTCTGATAACGAGCGGTGTACGGTTCCGTAGTTTTGGAATGACATTATGAGACCCGAAATACCCGCCCTCTCGTTCCAAACTAAGCAACTAAATGCTTGCACTATGGATACTAGATAACGGATATGAATATATATATTCTTTTTTGTATATACATAATATAACATAACTTCACGCCCTTTTTCCCCGAAGGTGTAGGCAGCGGCTGTTAAGCCTCGTCTCGCCGTTAAGTTTACGTCCCAAATGGAACAGGTGGTGAACCTGTTGCCATACCGGGCACAAAGTTTTCAGTCATCGATATTTATCACACATAACTTCCGAAAACAATTTCGGAAAGTCAGTGTGAGCCAGTGTCAGGATTCGAACCCGGACCTCTGGATCAGAAGCCATGTGCTTGACCATTGGATCACCGAGACTATTTTACATCCTTATAATAGATAGAAAAACACCCAAACATACAAACATTTGATTTATTTTTAATTATTTGTTTTGATTTTTGCAGTCTTGTCTTTCCTTTGCCTCTCAAACAGACGCAATTCATATCAGTTTATGTAAATTTAAACCCTCGCTGTTATTTTTCCTGCACACTGTAAAAACATCGACCGAAAATCTTCTAAACAGTTCATTTTAGCTGGATATAACTATTTTTCCCGTTGTATACCGTTATAATTTTAATATAAGTGTCGATTTTGCCCACTTTACATACATTATCCGTATAAAATAGATTTCTAATGCTGTCTAATAAATAACCTACAAAAGGCGGTCATACAAAGCTAAATTTGTTGGCTTATGGAACCCCAAAAAACAGCGGATTGCCAAAGCTGTAGCACTCGTACATAAAACGAAGTATAAATAAATGTTTACTTTCAATACATTTCCTTTCAGCTTGTTTTTGTATGTTTCGTCTAAAGTAACTTGTTTTGAAATTACTAAAACTCTTTAACTAAATTTGACTATTCGCTAGAGTTGTATTGAGTTTACTTTTTTCGATGTCTTCTGCCATAAGTTTTAAAGTTAGTCTTCACTAAATATTTTTGAAGTTTTTACAGTTTTTTTTTTATAATAGAGTTAGTTTTTATATTCCTGTTTCTGTACTAGGATTACTTATATTTTATTAATATTTCAATTATTATATTCAGAGGTCAGTTATAACATTTTAATCAAGGGCTTTGCGAACTAATTCAGTACGACCTTAGGCTTTAATAATTTGTAATTTTAAAAGTTATAAAAGTATTTATTTCTCATTCGTGAAAATGATCACAGTACAGAGTTTGAAACGTCGGGAAATAAATAAAAATAAGTAATAAATAAACGCGATATAATCCTAAAAGTTGTTTTAATGTTATAGTTATAAAAACGTTTTAATCAAATGTTACAAAAACGTTTTTTTTAACCTTGCATTTAAAGACTTATTCGAAAAAAATACTACAGAAACGGAACCCAAAAAAATATGTACAAATAAGGTGTTATTTTTTTGGCACTATCACGCTTATAAAATCTGATATAACAGGTAGAATTGTTAGAGGCCTTGGCACATTAGAACGTTTGTGACCTCTAAACATTTCGCTTATAATGTCAAATTCACATGTTCACAATAGTGATGCAACATTTAAGGTCGATATACATACAGACAAACAGTACTGTTCCGTAAGTGACTGAGCAATTAATATTGGACCTCTCAGAATATCGACGTAAAGTGGCTCATGCCGCGTTTCGCTTAGTGAGAGAGTTATCTGGAGGCCCAACCCCTACTCTCTCCCTTCCCCTTCCCTTTTCAGACACCTTATCTTTCTCGTTTACAGGCCGGCAACGCAACTGTAACACTATTTGTGGTGCAGGTGTCCATGGGCGGCGTTAGTTGCTCACCAAAAATAATGTCATGAAAAAACAAAGTGGCATGTTTTACAGTATTTAACAGTGGTAGAGGCCGGCCATACCGGTGTAATACTACGATCTCTCGGAATATGGACGTACAGGGTGTCATGCAGCGCTTTTCTTTCGATGAGATGACTTCTGACCCGGAAGCTGGGTGCTCAATAATACGCGCCTCGGAGACTACGATTATTATTTTTTTTTTGAACTAGACAGCAGATTTTAAAGCAGCTGAGATTTCATCCAATCTCCAATCCAATCCAATTGCTAAATGGGATTTTATTTTTCATTTTTGTATACTGTAAAACAAATTGTTAAATAAATAAACAAATTATCTCAAAATTAAAAAAGTCCATAAAAATCGGTCAAGCCGTTTCGATGGAGTTAAATAACGTACACCGTGACCCGAGAATTTTAAATATTACATTGCCCATACAGTTATGGAACAAACAGTGATTAGTATGTTTAATGAGAAAAGCATTGTTATTTTGTCGTTTTGCAGTTGTGACATAACAACAGATTGTTTTAAATCTACAGAAACCATCAGCTACTGTACTTCTAAGAATTAAACAAATACTAGTTATTATTTTTTAACAGTGCCACGCAGTTCGATGCATGGATTTCGTGCAATATTGACGTAAAGTTGCGCATTCCGTGATACAGGTATCCGGAGGCGCACCCCGCCTTCCACCCTCCCATCCTATCTCACTTTCATACAGGCCGGCAACGCAACTGTAACACTATCTGTGTTGCAGATCTTCATGGGCGGCGCTAATCACTTATCATCAGGATACACGCTTGCTCGTTTGCCCTCTAAAAATACGTTTATCATGCCCAAAGGCAACAATATAAACATTGCATGCTTTTTCTGTTATAATTGTGAATTCAACGAAATAGCATGTTTAGTGGAGCTTGTTTGGCATGCGGTTCATGGTTCAAGACCCATCTACGAGTATCGCTACAAGCTATTACGTCAAGTCACAAAAATAGTTACAAAAAAGCTGTTACTTTTAACTAACTCGGTATATGCAGTCTTTAGGGAAATCTCGTGTTCACTAAATTAAGCTTCTCCATATGGCTGTGTTATCCGACGCGAGGCATTCAAGTATCTCAAAAGGATAGAAGATTTATTTAATTGTAGAAATTATGTTCACAAAATAATAAAAGGCATTCATTCACTCGGTAAATGATTCGTGTGTAGGATGTACTATACTTCCTCTTCGTTTCCGTGTTGTTATTAATTATTCGTAATAAATACGACTTGTACATTTGCAATATTAATGTATAGCAAATTTTATTTTTAAAGATTAATTTTTCGATGTTAGATACCTGATAAGACGAGATAACTAGACCGATATTGATGAAATTTTAAATTATAATTAGCTGATGTTTTAAGATTCTCACCACCAAGCCATGGTTTTGCCAGCCCTTTCTGGCTATGTGGGACCAAGCTTTGGAAGCTGGAAGACCTTGCCTCGCAGTCGCCGCTCTTGTTGCCATGCATGCATGTGTTGTAATTTCTGAACTGAAGGAAGAACTGGTTTTATTTTACAAAGACAATAATAATTGCGTTTTAAAAAATGTGCGCAATTATGATAAGCAGGCCCGCCACAGCTTACCACCAGTAGGTTATTAGGAGTCAACGTTTCTTATGCGCATTCATAAATAGTAAGTAGTTTAAAATATATTTTACAGCTTGTTTTTTTTTTTTTTTTATGGGATAGGAGGGCAAACGAGCAGGCGTGTCACCTGATGGTAAGCAACTAACGCCGCCCATGGACACCAGCAGCACATAGTGTTACTGTTGCGTTGCCCACCTTTAAGGGAAGGGGATAGGACAGGATGGGGAAGGGGGTGGGCCTCCGGGTATCTCTCTCACCGAACGAAACGTGGCATGGGCCACTTTACGTCGGTCTTCTGAGAGGTCGTGGTATTTCACCGGTCGAGCCGGCCCATTTATGCAGTAAACTGCTTGGCTCTACCACTGTTGAAGTTGTTTTAGAATACTTTATGTTAATATTTGAGTACATAATAAAGAGTACTCTAAAGATATAAACTGTGGTAGATCCACGGAGTTCGCTGCATAAATGGGCCGGCTCGACCGCTCAAATACCACGGCCTCTCAGGAGGTGTCCCTAGGCTTACGCTCCTTCCCCTCCATTCCCAGCTTACTCTCTTAAAGTGCGGCAACACAACTGTAATACTTTTTGAGTTACTGGTGACCATGCTCGGCGGTAGTTGCTTGTTTGCTCTCCGATTCCATAAAAAAATAACTTACTTCTTACAGTGGTAGAGCCAAGCAGTTCGCTGCATGAATGGGCCGGCTCGACCGGTGAAATACCACGGCCTCTCAGAATTTCGACGTGAAGTGGCTTATGCCGCGTTTCGTTCGGTGAGAGAGGTATCCGGAGGCCCATCCCCTTCACCCTCCCCTTAATGGCAGCGATATTAAAAGATCATTTACCCCAGGGGGGTACCAGCTGCCACAGCACTGGAGAATCCCCCCTTGAGCGTCCACAGTTTGGTATTCACCAAGGCGTGGATGCTCAAGCTGCCCCTCGTAATCTGGGGAGGGCACAATCTCGCTCGTCACCAAAAACTGTCCGGGGCAAACGTAAGGGCATTGCGACTCCCCCTGCCACGCTAAACGTGGACTTTTGCAATATCAGGGGCATCCACTCAAATCTGCTTGCCATTCACCACCACCTGGAAACGGCAAAGCCTGCTTTGCTATTCTTTACAGAGACACAGATATCTTCTCCGGCAGACACCTCATATCTCCTATACCCCGGATACAAACTGGAATACACCTTTGTACCGCGGGCCGGAGTTTGTGTGTTTTGTACGGGAGGATATCTGTGCTCGACGCCTCGGCAACCTTGAAGGAAGGGACCTATCGACCCTCTGGCTGCGTGTTGATAGCGACGACCACCCCCGCATCTACGCATGTCTTTATAGGTCCCATAGCGGTAATCCCGAAACAGACCGACTCATGGACCACGTTCAAACGGCTGCAGATTCCGTACTTCAACAGGTCCCATCCGCGGAAATCGTTATCCTCGGCGATTTCAATGCCCACCACGTCGATTGGCTTGGATCTTGCACCACCGACCACGCGGGTAAATCTGTTCATGACTTTGCTCTAGCATATGATCTAACACAACTGGTTACCGCACCCACGCGAATCCCAGATGTTGATAATCATATACCTTCCCTGTTGGATCTTCTGCTGACCTCCCATCCGGACGGATATATGGTTTCTGTAGACGCCCCTTTGGGTTCTTCGGACCACTGTCTGATAAGGAGTACGGTGCCACTCAGGTGCCCACTTCGACCGCACATTGCGAGTCGCCGCCGTGTGTGGCACTATAGGTCAGCGGACTGGGATGGGATGCGAAATTTCTTCGCATCTTACCCATGGAGGCAAGTTTGCTTCTCGCCGGATGATCCTGACGTTGTTGCCGACTCTGTTGCTGATGTGGTGCTGCAGGGAACGGAGCTCTTTGTTCCATCCTCAGTGGTGCCAATCGGCGGCAGATCCCAGCCCTGGTTTGATCGCTCATGCAAAACGGCATTACGTTTTAAGCATGAGTGCTATCAAGCCTGGGCAAAAGCAGTGGCGTCCCAGGACTCTGACACCGGCTCTCTTAAGGAGAGGTACAACCTTGCCTCCAGGTCCTTCAAAAGAGTTATAGCCGTAGCAAAGTCTCAGTACATAGGCAAAATTGGCGAGAAACTAGTTCGCCTTCCCTCGGGAACCCGTGCGTTCTGGTCGCTCGCCAAGGCTGTTCTTGGGAATTTTTGTAAGCCGTCTCTTCCACCGTTGCACCGGGAGGACCAGTCACTAGCACACGACGCAAAAGAGAAAGCCGACCTTCTTGGCACTCTTTTTGCGTCCAACTCGACTTTGGACGATATGGGTAACATCGCACCGACAATTCAGTAATCGCGGTCACGCCATGCCGGAGGTTCGTTTCCGGCAAAGTACTGTGCGACGCATACTTTTATCCCTGGATGTCCACAAGTCGAGTGGGCCTGACGGAATCCCAGCAATAGTGCTGAAGACGTGTGCTCCAGAGTTGGCACCGGTTCTAACGCGTCTTTTCCGGTACTCCTACTCTTTCGGTGCTGTGCCAGCATCATGGAAGGTTGCTTTAGTCCACCCGATCCCTAAAAAAGGTGACCGCTCAGATCCGTCCAACTACAGACCTATCGCCATCACCTCCCTATTCTCCAAAATAATGGAAACACTTATCAACCGCCAGCTCCTTAAGTATCTAGAAGAGCACCAGTTGATAAGTGACCGTCAGTACGGATTCCGTCAAGGTCGCTCAGCTGGTGATCTTTTAGCGTACTTAACCCATCGGTGGGCGGAAGCGGTTGAGAGTAAAGGAGAGGCGCTGGCCGTTAGTTTGGACGTAGCGAAGGCCTTTGATCGGGTTTGGCACAAAGCACTTATTTCGAAGCTTCCATGTTATGGGCTTCCCGAGAAATTATGCGATTGGGTTTCCAGCTTTATCACGGCTCGGAGCATTAAAGTTGTTGTCGACGGGTCATGCTCCGACTTAAAACCTGTGAATGCTGGAGTCCCCCAGGGCTCTGTGCTATCCCCTACGCTGTTTCTTCTGCATATCAATGACATGCTGCTTAGCAGCTATCTTCATTGTTATGCAGATGACAGTACCGGGGATGCCTTATATACCGGCCACCCGCGTATTTCTCGGGAAAACGTCGACGAGCACCGGAATAAACTTGTGTCTGAAATCGAAACTCTGCTTAGTCAGGTTTCGGACTGGGGCCGACTAAACTTAGTCCAATTCAACCCTAAGAAGACACAGGTTTGCGCGTTTACCGCTAAAAAGACACCATTTGTCGTAGCTCCCTGTTTTGAGAGCACTCCCTTACCCGCCTCAGCCGCTATCGGAATTCTTGGTGTCGACTTGTCGAGTGACGTCCAGTTCCGCGGTCATCTGGAGGGCAAGGCCAAATTGGCCTCCAAAAAGCTTGGTGTGCTCAATAGAGCGGGACAGTATTTCACGTCAGGTCATCAACTGCAACTTTACAAGGCGCAGGTCCGTCCTCACGTGGAATTCTGTTCACATCTTTGGGCGGGGGCACCCCAGTACCAGCTTACTCCATTTGACCGCATCCAACGACGCGCGATTCGGCTTGTCGACAACCAAGCTCTTACTGATCGGCTTGATCCTCTGGCGTTGCGGAGAGAGGTGGCATCTCTATGCGTCCTCTACCGCATATACCACGGGGAGTGCTCTGAGGAATTGTTCGGATTAATACCGCCAGCAGATTTCCGCCACCGTTCGACGCGCCAACGCTACCACCCGCATTGGCTGAATGGTTGGCGATCGACAACAGTGCGTTTCAACAGGCACTTCATGCCACGCACTGTTCCTTCATGGAACCAGTTGCCGGCGACGGTATTTCCGGACCGCTACGACCTAGGAACCTTCAAGAAACGAGCCTATTCTCATCTGAAAGGCCGGCAACGCTGATGTGATGCCCCTGGCATCGCAGACGCCATGGGCGGCGGTGATTGCTTTCCATCAGGTGACCCGCAAGCTCGTTTGCCCCTTCTCCCATAAAATAATAATAATAATATTAATAACACCGTTTAGATCTACATTTTACGAAATTTTTGTTTTATATTATTTTATAATTATAATAATATGCATTTTCAATAACATTACTTTATAGGAAAATATTTGGCGATAGTATTAGAGGCGTGGAATGACTTATATTTAAGAAATAGTTTTTACTTATTTTGGGGATGTACTGATAAAAAGTGTATATATACTAGTATACGTATATAGTAGACATGTAAGAATCATGCTTTATGGCGCTCTGTACTCTCTGCCTCACATCGCAAGGGACTTGCCGTGAAGTTATGTATGTGTGTGTGTCTGCACACATACATACGTAACTCGATATAGATATTATCATATTTTCTTTCTATGGTTTCGAATCCTTGTCGTGTTTTTGACACTGATTGACTTAGACCGGAGCATGACTTGAGCTGTAATCAAATCTGATATAACGCGGATGAAGCTGCAAACAATAACTCGTCTTCAACTAATTTGCCGCTAATCTAAGTTCCGTAACTATCATAGATCACAATATTTCAACAGATTATATAAGACATGGGAAAAAAAAGAAAAAAAATGACCGAATACTGACATTAAAACCACACTTTCACTAGATTGTCGAAAAACTCTAATTATAGTCAAGCAAAGGTCATATGGTAATGGTTTTGTTGTTAGGGTTGACAGATTGGCAATTTTAATTTAATTTTCATTTTTATCACCGGTCATTCATTCATTCATTTGTTCGTTCATTAACTAAACTAGATATAGAGTACTTATATAAGCTCACATTCGCTTTCAAGAATTTCAATTAATTTAAAGTATGTGGGCTCACGTGTCGTACTGAGCAATTCTGGCATCTGCATTTTTAGATTGTTCTTTTTTTTATCTTGCCATTTCCCCTCATTCTGTATAATAAAAGTGAGTGCGACCAATTTAAACTACGAATCACCACAAAGCGAATAGCAGCCGCAATTTTCTATTAATCTACAAATGCCAAATGTGAAGCTGAATGCTAGAATGGAAGTTGGGCTGATTGGCTTAGTAATGTTTACTATCTATATTCGTATGAAAATGAAATTTTCATAATATAAATCTGATATTTGGGTAATGGTTTTAGTCTAAGTTAAGATTTAGACTTAACTAACCTAACCTAACGTTTCAGCTAGTTCATATCTTTATTATAATGACACATCAAATCCACTCTTATCTTAATAATACTAAATGAATTTGGTACTTTTAGAAAAATTCGTTACAAAAAAAAAACTTTACAAACAACAAAATAAGGCTGGCTGGTTTTTACTAGTGAGTTTAGTATTCACTGATTTGTTCCACCTTTTACGTCACCCTCCAAATCTAGACAAGTGACAACACAGCTGTCTAACAAAATCTATTGCTAATATTTTCTTGTCAGGTGACGAAATGGTTGGTTGGTTCGAATTAGTTTATCGAAATTTACTCACAATATTTGACTTACGATTTCTTTTAGCAGTCAAAATTATTTAGAAACTTGGAAATTTTATAAGATTTTGCTTTAAAATTATTGCAGCGGTAGAGCCACGCTAGTTGCTGGCGGGCCCGACCGGTGAAATACCACGACCTCTCAGAATATCGACGTAAAGTGGTTCTTGCCGCGTTTCACTCGGTGAGAGAGGAATCCGGAGGCCCAACCATGAGGGTTGGGCCTCCGGATTTCTCTCTCACCCCATTCTCTCCCTCCCTTCTCCCATCCCACTTCCGATTCCTTTCATTTCCCATTATAAGGGCCGGCAACGCAACTATAACACTATATGTGTTTAGGTGTCCATGGTCGGCGTGTGTTGCTCACTATCAGGTGACACGCACACTCGTTTTGCATAAAAAAAAAAAAAAATATTCGATAAAGTATGTTTAAAATTTTGCCAACCCTAGTTTTGGTGGCATTATCTTGTCTATGGTGCACAATCCGGGTTGAAAGGTGGCCAAAGACAATAACTTCTCGGAAACATCAAGTTATGGTATGTGCAAGCATAAACATTATTAAGTAAATTTTTGTTTTTTTGGCAGAGTAATTATTTCTTTTTGGTATTCTTAGCGAAAGTTTAATGATTTTCTTTATTGAATGTAAATGATACAAACTATTTTCGTAACTTTTTTGTATTTTAACATGTTATATAATAATTTAGCCACAGGGCATAACAGAAAAATCATTGTCTACTGTAATAATCCAAGAATCCACTTAAAATGGATGCCTGTACAGTTAGGCAATAGAGATGTGATGATGGTTTGTTAAAACAATCAAACAGTAGTAATTGTTCTTATTTTAAGCAAAATAAGGTCTGGGGAATACGGTAGCTGGTGTCGGTGGTCTAGTGGTCGAGCACACTAGTTCGAATCCTGACATCGGCTCACACCAATGACTTTTCGACACTGTTTTCGGAAGTTAAGTGTGATCAATATCGATGACTGAAAACATTGTGCCCGGTATGGCAATAGGTTCGCCACGTATTCCATTTGGGACGTAAACATAACGGCGAGACGAGGCTTAACAGCCACTGTCTACACCTTCGGGTAACAAAGGCGTGAAGTTATGTTATGTTAATTTAAACAAGCTTAAATACGCTGTCTGTTTAAAAAGTATTTATTTATACATGAATATCTGTGCTGTCCTCTTGAAAGCAATCCCCTTCGAATATAAAACACTTATGGCAACGTTTTTTCCACTACCCGAATTACGTACTTCAAAAATCATTTTTTGTGATCTCGTTCAGCTTCTATCTCGATGGCGTCTTTATCTCCTCGATGGTGACGTAGCGTCGTCCTTTCACGACCCTTTTCAGCTTTGGAAACAGCAAAAAGTCACAGGGCTAGGTCTGGGGAATGCGGTAGCCGCACCATTACATAATTGGTTTTGGCCAAATATTCGGGCACAAGCAACGATATGTGTCCAGAGGTGTTATAATATAGTGCAAAAGACAGTTTTTGTTCTCACACTAATCTAGACGTTTTAGGCGAATTGCTTCACGCAACTTGGTCGACTATACAAACCAAATATTTTTTCAATTCTTGCCAGTACTTCCTGAGATAGGTGCGTTCAAACAAATAAAGAAACGAGATTTATTACCTATCGTAGTTAAAGGCCGATCTATAAATATAGAAGAATCGTAATGTCTGTTTGTGACCTATTACTAGCATCCATTGTTGTATAATACTGACGGCCTCCACGAACCAAATCGGGAGACACATACCGATTATCCTTTTTGTCGTATAATTACGCATAATAAATGCTTTATTATGTAGGCAACAAGGTCTGATATATAAAATACATTATTAAAGGACTAAATAATGAATTGTGGTGTATGTATATATTTTATTTACCACACAGAGGAACATATAAAGGTATTTATTTATAATCCTTTGGGATATAAATTAATAGGAAGCCAATTACGAAAGAAAACAATGAAAAAATGAAAAGCAAGGAAAATCTAACCTTCGGGAAGAAAAAGGCGTGAAGTTATGTTATGTTAAAGCAAATAAGGGAAGTCATAAAGATTGCGCCGATAGTAACTAAAACTCAAAAGTGAACAGAAAAGCACTGTTATTTTTAGCTCTTTTTTTGTTACAAACGTGATTCGAACCTGGACCACATTTGATATATTACTGCATAATATTAATATGCAAATTTGTGTTGATAATATGCAAGTATGCATGTCGAAAAGCGGCTAAACTTTCTGTCAGCATCAGACTCAAATGTAATACGTCTAGCTCATGCATACCAAACGTATTCAATGCGACTAAATAAGGTTACACTTTAAAACACTAATTACCCGATTTACATGCAAATTTCTTAACTTTACACCAAGTACCTTGAGGAGTAGGCAGAGAGAAAAGTTCACTATAAGTCACGATTCTTACACACCTCACTCGCTTCATTTACTTTCATAACTCTTGTCATACATGCTTCGGTTTTTAAGGCTCTTGATGTCGCCTATAAATGAGCCGTGTCGTGGCCGTCTTCGATTTTTGCATCCTTCCACTTTTGCACTGTATATCTGCTCATTCAATCTTTGACAATCTTTCCATTAGTGCTATATGTACGCAACATCGGAGTATGCCGTTAATACAACATAATCCGTCCTTCTGGCGCGATGGGGTTAAAGCCCAAAATAATTCCTGTATGAATAATAGACATTATTTACCATTAGACTTTCTAATCTTTTTTATTCCCTCTGCCTACCCCGCAATGGTACTTTCTAATCTAACAATTACAATGATGAAGGCGTGATCGTAATATCATGAGTGAATTCATAATCCTTCATTTAATATAATCATTATACAACTGTAATATTAGACACGCACACTGCATATAAAACACAAGTATTATCGGATTAAATATAGGTGGTTTGGAGGTCGAACACCTCGTTTCTGGATCAAGCAGCCGTGGTATCGAATCCTGGATATTTAATGACTTTTCGGAAATTATGTGATGACTTTCTGGCCCGGTATGTGGCGATAGGTTTCGCCGCCTGTTCCATTTGCGAAGTGAACATTAGTTAAGTTGAGGCCTAATAGTCTCTGTCTACAAATTCTGGTAGAACAAGACGTGAAATTACAAAAAAAAAACAGTCTCCGGGTGGAGTAGGTTTAAAACCCGTTTCTGGTTCATAGACGTGGAGTTCCAATCCGGTAACAAATCAATAATGAAATAATTAGATGTATACGCTGCCTACACTTTCGGATTTTAGGGGTGTAAAGTTACGTGTGTGAACAATGATTGTGTTTGCGTGCTTACTTCAATTATTTAATCGTGCTTCTACCAGTCGGAACACGGCTTTGATTTCATTAGATAATAAGAAAGTAATATTAAAAAATACTATTAAAAAATATTATGAAGATATCCTAACCATATTATCCAAAAAAAGGTATTTTATTATTTATGTAGTACTAATTCTTTCCCATGACGCCGAGCGTGCGATCCTATCCTATCCCACGGGAATCGTTCATTATTCTCGGTATAACGTAACCTGTCTGATATCACAGGTTGTAATCTAGATCTCAAGGTTACATGCTGTGCCAAGCCTGACCTAGATCCGTACACACGTTCTCGCAATCACCCTACCCCACAAAACCGACGGAGATTTTAGTCCCCGGGACGAACTATTTACTAAATCAACAAATTTCTACTGAACACTTAGTGCGTAACTCCGATGTGCACTTGACCGGTTTTTATTATAAGATTTGACAGTTGTAAAGTATTTTAGTTATGCTGAAATAAAGCGTTTGACTTTTTTATTTACTAATATTTCATGATAATATGGCGTTATATCACACGAACTATGACAAACACGCTACCTTATGATATATTACACTAATTACATGCGTTGTCATATGTATATGTCATAGTTGTTGTAACTTGTTGACTTCTGTTTAAAAGGGCCTAGGTTTCAGCCCTGATACTCAGTATCTTTTAGTAAAGATACCCACACTAAGAGGAATATCAGCAAGGATGCGATTAATATTATGCTTATTTTGGACAAAAAATTACTGTTTCTTTATTTTAACATTTTTAGTGGCCATTTTTATGTGTGAAATAGTGGACAAATGAGCGAATGAGTCACCTGGTGGTAAGTGAGTAACGCTGCCCGTGGACTCCTGCAACACAGATAGTGTTATAGTTATGTTGCCGACCTTTAAGATAGCACAGGGAGTAGAATGAGAAGGGAGGGGATTGGAGCTACGTTACGTAGATTTTTTGAGAGGTCGTGGTATTTCACCGGTCGAGGTGGCCCATTCATGCAGGGAACTGCGTGGCTCAATCACTATTGAGTACTATACCATTTTTTCAATACTCTGTTGTCTTCGTGTGTTTGTTTATTGTTTGATCTTGGAAATATAAGTATAACTCTGTACTAAGGTCGAATCTAATTTCAGTATATTTATATGGCGTTGTGTTTCTCATATCGTAGATCATAAATATTCAATTGGAAAAGGGATTGACACGTTTACGGGCTCATCCCGTGATACGGGTTTTATTTTTGGGATTCCGTGGCTGAAATGTTAAAATGTTATCATTTGTTGAATGGACTGTAAGTCACGTGCTTTTTTTAACTAAAAACGAATACTGATAAATCTATACATATGAATATTTTTTGTCAGTCTATCTGTTTGTTTCGGGTAATCTCTGAATAGCTGGACCGATTTTGACGGGACTTTTATTGGCAGGTGTAATAAGGAGTAACTTAGGCTACTTATTGTTTAGAAAATACTTTTATGTTTTGCTCCCAAGGTGTTAATAAAGTTCGCCGGGTCACTTAGTTGAAGATTAGGTTTGTTTAAGACGTTATTTAGTTATGAAAAAAAAAATATTTGATGGGAATTTTACTCATCCAAAAGAAAATTAAGTATGTAATACGGTTTTTCACTAATATATTAATTATTTATTTAAGAAATTTCTTAAATAAAAGTGCAAATTCACATAAGCAATAGTCGCTTGGTAAAACCAGTTATTTCGAATACTTCATTGTTTTTTTATCAAGATATGACAAAAGCGGTAGACAAACAGCAAACATTATTTCATCACAATTGGATCGGTTGATAGGATAGGCTGCGGCGGTCTTTTTTCATCGAAATTCATCCAAATCCATAAAGAATCTGGTAATCCTTTTTGACATACAGATGGCCTTAAAATTAATATTCAACTTCTGGATAAGTCACAATCGTTCCACATTACTTATTTATATTTATTTTTAAAAAAGTTTTATATAATATTACCAAATATATCTTTGGAAACATTATTTATTATGACACTATATTAAATTGACTCATATATTTAAATGTCATTTGCTAATTGTATATTTATTGCGTGGAACTTTCATGTACTTTGCACCACTTTCAAACCAAGCTTTTGATCTTGTATCAAGATGCAGTCCGACAAGGGCTCTGTGTAGGCTGTTGCTATCACATTTGGGCACTTGTTTGTAAATGTCATCTATCCTTTCGATGAATATCACCATGAAGCATAGAAATATAGGGGTCCGAACCTAATTTTGAACCAATTGTCTCTGTTTTTGCCGGTAGAGAGCGCCATCCCTCGAGAAGCTCTTGTTCAAATCCTTACGCGAGTTATTTTGTCGCCGTGGACAGCTCTGTTTAATACTTAACGCGACATAAGTCGGTAATCATCGGTGCGTCCGAAATTCTAGCGCAGCAGGCAAAGAAAAGACAACTAAGATCCGAATTTATTATTGTGTACATTAACTCGTATAAGTTCGGACTCCTTCCTGTGTTTCTTATATAATCTTCGGATACTACTTTTTGTCATGTGTCTCCGTCATGTTTCATTCTGATTCCTAATTTGGTTATCTCATTCATAATTCATTCTGATCATCGTAAACTTCGTAATGTGAATGTAGCTTACTATAAATATTCAACTTTACATAATTTTTATCCCAAAAGAGTCTGGTGGTAAACGATTAGCGCCACCCATGATCATCTGCAACACCGATGTAGTCACAGTGGCGTTTCTGGCCTTTAGAAGAGCATAGGGATGAGGGAAGAGAAAGATGTAGGCCTTCATATGCCTCTTTCACCGATCGAATTGCGGTTTAAGAGACTTTTTTTCGGTTTTCTCATAGGTCTTGGTATCTCACCAGTTGGGTCGGCGAATCCAAGCAGAGCACTGTGTGGCGAACTTAAGCATAGTATAGTCTGTTATATTCTTCTGTCTGAAATTTCATGAATATCAGTCCAGTAGTTGTATTTTAAATATTAATCAAGATTTCACTTATAATATAGAGATCAAACCTCGTGTTTGTTTGCAATAAAACATAAAAAATCACTTTTTCCTCAAAATAAACACCCCTCTATATGTATTTCTTTGGTCACTCCTTTTATACACGAAGATGAAAGCAGCATTTACAAAAAATAATACTTCGTTTTCGTTCAATAACCGTTAATAATTCAATAACATTTGATATTCATAATATATTTTCCACATTCACTCCGCATCTCCAGGATTCAAACTATCCAGAATCACAAAATGTTTTTTTTTTTACAAAAATCTACTTCAATTTAGTGAGTGACCGAACCTACCAACCATACTGTTTGAGGGAGGTTCTGTGTTGAAATAATAATGATGAAACGGCACTACGCCCCGGTAAAATCGATATCCGGTATTGTTTCAATCATAACAGTGAATTCAGTTACCTATATCGGAACTATAAATCACAATTTATATTATTAATAAGATCTCAATTCATTTGAAATCTATAGACCTCTCTGTGTTTAATATTGGCTTAAAATATTAAAATATGCTACTTCCCTATTCGTGTTAGCGTAAATATTTTATATTATTTTGGCGAAATTGCTATTAATATTAAGATAGTATTTTCACCATATAACAAGTCAAGCTCGACCGATGAAATACCAAGGACCTCTCAGAATATCGACGTTGAGTGGCACAAGTCGCATTTCGTTCGGTAAGAGATGTATCCGGAGGCTCACACCCCTTCCCATTCCCTTCCCATATTGTTGTTTTAAAATCGTCTGTCTCGGTGGTCCAGTGGTCGAGCACCCTGCTTCTGAATCTAGAGGTCGCGGGTTCGAATCCTCACACTGGCTCACACCAACCACCACCGGTATGATAATAGGTTCGCCACCCATTCCATTTGAGACGTAAACATAACGGCGACACGAGGCTTAACAGCCGCTGCCTACCCCTTCGAGTAGAAAAAGGCGTGAAGTTATGTTATGTATGTTGTTTTAAAATCAATGATATTCGAAGTGATCGCATCTATAACTGTTTATTGTTTTTGAAATACATTGACACATCTCAAATAGAACCAAATTAACAATATTTTCAAATGCAACATATCAACTTATCTATTGGCGTGGAAACATAATATTGTTTCTGTATATGCTCTAAGCGATATAACTCTTTCGTAATGATAGGTAATAAAAATTTATACTCGGTTTATGAATTCTTTACTAGGAAAAAAATATAACTTACGAAGAACTGGTTATAAATATATAATATTCTTTTGGCAAAATAGTGAAGGTCAGCAAATAATAAACATGTGTTGCTCTGTTAACAAAAGATTTTTATTATAACCTTTTTTACATAACTAAAACATACACAAATATCTAAGCACAAATAATAGGACTTACCTGTTAACAAAAGAAACGACATTTAAAGTTTATTTTTACTTAAACTGTCCTTCACCATAAAACACTAAACGACAAAACAATTTAGAATACTTTCGCGGTTCGCCATTTGCATATGTCACGAAAACATAGATCAAAATAGATCAATCATAGATAAAATATGACAATACTCAGATCGTACTTTATCGACTTCGCCTAGCGCGGCAATATTCAAAAGAAATACTATAGCAATTTCTTTACATCTCCCTCCCTCGAGGAAGAAAATGTATCTGTATTATTTTTCAAAACGATAAAAGAAATCTTCCTTTGACCCCATTAACTTTTTATGGCATTCTCTAGTATGGGTACAGGAATAAGTTTTACAATATGAAATAGATTTGACTCTGTTTTCTTGTGTCCAGTGTCGATTCTATAAATTGATTGAGAAACTTTTTCTTTAATCTGAAAAGGCCCAATTTTCAGCTCCTCTAATTTTTTCCTGTTTAACTTGTTGCCATTTTCCACGTATACCATGTCTCCAACATCAAATTCGTGGTATTTTCTATTCTTGTCAAATAACATTTTATTGTATCTGTGTGATTTTATTGTATTTTGTACAGCTATTTTCCTATCTCTTAACCAGTGATCTTGCTGTTTTTCTCGCTTCAGTTCTTCTGGTAAGATCGTAAAATCCGTCCCATATAAAAGATAACTTGGCGAAAATCCAGTTACTGAGTGAATAGTTTGATTATATTTATTCACACATTCATGCGCTGTTGTGGTCCAAGCTCTTGTATTGCCATCCTCGTTAATTTTACATCTTATTTTGTTCACTAATGTTTGGTTCAGTCGCTCGTTTAGACCATTCGAAAAAGGTGCATTTACTGCTGTGAATATCAGAAGAATCTGTCGTTCCTCTAAAAATCTCTTGAATTCTTTAGAATTTATCCCTGGATACTGGTCAGTGAGAAGCATTGCTATATTTTCTGTTTCTGATATGGTTTTAACCAGTTTAATAAAGTCGTATGCACTCTGAGTTTTTGATGTCAGGATAAATGCATGTCTAGTGAAATGATCTACTAACAGGTGTAGATACTTTTTAGTAGATCTTGAACCTCCAAATCCTCCTATAGTGTCTATAGAGACTATTTCAAAAGGCCGTGTGGCTGGACCTAGGTGTGACATAAATCCAATTTTCTCCTGGCCTCTTGACTTATTTTTTATACATATCTCACATTTTTTATTTATTTCTTTAATATTCTTTGTTAAGTTTCTAGCTATATATATTGAACTAAGTGTTTTTTGCATTTGTTGAATTCCAATATGACATAGGTTCTTATGTGTATTTTTTATAAGTTTTATACTAAATTCCTCTGTTAAAATAATTTTTTCTTTATTTCTGACTTTTTTATAGTATACATTTTGTCTTTTTATTAATTTATCTATGTTATTCTGTATTTCTTCATTATTATTCTGATCCTTTAAAATGTCTTCTAGACTAATAAAGTTTACAATCTTTAATTGCTCATCCTCATTTTGATTACATTCTAGTACAGGATTTCTGCTAAGACAATCTGCTTCTAAATTATTTTTTCCTGGGGCATATTTTATTTTAAAATCATATTGTGACAGGTAGTACATTAAGTCGCCTAGTTCTTCATCAGTTCTTGATTTCAAATTCATGTTTTCAAGTGGTTTGTGATCAGAATAAACTGTGAACGATTTGCCAATTAACCAGTATTGCCAGTATTTCACTGCCTCTTTAATGGCTAAACATTCCAGGTATATGGCTTTTTTCTTTTTTTGAGCTATATTTAACTTCTTTGAAAAGTAAGCCACGGGTTTTACTTTTCCATTAGGCTGCACTTGTTTTAAAATAGCTCCAATCCCCTCTATAGAAGCATCAGTATAAATGATTATTGGTAAATTATTATCATAGATTTCTAAAACTGGTTTAGAGCATAGTATTTTTTTTATTTTTTCAAAAGCTTCTTGACATTTATCAGACCAACAAAATTTTTGATTTTTCCTGAGTAAGTTGTGTAGTGGATCTAGTATTATTGCGCTCTTTGGGATGTATTCATGGTAATAATTTATTTTTCCAAGAAATTGTCTAACGTTTTTCTGAGTTTTAGGGATAGGAAAACTTCGTATAGAAATAAGGTTATCCTTCAAAGGTTTTATAGAGTTATTCTGTATTATATGACCCAGATACTTAACAGAGTCTGATGCGAATGTGCACTTCTTAAATTTTAATTTGAAGCCTTCTGCTTTGAGAGCTTCTAACAGCCGTTTTAGGTGATAAATGTGTTGATCAAACGATTTTGAGAATATTAGGATGTCATCGATATAATTTACAGCAAAACCTGTAAGTTTGTACTTTCTAAGTATATTGCTTAGTATTCTTTGAAATATAGCCGGTGCTGTTTTTAAGCCAAATGGTAGGCAGGTCCATTCAAAATGTCCTTCTTGTGTCACAAATCCTGTTTTTTTTCTGTCTTCTATTCTTAACGGTATGGACCAAAATGCAGAATTTATATCTAGGGTTGAGTAATAACTACAGTTTCTTGTTTTAGTCATAAGATCTTCTATTAATGGAAATGGTTGTGCTTCCGGTACTACTATTTTATTTAGTTCTCTAAAGTCTATACATAATCTTGATTTTTTGTTATCCTCTTTTTTAAAAGCCAAGGTGACCGGAGCAGCGAAAGGGCTGTAGGATTCTTCTATCAATTTACTATCTAATAACTTTCCTATTTGTTCCTCTATTTCTTTTTTATCTCCTATAGAACATCTGTAAGGTCTTTTACTGCAATGTTTTTCTACTAATAAGTCTATTCTTGCTTCATATTTACTAACAGTTCCAATATCATATTTATTTTTTGCAAATATTGAGTTATAGTCATTAATTACTTTATTTATTTCCAATTTTTGGTACTCAGTTAGATGATCAATTTTTATATCAAAATCTTCTTCTATTACATGTTCATTGAAATTAATTTCGTTTTTTCCTATATTTTTGTTTTTAATATTTTCTTCTTCTTTAACTTTCATCTCCAATTCTTTTTTGTCTAACTTTTTTTGAGTTATTGTTAAGTCTTCGTTTTGTATTAGTTTGAATTGTTTTATTATGTCTAATCCTATCAAAAAATCATATTTAAAATTTTTTTCTTCTATAATGTACACTTCCATATTTTTTTCTATGTTAAATATTTTTATTTTTATATTTGTCAAACCACTTGTCTTTTGGACACCATTAATTGTTACTAAATTTGCTTCATTCATATTGGTACTTTTACCTCTTACTTTCAATAACTTGGAATTAATCAATGAAACATTTGAACCCGAATCATAGATCCCATGTATTTGTAACAAATCATTTAATAGCAGTTTGACTTTTATTAATGGCGTCATTATTCGTTTTTTTGGTTGTTGTCATTTAATTCGGCTTCTATAACAGAGTTATTGACATGTTTAATATATTTCTCTTTTATTTTTTCATTTTCTTGTGGTTTAAACCAGCATGCAGATTCAGGATGGTAGCGAGTTCCTTTGTTTAGTTTTTCACAGATTTTACATTGATCAAATTTTTGTTCTTCATATTTGATGTTTTTTCTTGGATTGCCATATTTTTTGTATACTGAACTATTCTTTTTAGTCACCATATGCTCATATTTTCTCAACTCATTGAACAAATCAACTGTATCTTTCAATTTTTCTCTATCAATTTTGGTTAGTATGAATTCTGGTAAACCAGCAGCAATAACATCTATCATTGTCCCCGTATCAATTGAGTTTCTCATGTCGAGTAACAACTTTTCTTTCTTTATAGCGTAATCTAGCAATAAACCATCTTTATATTTAAATGCTAATGCATAAGTAATTTGATTCCAGCCTCTATTTATAAATGATGAACAGAATTTATTTTTCCATGTTAACCATTCTGAATCTATGGTTAATTTTATCATCATAGAACTGTACCAATCTATACAACTTTTATCCATAAATAGTCTTAATATTTCAATTTTTTTCTCATCGCTTGTCACATTGAAGCGCAAACATTCTTTTTCAAATGTGTCAATCCATTGGATGGCATTTGAATATTTACTTGTAAACTTTTCAATCACAAATTTTTCTGCAATTTGCTTTAAGTTCTGTTCTTTTGTATTTTCTACTAATTTCTCAAATAACTTTTCGAGTACACCTGTTTCACTATTTTGTGTGCTCATAGATTCTTTTTGGCCAATTTCCTCCAGGTATTGGTCTCCAAATTGTAGATTGCCATCCTCATCTAGATAGGTTTTTTTAAGTTCATCCGTCATCGTTATCCAAACCTTTCTTGTCTGATATCTTTTCTTTAAACTGTTTTTTACCTTTGTATAGATGGTTGTCTTTATCAGCTCTTTATGATAACTAACGGGTTGAAACTCATCGGGGATGGAGTATATTTTATCTTCTTCTGTGGCAATTGAGGTTATACCAATAATATTCGATTTGCCGTCGTTTGATGGTAAGACTGCAAATTCAAAGCGAAGTTTTGCCATTTTTCTTGTTTTATTTAACTTTCATAAACAAAATGTCGTTTTATAATATTCTTTTGGCAAAATAGTGAAGGTCAGCAAATAATAAACATGTGTTGCTCTGTTAACAAAAGATTTTTATTATAACCTTTTTTACATAACTAAAACATACACAAATATCTAAGCACAAATAATAGGACTTACCTGTTAACAAAAGAAACGACATTTAAAGTTTATTTTTACTTAAACTGTCCTTCACCATAAAACACTAAACGACAAAACAATTTAGAATACTTTCGCGGTTCGCCATTTGCATATGTCACGAAAACATAGATCAAAATAGATCAATCATAGATAAAATATGACAATACTCAGATCGTACTTTATCGACTTCGCCTAGCGCGGCAATATTCAAAAGAAATACTATAGCAATTTCTTTACAAATATATTCTTTACGGTCTTTAAGTTAGACTTTCGGTTGATATAAGTTAAGTATATTTATCAACACCTCAGATTGTGATTTCGTTCTTTTAAGTATATATATATAATAGGTTGGGGAAAAAGTATTTTCGTATTTTTGTATGAAAAGTCAAGACATTTTTTTCAAAGTTTATTTACATTTATTTACAATATATATGTACCGTTTTGTTGAATAACTTTCTGCCATTTTGTGGGCAGAGACATTATCCCGTTACTGTAGAAACTTTGGGACTTCTGATCAAAAAAACGGGACAAATAGTTTTGGCAGTCCTCTCTTGAGGTCAACCTTACAGAACCTAAAGAATTCTGAAGAGACCGAAACAGGTGAAAATCTGAAGGCGCAAGGTCAGGGCTATATGGTGGATGCACTAGGACCTCCCAGTCGAACTCTCTTAATTTTTGCTGAGTGGCTAAAGATGTGTGTGGTCTAGCGTTATCGTGATGAAAGACCACACCCTTCCTGTTGATCAATTCCGGCCGTTTTCTCTCGACTGCTTCCTTTAATCTCATCAGTTGCTGGCAGTAAAGATCAGAATCGATGGTTTTGCCGGACGGTAAAAGCTCATAATGAACAATGCCCTTCCAATCCCACCATACACACAGCATCACCTTATTTCGTGTTAGGCCAGGTTTGGCCACAGTCTGTGAAGCCTGGCCAACTTTCGACCACGACCTTTTTCGCACGTTCTTGTCGTACGTGATCCACTTTTCATCGCCAGTTATCAATCTCTTCAAAAACGGCTCGGTTTCATTACGTCTCAATAATGAATCTCAAATGAGTACACGGTTCATTAAGTTTCTTTGAGTGAGCTCGTGTGGCACCCAAATATCGAGCTTTTTTGTATAACCAGCTTTCTTCAAATGGGTCAAAACTGTTTTGTGGTCAATTCCCAGTTCTTCAGCTACATCGTAACTACTAATATGCCGATCTTGCTCCACTCTTTCAAAAATGGCGTCCATTTTATTCGTAACAGGGCGACCAGAGCGAGGTGCATCTTTAACATCAAAATTTCCGGACTGAAAACGTTTGAACCAAATTTGTGCTACTCTTACTGACACTGCATCAGGTCCATAAACATCACAAATTTTTTTCACTGCTTGAGTTGCATTTTTGCCTTTTTTATAATAAAATTTTAAAATGTATCGAATTTCTTCATTAGATTCACTCATTTTTACGGAGAGAAAAACAAATGAAAAATAGCGGGAAACAACTTTTTTTTATTTTTTTCTTTTCTTTATAATGTAACCTTTTTAATGTTACCAAAACCAGCCAGACACAAATAGTACAGTCAAAGAAATTTTATAATAAGTTTATACCTACGTTATGCGAAAAGACTTTTTCCCCGACCTATTATTTCGTTCTTATAACTGTGTCTGTGTCTTGGTGGTACAGTGGTCGCTTCGGATTCAGGATCGATTCCGGTCTCACAACAATTATTTCTTGGAATCCTATTCGAAACCTATTCCATTTGGGATGTAACGATTCAGCTAATCTAATCTTGTCTAGTCAGTCTAATCTTGATAACGCACTACACAAATATAAATATCTCTTACTGACAAAATTGTGCCCAATGTATGACAACATTCTATGGACGGGGATAATTCATGTATATCTAATTCACATTCATGTGTAGAGGCGCAATACTTCTGCCTATCCCTTCGTATATCTATACATTAACTACGTAATACAGATATTTATATTCTTGCCCGATTCTTCTCATCATCATCATAACACTCGGAATCGGGCCGCTCGTGGCGATTGCGTCCGTGTTTTCTTGTTCCCCGGAAGCACTTTCCTCAAGCGCTCGTGTTTAAGGATTTCATTTTGTATAATAAGTCAAATTTTTGTACTTTGACTAGTTTTAGGTGTCTGTGAAGACCTACGAAAATAAAGCTTTTTGACTTTGAATTTAAATATGAATATTACTTAAGTAGATATTCAAGGCAGACAATAATAGATTCACCTTGCCGGTTTCCTCGCTGAAGTCCCATATTCCCGTAAGTAATCTTCTGTACGTAATATGTACTTTCTATGTAAGAATGTTGTCTATTTATAGTTAACTATGTAAAACCCGCAACGTTGTTCCCGTGAAGTACTATCCCTGCTCAGCGGGCTAATTACGGTACATCAGTGGTAGAGTCTTGCAATGCGCTGCATGAATGGGCCGGCTCGACCGGTGAAATACCACGACCTCTCAAAATATCGGCGTGAAGTGGCTCGTGCTGCGTTTCGTTCTTTCGCTTTTTTTTGTTTCGCTCGTTTCTCCTACTCCCTTAAAGGACGGTGACGCACCACGGTGTTCATGGGCGGTGTGAAGTTACTTACCATCAGGTGACCCACTTGCTCGTTTGCCGTCCAATTTGCGTGAGAAATAGGTATGTTACAAAATTTTATTATCATCTGTCGAATAGTTTAGGCGCAAAAGGGTAACAAACCAACTTAAATTGACATTTTGCATTAGATCATCGGATATTTAGTTTTTGAGGATAATGCTTTAAAACAAATAAACTTTACTTCCTATTATATCATGATATAAGTGACTATGCATAAGTAAAAGCAAAGGATAAAGACGAATAAGTTGAATATTATCGGTTAGACACATTGCAAACTCTTTCCACCAGACAGCCATTCTTCTATACAAGCTCTAGGTAGATTCTGTTCATTCATAGAAAATAACAATATCATTCGCTTCGTTTTTTATGTAACTGAAGTAATTTTCCAGTTGGATCGCTTCCATTCTCCAATACTGCCTTACCTTTATTTAATACTAACCCGCTACGCTATATTCAATCTACCTACTTGGTCTGGATCACATGTAGAAAGTGTTTTGACACGGTATATATATAAATATATGTATGTATGTATGTAGTTATATGTACCTATTGTTTTAGCGATGTACTTTCACTTTAAATAAAACAATTTATTTATTTATTTATTTTTTTTATTTATTTACACTTTATTGTACAAATTTACTACTTAAAACTATGCTTATATACTATGCAGGTAAATACAGTACAATAGGCGGCCTTATCACTGACAGCGATTTCTTCCAGGCAACCGTGGGATAGATTGCTAAGAAGAGAGAGGTAGTTGTTAGTGCAAATAACAAAATTAATATAAAAATAATAATATAATATATACACATACACAAATATTAACAATAATATATACATACATAAATACATACAACTTAACATGACACATATATTAGGTATAGTAAATTTAGAGATTATGCTGTACTGTCTAGGTAATAATCTTTTACCAACCTTTTAAAAATTGACAGAGATTTGGCATTGCGAATATTAATTGGCAAGTCATTCCACAGACGTACTGCAGTTACGGTGAAGGACCTGCCATAGAAGCATGTAGAATGCTCGGGCACCTTCAGCCTCAGATTATGAGATGACCTTAAATTTTGACTATGTGTTTCATGTAAGTACTGAAACCGTACTTTAAGATAGGAAGGAGTCGAAGGGTTAAACAAGATGTTATATAGAATTGAGAGAATATGAGCATTCCGGCGATGTCGTATAGGCAACCACTTGAGTTGTTTTCGAAATTGTGAGACGTGATCATATTTGCGCAAACCAAATATGAATCGAATACAATAATTTTGGAGACGCTCAAGCTTTTCAAATTGGTTTTCGGCAAGATCAGGATAGCTGACATCTGCATAATCAATAATGGGCAATAAAAGGGAATTCACAAGCGCGATTTTGGTGACAGTGGGAAGAAAATTACGCAGCCTCTTTAGAGAACGACCTGAGTAAAATATTTTACGGCTCACCTCTTGTAATTGCGGACCCCATGTTAAATCAGAGTCAATCACTATGCCTAGATTTTTAACATTATCACTTAAAGGTATGACAGTCCCATCGAAAATTATCGGCGGCAATCGTTGCTTATCCACCCTGGAAGTGAGCCGGCTGCTACCTATTAGAGCTACCTGGGTTTTCGACGGATTCACTGTCAATCCATGAGCCTTGCTCCATGCACTTATCCTAGCTAAATCCGTATTGAGAGTATCGACGGTGTCAGTAAGCTCGGTCAATGGACCCTGTAAATAAAGTTGGAGATCATCTGCATAAAGGTGATAAGAGGAAACGATGTTATTTGGAATGGAATTAATAAAAATTGCGAAAAGTAAAGGAGATAAAACGCCACCTTGGGGTACGCCGACAGATGTATTACACCAGCGAGACAAGGTATTTTCAATGTGTACACGTTGTCGGCGTCCACACAAGTAACTGCGAAACCAATCTATAACCGTTGGAGATATGTTATGGGAGCGAAGTAGGCACAGAAGTATATCAAAGTCTACCGTATTGAACGCATTGCTGAAATCCAGCAGCGCCAGCATTGTTAGTTTGCCACAATCCATACCGGACCTGATATCATCCGTAATATTGAGAAGGGCAGTGGTGGTGCTGTGGCCGGGACGGAAACCGGACTGCATTGGATTCAGGAGGTTATTTTTATGGAAAAAGTTGCTTAGTTGTTTGTGGACAAGTTTTTCGAGTACTTTGGAAAGGAAGGGTAATATAGAAATAGGACGGTAGTCAGAAAGGGAAACTGGCTTTAGCTTTTTGGGTAAAGGAATAAGTTGCGCATCTTTCCAAGCAGATGGGAAGACGCCACTGGATATAGAGAAATTAAGAATATGGCAAATGATAGGTAGGATTTGATTCAGGATTGGTAGGATCATATTACGGCTAATACAGTCACATCCAACTGCGTTAGATGTTATGGATTTTATGCACTCCCTAACATCACAAGCAGTAAATAGATTAAGAAGTAAGGGTGGAGATGCGGGGGTACGAATGGATGAAAGATAACTAATTGTGTCAGCCTTTAGAGTCCTATCAAAATTGGATGAGGCCGAGAAATTCTGATTAAGTAAATCAACGTTGAAATGTGTCGGATTTGTTTCTAGCTGGGATTTTCCTACCCCCAATTTTTTAAGAAATTTCCAGATTTTCGCAGGATCTCCGTTCTCAACGGACTTATGAATGTGCTGGCGTTGTGCATCTCTACACACCTTATTGCAGTGATTCCGGATAGATGTGTATTTTTTAAAATTCGTGTCAGTAGGTTTTATTTTATATTTGAATTTAGCGGCTGCTTTCTGTGAGATTAGTTGCTTAATATTGTCAGTCAACCATGGCGCCGGTGGATGCTTGATCTTTACGACTCTGGTAGGTGCATGTTTATCAAAGAGTTGTAGGATCTTATTATTAAAAATATTTACTTGTTCGTTAACGCAGTTTGAGGTAACGAGCTGCGTCCAGTCAATGTTATTAGCATCTTCTTGGAGACTGTTAAGATTCATGTCACCAAAATTGCGTTGTAATAGAGTTTTAGCCCTAATCTTAGGTGGACGAAGTTTATATGAAAGGAAAATTAGGTCATGGTACGAGAACACGTCCGCTGGGCATTGTCCATGCTTAGCGACGCGCTCCTTTGAAGAAACCATGATAAGATCTAGGAGGGAGGGGATAGAATGAGGAAAGCGATGAGTAGCATCAAGAGGTAGGATAGAGAGATTAGAAGAATGAGTAAGAGCACGAAGAGTTTTGGAGCGGTTGTCATTTTTCAGTAAACATGTGTTGAAGTCGCCCATTATTACGGTGTGACTGTAAGAAGGCATTAGATTTAACAATACTGTTTCAAAGGAGGAGAAGTAATCTATACGTAACGAAGGACAGTAGTAGACGCCGACTAGGAGTTTGGATTGATTAAGTTCAACCTCAATGAATAGGTGCTCGCCGGAATTTGACGATGATTGTGGGGAAATGTCAACAATTTTGTGTGTCAGATATGAACGTAAGTAAATAGCGACACCTCCACCTCCACCATTTGCACGGTCATTCCTAATGAGGTTGAACCCAGGAAGGGAATATAAAGAAGATGGGAGACATGGTTTTAACCACGACTCAGAAACAAGGATAGCATGAACATTCTTACAGTCAAAAGTGGCCAGCATATCAGAGAAGTGTGCCGGAATACTCTGGACATTGATATGAACAACATTGAAATTTTTCGGTACATCACTAAACTGAGATTTCAGACTGTCCGCTAAAATGGGAATACTTGAAAAACTGTCATCAGTTTCAAGGCTGCATGCGGAGTAAAAACTTTCGCTATCGCTGATATCGTCAGTATCAGTCATATAACTAAATTTTAGGCTATGTTAAGTCTAATTTAAATATAATAATATTAATTAAATACAATAAAATTAATATAAAATAATAATCAATCAAAACAACAAATCAATAATCAACCTGCCAGTTGTGCCATCGATCAATTGTCTCCATAAGGTACGTATCGTTAACTCAAAATATAACGAAATTAATCTCAATCGTTATTCTATCACTGCCACAATTACAAGTACCCCAGCTCTATAATTTAAAACGGTTTACGAACAAAATAATTATTTTATTTATAAAACTCGGCATCCATGCCGAACACCCATTTATAAAAACAAAAAAAAATCCATAGAGTATAGAAGTGTGAAGATAAAACTAACCTGTCAATGTCAAACAAGTACTAAAAACAATAACAGGGTTCAGCTGAAATTGAATAAAATTGTAAAATAATTTATAGCTAGGGGGGTATCAAGACAGAACAATAATAGAAAAAACAATAAAGTTATACCTTACAAAAACAAAAACAAGGAATTTACTTTTTTGTGGCTGTGCGTTTGGATTTCACCAATGGCTTTACACCAACATTTTGTTTTTTAGTTACGCCAGGCTCAAGTTTACTTAGTTCCTTGAGAGTACAAATTCTATGCCGCTCATTGTTAATAAGGACATAAGTAAAACCTTGTTTGGTCCATGAATTAGCTATTCCAAACTTGTCTCGTGCCTCCATGAAAACTCTGTGACGTTGCTTTGTTAGAAATTCCGATATGGTTATGCCAGTGCCTTTTAACTTAGTCTTACTAAACCATATTTCATCTCTTGCAGCCACGGATTCCAATTTGACCACTATGGACCTGGGTTTGCTGACGCCAGCTGAACGCCCCATCCTATGGCATCGTCTAATAGCAGATGTCTGAAAATCATCAAGCTTAAGATGGTTTTTAATGGTTTCAGTCACAACATCTTCAACTTTTTCTTTTTTGTTTTCAGGTACTCCATGTATTAATAGCATTTTCCTGCGGCCTCGCATATCCATAGAATCGACTTGGGCTGCCAAGACATCTATTTGTTCCTGTAGATTTTTTAGTGTTCCAGTAATAAATGTCTTGAACTGCATGAACTCCGCAGCCAGAGCAGGCAAACTAGTTTGTGTACCTGAAGTCTGTTGCAGTTGTGTCTCAAAGAGATTCATTCTTTCATTAAAAGACTTGTTAAGTTCTTCAAGTGACTTGTACAAAGTAGATTGTTCCATAATAAGTGATGAGAGACACTCAGTAGTTAAAGTTATCCAGTAGTGTATTGATTGCGAAGATAACACTTGACTGGCAGGTATTTGGTATTAATTGCTTATATCCAGCATAAAATTTTTAAATATATTACTTTATCAATAAATACTATTAAAATTATACAGAGCGTAAAATTTTTGCACCTCTATCCAACTACCCGCAGAGTGAAAAAATACTTAAGTTTCTAAACCTAATGACAATAGATCAGTAGTAAAAACGTGTTAGTACATTTTAAAATCAGATATTTATGTAATAGTGCAATGCCTATACCCTCAGTCAATATAGGGACATTTTAGCATCCTTACCCTATACGAGCCTCGTGATGCATTGTTAAAGCTACCGACTGCAGAATCGAGGTTGGCGGGTTCGATTACCACCCGAGTACAAATATTTGTGACAAGCAATGTATGTTTGTATGGCGTCTGGGTGTTTTTCTATGTATTATAAGTATGTATTTACAAAATCTGCGGGGTGACTCTCGCTGACCGCGTAGAAAACAAGGTTGTACGGAAGGAAGTTGTTTTGAAAGAGAGTGTCGGTGTAAAAGTAAGAAAGGGCATGCTCCGATGGTTCGGACATGTAGAAAGAATGGTTGATGCAAGACTGACTAAGCAGATATACAATGCAAAAGCGGATGGATGTAGGAGTCGAGGACGGCCTAGACACACATTCCATGACCAAATAGAACGTATTCTGGAGGAAGGTGATGTTAAGAGCCTCAAAAATCGACGCGCGTGCATGAAAAGAGTCATGAATGTCAACGAAGCGAGTGAGGCGTGTAAGAATCGTGCCCTATGGCGCTCTGTTCTCTCTGCCTACCCCGCAAGGGATTTGGCGTGAAGTTATGTATGTATGTAATGTATTTACAAAAGAAAAGTATATATGTATTATTATTCGTTATCTAGTATCCATAGTACAAGCATTTAGTTGCTTAATTTGGAACTAGAGGGCGCTGTGTGATTTGTGTCTAAGATATTATATTGAGAAAGATTGCAAGATTGATAAAGAAGATTACAGTGCAAATGTCTAAAAGATTTAGCAGTCGGAGATGACTATGATACACTTACCATGACCAATTTGTAAGTATACTTGCGGTTATGTTACAAAAAGTGATGTGATTTCAGGAGTCTTAAGAACCTAACCAGCGAGCGTGTATAAAAAGAGTTATGAAGTACGAAGGAGCAATTGTGATGTGTAAGATCGTGACTTATGTTACTCCATTCCCTCTACCTACCCCCCAAAAAAATATTTGGCGTGAAGTTAATTAAGTGGCCCGTCTATTGAGAAAGATTGTCATAGTTTCATTTTATCGTTTCTTTATTTTTTCCAATAAAATTAACACTTCTATGAGATTAACACGTTCATACAGACAATAATGACTAAATCTTTATTTTAAATCTATTCTGCCGGCGTCATATTGTATATGAGGTGTAATTATAATACATTAATTATATTCCCACACTGTAATTAGTATTTTTTTTTCACAAGAATTTATAGTAAATAAATAATTAGTATGCCCTTGGAAGTTGTCTATGAACTCTTTATAGAAACATATGAGTTACCAAATAACTCCCACGCCACAGTTGTAACGTGTAATTACAAAATGTTTGTCTGCATTTAGCACTTTTTCTCTGGTATCTTTGTGGGCAGAACGGCATTTGTATTTCCAATAATTTAAACGTTGTGTTTGTTTTTTTTTGTTTGGGTAAGTAGAATGGCTGAACTGCCAGCAGTTAGGCCTTATCGCTTGCTAACACATTTGATACTATGAATTTTAATACGTTTGTATATATATACACCCCTATCTTACCGTTCAGAAAGACGGAATATCGAATAAAAAATAGTTACCGTCGCTCATAAACGCATCTTATACCAAAACATCGATGTTCCTTTGGAAGGCTGTTTAGTACGTTTTGTAGTGTTTAAAAAAAATCTTGACAGTCAGCTCAATCTATAACTTCATGTAGACTCTATTTCTAGAGATAAAAAATCTCCTGAATATTCTGTACAGTCCGTTCGCAGTTTTTATGGAATATTGAGCCAAACAAGCAGGCGTGTTACACGATGGCAAGCAACAAACGCCGTCCATAGACGCCTGAACACAGATAGTGTCAAAGTTACGTTTCCTGCTCTTGCAATGGGTTATGCAAGGAGTCGGAGAGGGGAAGGGGTTGGGCCTCCGGATACCTCCCTCACCGAACGAAACGCGTCATGAGCGACTTCACCTCCATCTTCCGATTCCAGCCCATTTATGCAGCCAACTGCACGCAGTTTTCAAGACTGATTCCCTGAAAATATGATTTCATTATTATTAAATCTAATTTTATTATCTCGATAACATTTATGAGTTTCCATTGAAAATATTGTTAATAATTTATTTCATTGTTACCATCATTGTTTCAGGTACATCATTTAACGATTACATATTCAGTAAGTCTTATTAGAATTTACGCCGAGCGTCGACAATACGAAGTTAACTCACAGAGGCCATTACGTACGTCTGATAATAGGTGTTCACTGTCACGAATGCCACGAAGCAGTGTAATCTGCAAGGATTAAAGACGAAAAAATATGAAGCATGAAGGTGTAAGCAGCGCAATATTGTTTTTAACAGTGCATGTCATGATTTCTACCTGGTACCCACTTAAACAAAGGAATCCTAAGCTACCCATACAACAAAAATACGAAAATCTCATTGCTTAAAATTGAAATTGCCAGCGAATCGTTTTGTTAGCAAACGATTCCTACGGGAATAATAAAATAAACATACAAATGTTTTACAAACAAAACTGGATGTATTCAGATGGATTCTATTGTATATAGTACCTAAAGTATTTGAAATGAAATTGCGTAAACGCGATTTATTTATACTGCTTAGTAGATATTTGATCTTTATTGGTCAAGGAGCCCCAACTAGCGGTAAAGAAATGGCCGCGAAGGATGTCTTGAAATTTTGTAGACGAATAGCGCGGAAGTTCTGGTAGTTTTGTATGTAAACGATGGTTTTTTCTTCCTCTTTGTAGTTCCAGCCAGCATAAATAAATTATTTACAATTGATAAATCTTAGCCATTTTATAATAATTAGGGACCCGCTAAAAAGAGAAGATAAACGGAGCGTTAAACCATTATAAGTAGTAAAACAACACGTATGCTTACATGTCCCTCCTAGGAGCCATATTAAAAAGCTGAAGATTTTATTTGTTTGTTTGAGCGTTCTAATCTCAGGAATCACTGATCCTATTTGATAAATTCATTTAATATTTTGCAGTTCGCTGCGTGAATGGGCCGGCTCGACCGGTGAAATACCACGAAATCTCAGAAGATCGACGTAAAGTGGCTCATGCCGCGTTTCGTTCGGTGAGAGAGGTACCCGGAGGCCCACCCCCCTTCCCATCCTTCCCTATCCCTTAAAGGTCGGCAACGCAACAGTAACAACACAATATGTGTTGCTGGTGTCCATGGGCGGCGTTGGTTGCTTACCATCAGATGACACGTGTGCTCGTTTGCCCTCCTATCCCATAAAAAAAATTGCGTGGAGTCCCGCCGCGCTACAGAAGTGGAACTTTGTAACATGTACCAGGTGTATCGGTATGAAATAATCGTTAAGATACAAATGTGTTGGTAGGGTTATTTGTTGTGAATAAGCCTTAATTTTTTTTCTGTTTGGTTGCCATGACAACTGTCAAACATTCAATTAACCTAACAGTTAGTAAACAAACAACATCATATTTTTTTATTGTGTTAAAAATGACAAATTTTGATTTTTTTTTTATGGGATAGGAGGGCAAACGAGCAGGCGTGTCACCTGATGGTAAGCGACCAGCGCCGCCCATGGACACCAGCAACACATATAGTGTTACTGTTGCGTTGCCGACCTTTAAGGGATAGGGGATAGGAAAGTACGGGGAAGGGGGGTGGGCCTTCGGGTACCTCTCTCACCGAACGAAACGCGGCATGAGCCACTTTACGTCGGTCTTCTGAGAGGTCGTGGTATTTCACCGGTCGAGCCGGCCCATTCATGCAGCGAACTGCTTGGCTCTACCACTGTTAAATTTTGTGCCGAAAAGTGATGATTTGCGGAAAGCATTAATTTGTTGTTTCCATTTGAAAAAAAATGCTGCAGAATCACATCGAATGCTTGTCGAAGCATATGGTGATCATGCTCTATCAGAAGCAACATGCAAGAGATGGTTTTAACGATTCAAATGTAATGATTTTGATGTGAGAAATGAAGAACGTGGAAGACCAATAAAAAAATTCGAAGACGCCAAACTGCAAGCCATATTAGATGAAGATGATACTTTGAGTCAGAAGCAAATGGCAGTATGTTAAATGTTGCACAACAAACAATTTAAAACCGTTTGAAAGCTATGGGAAAAATTCAAAAGCGTGGAAAATGGGTGCTACATGAATTGAATGAAAGACAAATGGAAAACCGGAAAAACACTTGTAAAATTTTGCTTCAAAGACACAAAAGAAAATCAGTTTTACATCGAATTGTCACTGGCGATTAAAAATTGATTTATTTTAAGAATCCTAAACGGAGAAAATCATGGGTTAATCCGGGCCAACCATCAGCATCGACTGCAAAACCAGATCGTTTCGGGAAGAAGGCAATGCCCTGTGTTTGGTGGGATCAGAAGGGTGTGGTGTATTATGAACTCCTAAAACCAGGTGAAACTGTTAATACTAGCCGCTACAAACAACAAATGATTGATTTGAACAATGCATTGATCGAAAAACGACCAGAATGGGCCAGAAGACACGGCAAAGTAATTTTGTTACACGACAATGCACCTGCACACAAAGCAAAATCGGTTGAGGATACAATCAAAGTACTTGGCTGGGAGTTGCTACCCCACCCGCCGTATTCACCAGACTTGGCTCCTTCCGATTACCATTTATTTTCATCGATGGGACACGCATTGGCTGAGCAGCGGTTCGATTCCTACGCGGAAGTGGAAAATTGGGTGTCTGATTGGTTTGCTTCAAAAGAAGAACATTTCTATTGGCATGGTATCCACAAATAACCAAAAACGTGGACAAAATGTGTAGAAAGTGATGGACTATATTTTGAATAATTTTTTTATTTTATCTAATCAAAATTAATATTTTATTTTCACAAAAAAACGCTCATTTCATACCGGTACACCTATGTATTCACAATAGCTTTATTTTTATAGGTCTTCACAGACACTTAAAAATAGTCAATAAATAATTAACAATATACATATGCTAATGTAAGTAAGGGTGGTGACGCGCGTTAATAGTATATGTATATATTTATTATTTAAATTTAGTAATACCTAATCATTATTTCATTAGTATTATATTTCGCTGTTGGTTGATCGTATGTACTTGTTGTGAGATGCGCTATCAAGGTGTTACGCCAATATCACGCTAGATGGCGTTGATTACGAGATGAACCATTCTCGTTCATGGAAGTATCGAGAAGACTTGCAGCGCCGCCTCGATGAGACGGAGTCTCATCACGCACTTCGTCACGCATAATCTTCACGAGAGTAAACCCGCTATCTCTCATTCGCCCAGAAGATTAATATCATCTTCTGAGAATAATTATCGCCCTCGTGAGTTCTATATCTTGTCGAGTGAAATCGCATACGCATAATTTCACAAAATTCTTTATAAACGCTATTTTCCGTCGCCGTGAGTGGTGAACAAACAATAATTACAAATTAAACTATCAACGCTTAAAAAATATAGTGTTTCTATGTACAACAATTTAGTGTTTAATAAACGCTATTAAAATCATCGAATTATCAATCGTCAAGTATTGCATGGAGAATGCTGTAGATTGCCTATTGCTATCAACATCTTAGTGGTGCCATGAAACTCTGCAGAGGAGACTGCAAGAACTCTTGATAAGTGTTTACACTTCATTACTTGCGACAATCACAGCATACGTTTCCTAATACTTGGTACCTTCGCAATATCACATCAAATAAGATTGAGCTATTTACACGCTTCAATCAAGGTATGGTGTAGGGAGATTCGCCCCTCCAAAGGGTAAGGTCTGGTGGTGTGTTGGTAAAACTACCGACTGTGGAATCGAGATTGGCGGGTTCGATCCCCACCCAAGTATAAATATTTATCTGGGTCTAGGTAGAATCTGGCTGGAGGGGGCGCCTCACAAAAATGAGGCTCTGTGGTTCCACCGCCTCACTCGGCGCTAGGAACCACCAGCCGCGCGGATCCAGGTGGGTGACACGGCTGTCCCGGTGGCGAGGTACTTGAAGTACCTCGGCCTCACCCTGAACAGCCTCTGGAGCTTCGAGGAGTACTTCGTGAGGATGGTCCCCCGAGTGGGACGGGTGGCAGGCGCGCTACACCGCCTCCCCCGAGATTCGCCGCCTCTACGGTGGTGTCGGGCGATCCGTGGCCCTGTACGGGGCTCCCGCAGTGGCTGTTACGCCTCGAAACGCTTTTTATTTTTTATTTTTTTTTTATGGAACAGGGGGGCAAACGAGCTGGCGTGTCACCTGATGGTAAGCAACCAACGCCGCCCATGGACACCAGCAACACATTTAGTGTTACTGTTGCGTTGCCGACCTTTAAGGGATAGGGGATAGGAAAGGACGGGGAAGGGGGGTGGGCCTCCGGGTACCTCTCTCACCGAACGAAACGCGGCATGAGCCACTTTACGTCGGTCTTTTGAGAGGTCGTGGTATTTCACCGGTCGAGCCGGCCCATTCATGCAGCGAACTGCTTGGCTCTACCACTGTTTACGTCCCGACTGAAATAGGTGGCGAGCCTATTGTCCTACATAGGGTGAAAAGTTTTCACCCATCGGTATTTATTACACTCAGCTTTCAAACATAATTTCTGATCTATTATGATCTGATTTATTATGATTACATGTTATTACATATTTATGTCAATATATTACTGAATTATATTTTTTAATTAAGTAGAATGCACGAAATTTATAATTATGTGATTAAGCAATTCATTATATTTAGTAACTGTTTTGGTGATATTTCCTTTTACTGTTTAAATGTTTAAATCCATACTGATGCTGCATGAATATTCATAATAATTATTTTTAAAATTAATATCTTAATACTAGATACTATCAACTCGTTCTATAAAAATAAAAAAAACTAATTATTTTAATAATCAAAAATTTCACATCTTTTGGCGGATAGCGTTACTAGGATGTTTTAAAATTAAGTTCTCTTATAAAACATCCTAGTAACGCTATCCGCCAAAAGATGTGAAATTTTTGATTATTAAAATAATTACATAGTTTTTTTTATTTTTTTTATGGGATAGGAGGGCAAACGAGCAGGCGTGTCACCTGATGGTAAGCAACTAACGCCGCCCATGGACACCAGCAGCACATATAGTGTTACTGTTGCGTTGCCGACCTTTAAGGGAAGGGGATAGGAAAAGATGGGGAAGGGGGTGGGCCTCCGGGTACCCCTCTCACCGAACGAAACGTGGCATGGGCCACTTTACGTCGGTCTTCTGAGAGGTCGTGGTATTTCACCGGTCGAGCCGGCCCATTTATGCAGTAAACTGCTTGGCTCTACCACTGTTGGAATTTATATATTTACAAACTATTTCGTACTAAAACTGGTCAAGATATTACTAAAATCTATTATTTATTTATCTCTAAGACTTTCGCGATTCTCACTCATTGATTAAAACAACTTTTAGGATTATATCGCGTTTATTTGTTCATCACTCGTGAAAATGATCTCTGTAAAGAGTTTGAAACGTCGGGAAATAAATATAAATAAGTGGTAAATAAACGCGATATAATCCTAAAAGTTGTTTTAATCAATCTATTATTTAGCTAAGTAAATTGCGCGAAATTTATAATTAGGTGATTAAACAATTCATTATGTTGCGTAACAGTTTTGGTGATATTTCCTTTTATTATTTCAATACTGATGCTGCATGAATATTCATAATAATTTTTGACTAGATAATATCGACTCGTTCTTTGTAATAATTGTAAAATAAGAGAACTTAATTTTAAAACATCCTAGTAGCGCCATCCGCCGAAAGATAGTGAATTTTGATTGTTATAATAAGTAATTTAACATTTACAAACTATTTCGTACTAAAACTGGTGTTATAATTATCTAAAATTGATATTTTGAATTTTAACCTGTTTTTCAAGTATAATTCTCAAATAGATTAATTTGTTATGTAAAAAGATGTTGTTATCTGAGTTTATCATTTTTGTAATATCAATTATGACCAGCTAGTACCACCATCCGCTACTAGATGTCTGTACGGGTAGTTTAAAAAGTCACTATACCTTTTCGTCCTTGGTTTATATGGAACTTGGCTTTTATCTTACCGTTATATAATATTAATAGTGGCCGCAAGGGGGCGTTAAAAGCGTTAAACGCTTTAGTCTACTTAGCGTTAAACGCTTTAGTCTACTTCTAAATTCTAATGTCTCGTGCAAGAGCACGAGACATTAGAACTAATTAGAAGTTCCACATCAAAAAAAAATATTAGAATGCCTACTTATAGACGAATACTATAGGCTATATATCTCAATATGGGCAACAGGATCGGAACAGGGGAGTCTTATGGTGATATACAGTATTATGTAAAACCAAATAAAATAAAATTTATATGAATCAGTTTTGCTTAGAGCTAACAAAATTTCGGAAATTTAATCAAAATACATTAAATATTACATTAAAATCTTATTATAAATGCTATTTTAATACGCTATTTTCATCCGGTAAACCTTTTAAAAGGCAATTTTAACGTCTCGTGGAGGCTTAGTGGGGGAATCATTATAATTTACTGAGCTCTCTACACTTTTGTTAATTGCTGTAAATTATGTAATTAAAAAAAATTATATTCAACTCACGACAGTAGATCTTCACGAGAGGCTCTCTTTAAAAGGTTGTGCCCGTTTCAGAGGGGTTTTTTTTTATTATTTCCTCCATTTATTATATATAGTAATTTTCTTATAAAAAGAGATTTTACTTTTTAAAACCGCACTAATTACTGTCTGTAAGATATTTTACAAGCGCAATATTATTAAAATTTGCAAGGCTGCTGATTCAACAGAGATTAAACATATTTTCCTACCCTTATTCAACTTTAAGTGGGGTCGACACAATATTTCATCCTTTCGAACTATTCGTGTTGTCAAAAGATTTGGCTGTGGTTTTACGACCGACCGCCTGTCTGACGTCAACCCTCCTTTGGAATAATTATAAGTAACCTACAGACAAGAGTTATTTTCTGTCTGTCTGTTGCCGTATAGGAACGCCGATGAAAATATAGTCCAGTTTCGGTGTAAAAGTAAGAAAGGGCATACTCCGATGGTTCGGACATGTAGAAAGAATGGATGATGCGAGACTGACTAAGCAGATATACATACAATGCGAAAGCGGATGGACGTAGGAGTCGAGGACGGCCAAGACACACGTTCCATGACCAAATAGAATGTTTTCTGGAGGAAGGTGATGTAGGGAGCCTCAAAAATCGACGCCCGTGAATGAAACGAGTTATGAATGTCAAGTGAGGCGTGTAAGGATCATGCCTTATGGCGCTCTGTTTTCTCTGCCTACCCCGCAAGGGATTTGGCGTGAAGTTATGTATGTATGTAATATAGTCCTAGTTTTACATCACGACAACCGCAATTCTCATTTCTTTTTTGGTTGCCATTTCACTATCATCGTTCCAACATTTCAACCCCTAAATTGCTCAAAAACCATTAGCTGAACCTGAAATCACAATGTTGCAGCTATAGTACTTATTCACAATCCACATTTTAAAAAATGTTGCACACTACTATTAGCGATTGGCAATAATTGGAGCAAGCATCCTTATAGATTGCACACGAATTGCATTTACATAAATTGCAATAATTTAAATATATATATTTCATTAATTCATGTAATCACTTAACTTTTTTGCACACATTTGTATGCTACGAATAAGTATGAGTTAAGTTTTTATGTCTGCTGTACGCGTGTATATATATAGAATCGTATTTTCGTCAGAATAGCATATTAGGCCAACAAAGGACACGTAATGTTTCGCAACGCCGAGTTCCGGGTTCGATTCGGTGCCGTGTCGTAAACATTATTTACGATATAGCCGTGTCGAATAAGTAAGTGAACATTTATGTAAGAAATTTCGTGTATGTGTGTGTATTTGTTTGTAATCCTTTACAACGGTTTTCGGAAGCGTTCTTCGTTATTGATATATTGGAGCCATTAATTTTTGTACATGTAATAGTATTTGTAATGCTGTCTGGAAGACCAGCTGTTGCCTTTCAATATATTTTGAAAGTTGGGTATGGTAGACTGCGCATGACTGTAGAATAAACGCGGTTGAAATAAGGCTATTGCACACTTTCTTGGACCAAATTGAACTCATCCTAAGGAACTATAATAACCTACGAGCGTGTGTAACAAGTGTTATGTATGCCTAAATGTCTCAGTGGCCCAGTGGTCGAACTTCGGATCCAGAAGTCGTGGGTTCGATTCCGGACTCACGCCAATGATTTTTCGGAATTATTTTCGGAAATTATGTGTGCTAAATATCGATGACTGACAACTTTGTGCCCGGTGTAATGGCAATAGGCCATTTGGGATGTAACGTAACGATTCGGCAAGTCCAAGCTTTAACAGCCGCAGCCTACACTTTCGGGTAGAAAAAGGCGTGAAGTTACGTTATAATCAGAATTAATAAACCATCGTTTCTCTGTGGAGTGCGAGCCTCTTATCCGGTATTAACCGAAACAGAACTGGGATTTCTTTTGCGCGATATTTCTTTCTACTCTTTTTTTCTTTCCACAAGAGCTCGTTAACAGAGAAAGAGAGAGAGAAAGACTCTTTAAACGTGGCTCGATACACTCTCTATTCACTCTTTTAAAAGATTTTGCACCACGTCTCTATATTTGTAAAGCTGAAGAGGATGCTTATTCCACTTGCTTTACGATCCTACATTCAACTTAAATATTTAGAACGTACTTAAAAACAGTGACAAATAATCGTAACGACGTTTCACGATACGTCACTAAAACATGCAATATTTGGTCTCTTTTTATTAGCTTTTTATTAGCTTCACCTGTATGCATGTTTGTATGTTTGTATGTTTGTATATTTGTATGTTTGTAGGTTTGTTTGTAACCGACTTCTTTTTTAGTTTCCGCTGATTGCCACTAGATGGTGCGATTTGTGAACTATGTAAATAATAGTTTAAAAAAACTAAAAAAACACGCTTTTTATAGAAAACCGAACTAAAAAATAGAAAATAAATTTTAATGAATTTAAATTAAGAAAATAGTTGTTTCTAAGATTTTCGCGAATCTCACACATTGATTAAAACAACTTTTAAGATTATATCTACTTCTAACTTTTAGGATATTATCGAAATGATAATCACTCTACTCATATCTGTCAATAAAATATTTATAACTATTGACACCATGCACCCCACGCTTTTTTGAACGATAGATGGTGCGATTTGTGAACTATGAAAGTCACAAATCGCACCATCTAGTGGCAATCAGCGGAAAGTTTACGTTATCAACTTGAAACGAGTTCCTTATATAAGTCACAGATGGCGCTATTCCTCAAATTCGAAACTAAGAAACGCGCTTGTTTTAGAAACCTGAACTAAAAAATATAAAATAAATAATAGTTTAAAAAAACTAAAAAACACGCTTTTTATAGAAAACCGAACTAAAAAACAGAAAAATAAAAATAAAATATTTTATTTAAAAAAAAGCGTGGGGTGCATGGTGTCAATAGTTATAAATATTTTATTGACAGATATGAGTAGAGTGATTATCATTTCGATAATATCTTAAAAAGCACCCCACGCTTTTTTTAAAATAAAATATTTTATTTTTATTTTTCTGTTTTTTAGTTCGGTTTTCTATAAAAAGCGTGTTTTTTAGTTTTTTTAAACTATTATTTATTTTATTAATTTAAAACTGAAAATCTTAAAATTGTTGATTGTTTTCTTTTTAAATATTTTTTTGCCATTTAAGTTGCCGATTGTCATAATACTTATAGATCTGTACAAGACACGGTTAGCTCATTGGAAATTATAGAATTTATAACAACAGTCTTTACAATGTTGCATTCAATTATGTATTCGTAGATACATCGAAACAATTGGAGATATTAGTGACCAAGCGCACGCCCACTAATAACTATGTAGGCGTTTCAACGTATCTTCAAACAACTATTAAGAATAAATACATATATAATTAGATTATAAGTAGAATTATATTTTTCTAAATGAATGTCAACCCTAGTGTTGTGTGCCAACCCTATATATTACCCAAAATATTGTCTCACCATTCCTTCTCCTGAGTGTTTGTCTTAAGACAGGAGGATTTTTTAAAGAACGTCTTGACGTCTACTGAAACCCAAATTCACACTAATCTGATGGTTGGTGGTGAGACCTAGAACTTCTATTTCGAAATTTCTAAGTTCGAAATCTCATATCATATTGCCTGCACCAATAACTCGGTATTTCTTTTGGAAAATACAAAATAACATTGCTTACACCGTTCGATATTAAAGAAGTAATAATGACCCAATTGAAATTCAACAATACAATCATTAATATTGTGGTGTTCGTGATGAATAAATCAAAATGTGCCATTTGCTGCCTTCGCACCGGGGCTGCCCGGTTTACTTTCTCCTTATGGCTATTATTATGACTCTATCTAAGATCTGGCCCGAACCGGTGCTGATAGCTTTCAGATAAAACTCACTTGTGTGCACTTGTATATAATATTTCCCTGCGAGAGAAGTCACAATAATCTAACTATTTGACTAAATAAGAGGATGATACACATGTAAAGACAGGAATTATACACTGGAATGTGGAAGGAAAGAACAGAAGATTAAGAGCTAAGGACAAAGTTTTGCTGGATATGTGGCAATAGGTTCTATATGGGACTTGTATATTAATCAGGCGTGACCCCAACTTATTTGCCGCTCTTTACGTCTTCAGGCTAGTTACTAAAATGATTAATTATTTGAATATCATCATTACATAGTATAAAACAAAGTCACTTTCCGCTGTCTGTCCCCCTATATGATTATATCTTTAAAACCACGCAACGGATTTTGATGGTTGATAGATGATTGTTTTTTTTTTGTTTGCGGGTATTAACAGGATGGTTTCTATCTATAATTAAAGAAAAAGTGATAAATGCAAAAGTTACTTCTTTATTACTTTTGATGCGAAACAAAGTTCGCCAGATCAACTAGGAGTACTATAAAACCCTTTTCTCGTCCGTTCTCGACCGTCGTGTTAACTAAAATATAAATAATATTTTAAACGTCAGACATATTATACAGATAAATGATGTTAGCCTACACATAGAAAATGGAAGGTAGCCTTAAAAAGACCTTAAAAGCATTCACTAATTAACCATACACAACACATTTACGTAACGAATGAATACAACAAAGTTCTGAACACGCCAAAGTTAAATTAAAGCTACCATGATTTGTTTAGGACCAGATTATAACGTCCGAAGTTAGCAATGGATACTGTTCTCTTATTTCATCTGATATAAATAAATTACATTATTCGATAGTATCAAATTTAAATGATAGTCTCTGTTGTCTGTAGGTTCGAATCCTGACAAACAAACGACTTTGTTTTATGCTATGTAATAATAGATATTTTATACATAAATCTAGGCGAGATATTTAGACGGAATTCAAGTTGAAGGAATGACCAAGCAGATATGTGTGATGCAGATATGGATGACATAGCTTCACGCCAAATCAAGCAGATAAAACTAAATAAATATGCAATGTCTGTACAGAAGTCTGATTTGCGAATCATCCTACTTAATCTTGAGGATCCACAGTTAAGACTTTTGAATTATAAACGGAGTGCTCCCTCACTAGGTAACCGAGACTGGTGTCTTTCAGTTATCAGCAGTTAGAAAAAGACTAGTTCTCCATAACCAATATACGCGTACTATACTGTCTACACCTTCCGGCATGAAGGGTGTGAAGTTGTACCTGATATTGATTCTTGGATGGTGTCAATTATGGAAGCAGAGTATTAATATCATGTAAGAAATATGTAGACGCTAAGTAATTCTGACGCTAAGTAATTCTTGTATTTGGCAAGTCTTAATAACTTTGTCGCATTAACAGTTGAGAAGAAGAATATCAAAAGATATTTTCTTTTCAATATAATGGGCCTTGATGAAACCGCTGTTAATAAAAATCGACGAGTTTGATTCCCAGTCGAGTTAAAACAGTTGTGTTAAGACTTATGAGCATAAGATGTTAATAATATGTACGTCTGGGAGTTTTATAAATATTATGTGTATATAGATAACTTATTCTTCTTTTATACATAACTTCGCGCCAGACCCTTGCAAGGTATGCAAAGAGGACAGAGTGTACAACACATAAGTCAACATTCATACACACCTCACTCGCTTCTTTCATTTCATAACTCTTATCAATTAACATATCATTTACAAAGAAAAAAAATAAAATGTATTAATATCCCTAAAGCAAAGCTTTAGTCGCCTAGTTTACCTTTTTATAATTAAATGTAATGATTAATTCTTGCGTAAAAAAATCAGATAGAATGTCTCTATATCCCTCATTTTGTTGTTATTACGGATAAAAGGAATCTTAGGATATTTTATTTATATTAAAAATACGTAAACAGAGGAACGGAAATTGTCCTCAAACGAAATAAAATGCGCAAAAAGGGAATAAATAATATTCTCGTTGTTGTCCATTTTGTTTGATTTTGATCATTTAATAGGATATCCGATACAAAGGTGTTCATCTCTTATTTCTAATTGGATTTTAGCGTCATCTGTTTTTACGCCAAAGGCGGCCATTGTTCTCGAATTATATTTGAGATGAGTAATCTAATACGTCTGGACGGTTGGCTTTTTTGGAGAAGCGATAATATTACTCAGACTTGCCGCTTTTTTTTGGTGAGAATGATGGAACCTATTGCCATACATTGGACACTTATGTCAGTAAGCTATGCCTGAAATCGAACACAAGACTTTTGTCTCAAAGTGGATAGTTAGAGACCAGTTAGAGATAGAAAGATTTTTTAAAAATACTTGAGGTATAATAGCTAATAATACATAGGCTTGCCGAAAAAACGTTCTGCTTAAAACAAATCCCCTTTGCGCAGTCGGGTAAAACTCTCCCTCGACTGATATAATATAAAACTTGACTCTCATGCTCGGAGTATGCATCGAGGAAGTTTTTTAATAACTCGTAATTTTTTATATTTAGTTTTAATACACATTTCATATTTGATAAAAGCGGATACATTTCGCTTTTATCAATATATATATTTATAACATAACATAACTTCACGCCTTTTGTTACCCGATGGTGTAGGCAGCGGCTGTTAAGCCTCGTCTCGCCGTTACGTTTACGTCCCAAATGGAATAGGTAGCGAACCTATTGCCATACCGGGCACAAAGTTTTCAGTCATCGATATTTATCACACATAACTTCCGAAAATAATTTCGAAAAGTCATTGGTGTGAGCCAGTGTCTGGGATCGAACCCGGACCTCTGGATCAGAAGCCGTGTCCTCGACCACTGCGCCAACGAGACTTTTCATACATACATACATACATAACTTCACGCCAAATCCCTTGCGGGGTAGGCAGAGAGAACGGAGCGCCATAAGGCACGATTCTTACATACCTCACTCGCTTTTGACTTTCATAACTGTTTTCATGCACGCGCGTCGATTTTTGAGGCTCCTCACATCACCTTCCTCCAGAACATGTTCTATTTGGTCATGAAATGTGTCTCTTGGCCGTCCTCGACTCCTACATCCATCCGCTTTTGCATTGTATATCTGCTTAGTCAATCTTGCATCTTTTTTTTATGGTATATGAGGGCTAACGAGCAGGCGTGTCACCTGATGGTAAGCAATCAACGCCGCCCATGGACACCAGCAACACATTTAGTGTTACTGTTGCGTTGCCGACCTTTAAGGGATAGGGGATAGGAAAGGATGATGAAGGGGGGAGGGCCTCCGGGTACCTCTCTCACCGAACAAAACGCGGCATGAGCCACTTTACGTCGGTCTTCTTAGAGGTCGTGGTATTTCACCGGTCGAGCCGGCCCATTCATGCAGCGAACTGCTTGGCTCTACCTCTGCATCATCCATCCTTTCTACATGTCCGAACCATCGGAGCATGCCCTTTCTTACTTTTACACCGACACTCTCTTCCAATCCGACTTCCTTCCTTATAACCTTGTTTTCCACGCGGTCAGCGAGGGTCACTCCGCAGATTTTGCGCAATGCCCTCATTTCGACCGCGTTTATCCTACTTTCATGCACGCTCTGCCGTACCCAGCTCTCGCTTCCATAAGTTAGCGTTGGGATCAGTATTGCATTGTGAATTGCTAGCTGGGCTTTTCTGCTAATATCTTTTGCGCCCAAGAATCTGCCCAACGCCCCATTTACTTTATTTCCTAACGCTACTCTTCTTTCTACATCAGCGGTCATCCCTACATCCCTGCTAAAGCGCATCTAAGATATACAATTTCATTCACCTGTTCCAGCACTACATCGTCAACCATTATCCTTGCATCTGTTCTGGATTCCTCCCTTTCAAACACCATAGCTTTCGTTTTCATCACATTGAATTGTAAGCCTTTCATCAAACAATCATCTTTCATAATAGTGACTAGTGTTTGCAGATCAGACGGCGATTCAGCTAAGAGCACGGCGTCATCTGCGTAAAGCAGGCAGCTCACAACTAGTTCACCCATTCGTATCCCTACAGTCGTCGATCTCACTCTCTGGAGACAACTGTCCAGGTACAAGATGAACAGCCGAGCGGACAGCACGCGTCCCTGTCTGACGCCGATATTGACGTCAAACCAGGGGGACAAGCCGCCGTTAACACGCACACACGCCGTGCAGCCCTCATAAGTGGACTGCACGGCGCGCAGCAGTGCGCCATTCACCCCGTAGCCCGGGAGTATGTCCCACAGATCCTTCCGTAACACCCTGTCTAACGCTTTATCCAAATCCACAAAACCGCAGAAAACCTTCCGGCTAACAGCAAGTTGTTTCTCCACGATGTTGCGGAGAGAAAAAAATACACTTTTAAATATACTTTTCATACCTTTAATATACCAAGATATCTGCAGCGTTCAGTTTTGTCAACTAATGAAAAATTTGCTCATCGAGAAAATTATCAAAAAATGTTGTTATATTATCAAGCTCTGGAAGCTACTGGACATCTGTCGGCACATCACCAGCCACTCAAGACCTAACAGTACTTCCTAATCACATGTCTTATCTAGGGTATTACTGTCCAATAGTAACTATAATTTAACACACAATAGCACTCATTTACACACTGTAATCCATATGAAGCCCGTTTGAAACTACAAATAAGCCTTATCGATCAACATTTACTAAGCTAAAGTAGTACACGTCCCATATAGGTATACGTTCCCAAATACGGCGTGCAAAAGCGTACATTTCCTACTTTATTCTCATCGCGAATGGCTTTGATGCTGAAGAGTTTTGAAATTGATTTCAAATGTATAAATATATAAAAAACATTTAACGTAACATCTGATATAACCAATTTAAAATGCTATTAGTAGAATTAGCTTGATACCTATTTAAAAATGTGGTTTGGATTACTCGATGATGAAGGAACGATTTTTATACTCGAGTGAGTTCTAATTCTCCTTCCCCTATAAGTCTTTAAAGGGGTGAAAATGCGTCTGTAATTCCCTAGATATTGACCGTGGAAATACCACGACCTCTCGGAATATGGGTGTAAAATTTTTTATGCTGCGTTTCGTTCAGTATGAGAGGTGTCCGGAGGCCCATTCTCTGTCCCTTCCTATTATACTCCCCTAAAGGCCGGAAACGTAACTGTATCACGAAGTGAGACCCGCTTTGTATACCATTGAAAAAGTATTTTCAAAAACTATTGTAAGTCAACAAAGTTGGAATCCGAGAAAATACGTGATCAATTAATTATGGTGTTTATGAACCTTTGATGTTAAACCTTCACCCCTGATCGCTCTTCAGCACAGGATATTAACCAGATACAGTCAAAGACAAATTTTAATTAATTCAACCGGACGTTTGATCATTAGACTTCCTCGTTTGAATCCTTTTAATACTGTGGTGATATGTAGTTAGTGTTTGTCTTCGTATTCACCGTATGGCCTCTTTGAGTAATCTAGTTGAGGAGAAATTTAAATTTTTAAAATTAACATTAACTTGAACTATTTAATAATAAATATAAAGGTAGAAGAATTTTAATACACCCAAGTAATATGTATTCTTGAGAGATAGGAACTATTTTTTGCCCTTAAATTACCACTATTACCTACTGGTAACTTTTTAAAGTCTTAAATCAAAATAGATGGCAATTAGTTAGTTACAAACAGTACGCTATATTCAGTTACCGCCTAAGTCAATTGCAGACGAAGAAAATAGTTTCCAGCCTATTGAACCAGAAACATGAAAGATGTTTCCGAGGTAAACATCGTTAAAAAAGTTATTTTTCTATTTGGCTGATCGGATAAGGACTGTCTTGCGTTATACAGACCTTCATGGTACATTCGTTACGCATAACAAAGTAATATACCTTCACACGTTTATTGGTCGAAGGTAGGCAGCGTCTTCAGCGGCAGCAGCTTTTTGTCATCAATATAAAAAGAAAACTTTTTTTTGAAAATTTTTTCGTGGACCTCTCGTTTCGGAAGTCGGAGAGTTATAGAACTTAACTAGGCCATAGCAAAGAACAAGAAATTTATATTAAAGTAAGTTGAAACGTACAGAACCTCGTATAAATTATTGTTGTGTGAACAGGTCCCGGCCGACCTGAACCACTGCTATATAACATTCTAACATATCGCCTAACCCTAAAATAACTATAAACTTATTTGGTATGCCGTGGTCTACGAGCAGTCCCTTCGACAAATACACGGGTGAAATTACGACTCTGGTTGGTCCCTCATAGAATCAAGAGTATAGCACCTAGGAAAAAAAGTGTGGATAGTCAATCCATTCATTCCCTTTTTAAAATTAATTCAAATGTAAACTGTGTAAAAACTAATCATACTAACGAAAACTATCTGTTAGTATGACGGGCCTCGTGGCGCATCGGTAAAACTGCCGGCTGGAGCAATGAGGTCGGGGGTTCGATTCCCACCCGAGCACAAATATTTGTGACAAACATGAATATTTGTGTGGTGTCTGGGTGTTTTTCTATGTATTATAAGTATGTATTTACAAAAAGAAAAGTATATATGTATTTATATCCGTCATCTAGTATCCATAACACAAGCATTTAGTTGCTTAGCTTGGAACTAGAGGGCGCTGTGTGTATTGTGTCCAAGATATTATATTATTATATATTATTATAGTTTTAATTTTTTCGATCTGTGTACTTATTAAACTGATTGAGACTTATGACTTATGAGTCTTATGACCAGAGTAACAACACATAAAATATAAATCTATACTAATATTATAAAGACAAAGATTTTGTTTAACACGCTAATGAAAGTAAAAAAGTGATCTGATTTCAATTTGGTAGCGCCAAGCAGTCCGCTGCATGAATTGGCCTGCTCATATCATAACTTCCCGCATTATTCTACCCGATGGTGTTAGCATGGCTGTATGCATGCATGGCATGTATGTATGGCTGTTAAGCTTCGACTCGTAACTTTCGAAGAGTCATTGGTGTGAGCCAGGATTTGAACTCACGACTTCTAGATTCAGAAGTGGTGTGCTCGACCACTGGACCACCCTCCCCTATACCATAAAATGAAACATTTTTTTTGTTATTGCGGCACATGATTGCTGTTATTTAATATTATCTATATATTATAGAACTAAATAACAACACCCATTTCTCCAGGAATTTTCACGAACATAAAAATATATTTAGAATCAGCAGAAATATATAGTATACGTACCTCTGTTTGTATGTTTATTTCACATCTTCTAGTAGATTGTAAGGGCTCTTGCCGGTACATAAATAATGATGTACTTATGCGTAAGTGTGTACCTAAGGACGTTTCAATGATATAAGAAACTTGTATTGGAAATTTCTTTGGTTTTTTTTTTTAATATACCGATACAGCCTTTTGTTGTAGCCTTCTAATATGTTCTTATTCGGCTCCAAACTTCACTAAATTTAAATTACATAAGAACATAATGAGTTTTCAGCATTGTTGTCTCAAAATATGGCACCCCACTTCTTAATAAGATGTCTCGGGTTCAAATAATTGCGCCCTAATAACTTTTTGACGTAAGTTATGACTGACAAAAATGAACTCGCTGAACACACCAAAATTGGTGTGTCAAAACGTGTGAACTTACAAAAAATATTAATTTCTTGAAGATTAGTGAGTACTTCCAATAATGTAGCAATATTTGCAACTCGCTCTCTGCTATAACTTGAGGCGTGTCCATGGATTAGTCTGAACTGCGAGATTAGCACACATTTCCCGGTATTCCCGTAGGAACATGATCTACGTGCTTTTTTTATTGCACTGTCGGGTTTTAAAATTCTGGAATATTTCCATTATTAATATTCGTATAAACAGTCTTTGTTATAAAGTTGGTCTGCACTAAACATTTCATGTATTAATATAAAGAGTTTTTGTGTTCAATTTAGGTATTATAACTTTAAATTTAAGGTTGCTCAAAAACTTTTATAAGCGGCAAGTAAAATTTTATTTTCTCAGCATACTTACATTTCTTTTATGGGAAAAGAAGGCAAATGAGTGAGCGTGTGAGCTAATGATAAGAGACTAGCTAAGCTCATTGCCATCTGCAACACCGGGAGGGTCATAGTTGCGTTGGGATAGAGAACGGAGGGCTAACTAAAGGAGTTGGTAGAACTCCCTCACCGAACGAATTTGTTTTTTATGGGATAGGAGGGCAAACGAGCAGGTGTGTCACCTGATGGTAAGCAACCAACGCCGCCCATAGACATCAGCAACACGTATAGTGTCACTGTTGCGTTGCCGACCTTTAAGGGATAGGGGATAGGGAAGGATGGGGAAGGGGTTGGGCCTCCGGGTACCTCTCTCATCGAACGAAACGCGGCACGGGTCACTTTACGTCGTTCTTCTCAGAGGTCGTGGTATTTCAGCGGTTCAGCCGGCCCTTCATGCAGCGAACTGCTTGGCTCTACCATTGTAGTGTAAAACATGTCATTTTATAGTATTTACCATATATATGTAATATAGTTATATGAATGTAATAAGAAAACAGTTATGTCAAAGGTCTCAGTGGTCCAGTGGTCCAGCACCCCACTTCTGAATCCAGAGGTCGTGGGTTTGAATCCTCTCATTAGCTCACACCAATGACTTCGAAATTAATTTAGTAAGATATGTGTGATAAATATCAACGACTAAAAACTTTGTGCCCGGTATGGCAATAGGTTCGCCACCTATTCCATTTGGGACGTAAACATAACGGCGAGACGAGGCTTAAAAGCCTCTACCTACACCTTCGGGTAGAAAAAGGCGTGATGTTATGTTACAAATATAGATATGATATATAGTATTTAAATAACATTTTGTAAATATGCACTAAACGAAACAGTCACACTTTTGACATTTCAAATAAGATCCCCGGCTGTATCTATTGTGATGGTGACGAATGTCTGTCGTGACTTGCCTCTTATGTGTCTCTTCCAAAGCTGATGTTCAGAGTCGATGAGAAATTATTGTTGGTACATAATAAACAGACTCTATTGTGAAATCTAAAATCGTCTTACGCCCGAATACTGAACCGCCACTCAAATCTGACAATCAATAAAGTGCTACTTACTGCTCGAATTTCACGTATTCTGTCTAATATGACAGCTACTGAAACGCTTAGGTATCGCTTATATATTTGAGTGGTTCAGTATTCGGGCTTTAGCCAAGTAAAGATGTATATTACGACTTATCTATTCCATTTCTAGAATAGCTTACGACGCTTTTTTTGTATAATAATGTATCCTACGTGACTTCTAATACCTCCAAGAGTATATGTGCAAAGCTTCATGATGATCGGTTGAGTAGTTTATGCGTGAAAAGGTTACAAATAAACTTGTTTCTCAATTATAATATTAGTAAAATTTGTGTTTAAAAATAAGACAAACAATGACAAATACATACTTTCAGACGCCGTACAAACACCCATGTTTATATTCGAGAAGGATTCGACCCAGTCGGACTTTGTTCGGCAGCTGATATGTACTACCACGAGACCTGCAATATCATAATTATGTTTCTGCATAATGTAATTACTTTGCACATAATTACTTTGTATAATAATTTTAACTTACGTCTTCAGTATTCCCAGCACCTTCTAGGGGGTAGATCACTGTTTATATTATATTCCCCAGACTGGGATGGTACATGTAATCCATAAGAAGCTGGTAGAAATTGTCCATAATTTTAACACAGAGTAATAAGTTACTTTACTATTTATGGAAATTGTAGGGTGAGTACGAATTTGATGGAATGTGAGACAAATAATAATAACATCTTGGACACAATACACACAGCGCCCTCTAGTTCTAAACTTAGCAACTAAATACTTATACTATGGATACTAGATAATGGATATGTTATGTAAATACGTACTTATAACACACAGAAAAAGCCAGATACACGACGACGACATACCCAGACGGCATATACAAACATTCAAGCTATTAATACATGCTGCAGTATATTAAAATTGATAGTGTTCCTTTTTTATGGGATTGGAGGCAAACGAACAACCGACTTATCTGATGGTAAGCAACTAGCGCCACCCATAGACACCTGCAACACACATAATGTTACAGTTCCGTTGCTGGCCTTTAAGGGAGTGGACACTGATAGTAAACTTGTGCCACTTTACGTTGATATTCTCAGAGGTATTTCACCTTCGTCCTTCATTAAAATTAAAGCATCTGTAATATTATTATGCCGTCTATTTAATAATTATAAAATTTATATTATAGACAAATAATTGGTCACCATACAACAAATGCTTCGGGCGTCTCACAAAAAACCTCAATATTATTCGCGATCTTACTGTAGAAACTCAACAGGTTGATACTGTGCTATCTGGTAGCTGAAACACTTATTCCACTTTTATTTTAAAAATATATTCTATAATACAATTCTGAATTATTTAAAAAACCGTCTCGGTGAACCAGAAGTTGAGCACCACGCTTTTTAATCAAGACGTTGCGGGTTAGGATCCTGACTAATACAAATGACTTTTCGAATTTTTTTCGGAAGTTATGTGTGATAAATATTGACGGGTTAGAATTAGAATCCTGGCTCACACTTTGACTTTTAGAAATTAATTTCGAAAGTTATATGTAATAAATAGGTATCGATGACTGAAAACTTTGTGCCCGGTATGGCAATAGGTTCGCACGTAAACATAACGGCGAGAAGAGGTTTAACAGGCCCTGCCTAGATAGATAGATAACTCTTTATTTGTACACCTTATAGAATAGGAAAACAAGAAACACGCATTAGACTAAATAATTAAAAGTACAAATGGCGGCCTTATCGCTAAAAGCAATTTCTTACAGGCAACCTTTGGATGGACCATAGTAAATACAAAACATGGGTAATCAGGTGTAATAATCGACAAAACATAATTAATAAATACATCATTCATAATATGCATAAATACATTAATGAACATATAGATAAATACATAAATAAATAATTTTAAAATATAATACATTAAATAGTCAGTAAGTAAATAATAAAAATATATACAGACCTACAGAATTACAGACATACGTATATACAAAAGAAACAGATATATAACTAATTAAAATGTTTCAAAGTGTTGCGTCAGAAGAGATTTAAAACATGCTATAGATTTGGCTTTCCTGATCTCCACAGGCAAAGCATTCCAAAGCAGCACTCCCTGGACGGAAAACGATTGCCCATAGAAATGGGTGGAGTGTCTTAGGACAGCCAATCTCAAGTTTTCCGATGACCTCAGGTATTTCGAATGTGTGTCATGTAAGAACTTGCAACGTTCCTTGAGATACTTGGGGGAATTAGAATTAAATAAAATGTTATATAATAACGAGAGAATGTGAGTATTCCGGCGAAGACAAATAGCAAGCCACTTGAGCTTTTTACGATACCTACTCTGAAACGTGATCATATTTGCGAAGGCCAAATATAAATCTGATACAGAGATTTTGAAGACGCTCAAGTTTGTCAAGTTGTGCTTCAGTGAGATTCAGATAGCTGACATCGGCATAATCGAGAATAGGAAGAAGGAGATTGCGCGAGTGTAGTTTTATTGGCAGTAGGCAAGAAATTTTGTAACCTTCGCAAGGACCCCGCAGAAGCAAACAGCTTGCGGCTTACTTCTTGCAGTTATGGACCCCAAGAGTGCTATCGATATAGACCCCTAGATTCTTAACCTTGGTGGCTATAGGTAGGTTGGTTCCATTGAAACAAACCTGAGGTAACAGAGACAAATTTAGTCTAGTTTACAGTGGTAGAGCCAAGCAGTTTCCTGCATGAATGGGCCGGCTCGCCGGTGAAATAACACGACCTCTCAGAAGACCGACGTAAAGTAGCTCATGCCGAGTTTCGCTCGGTGAGAGAGGTACCCGGAGCCCCCCCCCCCCCCCTTTCCCCATCCCCTATCCTTTAAAGGTCGGCAACACAACAGTGACACTTTATGTGTTGTTGGTGTCCATGGGCGGCGTTGGTTGCTTACCATCAGGTGACACGCCTGCTCGTTTGCCCTCCTATTCCATAAAAAAAAGCTATCATCCTGGAGCTGCGGACAACAATAACCTGAGTTTTTGACGGGTTAACTCTAAGGCCATAATTATAGCACCATTCGCATATTGTTTCCAAATCTTGATTCATTAACATAATCGCATGCTGTATTTTCTCGGGTGGAGCTTGTGTATAAATCTGCAAATCATCTGCAGAGAGATGGTAGGTTGAAGTTAAATTATTAGAGATAGAATTTATAAAGACAGCGAAGAGAAGAAGTGAGAGAACGCCACCCTGTGGTACACCGGCAGTAGTATCAGTGCAATCGGAATATTTGTCTTCAAGGCGGACACGCTGCCGGCGACCAAACAGGTAACTTTGAAACCAATCACCGCCGTTGGAGATATGTTAAGAGAACGAAGTATACCCAGCAGAACACGGAAATCTGCGGTATTAAGGCATTACTGAAATCAAGGAGGGACAAGAGCGTAAGATTCTCGTGGTCCATGCCAAGGCAAATATCATCGGTGATATTCACAAGTGCGGAAACAGTACTGTGGCCAGCACGAAAACCGGATTGAAAAGGATTTAGGAGATTATTTTGAATAAGGAAAGAACTAAGTTGTGAGTGGACTAGGCGTTATAACACTTTAGATAGAAATGGGACAGTGGAAATGGGATGGTAGTCGGAAAAAGATATAGGTCGAGATTTTTTCGGGAGCGGGATAATTTGAGCTTCTTTCCTGGTTGTTGGATATAGAGAAATTACGTATATGAGTAATAATAGGTAAAACTTGGTCAAGAATGAGAATAATCGTGTTTCCTGCTGACACAATCGTTTCCGATCGCATTTGATGATATCGGGAGTAAGTTCTTAACATCACAAGCGGCAAATTGTGAGAATTCAAATTGTGAATAATCAGGTGTTGTGATGTTGAGTTGGACGGCGTACTCTAATTAGTGTGGCATCATTATAGAAAATAAGGCCACTCATTCTCTCCTGTTAGTTTCCTAAGAGTCGATACAGAGATTCAATTTTGATATTAAGTCTCGACGAATACCAGCTCAACTGAGTTAATTTAACGCCGACTGTCAAATTCATGGTCCACACTTTGAATTCTGGATGAGTAAAATCAGCAGCAATTGAGGACATAAACTTATAAATTAAAATGTAAAACTTTTATGTTATCACACAGAAACATAGATGTATGAGACATCTATGTGTCTGTCTGATAACATAAAAGTTTTAATTTATATTTCATATTTTATTAATTCAATTAATATAAATTTACCTTCGAATTTTTACGAATTTTACGTCTTCATAATCTTCAAAAACTGAAAATTATTAAAAAAGTATTTTGATATCTGCAAAATTAATACTTCATCATCCAGGTTACAGATGATCTTCTCTATATAAGGCTCTACAAAGGTTTAAATACTCTAGTTCTACATACCTTTGTGCTCTTCCCCGGTGCATTTTCGACATCATTATGTTTAGCATTTTAAATTTCTTTTTGCTCTTTGAAGTTTAGAATTTAAATTTGAATTTCTTCTATCTAAAGATGAGTATTGTTTCTGAACAAAAGAAAATACTACGTTGTTAAATATAGTTTCACACCTTCAATATCTGCCAGTGTTGGCAGCGATACATAGATGCAGTTTCCATAGACAAAGCTCATCCTGCTAAAACGACAATTTATTTTCAACTTATTTTTTGGAATTAGCCATTTTTTAGCCAATAGCTTTTAATGGAATGGGCCGGCTCGACCGGTAAAAGAAACACACAACTTCCTCAGAATATCCATTTAAAGTGGCTTATACCGCGTTTATTATTACAAGTAGTTGAGGGGCCTCATGGCGCATTAATAAAACTACCGGCTGGAGCAATGAGGTCGGGGGTTCGATTCCCACCCAAGCACAAATATTTGTGACAAACATGAATGTGTCTGGGTGTTTTTCTGTGTCATAAGTATGTATTTACAAAAGAAAAGTATATATGTAATAATATTCGTTATCTAGTATCCATAACAGAAGCAATTAAATAGTTGCCTAGCTTGGAACTAGAGGGCGCTGTGTGTATTGTGTTCAAGATATGATTATATAATTTTTTGGTGAAAGAGTTATCCGGACGCCCACCCGTTTTCCCTGCCTTCCTATCCCACTCGGATAAAAGTCGGGTACGCAAATATAAAACTATGTGTTTCAAGTGTCCGTGGGCAGCGCTCATCAGCGTGACACGGTTCGCTTACATAAAAGAACAACCATCGATAATTTTATAATACACATAATGTTCATACTCCCAACTCAGAGGTCTACGTTTAAGTCACCAAGTTATTGAAACGATAAAAAAATTAAGTGGATTATATTTTAAATAAACCTATATTAGTAGTAACATAACAAGTATATTTTTACTCATTATCATTTCTGAATATTAATAACTCCACTCCGTCCACAACTCCGAGTCTAACGTTTTACCTATTTTTAAAAAAAGGCTTTCATTAAAATGCCTTTAGAATTCAGATAGATAGCAAATAAGGCTCTTTTATATTATGGAACCGCGTACGATGAATGAGCCAGTGTCATAATAGACGTGAGCCACGTTGTATTACCGTGATTCAGGTTTTCCTGGGATACAAATAATTTATCATCCACTCCTATCTCTCTTTACATATACTCAACACGGCCTGTTTCACTTCTAAAAACATTATATTGAATCACATTTGTAGAAATGTGATAGCCACTTTTCTTTCGCACAAATCTTACCTACCTTTTACAGTGGTAGAGCCAAACAGTTCGCTGCATGAATGGGCCGGTTCGACCGGTGAAATACCACGACCTCTCAGAAGATCGACGTAAAGTGGCTCATGCTGCGTTGCGTTCAGTGAGGAGTTCCCCCGAGGCCCACCCCCCTTCCCCATCCTTTCCTATCCCACTCTCTTAAAGATCGGCAACGCAATGGTAACACTATATGTGTTGCTGATGTCCATGGGTGGCGCAAGTTGCTTACCATCAGGTGACACGCTTGCTCGTTTGCCCTCCTATCCCATAAAAAAACCTAAACTTACTTGTAACTTAATTTTTAAGGACTTTAATTTTTGTATAGGGACAAACGAGCAAGCGGATAGTGAGCAGATAGTGTTACAGTTGTGTTCCGGCCTTTTCGGAAGTGGCATGGGACGGGAAGGGTACAGGGATGGGCCTCAGGACCAATTCTCACCGCTCTATTCTGAGAGGTCATGTTATTTTACCACTGTTAATTGGAGACAAAAGAGTGCATTACTACTGCTCACCCTTGCGGCTATTTAATGCGTTAACTTACTAAAAAAAGCTATTCCAAAGTGGGATTTTCCTCGAACCGTCATTTATGTGAACACACGAATTAAATGATGAAGCCTCGCCGTTGTTGGCAGTAGTTGTTCAGTATTTTTTAACATTTGCATTCGTTGTCTAGCCTTTTAAAAAATAGACTAGATACGGCTTCGACCGATACCTGTGCTGGGGATAGGAAGAGAGGCCTACAAAGAGGTACATAGGCGTGCTCCCATTTGGTCGAGGCTGAAGACATTGACTTATATGTTGTGGTTGTGTATGAAAGTTTCCGCTTTCCCGCCGAAATCACGTCGTCCCGATTGTGTAGATTTGTTGTGAATCCTTTTTGAGATAATACCTGTCCAAGGCAGTTGGTTGTGTCTTCAAACTTTTTCCTATGGGAATATGAGCAATCGAGCAAACGAAATTACCGGCTGATAAGCGACTAGCGCCACCTATGGACATCTGCATGCACCGAAAGTGTCAGAGTTGCGTTGCCCGCCTTTAAGGTTATATGAGAAAATAATGGTCAGGGCCTCTGGATATCTGTCTCTCCAAGTGCAGCGCGCTATGACCTATTTTACGTCAATTTTCTGCCAAGCCGGCATGTATAATAGACAAACCCAGTACTAGAAGCCTACATAACCTCCGTTTTTCAAAATAAATATCTTGGTATAACCTCTGGTGGTACTTATAAAATGTTTTTCTTAGACAACTGAAGGCACTCTTTATGACCTGATTTCTTTAACGAATGGAAAGCAATTACTTTACATGTGAACTTCTTATATGCCGTTATAACAATAACCCGCTATCAATTAATTAGTTGCAACACGTTTACCTCTAAGGCTCATGTAACAATTGCGGCCGTGTCAAAAGAATTTTCTTCGTTCATTCACTCTCTCATTCATATGCTATCCAATAAATCTGTTAACTTAATCACTAGCCATTAATTTAATATAACGTTAGATGTAATTAATGCACAGTTACTTTTCTTAATAAATTACTAGTATAGAGATTTTTTATGACTTTTTCCATTTCCACGGCTCACCTATTCAAAGGTTCTTACTAGTTCTTACCTCCCATTATGGGTTACTCCATAACATACAATAACTTCAAGGATTTTCCTACCCGAAGGTCTAGGCAGCGGCTGTTAACGCTCGTCTCGCCGTTATGTTCACGTCCCAAATGGAATAGGTGGCGAACCTATTGCCATACCGGACACAAAGATTTCAGTCTTCGATATTTATCGCACATAACTTACGAAAACAATTTCGAAAAGTCATTGGCGTTACTCCATTCTTATAATTATTCACGTTTGTCTTCTTTTGGTGTAGATAGCGTGAAAATATATGACTTAGAAATTAATACATATATTAAATATTATTGGATTTTTATATAGTGAAATATAAACGCTGTTGAAAATATTTTCATTAACCTAATACTTAACATTTAACATCGAAGTTTTAATGTTTGTTTTTAAGAAAATGAATGTTGCTGATATAAAAAAAAAGTAAGTCGCGTAACAAATTTCCCTAAAGAATGTTTTGTATTACAGAACAGTTTGAAACTCGCATTAGGCGAGGGGGTAATATACTATATATTTCAATTATTTTTAGAGCTTTAAGCTGTTTCTTTTTTACGACTAGGAAAGTTGTACATTCACGCCTGTATTTCCGAAGATGGTGGAACAGAATTACATGGTAATGGCAGGACAATTAATGTCATTCAAAATAGATTAGCGTCTCTCTGTAGATAAATCAATCTTACAGAAAAACCACAGCCCGTATTATAAAAATCTTAGACATATAACGCTACTCATACATACTTAACTTCACGCTAAGTCCATTGCGTGGCAGGAATTCTTACACACTTCACTGGCTTCTTTGATTTTCTTAAATCTTGTCTTACACGCTTATATGATTGATAACTCTCCGTGAAGAAAACTTGTATGAATATTTTTTCATCCCATATTATCCCACGGTACTGGTAGCGAGCGTATTTGGGATAAATTGGAACCAAATTAAGTAATATTTTTTCCGAGAAATTTTCGAACCCGAGAAAAAACGAACAAAAGCCTACCTAACGCACCACTAGACTATCCAGCGAGGCCTTAATTAAAAAAAGTAACCTCTTTTTTGTACACTTAAGTAAACCGACACTCGTGAAAGCAATTAGCTTAAATTACAAAAGCGCTTCCGGTATCAGAATAATTCTGTTCAAACATATACACACCGACTGTACACATTGTGATGTAATTAACAACTTTGAAACTGTATACGTACTGTGCAACCGAGGTTTCATTTGATACACTACAATGCAGTACAAAACTTTTAGTAGGGGAAGTTTATACGTCGAAATTAACTCTGACGGTTTTTGTTATAAGGAAATACAAAACATTTTGACGTACGCTTGTTTTAAATAATGACTTCTAATTGTGTAATTAATATGAGAGTAATGACTATTATGAATATCGGTAATATATCTCTGTGGGTCGATTTTCGAAGAGATAGTGATCTCTCCGAAAATCGACGCACAGTTCATGCCGCGATTCGTTTAGTCGGACAGATATCCCCCTGCCATACCCAAGCCTCCTTCCCATTGTAATCTTCAAGACAGGTAACGCTACTGTTACCCTCTCGGTGATGCACATGTCTATGGGCAATAATTGTCGCTTATGACCAACCAAATACTGATTTACTCGCTCGCTAATGAAAAATAAATGTGAGGTAATTCTTGAAAGTATTATAAAATGTCAGAACGGTTCAGACATTAACTAATTCACAAAGCGAAGTTCTTTTCATGTATGCACAAGACATGTCAGCATTACACAGAGAAGAGAGAATATATCCATTGAATTCCATTGTATAATTCTAACAGAACGGAGACTTGACTTCTGAAACACTTGAGACATATTTAAGTACAGTTCAGTACTTTGAATCTTACGAAAATCTTGATTAATGTATAACACTTATATATTATACTAGCTGACCCCGCGAACTTTGTTCTGCATCAAAAGTAATAGATTAGTAAATTTTAGATATTAGGAGGTTCAATTTGTGCTATTTATCGGCTTTAATTACTGTCCCGCTATGTTAATACTGCAATATCTTCGAAAATATTTGTTTAAATTGCATGCTGTAACGGGCCAGGATCATCTATATTACATGCACAATCTATTTAAGACACTTAATTGGATAAAAATTAATGCTGTAATGTTTAAAATCGCTTCGTAAATAGGCCTTATTTCTCGTAAAAAGTTAGATAATAAAAATGGTCATTGTGGATTATCCCTAAGAGATAGACATATGCCCTAGCGGACTTTTTTGCAGACATTTTAAAGGTGTATACTAATGTAGTAAGCTATTTTGATTTATCACTTAGGGTTCAGGCAGCGTTTGCGATTAAAGTTTTAAATCTTGAAAATTATCACTTTTTTTACTACACTATACATGAATACCATATAGATATAGATCAAAACCACCCCGGTGACATCCTCTAACTATTAAAAAACTCGCATCAAAATCCGTTACGTAGTTTTAAAGATATGCGCATATAAGGGGACAGACAGCGGAAAGTGACTTTGTTTTATACTATGTAATGATGCTCTTAGAAAATTACGATGAATTAATCAGCTAAAGTTGTGTACATACATATCTTGATGCCATGACTCTTGCGGGGCAGGCAAATAGAATACAGCGCTATAAAGCACGATTTTTACACACCTTACTTGCTTTTTTAACTTTCATAACTCTTCTCATACACTCTTATGGTCATGGAAAGTGTGTCGTATATCCTTCCGTTTTTGCTTAGTCAATCTCGCACCATCCGTTCTTTCTACTTTTTACGTTTTTTACTAGTGTAACTTCGCCAATTTTGCCCATTTAAAATTGGCATTCCAGATAATGATTTCAGGCCTGTATTCCTCGAAGGAATATGCAATATTTATTACTTGATTCAATGAATTTTTAAGTCCCCTGAAATAAGTAACTCGTACACGCGTTATTAAATAATTTATCAATAAGTTATTCATCATTAAAAAGTTTTTGAAGTGTGCCAAATAACTTCGCCGCCAAGAGATTTAGAAGGTTGTATAGCATATTAGGAATTGTTTCAAAGAAGTCTTATACAGGTAGCTTATTGATCTAATTCAGACGAACTTGCCTATCACAAATTTTGATGATCCAGTAGCGGCAGTAGCTTTGCTGTGATGTTTAGTTTAGATTAGAATAAGATTAGAATAGAATAAGATTAGAAGAAAATAGATTAGAACTTAATTGGAATTAATAATAATATCTTGGACACAATACACACAGCGCCCTCTAGTTCCAAACTAAGAAACTAAACGCTTAACAATGAAACAACTTTTTATGGATTATATTGCGTTTATTTAGAACTTATTTTCTATTTATACTTATTTCTATTATCTTCAATGAAAATAGCTTCTGAACGACTACCATCTTTTTGTTCATTACTTGTGAAAATGGTCTCTATAAAGAGTTCGAAACGTCGGGAAATATTTTTTTTAAATTTAAATTCATGCTTATCACAAATATTTGTACTCGGGTGGGAATCGAACCCGCCAACCTCGATTCTGCAGTCGTAGGCGTCACCAATGCACCACGAGGCTCCTCGAACATACAATAGAAATAAATTCGAAAGATGTGTAAAGAAACAGAAAAAAAATAAGAAAAAAAAGTTTCTCATTTGACTGCTAAACTGACTTGCACTTAACCCAATCAAACCAAACCTGATATATTTGTATTTCAAACTTCTGGATCTGGTGGTGATAATTCGCGAAAGTTTTATTGAAACCCTTTTATCGGCGCGTGCCATGGAAATCCCTAAATCCCTGGATAAGGGTACAAACTTGTCAAAAAGTCTTAACAGTGGTGATTGATTTTTGAACTATTCCATAAGGAATACGAACACAAAATCCAAAGTTAACAGTCGATTCAAAAAAAATATTTAAAAGAACAATATTTATACTACTTAACAATAATTACCTCTAGTCTGAACAAGATATTTAAAAGATTTATTTATAAAAAGAGATGCAAAATTTTAAGTCATCACTAGATTTGCACCTGTTCCCGCGGAAATTGTACTCTAAAATTATTTTCATATAAACGAAATTAGACTTTAACCAGATCGCATTAAAATTTAATATATATATTAGTTGTGAATGACACATGATTGAGGGGTCGATGACCCGTTACGTACAAAAGCGGTCTTTGGTTCATTCACGCACCTGTGGCTGTTCGACCAATGTTTTTTTTTGTTGTACAGTCGAAGACAATGTGATAATGATGATACTTAATTTTATATAAATTGTAATTCATTTTAAAGCCTATTCCTGTATTTGAACTGAGTTGAGAAACAGGTACAAATATTTGTGTGATGTTATATAACGCCCGGGCTCGATTCCTACTTTATACGTCCGTAGAGATCAATTATTTCACTTAGACAATTGGTTAAAATGCTGCCTTTATTGAAATAAAATTAAAATATTTTGGACTTATAAGTCCAAAATATTTTTTTTTTTTTAAATTAATTTAAGAAACTAATTTATAAGTACGAAATATTTTAATATAAAATATTTGTCAGAATTTTCTTTATATCTAATCTAATTCTTTCCTTTTGCTACTATCCTGACAAACATTGCTTGCTTCCTCCACTCTCATTATCGCTTTCTAGTGTCCGACCGAAGCTTTGGCTTCGGCTTTGGCCACCTTCGGCCAAAAATCCATCTTCGGCGAGATCTTCGGCTTCGGCCGGATTCTGGCCCGAAGCCGAAGGTCCCGCCGAAGGTCTGAGAACATTCGGAATTAAACGAACTGTTACGAAAAAATGAGTGAGTGACGGACCGGACTGCACTAAGTTCAGTGCGGATACCTCTATCACCGAGAGAAAAGCGGCATGAGCCACTTTACGCCGATATTCTTCTTTAGCTGTGAATAATATTGAAGAAAATTATGAAATTACTAATAGTTTATAAACCTTCGGCTTCGGCCGAAAGTTTGGAGATTGCCGATCAATCGGCTTCGGCCAAAAATAGACCTTCGGTCGGACACTATCGCTTTCATAAATGCTCATCGATTGTGGCCATTCTTGATCTAGCCTCTCACGTACAAATAATTAATTTTATGGAGGTAAGTTCACCTAGGTCGACATTTACCGGTTTGCCCATAAATTATAAGCCCTTGTTTAAATTATAAGTTGTTACTGTTATATCAAGTGAACAAATTGGTTGTAAATATCTTAAATATCTAGAACCATATGACTCCAATTCTCGACTTAATATTTACCGTCACTTCATTAAAGTAATACTAATATTTAGCTTACTACTAATTAATCTAATTTTAACATTCATTTGTCAAAATTTCAAGGCATTAATTAATTACACAAAACCTTTGACAGTTTTAACGTGTCTTAAGTTTCCAACGTAAGTAAGTATACGCGTCTAAATTTACAAAGTTAATATATATACTTCGCTGTGATGTTTGTTGTTTTAATATTGTTTTATTTTAATTAGTTTAACTTGTTGCTTATTATTTTCTTAGTAGATTTTGTATTTAACTATATTTGTATTAATTATGTTTCAAACTTCTAATTATTTTATTGACAATTGAGACAGCTTCCTTTATCCTGGCTCATAAACTTAAAAGCTCATTATTCCATTCCATTTATCTTTATGAGTACAAACAAGTAGCTTAGTTTATTAATATTAATAATTTAATTGGACGACATCGATAACTAAGATATTTTTAATAACATTATTTATTTGCTGCAAATATTTTTACCAATCCTAAATAGTCCAAAATCTGTTACAATTTACGGGTAACGTCTTTTATTTTTATTACTGAACAGTGTTTAGCCCTTCAGCTTTAAAAAATTAGTTCCGTATATAAAAAAGGCATGTAAGAAATTAATAAGTTTGAGAGAGTATATAAAAGACTTAATTCTCAATTCTGTTTGCCTTCCCCGCTGAGGACTTGGCGTGAACTATATTAATAAAGAATTATCTAAATCAATCACAGGACAGCATCTTCTTTCGTCAGATCTATAGAATAAATTAAAATCAAAACACTTGTGTAATTCACTGTACTTTCACCTAAATATTGATTCAGTGAAGTTCCGTTCGGATCACACCTCGCGTTTGAAGCGACCGATCGCCGGTGTCTGGGTTTTATGTTCGATTCCCGCTCACGGATATATTTGTTGAGTGCAGTTAATCAAATGTTTGTGTTGAAATGCGTGTTTTTATTTGTTTTATGTTTAATACAGTTTGGTCATGTTAAACATGTTTAGATATCGGCATTTTAACTTCAGTACTTGGAATTGGTCAAAGTAATATAATATTAATTTTAATATATTTGCATACTTATTTCGGAAAATTTCTAGTAGATGGTAAGTAATTAGCACTCTCAATGGTCATCTGCAACACCCAGTGGGTTATAGTAGCGTTTAATATAGAATAAATGATGGATGGGGGGCAGAGTGGTGGATCTTCAGATACCTCTCCGCATTGCCGTTTAGCTGTTTCCCTACTACATGCATGAATGGGCCGGCTCGACCGGTGAAATACCACGATCTCTCAGAAGATCGACGTAAAGTGGCTCATGCCGCGTTTCGTTCGGTGAGAGAGGTACCCGGAGGCTCACCCCCTTCCCCATCCTTCCCTATCCCCTATCCCTTAAAGGTCGGCAACGCAACAGTAACACTATGTGTTGCTGGTGTCCATGGGTGGCGTTGGTTGCTTACCATCAGGTGACACGCCTGCTCGTTTGCCCTCCTATCCAATAAAAAAATGAGAATTATTATACACAAAAACACTAAATCAAGAATCGTGCCTTATGGCGCTCTGGTGTCTCTGTCTACCCCGCAAAGTACTTGGTATAATGTTTTGTATGTACAAATATAAAATTAATTCATTATTAACATACAAATATATATATTGTATCCTTTCTTAATAACTGTGGTCAAACCTGCACGCTTGTTAACAAATAACGGACGTATTGACTTGTTTTACAACTGTAAAAGTATTAACACCGATGCTTGTATATTATTATAATGATTGACGATATTATTCGCCTTCGTCTTCAACGACGATGAGCGTGTCTAATGATGATGAGGTCATCACATATAGGTACATCATCATCAGGTCGGTACACAACGTGATTTATAATTTGATTTATGAATTAGTGTTAGAAAAAAAATGTTTCAAGTGAAAGGATGCTCCATCTTGCTGGTAACATGTCCTGTTTCATTAGGTGATCGCGAAAGGTCCGGAGACCCACTCCCTTTCCCCGTTCCTTCATATGAGAGATATAGGACGACAACGCAACTGTAGTATCTGTGATTTTGGGGTCCATGCTTTCAGCTGACCCGTTAAACTGAAAAAATAATATACGTAGGTACGTACATACACGCTGAAAAAACCTTATTAGACGACGCAGTCCAAGAATATTCATTTATTATTAATCCAAGCTTAAAATTTCATAATTTTCCAACAAAAAGAAAGTTTTAAATTCCTTACAATGAATTTAAGATGCGAATATAAGAAGATTATCTCGTAAAACTGGGCCGAGTTCATTTTGTCCTCCATTGTGGGGGTATCTAATAAAAAGTTATATTAGCTGTTAAGAAGTGTGGGCTTTTGTATCTGATACTTAAAGCTCAGTGGAACATTAACTACCCTTAAGCTCGCCTTAGGTGGAACATGTTCGTAGCTGTATTTATTTATGTTTTTACATGAAGCTTGGTGATAAACTACATTATTTTTCTCCGATACCTAATTTTTGAGATAAGGTAGTATTTAAAAAACAGTTACTACTTAGATGTATCACAACAAATATAATAGTCTCGGTGGTCCAGTGGTCGAGCACACGGCTTCTGATCCAGAGCCAGTGTCAGGATTCGAACCCGGACGGTTCGAATCCTGACACTGGCTCACACCAATGACTTTTCGAAATTGTTTTCGGAAGTTATGTGTTAAAAATATCGATGACTGAAAAACTTTGTGCCCGGTTTGGCAATAGGTTCGCCACCTATTCCATTTGGGACGTAAACATAACGGCGAGACTAGGCTTAACAGCCTCTGCCTTCTGGTAACAAAGGCTTGAAGTTATGTTATGTTATGTTTACAACAAATATTTCTAGGAATCCTTTTCGTATTTGTTAGGCTGTTCCGCCACCTATACCACACTAGTATCAGACGCTACTTACCATCGGGTAGAAATAGACGTGAAGTCACAAATAATAAAATATACTTGCAGTCCTCGAGGTCAACATCAGCTACGTAAAGTTGTTAAGTTTTTTCAATTAAATTAGCGGTATATTTCGCGTATGCGTATATTTAAACGTATATTTAAGCTTCTCTCTTTTCATATGGTTGCCATATATGATCATGACCATTTAATTAACTACCCGACAGATATAAAGATATAGTGGTAGAGCCACACAGCTGCATGAATGGGCTGGCTCGACTGATAAAATAAAAGATAGAACGACCTCTCAGAATATCCAGAGACCCCTCCTTCTCATCACCTCTTTCCTCTTTTAAGTCCTATTCCCTAAAGGGCCGGCAATGCAATTTAACAGTGATGTACCATCAGGTGACCAGCGTGCTCCGATCTCATAAAGAAAAATAGAAGTCAGGGTTTTTTGGAATCAGGTTTCAATGTGTACGATAAGCAAGTGGTACTAAACAATACATTCGAAATATGACAAAACGAATATTGTAATTAATATTTGTTATTAATGAACAACTGATCGTACGCCGATGAACAGATTTAAGTATATATAAATATATAATAATGCCTTACAAACTTGATCGAAGAAATTATTTCAAATCGTTTTCATTGTGTTGTAAACAGTGACAAGTTGTTTATCAACGCCTTCACCTATATTGAGTATTCGCCCACATTGATATTCCGTGTTTTGTTTATTTAAAAGGGTACAACCATTTGCATCTTACTATTTTTAACGTATTTTGTCAAATGAAATATTAGTTGGTAATTTGGTCACAAGTTTTCAAACACATTTTCATGCCTTTTTGTGCCTTAAGGTATACGGCGGCTATTAAAACCTGCCAAATTTTGACTTCACAAATTAAATAATGGTTGGAGTCTATCCTTTGACATCAAGATTTGAACCCGATTTGATTTAGAAGCAGCCAGCTCGATCTTCAGACCGACGAGTCAATGATATTAGGCATAATTTTCAAAAAAAAAAAACATGTATTAGTCGTTGGTTTCCAAGTTGGGTCCTCTTAAACATAAAAAGCCTATCAAAATATCAGCTATATTTTAATGCGTAAAAAAATCTTTGCACTTGTGTAGGTGTGTGACAGAATTGTCATACTGCTTCTTGCTGATTGTTGAGTGGAAAAAACTTTCTGAAGACGACGAGGATTTTTTTTTAATTTACCAGTTGTAAATTTGACAGTTACGTAATTCAATAAGTAGTAACTGAAGTGAAAATGCCAGTTCACAATATACCATTCAAACATATTAAATGCTAATGTATTCAATACAGCCATTGTCTAATATTCAATTCACAAAATAAAAGAAAAGATATATAATTATAATGGGAGAATTACTTAAAAAAAAAACTTTTATGAACATGCAAAATTGCCCAGATTTCTTACGATATTATTTGTGAGGTTATTCAATATCATTAAAGTTCTAGCATAATAGAGGCAGGCAGACAGAATATAAACGCTTCAGAGAACATACATTATTAGACAAATACGTTGAGTAACTTGAGGAGTTTCTAAAAAAATAAATACTGTATTTTTTTCTTTTTTGGAAAGCAGGATTATTGCGGTTTGCCAGTATTTTTTTTTTCAGCAAGTTCTTAGTGAAAGAGGTCGTATAATTAAACCTAAGAGTGAATAAGTTTGAATAACGCCTTTTTTGAGCAGCAGTTACGTCATGACTCGTCGAATTTTTAAGTCTCAAATGAAATAGTTGGTGGAACCTACTGGTAGTACAATTTTTCTACATCAGAGACAATTTGATCAGTCAACAAGGTATAAGTCAGGTTTCATACTTAAGACTTTTGGATTCAGAAGCGGATTGCTCGACATTTAGAGCACTAGATGTTTCTCTCAGCTCCGATTGCGTGCCTAATGGCAACAATGTTTAACTAAAACATTATATTTTAATGAAACGACCGTTTATTCCTACTTTCATATAAGAATAAAAAATGTCGTAAGAAATCTATTAATATGTTAAGAAATCCTTAAATTTCCCACGGGATGAAATTTTATTTCAGTAGTAAAGTGTGGTTCGCCACCTATTCCATTTGGGACGTAAACATAACGGCGAGACGAGGCTTAACCGCCGATGCCTACACCTTCCACTAACCAAGGCTAACTAGCTAGTGAAACTTTACGTTCTTGCTGTATTTTTTACACACATTTTCACACATATTTATTTACAATAATAAGAAGAAATAAATTACATATAACATAACTTCAGGCATTTTGTTACCCGAAGGTGTAGGCAGCGGCTGTTAAGCTTCGTCTCGCCATTATGTTTACGTCCCAAATGGAATAGGTGGCGAACCTATTGCTATACCGGGCACAAAGTTTTCAGTCATCGATATTTATCACACATAACTTCCGAAAACAATTTGGAAAAGTCATTGGTGTGAGCCCGTGTCAGGAATCGAACCCGGACCTCTTGATCGGAAGTCGTGTGCTCGACCACTGGGCTACCGTGACTATATAAGAAATTCGAAAGAAAATTAATAAATTAATTACATTATTTACAATATGAAATCAAATTTATCCATATCTCGGTCTACTGGCAGCGTGCCCAGAAAACTGACCACATTGCCACGCTGAATGAAAATGCTAATCCTTTGTGCGAAGAATAGACCAGCCCTCTAGTCGCAACAGTCTTCGATCAGCCTGTTTGCAAGATCTTTATAAAGTGCACGAGCACTCGGACCCCATGTCCCCAAATTTATTCCATTTCACACTAGTTTTAACAGTCACACATTATATTTTTACTATTTCATCATAAGTATAGATATCACGTAAATAATATGCTGTCTCATTACCACATTATTAAAAGTCGTGAAGGTACAAGAAATCGTGTAAAACACACAATAAACAAAGTCATCAATTGATGTCAACCACGGAATGAAAATTCGTGAGATCGTTAGAAGATAAAATTTATCTCATTCAACTGTTCTTAGTCGTAAGCGACTCAGAGCTTTTCGGTTTAATCACTAATCTTTCATTTTCCGAAATTACATTACTTTATATTATATTCTCGGGAACAATGCTTCAAAATTATTTAATTTTTGAAATGAGGTTTTTGGTCCCAAGAGACTAGACTTGATAAAATTAAGTCACATTAATAATATACTAAGTAAATATTCTTTCTCAGTTGATAAATGATGGATTTCAGCGTGGTCTTGTGAAGAGGAGCGTCATTGTATTAAGGGGTGGATAGATGGCACAGTTTTATTATTATAGATAAAAGATTGTAAGTGTCTTAGTATTCCATTTATGTTAACAAGATTATTATTAAGTGTTATTAAGTTTAAAGAATTATCATAAGTCTTCTTAAGAGTCACGTTTAGTATGTTGCCTTATCACTTTAAATTAATCATTACTTAGTATAAAACAAAGTCGCTTTTCGCTGACTGTCCCCTTATATGCTTATATCTTTAAAACTACGCAACGGATTTAGATACGGTTTTTTAATAGATAGAGGGTGTCAACGGGGTTTATGTATAATTCATGTATGATGTAGTAAAGAAAAATTGTTATTTTTGATGCGGACCAAAGTTCGCCGGGTCAGCTAGTTATTAATGAAAGTGGTTTCTAATCAAAGTATTTATGCCACCAATAATCAAGGTAACATGTATTCAATAGAAAAATTAAGAAACGATCATTATATATTGACAATAACAGAAGGTCTTAGTTTAATTAATTGATGTATATATGTATTTAATTAATGAGTAAGTTTTATCAATGCCCACGCACACCACAAGTTGGTCATGTACCATAGAATAACGTCAACAATAAACCCATCAGTGCTCATTAATCTTATTGTCTTCGTGGTTTATTTATTGCCTCCAGGTCTTGGACACGGCTAACAATCGGCTGCATTTAATTTAAGTTAGCTATTCCTTTATGAGTTATTAGAGTGAGGCACCTCGTTGTAAGCTGCACAAGCAGTTAAACTTCATTTCAAGGTTCTGCTGGACTTTTATGATCGAAGAATTTTCTAGCTTGATAATAAAATGTGCGTCTCCAGGTGCCTGACATAAATGACAAGTTAAACTAATCTAAGTTGTAGTATATCGTACACTAAATACTTAGTAGGGAGAAGAGAATAACTTTGTTGAAGAGTGAGAGAGCAGAAGCGTGCCTACTGTTGTGTTAGGCGTGCGAAAGAGAAGTTAGACGGCCGTACCCACAGAAACAGATCAAGATAGAACGGCGAATAGGCGTGGCAAGCGTGCCAAAACCATGCACTATATTCCATGCTTTTCGAAACTCGCTCTCAGTACGCAACGAGCGTTCCTGCCCTGCGTTCAGGACGTAAAAAAATAGATAAAACGTCACATATATGCCTTATTGTGCTGTGGCAAATTGTAAAAACAAAAGTAGTGAAGCAAATATGAAAAAAGGAAATATTTCGTATGATCAGTAAGTATAGAAAATCAGTAGAAAGTATTTTTTTGAGATTATAAATTATTGTTTTACTTTTACTATGTTCAATAATTACGATCACAAATTTTATCGTTAATATTTCGTATATATTATAATCAATATTTTTTCGTTATGATAAATATCCATTGCTGTCCGCATTCAACGCTCGTATACAAAAACATTGCGCGTATAAATTATACGCGTAATGTACGTCGAATCGAACGAAATACACAATACACCTGCCAGTTGATCGCTGTGTCTGTTAATCGCTGTGATTGGTCTTCGAATGTTAGAGATGGGCACTCCATGTATCGTTGAGTCTTAGGACTTATCGATAAATTAATTCAATAATAATTCGAGTATCAGCTCATGTCTTGCTTTGTCCCTACTTTATTCTAACACCACAAATTTCAACCAAAGTGCTTCGTAATTACATTGGCAGCAGTTTATTTGACAGTATAAGTTTTCACCACTTTGACCAATCGCCGATGGAAAATCATCTCGTTCTTCTCAAACGGGCAGTAACCGAGGTATATGTCGATGTTCGGCTTCGTTATTTAACCAGGACTGTGAGGCCAACCCTTACAAAAAGGCAAATATTTAATAAATATGTATAGTTTCAAGGACAGTAAAATATTTATAATTAAATTTTATATGCTGTTGGAAAAATATGTTTTAGGTATTAATATGTCGGATTAAAGTATTTAACATGTTTTACTTTCTATGATTATCGTTACACAAAATCAATAAAGTTGGTAAAATAGAAAAATAATAAATTTAACACACGTTGCAGATATTAACATCGATAATCTAATGAGTGTGTCTCCTAACTAGTCGTCCCGCTCACAATGAAAATGACGTCACGCTGTGGGCGTGGTTTTTCAAAAAAGTGACACGCTCGAAATGTATGGAAATATGACATCGCGGCCGTTCTATCTTGATATATTTCTGTGGCCGTACCGCATCACGTAACAAAGCGGTTTCAAAATATAGTGTACTAGACTTCTTGAATCAGAAGCGGGGTGCTAGCCACTGCGCCGTCGAGACTGTTTTTAACTTTTTATTGTACTTTTTTTCTATTTTGATTTTTAAACAGTCCTGAAGTTGCAAAACTTGCACAATCGTTAATATTCGCGTCGGCGTCTGACTCGAATACATTCGCCCACGCGTCCAATGGAGCACATATAGTCACTTGTTTAAAAAATAATTAAATACTTTTATTTATATAGATTTCTTTTGTAAACAATTTGCGTAATCCAACTCTCGTAACTCTAATTAATATAATGGGTTCCGTCCGTGTTTGATTACTTAAAACATGCCCACAAGAACACATATTCATATAAGTTTGCTAGTAAATGTCTAAATATAATTTGCCAATTGTAATCTCAATCAGATAAATGACGAACAAACAAACAAGGATATCTGTATATTAAACACTGCTAATAATATTTCTATAAACAAGGGCGTTCTCTAGGGATAGTTGGTGCGTTCAGAGATAAGGCCACGAGTGACTTCAATATTTGATATAAGCCTCACATAAGCATCCTTGTCAGTTATTACGAAATCTTGGTCGGAACCGTTATTGACTTATGGTACTCAGAACCCGTTTAAACAATACCCAATAATATCCCTGTCTATTGCGGGATTTCCTCATATGTTTATTAAATCTACTAATATTATATAAGCTTATATAGTTTTCTTTATTTGCTACACTTTTACTCTGTTCCCCTCAACTCATCATCACTAAATCTTATAGGTGTAGACATTGTCAAAGCTAATGACCAACAGCCGAATGAGCCAAACAGGCTAATGACGAGAAACGTAGTTAGAGTGTCGGCGGGATCTATTCCAGACTCACACCAGTGACTAGGAATTCTTTTCGGAAGTTCCATCTTTGCGCCCTGTAATGCAATAGGTTCTGCCACTTATTCCGTTTAAGATGTAACGTTTCGGTAAATCGATGCTCGATAGCTGCTGCCTATAACTTGGGATAAAAAAGGCGTGAAATTAAGTATGTATGTTACTATGTACCTGAGTATCAAAACCAAAAACGTAAAAACTGGCGCTAGTTTGACCGGCTCTGGAAGTTTTGTGATCTGTTACCTACATGTGTGTTGCGCTAGTTGCACGCCAATGTAATGTTGTCAACCCCTAATATTTTATACGGATTTAAAACGGAAACCCTATGTATAAAACAGGCGGTTAATGGGGTTCGATTCCGGGATACTTGTAGCCTGTCAAGTGAAACTTCCTGGCGCAGACCGTGACCGCGCGCGAGGCCAGTCACGACCACCGCACTTGTCCAAGTATTAGAAGGTGAGCGTATTTAAACTTGACCAAATACTTTTTTGTATTAAATATCACCACGCAACATCTAAAGATCCTCACAGCACTTCTTAAATAGGTGGCGCTATTTGCTTACCATTAGGCTCATTTGCCCCCTATCCCATAAAAAAGAATAAAGCCCAAGTTCATAAATTATCTACAATATTTCCTTCTTAAAAGTATTATTATGTGTAACAATATTATTCATGGAAGAGTGTTATTGATATAAGAGTGTATTCATGGAATATTATTCATGACTAGCACAGGCTCCACCGCTGTAGAATAACAGCGGTGGAGCCTGTGCTAGTCATGAAAGATGAAAAAAGTACCAAACTAAAGAGTGGATTTAGATTTAGCTGTGGTAGAAGGTGCCACAAAGGTGCCAAACTGGGAAATCTCAAATCAGTAATTAAATTAAGTTAGGTGTATAATAACATAACATATCTTCACGCCTTTTTCTACCCGAATGTATAGGCAGTGGCTGTTAAGCCTTGACTCGCCGTTATGTTTACGTCCCAAATAGAATAGGTGGCGAACCTATTACCATACCGGGCACAAAGTTTTCAGTCATCAATATTTGTCATACATAACTTTCGAAATGAATTTCGACAAGTCAATGATGTGAGCCAGGATTCGAACCCGCGAGCTCTGGATTCAAAAGCGGGGTGCTCGACCACTGGACCACCGAGATTATTGGTGGATAAAAATTCTTAAAAAATGTCTCTTGTTGCACTTAGTTCTCGCTGCCTAACCCGCACACGTAGTCATGTATACTACAAAAATGGTCGTTGATGACATTCGATCTGCCATCGACAAACATTAGCCACATTTTATTTTCTTCCTTTTAAACAAAACCACTTCAACTTTCAGATCGTCTTGCATATTCACAAGTTCTCGAGGGAAATAAATCTTTTCGTAAATATCTGATGCTTTTAAAGGCTATGTCGGTGTCACTCACCATGAATTATCACCATGTTTCTATTTATGTATCAACTTCACTTTGTCTTCTTATAAAAGTTTAATAAAAATACAAAAAAAAAGTTTTCTTTGTCCTCTGGTGAGCGCGCGATACAAATAAATTATTTTAACTGCTACGAGTGTCCTTGTGGGAGACAAGGGTGAAATTCACTGGGGTGACGAAAGTCGGTATTATTTTCTTAAACGTTTTCACGCATTTTTCATCCGAAGATATAGGCAGCGGCTGTTACGACTTGACTCGCCGATTTTTTACGTCCCAAATCCAATAGATGCCGGCACCTAATATATCGTCGTCAACATGCAATTATCACACTTAACCTCCGAAAAGAGTTTCGAAAGTCTGGCAACCAGGAATCGATTTCTTGATTCAGAAGCCCGGTGTCGGCTTTAGACCACCGAGACGGCTATTCCACATGATGTATCCTGATAGAAAGTATAGAGCAGATAGATGTTATGAAATATCGATGTTACTTAATCAGCAGGTTGGCTGTGACCCAAGAATAAATATATATAGCTAAAAGATTTGTTTGTTCTAGCACTGAATGACAGTATTCTGAAAGAATGTCTCAGATTTTCAGGGGAATATCTGAGACATTCAAAAGGCAAGAGGGAGGCGGAGCAGGGGCTGCGCCTCCCTCTTGCCTTTCTTGTTATCTCCAAGAATTCTTAAAGCCTCTAGTTTTCTAAAATAAATAGTTTTGTATTTTTTCTAGCTGCCTGATCTCTCTTCGATTTGGCTAAAGCCAAAACTGCATATACAACACCAGATTATATCTTATAGTAGCTCCTAGCAACACTCACTTGTAGTAAGAATCTAGACTAGTACTTCACATCAAATGATCTCTTGATGCCCTACTTCCCAGATAATAATCGACTGCCATTTCAAGTACATAACGAAAATAAAGGTTCCTAATAGTGGAAGTAACCTTAACCCTTTTAAGTTCATTCTTGTACCACACTTAGACACTCAGTGCTAGCAAAGCGTTGCTCTCACGATCTCCTTGAAGACAATATTGAATGTCTTATATTAACTATCTAGATTTCCTGATAGATTTAGAAATAATATATTGCAGCTAAGATAATGGTGAAATGTCTACACATCTTACGATACAGCCATTTAGTATTCAAAGTTGGTGGTATAAAACGTCTTAATTATTAGACCACATCTCTTCCCGTAGGTGTCGTAAGAAGCGACTAAAATATTCAATTTGGTGTGCACTACCTATCCTATTAAATACTAGATTATATCGCACTTCGACTGAATTAGACATCTAGTTTGGTTTACATAAAGGTCCCGAGTTTGAGTCTTGTCTCACATCAACGCAAGCTATTCGAAACAACTTCAGAATAATATATCTATCATTGGTGACCAACAAAAATGTGTCCGAAAATGAGCACAATTTTCCAAAAAGTTTGTTTATCGAGGTTTAATTTCTTCTGCCTACACCTAGATACAGAGATATTTTTATCAATTGTGCTAATTTGCTTTAATCACACAATCAGACACACTAACACACAAACATGACCGTCTGTCTGCAGTACAATAGATGGTTTTATAAGATTTCTTTATCAATACTATTGATGGAATGGTTCTCATCTGCGGCAATAATTGTTGTAAGTTCTTGGATGTCAATCTGCTTTAATTTTCTTCTTCAGCTTTGTTTTTGAGATTCTCACGAGATGTTTCCTATTATTAATTTTATCGCGCGCTAAATTCCGTTATTATTTCGGAGAATATGAAAATATCGGTGTTTTGTTAGCAAATGGCACTTGTCTACGTTCAGTATACTTGTTCTATAAATTTTGTTTTTTTTTTGTACCGACAAAGAGCAGGTATTTTTAATGATAAATCTGTATTTTATAACCATGAGTGTCGTTTGTGAATTTTTTTTCATTTGTTTATTTGCAAAAGAGGTTAATTAAAAAAGTATTCCTCTTGTATTTCGAGCTATATTTTTTATTGCCTTGTTGCAGTCGAGCTGTTGTTTTTGTTTTAATTTCATTTATGAACATAACATAATATAATAATTATAATTACATAGTATAAAACAAAGTCACTTTCCGCTGTCTGTCCCCTTATATGCGCATATCTGTAAACATACGCAACGGATTTTGATGCGATTTTTTTTTATAGTTAGAGGGTGTCCACGGTGTGGTTTTGATCTATAATTCATGTATAGTGTAGTGAAAAATCAAGATTTATTGCACTTTAATTGCAAACGCTGGCTGAACCCTAAGTGATAGATCAAAACAATGTTCTACATTATTAAACACCTTTAGAAGGTCTACAAAAAAGTCCGCGAGGGCATATGTCTATCACTTAAGGATAACCCACAATGACCATTTTTGTTTTGTTACTTTCTGCGAGAAACAATGAGTTATTTACGAAGCAATTTTAAACATTGCAGCATTAATTGTCATCCAATTAATTGTCTTAAATAGATTGTGCTTTTAATATATTGGCCCTTTACAGTATGTAATTTAAACAAATATTTACGAAGATATTACAGTATTAACATAGCGGGACATAGTAGTTGCGTTGCGCGCCAAAACGCGTGCCGATAAATGGCACAAATTGAACTTTTTAATATCCAAATTTTACTCATTTATTTCTTTTGATGCGGAACAAAGTTCGCCGGGTCAGCTAGTTGTAGTAATATAGTAGTCTATTAGAGAGGGTAGTTAACTCACAAAAATTTCGAGATGGCGCTTGTCGGTTTCGACTTCGTCGTGAGGGTGGGATAGGTTGTATTATATTCGGAATTTCCAGCGAAAATTAAAAGTATTGAGAGTTTTTCTTGTGCAAGCCTGTAGTTACATTATTCCTGATTTTTTATATTCAAAGACGTACACAGTATTTCTTCGCATTCGCCTAATAAACTATTAGGTACCATGGAATCGGTAAAGTCATAACAAAGTCACAAATCATCGGATTTTTATTGATTTAATATTACAATTTATTCTGTCTATGTATGTTTGTGTAACAAAAATGGGTGATCCGTTCCTGGACCAAGTCGGAGACCGTTCGACTTCTTAAATTACAGTTTGTAGTGGCTTGTTAAGAGTCTCTGCACCAAGTTGTCTAAGTGATAAGAATAGAGAGATTGTCTATTTAAATTTTTCTTTTATTTTCATTGAAATGTGGAAGATGGTCAAACCTATCACCATAAATCCGGTACAATTTCGAAAAGTCATTCGGGGATTTTTGACTCACGACTCGAATACATGATTTATATATACTATATATACTTACATACAGGTCTAAAATTTCGGTTTTTTTTATTATTTAATACATAATTCTAAATTAATAATATTCTAAAAATGTCCAGGTATCGATCTCGGAATCGTCGCCGTAAATTTACACACTAAACGTTTTGTGTTTAGAAATACACTAGCTGACCCGGCGAACTTTGTTCCGCAACAAAAATAATAAATGAGTAAAATTTGGATATTAAAAAGTTCAATTTGTACTATTTATCGACACGCGTCTTGGCGCGCAACGCAACTATGTCCGCGCTATGGCCCGCTATGGTAATACTGTAATATCTTCGTAAATATTCGTTTAAATTACATACTGTAAAGGGCCAATATATTAAAAGCACAATCTTTTTAAGACAATTAACTGGATGACAATTAATGCTGCAATGTTTAAAATTGCTTCGTAAATAACTCATTGTTTCTCGCAGAAAGTAAAAAAATATAAATGGTCATTGTGGGTTATCCTTAAGTGATAGACATGTGCCCTCGCGGACTTTTTTGTAGACCATCTAAAGGTGTTTAATAATGTAGAACATTGTTTTGATCTATCACTTAGGGTTCAGCCAGCGTTTGCAATTAAAGTGCTAAATCTCGAAAATTATCATTTTTTCTTTACCGCATCATATATGAATTATGGATGAAAACCACCCTGTTGACACCCTCTAACTATTAAAAAAAACCGCATCAAAATCGAGTTTTAAAGATATACGCATATAAGGGGACAGACAGCGGAAAGTGACTTTGTTTTATACTATGTAAATATAATTCTTACTGAATTAATACCAAGTGCCACTGACAGCTAAAATGATGGATACAAAATTTTACGATCAACGATTGAGTAGTTTATGCGTGAAAACATAACAAATGATCATAAACTTTTATAATTGTGTTGTAAGGGCATGCATATTATTAAATGTACACGAGGACGTTTGTTTTTTTAACCGACCGTTTTATATCTTCATGAAAGACTACATATTATTTAAATTAAAGATAACTACATCCTTTTTGAAGTCTTTTTTTATGTTCTTCCACTTTCCTGTACTAATAAATCGCATTCTTACCATTTATCAGCTCATTCCTATACACTGGACCAAGCACAGTTTAAATCTTTAGTAGTATCTGTAAAGCAAACTAGCTGTTTATTTGCCCAGAATATGTCCTTTAGAAAATTGCCAACATGAAATTGCAGATGATGCACTTCTATTGCACATAAAGCTTCTACTCTATGGTAAGAATGCTATTTATTGGTAGAGGAAAGTGGAAGAACATCGACTTTTATCGTCTCACGATTATTTATTTTGGTTTTATCGATGTTTTTACGAGTTTTCACGTTAACCGATAAAGCCGTGTCGCATGTTTATTGGTTTTACAAATTTACATGCGGCAATAAAAATTAATTGGTGTATCTATTCAGATATGAAGAGGAATATTAGCTTTTTAGATTTGTGTTTTTCTAAATGATTTTCTTAACCAATGGTCGCTTCATTAGTGTAGAATTTTAATATTACTAGATATATTACTATCTTCACCTGCAAGTAAAATAGGCGTTCAGTTACAAAAATATCTAAACATTAAATGTTACATGAATTGTTATTGTAAAATGACTGAAATTAATATTGTTTCAGGTGTACGGGGGCGCTAACAAAATACGTCAAAACTGGATTCCAAGTGAGAACATCAGCGGCATGGATTCCGAGAGGTGTGTGTGTATTTTTATATTTCTTTCATAATACATAAAAGAACAATAATATGTCCCAGGTTCGATACATATTGATGACATAGTGCACTTAGTGGAAAAAAAATCTGGTTGCCTGTAAAGTCGGTTTTACGGGCGAAGATTTTACGTGACAACGTCTTTTTCTCGGTAGAATATTTATTGATATGAATATAATTAAGTTGAAGGCATTTGCTCGTCCGTTTCCATTGTTTTGAGAGTGGTGATTCCTGTTGAACATTTGAAATTGAATGGATGAATTTTTAATTTTAAAGAATCAATTTGAAAATCAAAACACTTATTCAGATCGAAGGTTCAAATTTTTGCTAAATAAATTTGAAATTAATTAAAATTTGTAATTGTAAATGATGAAGTTGAAAATTAAAACATTTACTTAAATTAGATGTTAAAATTCTTGCTCAACACAGTTTAAATCAAGTTTTCTTATATCTGCCACTTTTTCTTAATATTTGTAATTTTAAAGAATCAATTCGAAAATCAAAACATTTATTCAGATCGAAGGTTCAAATTTTTGCTAAATAAATTTGAAATTAATGAAAATTTGTAAAATAATAATTAATTAATTAATTAATTTTAAACTAATAATTTACTTAACACTATCAACATTTATCAATAGTATGACATAACCTATAAACTCAGTTTCTCAACTTTTGTGTCAATCTAACAATTAATCAATCAATCATAGTTTACGATAATGAAATATCAGTGTACAATTATTTACCTTTATTGTTGTAGTTGTTGTAAATGACGAATCTAAGCACTCCACATTTTCACTACAGACACAGCTGACGATACTTTAACCACACGTGTGAACTTGTATTATGACGCTTTCTTGTTTTTCCAACGCCAAGAACGTTCGAGAAAGACAAAGACAGAGACACAAGCATGCGCCGATTCAATGCGCCTAATTCTCTAGTGCTGCGCGCGCGGCAGACCGATCATAGTTGAGTGGGAGAGAGACGCAAGGCATTCGGCGGGCCTCTCTCTCGTTCGGTGACTCATCGTAACGTTACCGAGCGTTACACTTTTTCATAAGTGACTCCCAGCCGCAACCTAATTTAAGACGTTGTCACGTCAAAAGTTGTAATAGGTATTCTTAATAGAGATACAGTGGTAGAGTCTTGCTCCTCTTGGAATATCGGCGTGAAGTCGTTCGTGCCGCGTTTCGTTCGGCGAAAGAGGTATCGGAAGGCCCGATCCCTTTCCCTCCTACTCCCTTAAATGACGGGAACTCACCACCGGGTTTATTGGCTGTGAGTGGTTGCTTACCATCAGGTGACCCACTTGCTCTTTTGCCCCCCTATACCATAAAAGAGAGAAATAAAGCAATTCTGCCCACACCATCAAACCGATAGCGTAAAGTTTAAATAAAGTACTTCTAATATTTCTCAAATTGTCGAATTGAACAGTGAATAATATTCCAGCAATAATAATATATTTCTAGTCTAGACTCATTTATCAAAGTGACTTTGGTAAAAATTTGCTGACAATTTACACAGACCAACTGCCTCACATAACTCAGCTCAGAAAAGTCATTAGTGGCACCAGGATTCGAACTCGAGACCTCTCGGATAGTAGTCACGTTGTAAACAGCATCGAATTACGAATTTCTTTTATTTTTTGTTTCTTCTTAATACCGTATTGCTGTGATCGTATATTTCCGCGGCGCGAACAGCTACACCCATATAAATAAATCCTACAAGTGTAAGTAGCGGGCGTGCCCACCCTCTTTTAGGGGTAATAAATAAACAAGCTAATTGTAAGGGTTAGCGTATTATAAATCATAGTAATTTTGCCAACGCTCGAGTAATTTTGACGCAACACAGCTGCTGTGAAAATAAATATATCTTTAGTTACATTGAGAGTACATTTTTTACACTTGTTTTTAAAAAGGTTTTAATTGATATATGTGGTAACGTCCGGTTTTTTTTTACTTTACCATGAGATGGATGGATGTATAATGGATGGATGGATGCGTAAAATACTAAATGAGGATGAAAGTTACGCTAATGACCGAGAGGTTAAGGGGAAATCGCTTTGCGTGGTATCGGAATGTACCTAATGTGGATGGATGATACACGTGTCCCAAAAATAATGATAAATTTAGAGAAGAGGAAGACCTGAGGAAATATGAATGGATTTTGTGGAAAATATTCATGATTATGAAGGGTGTTAAGTGTGGCAGAAGCGAACGGTAGGGAAGTGTGGACGATGATAGTACCTACTGTCAGTTTTGAACAGTTACAATTATAGACATTTTGAAATATTTGCCAATATCCGTGGAGTGGTATTTACTTTACCAGCAATTATTTTCTCATCCACGTACAAAAATGAGTCCTGCAGTTCGCTGCATGAATGGGCCAGCTCGACAGGTGAAATACTTTCGTTACCAGCGGCGTGATGTAGCTCGTGCCGCGTTTCGTTTGGTGAGAGAGGTTTTCGGAGGCCCGATCCTCTTTCCCCTTCCTTTCCTCTCCCACCCCATTAAAGGACAGCAATGTACCACGGTATTCATGGGCGGTTAGTAGTTGCTTACCATCAGGTGACCAACTTGCTCGTTTGTCATCCTATCCCAAAAAAAACTATAGTATGGATGATCGTATAGTATTTGGACGCTATTATATCCTATTCTGTGGCATCAAATGTTTAATTATTATTATTTATTTTTTTATGGGATGGAGGGCAAACGAGCAGGCGTGTCACCTGATGGTAAGCAACCAACGCCGCCCATGGACACCAGCAACACAGATAGTGTTACTGTTGCGTTGCCAAACTTTAAGGGATAGGGGAAAGGAAAGGATGGGGAAAGGGGGATGGGCCTCCGGGCACCTCTCTCACCGAACTAAACGCGTCATGAACCACTTTACGTTGATCTTCTGAGAGGTCGTGGTATTTCACCGGTCGAGCCGGTCCATTCATGCAGCGAACTGCTTGGCTCTACCACTGTTAAAATGATGATGATTAAGAAAAAGCCTGGCCTTATAATAAACACCTACCTACATAATATATACTTATAACAGTCTGTTTATGTATATAGCAGATGTAAGCCGTATAAACAAACAAATTAATCCTGTTTCACGCAAATCAATTAGCTAGGTTACCTTTAACCCACTTTGCTCTGAAGCTTGGAAACTTCAATATTTAATTAAATAATTATTGAACTACCTTCATAACATAACATACAACAAAATAATATAAATTCACTCCTTTTTTACCCGAAGGTGTAGGCAGCGGCTGTTAAGCCTCGTCTCGCCATTATGTTTATGTCCCAAATGGAATATGTGGCGAACGTAATGCTATACCAAAAGGCACAAAGTTTTCAGTCATCGATATTTATCACACATAACTTCCAAAAATAATTTCGAAAAGTTATCGGTGTGAGCCAGGATTCGAACCCGCGACTCCTTGATTCAGAAGCGGGGTGCTCGACCACTGGACCACAAAGACTTTTAACTAAGATATTGTAACATAATATTCAAGTTTATGAATTTAAGTTTTCCACATTTTCAACATACTAGTTGTTGCTCGCAGCTTCGCATGGTTTGGCTATATTCTAATGTAAAATAATTTACCATTATATAAATAATTATATTATTCACCCTTCAGTGTGAGCTTAACCGAACTGCGAAAATGTTCTTTTAAATACTCCTGATACTTAAACGCTTGAACGACATTGCAGTCATTAAATTATGCCTATATTTAAAGTTGAACTTACAGATATAGATATAAGTAGAAACTTAAATACAGACAACAAAAAATTCTAAAAACTGTTATTTAAGCTTCTATTGCTGTAATAATGACCCTCCCACATTAGTTTTTCTCTGATATCTCCGTTATATAGATGTGACCCCGTTTAACTTTTCTGGCAAATAATAGACCATATCAGTTTAAGACATCACAAACACAAGTTATTTTTAGTTTCCCCAAGCAAGAGTTTAGTCGTTTAATAATATAATTCAAGAGCACCTTATATAATGTAGGAGGCTTGCCTGGACCCATAAACTATTTAGGTACACTCAATACCCGACACCGCTGGCTACAATGAAGGTCGTCTGAATCTTTTAGTGGAACACTGTCTTGTACTACGACGAGCTCGTTCCATATATCTTGGGTAATTTTATTAACAACAGACGTGGGTTTATCTAGTGATATAAAGCATTGCAAAAACAAGGAAAATCGAGACAATATTATGGTCTCTCTCGCTCGTATGTAACCGTGGTGGCCAGTTTACATAACATAACTTCACGCCTCTTTCTACCCGATGGTTTAGGCAGCGGCTGTAAAAGCCTCGTCTCGCCGTTATGTTTACGTCCCGAATGGAATAGGTGGCGATCCTATTGCCATACCGGGCACAAAGTTTTCAGTCATCGATATTTTTCACACATAACTTCCGAAAAGAACTTCGAAAAGTCATTGATATGAGCCAGTGTGATGATTCGAACCCGCGGCCTCTAGATTTAGAAGCGGGTGCTGATGGATGAATTTTTATTTTTGCTTATACTTTAACTTGTGCTCGCCACTTCAACCTTGCAAAAATGTTAAAAGAAGTGAAATTATCTGATTAACACATAATTATTTGCCGAGTTATACACGATTTCCTCGAACCACTTCAAAGCCACAAGACGATTCAATTACAGAGAGAAGTCTGTCTGTATTTCACTATATTAGTGTTTTGTTGTTTGAACAATGATAAACCGGTATTGATTGATTGCTTCATATGTCTTGCACTAACTTTTGTCGCATTGCCCGGGTTAAAACTAAATCGTCTAGATAGACAATTTTAGGTGTTCTCATTTATTTTCGTGTAGAAGTGTGTTATCAGAAAATATTATTATGCCCATGAAATTGACAAAGAGCGTAGCTGTTTATTTGCAGAAGAATTTTCAAAATAGACACAATAAATCCAGATATTACCCTCCAGAAAGTCACTAAACTAGACCCAATATATAAAATGAGTATAGATTTAAGAGAGATATGTTTCAGAATTATGCTGTTCGCGTCCGATAATATTCCATTCCAGATAAAGTTTTAGTGTCAGAAGTTTACGTATTCACGGAGATAGACGCATATATTTTGTCGCCAATCTGACTGGAGACAGTTATCAACCGGTAGACAGAAAATTATTTAACGATTCCTAAACAACGTATTCACATATTTTTCTACTTATTTCTTTAAATCTTCAGGTATGAGTGAAAGTAATTTGATCAAAAGTAGTTTACCATAAAAGGGTTTTAGCTATATCTAAGTTTCGTGAAAAATATTCCAAAAATTATGTAAATACGTATATTTGTAGTACGGAGAAAAGAAATTCAGCAAAACCCAATTTTTATGCCAATGATGCTACTTTCATTACTGCTAAGGTGTATATATATAGATAGATACCTACAGCAAAACCAGAGTACGCTTTGCTGAACCTAGCAATGCTCGCCACCTAATTGAATGGAAAAAAATAATTCATTCAGCGAAATTCTACAGATCGTCAATATAAACCAAATTTCAAGGAATTGCGTTTATTTTTGTGACGCAAACAAAAAATATTACAAAAAACATCAAAGTTTATCGAAGCATGCTATTCGTCATCATCATCATCATCAGCTTATTGAAGTCCACTGCTAGACATAGGCCTCTCGGATCTCCCAATTTGCGCAACAACATCCGATTCTCTGCCTTCCGCATCCAGTCTTTTCCAGCAGCCCCTTTTAGAGCGTTTGACCATCGAGCTAGTGGGCGTCCTACACTACCCTTACCAAGTCGCGGTCTCCACTCTATGACCTTCTTGCTCCATCTTCCATCGGTTCTATCGGATGCTATTTACCATATGTTTTTCCAAACAGCCGTTGGTTTGTACCCAGATTTGGAATTCAAAAGCTCTTATCACTGAATTCTGTGATACAATTCGCTCGCCTTGTGCTGACTGTTAAGTAAAAAAAAAAATAAAGCTTCATTATATCTACGACTATCTTAAAATAACAATAACCTACTTGTTGATAATATAAATAAATAACTTATATTATAAATTGTTAAAAACATTCACCATTATGCAGATTTTCCATGACCCCCATCTGTCTGTCAGTTCATAACAATGTATTCACAAAATCTTAAATAATAACATTACACAAATTGTTCAAGAATTATCACCCAAAGATTTGTCATTGCGGTCATTGTCATTTTGTTCCGAACAAAAAATTGTTTTCTGAGGACGAATTTAACATTTATATTACGACTACATTTAACCCCCAACTTAGCTTGCTTTAAACCTCTGTAATAAATAAGTGAACTTTCCTATGTCCTTCGTGAGATCCTTCAGACAGAATGTATATAAAAAGTTTCACGATAATCAGTCGAGCAATTTCGGTGTCATATCTTCTAATATTTATAGTAAGTTAGCGAAGGGTTCAATAAGTGGCTTTACTAAATAAACTTTGTATCCCAGGATCGAAATTATTTAAAGTCGCAAAGATTGAAGATAAATAGCATTATGTAAGTTAAAAGCCGCATTGGGCTTGAATAAAAAGGTCACGCATAATACGAGCGGGGACATCTGTGTGACCTCGTTCATGTCCAAAATTGTATTTTGAAATCAACAATACTTTGCGACTGTGACTTTTGCGTTATAAATAAACCGCATTTTCAACTGACTGTATCAGAATTCAGAGGTGTAAGTTTCTTTGACGCGCAACCAGTCAAAGCTGTTTGATGGATTTCAACTTGAGAGCTATCCTCAGAACAATCTGAAACTCTGAACCATAAGAGTGTCGAGAGACATTATAAACCTTAAATCCCCTTCGGGCTTTTGAGTTCTTAGAATGATCTTATCCTGTTCAATATATCAAATTATATCAAAATAGATAGCTTTATTTTCATAATACTTCACAGGTACTTAAAAAATAGTCAATAATTTTGTAATACAATTACTAAAATTAGTGACTTAATCAATATCACTAAATAGTATAAAACAAAGTCGCTTTCTCTTTCCCTATGTCCCTTTATATGCTTAAATCTTTGAAACTACGCAACGGATTTTGATGCGGTTTTTTTTAATAGTTAGAGTGTGTCAACGGGGTGGTTTTGATCTATAATTCATGAATAGTGTAGTGAAAAAAATGATAATTTTCAAGATTTAAAACTTTAATCGAAAACGCTGCCTGAACCCTAAGTGATAAATCAAAACAATGTACTACATTATTATACACCTTTAAAAGGTCTATAAAAAAGTCCGCGAGGGCATATGTCTTGTCTTAGGGATAACCCACAATGACCATTATTATTTTTTAACTTTTTAAGAGAAATAATCGCTTATTTACGAAGCAATTTTAAACATTACAGCATTAATTTTCATCCAATTAAGTGTCTTAAATAGATTGTGCTTTTAATACAGATCGATATAGATGGCTATATTGATCTGTGTAAATGTGTGTAAATGGTTACAGCATGTAATTTAAACTAATATTTACGAAGATATTACAGTATTAACATAGCGGTACATAGCAGTTGCGTTTGCGCGCCAAAACGCGTGCCGATAAATAACACAAATTGAACTTTTTAAGATCCAAATATTACTAATTTATTTCTTTTGATGCGGAACGAAGTTCGCCGGGTCAACTAGTATAATATAAAACAAAGGCGGTTTCCGCTGTCTGTCCCTATGTATCCTTAGATCTTTAAAACGATGCAACGGATTTTGATGGTTTTTTTTTAAGTAGATAGAGCGATCCATGTGAGTGGTTTTTATATATAATCCATGAATAATATAGTAGAGAAACAGTGATCAATTTTGAGACATATAGCAATAAGCATAGCATAGCGCTTCAGTTGAAAAGTTTAAATTTTAATTGACAAGTGATAGATCAAAATTATATACTACATTATTATTAACCATATGAAGGTCTACAAAAAGTTCGTATGTCGATTTTTAAGGAAATCTCACAATGAAGATATTTTATTTATTTACTTTTTACAACAAGTAATAGCTTATACACCAAGCGAATTTAAACTTTAACAAAATTAATACTGAACCAATTAATCCTTAACCTTAAATAGATTTTACATTTATTAGAGATCAACATGGCCTTTTACAGAATATAATCTATGTAAATATTTTTAAATTTTACGGGCTAAAATGCACCGACATAGCGCTTGTGCGTGCCTATAAATAGAACTTAAAAAAAACGAGAACTTAATAGAATATTCAAGATAGTTGATTAGTGACGCAAATGTTCAACGCGTGGTCGTAGATTTAATCCTATCCTTGCGCAATTTCTCTTAAATCTCGTTGCAAATTCAATTGAAATATCCATTAAAATTTGTCTCCGTCGGCATCGTAATCATTGCGTATCATTTATAAATCGATTTGACGTAATAGTATCCGGAATTTTTGCTGTCACAGCTATTATTTTTAAATCGATTTTAAAAATTATCACATCACCAATTTAAAATATTATCATTTTACACTCTTGATAAAATTTTTTGGTTAAAGAAATCGTAATAAACATTTGGACTACACCCTGCTGGAGATTCAGCAGGGTTTTGTTGTATCGCTATTTATATTCCATTTAAAAATCAGTTGTGATAAAGAAAATCAGGCAGACACACAAGTATTCGGATCACCTCGTAGCAAGCGATCAGAGGGTCACAATTACCAGCCTTTCAGGGGAGGATGATGGAAAGGAGAGGGTGTTGACTTACGGATACCTCTCTAACTAACCTGTCAAGTTTTCCATCGGCGGATTCAGCCCATTCGTGCAGCGAACTGCAAGCCCGACCACTTATGGAAGCAATAGTCGGTGCACAGTGAAAAAAAGAAACAATTCAAGGATGGTATATATATACCACTATGCTGGCATTAGCTGTTCTCAATAAGTATTACAAGTCGTAATATTTTATTGTACTCTATACAATATCATTGTGCTGTTAGAATCACATCTAATGATGCGGTCTTGAACTGTTTGATACAGTTCAGATCGGAACCTTGGACTTTGGTGTAGATATATATATTTCACAATTGTTCATAATACTTTATATATAACGAACCGTGCTCTTGTGCAACGTTTAGATGAACTATGAATATTCATTGAAAATATAGATTTAATGGATGACATTCTCAAAGACTTCATCAGATTTAATGATGCTCAGAAAAGCCTTTTTCGTAATTTTTGGGGAGATTAAAGATGAAACAGTATTAAAAAGACTATGCAGTAGTTTATAGTGGAATGCTAGAACAAAATTCCTAAAGAAATGTTACTTTGCATTTGGTTTTTCTAATAAATATTATATTCATTTTAGTTTATTAAATATAGTAAACTTCAGTAGGATAGACCCAGACTTGAATCTTGTACCTCTCATATATATGACCACGAGTCAATTGAAATGGTTTACTGCTCTAAGACTACGAAAACCATCTTCTTGTAACTTGTGTGTCGTTGTGACACCCATACATAAAAGTAAATACATATTATCACCAAAGACTTAAAATATTTATTATGTAATTTATAATCCAGAAAACTACTTTCGTGTACACATCAATTATATATCAAAATGTATGTCCAGACTCAGTCATAGTCGATCAGATATTATCAGTCTATATGGGCAATATCAAATAATATAAATATGTTGCGCAAGCGCACTAATGAAGGCGAGGATCACTTTCGCTGCAGGCATATTGGACACGCTCACAAGTGCTACCGGCTAACGCACTGCTCCGGTGACCAGGGTTCAGACATTATATGAGAATGTCTCTTATTTTTGAGAAGTTTAATCTTTGTCTTTATTGACTATTTTTTAATTGGGTATGGTAGGGTGTGCATGAAAGTAACATAGACGCAGTCGAAATGAGGGCACTGCCCAAAATTTGCGAAGTGACTCTCGCTTACCGTGTCAAAAACAAGGTTGTTGGAAGAAGAAAGGGCATGTTCCGCTGGTTCGGATATGTATAATGAATGAATGATCCAAGATTAATTATAAGCCCAAGCTGATGGATGTAGAAGACGAGGACGGCCACGACAAATTTTCTATGATCGTGAAAAGTTGAGGAAGGTGATGTCACCAGACTCAAAAATCGACGCGCGTGTATGAAAAGAGTTATTAAAAATCAAAGTGTAAGCGTAAGAATCGTGCCTCATGGCGTTCTATTCTCTCTGCCTACCCCACAACGGACTTGGCGTGAAAATATGTATGTGTATTGATTATGTTTAAGTGTCTGTGAAGACCCATGAAAATAAATCTATTTTTATTTGATTTATTGAAATGACTTGAATAGCCATCGCGGGTTGGTTCCGATTCGGGTAAACATCTATTGCCTTTTCCGGAAGGTATACTTTTTTTTATTATGGAGGACACTAAAGGAATTGTGTACTTTATATGAAATTGCTCTTATATAAACCTTTTTATAAGTGTTTTATGAAGGGCGTGAAAGAAAAAAGGAATTCGTCGATTTGTGTCAGAAGAGGGCATTGTATTTCGAGTCTTTGTTGTATTTTCAGTATACTAATTACATACATTACATTACATAGTCTAAAACAAAGTCGCTTTCTGCTGTCTGTCCCCTTATATGCTTATATCTTTGAAACTATTCAACGAATTTTGATGCAATTTTTAGAATAGATAAAGGTTATCAACGGGATGGTTTTTATCTATAATTTATGTATAACATAGTAAAGAAAAAACTGATAAATCCAAAATTTACTAATGCTTACTATTTTATTTATTTATTATTATTTACTAATACTTTTGATGCGGAACAAAGTTTGTCGGGTCAACTAGTACATTATAAAAATGTGTAAAATTGACGTAAAGTGCTGAGTTGCATTGCGATATGTGACTTATCCGAAAGTCTGAGTAAGTGTAAGTGACTTAAAATCGTAAGTGGATAATAATGCAAAGAAGATTATACATACAATATATGATACGTATTATTTTACTTCTTTAATGGCTTACCTCAGTGAGTATTAATTGTAACGAATTCCTTTTTCTCTCAAGAAATGTTCATATTTCTTATATGAACAGTTCTTGTCCGTCAAAGACAACCTATCCCATAGTCATCCTACAGTGATGACGCAACCGGCGCCGGTGCACGAGAGGGCTACAAACAGTGGCTGTCACATTGTTATTGTCACCATTTGTATGTTAGTTGGAAAATACTGGTCTTTATTCTGTGAAGGTAGTGGGTACGTACCGGATATGTTCCAGTTGACTAGTTGATGAGGCGTACCCGACTTTGTAATTCAATGCTATCTTTACATAGTATAAAAATGTATATAATCATTCGCTTGGACCTTTTAAACATACTGGTAACTTCACGACAAGTACCTTGCCGAGTAAGCAGAGAGAACAGAGCACCATAAGCCTTGACCACCACCACCTGGGACCACTGGTACCAAAAAATGAATCAGTGAACCGTCCGTATCATTAATGTTGTCTATACCTTTGATACATATTATAGTGTATAAGAAATATAACAAAATCGTATCTAATCAATTTGGAGAGAGCCGTCAGAAATATTATTGTTGACCGTACTCAAGATAATAATATCTCGTTAGTGTCTCCGCAGTGTATGTTATTGTCAATATTTCCTTTCTGTAAACATTATTAACGTCGTTTCAATGTTATAGTGGCTCAGCATACCACTTCCGAATCAAAAGTCTCAGACTTAGTATGGCAATATACGTGGAACTAAAAAAGTCGGCGCGTTCATGCTTAACTGCCGCTGACTACATATTTGTGTATGAGATACATATTAGTTATACAGATGACTGACAGCTCTGTACCCGGTATATGGCAATAGGTTCCGACGCCTTCCATTTTGGTTCCATCTGGGACGTAAAAATTCGGCGAGTTAACAGATGTTGCCTACACATTCGGATAAAAAAGGCGTGAAATTATAAAAACAATGTATTTTCAAAATAATGAGAGAAATGCCGCAGATTCGAAATTAAAACCTCCTTATTCCGTGTTCCTACTCAACTAATGCTAATTGGTTACGTATTATATTTTCATTAAAAAAAATGTCCCCGTTTTTTTTCATATTTATATGAACAATTGTAAAGCGAAATCGGACCTTATTTCATTTTAAATGAACCTCTGACCTCGACCTTGCGGTATTAAATTCGCTACAGTTTAGCACCAGACGCCTGTCCGCAGGGTTGCCACGCGATGCGGAATATTTTATTCGAATATGGCATAATCCTGAAATCCTCTATTCGGCTTTGTTGCCAATCTGTCTGTCAAGACCCTTTTCCACTCGCTTATTCAAATGTATTTCAAACTTTAATATTTATGTGACTGAATATTGAAATTGATTTTGAAATTTGAAAGCTAAATACTATGTAATTTCTCAGTTATAAGTAAACACCTTAAAATTTACCTGTAAGTGACTTATAAAAACCTTCGTTGAGACAGCCCTAATTTTAGAGGGCCTCAATTACAAAAAATATACCAGATTTTCAACATTGATGAAATTAACTCTTTGGTCGTGGGGATACATAACATAACATAACTTCACGCCTTTTTCTACCCGAAGGTGTAGGCAGCGGCTGTTAAGCCTCGTCTCGCCGTTGTGTTGACGTCCCAAATGGAATAGGTGGTGAACCTATTGCCATACCGGACACAAAGTTTTTAGCCATCGATATTTATCACACATATCTTAAGAAATTAATTTCGAAAAGTCATTGGTGTGAGTCAGTGTGAGAATTCGAACCCGCGACCTCTGGATTCAGAAGCGGGGTGCTCGACCACTGGACCACCGAGACATCGTGGGGACAAAATCAGGGTTAATGCGTCAGACATTATTCTTGCGGGCCCGGCCGACTTATTGACTGAACTTACTGACTTATCCGTTAGGGTCTAAGGTTCTGTCACCACCCCGAATATATGTTGAAGATAAATTTGAATGTTTTTAAAGGGTCCTTTACAAGCAAACTAGCCGTCTCGGAACCCTGAAGGTGGTACTGAATCAAGAAGTCCTTGAATAGACTTGGAGCTCACAATAATAAATTCCCGGAATAATTTTCGAAAATGATTTGTCATAAATATCGATGAATAACATCATTGTGTTCAGTGTATAGCAATAGTGTCATATATATTGGCACTTAGTTCTACTACTTATTCCATTTGGGACGTAATCATTCAGGGACAGACGGTTTGACAGCCACTGCCTACACCTCCGCGTAGAAAAAGGCGTGAAAAGCATCTTCATACAACAATAATATTACGAAAAACATATTGAAAATGAACAGATAAGAGACCGACAAAATTACTTTCATAATAATAAAAGGAGTTTTCGTTATAACTGTCCGCTGTATTGTAATGAATGGTTTCTAAAAGTGCTGACGAATAGGAGAAATGTTTGACGCCTTCGTGATTTATTTTCACTTTGTCGTCAAAAATTCTGGGAATTCAGGAAAAAATGAAGTATATTTATAGTAGCTGTACGATGTTCTAAAGAAATATTAAACAAACTAAGCGTGTTGCCCGTGACAACCTTGACGGAATTTACTAAACTACTAAATTAACTATGCCATCTGTTGACTTATTAAATAAATCGATATGAAAAATCAAATAATACTTAAAGTTGGTTGATTTTTTGTCAATATTTTACTTTTCTGCTAAAGTCCCCTCGCAGTCCCTATACCATTGTAAAGGCGGGCCAAGCATCTATAACACTATCTGTGTTGCAGGTGTCCATGGGCGGCGTTAGTTGCTTACCATCAGGTGACACGTCTGCTCGTTTGCCCTCTTATTCTATAAAAAAATACTTTTACATATTTAAAACAGATATCACGCTAATGTAATTTTTTTTTATAAATATAATATGTAATCTTTACTTAAATCAATACTGCGTAAATAAATAAGTTCCATAGACTATGGTTTATTTTGTGGAGGCTTTGTAATTTTTTTTATATCAGGTGCTACGTGTACCAGCAGTCATATATTTGTTTTCTCTTCTTCTCTCTTACTCTTCATCTTTTGACAACTTGTAAAGTTCGAAAATGCCGATTCCTGGTGACATAAACCACCAACGAAAACATTCCCAATAAGCATTGACGTCAGGCCAGGCGTCCGGTCATAAAATCACAGCCAAAACTTTTGACAACATGGCTAGCACGAAACGATGACATCTTGTGCCGACATCACTTAAATTAGTACAAGGGTAGGAGAATGATGATCAACAGGTCCAGAAGAATCACACAAAGAAGTTAATAATAATACGTATAATAATACCAGAAGGCAATAACAGAAGCAACACTTGGGCATGTAGCAGATGTGCTCTGAAGACTCCATTTCACTGTCCCATAATTCTCTACGCTTCTTATATACCCAGAGAGATCCCTCAATGTCATATGGTAATTATGTAAACAATTTCCTTAATCGAATTTCAGAAGCATATCGGTAAATATTATACAAATTGTAACAAAATTTACGTAAAAAATAAATAATAGTTTAAAAAAACTAAAAAACACGCTTTTTATAGAAAACCGAACTAAAAAATAGAAAAATAAAAAAAAAATATTTTATTTTAAAAAAAGCGTGGGGTGTTTAAAGTGGGTCAAAATCGCGCCCAAAGAAGTCGGTTACAAACATACAAACATACAGGTGAAGCTAATAAAAAGCTAATAAAAAAAACATTCTGCAAAACAATCAGATCGTCCCATTAATTTTCATAGTTTGTCCCAAAGGCTTTTTTTTTTAACTTTACGCCGAAGGTTTAGGCAGTGACGGATTATCCTCAAGTCGTAGATTGTTTTACGTCACGAATGAAATAGCTCACGGTACGTATCCATACACGAACAACTTAGGATATTCTTCTTAAAAATAGAAGTGTCCTTTAAAAAACGTCTAAAATGATATATACATTATTCCAGTACATATTTGTATCCTGTTGCGATAGTAACCTTTATTGAGCGTCTCAAGCGTTCCGAGGGGTGTCTGTACAAATTTTAATATACAGGTTGTTTCAATTTCGTGCCAGATGTGATTTCGTCTAAATAAATCTTCGACATACTCGTAATAATACACGGAATACATACCGCGCTTCCTAGTTTTCCAATCTAAGCAACTAAATAATAATAATAATATCTTGGACACAATATACACAGCGCCCTCTAGTTCCAAGCTAAGCAACTATATGCTTGTGTTATGGATACTAGATAACGGATATTAATACATATATACTTTTCTTTTGTAAATACATACTTATAATACATAGAAAAACACCCAGACGCCACACAAATATTCATGTTGTAGTCACAAATATTTGTGCTCAGGTGGGAATCGAACCCCCGACCTCATTGCTGCAGCCGGTAGTTTTACCAATGCGCCACGAGGCCCGTCGAATGCTTGTTTTATGAAAACTTAATCATGGATTTTAATACATATAGTCTTTTTTTCTAAATACATACATAGACAAACACGCAGTCGCCATACAAACCTTATTTTTACTGGGATGGGGATCGAACCCGCTGACCTAGATTCAGCAGTCGGCTGTTTTACCAATTCACCATGAGGCCGGTCAAACACAAGAAAGTATAAGTGCAAAGGGTATGAGGAAAGTAATTAATATGTCGCGTGTTAGCTCTGATGCATGACTAAACCTTACTTACTTACGTTCAAAGAACTTATGTTATTTAACACATACAATTTCTAAATATCTACATGTTTAGTGTTAAGTAAAATTATACTACGTCTAATTTAATTATACACTTTCCATGGTGTATACAGGTTTACTTAAACACACGCCACCTGTACGCCTCCATCAGTTATAATTGCGAAACTCTCAAGAAAGAGCAGCGTAAAAGAAAAAGTATTTATTTTTTAAGATTTTTAGGATTCGGTGGTCAAGTGGTCGAGCACCCCGCTTCTAAACACCCGCGCTCGCGGGTTCGAATCCTGGTTCACACCTTTTTTTTTATGGGAGAAGGGGCAAACGAGCTTGCGGGTCACCTGATGGAAAGCAATCACCGCCGCCCATGGCGTCTGCAATACCAGGGCATCACATCAGCGTTGCCGGCCTTTCAGATGAGAATAGGCTCGTTTCTTGAAGGTTCCTAAGTTGTCCGGAAATACCGTCGCCGGCAACTGGTTCCAAGAAGGAACAGTGCGTGGCAAGAGAAGTGCCTGTTGAAACGCACTGTTGTCGATCGCCAACCATTCAGCCAATGCGTAGCGTTGGAGCGTCGAACGGTGGCGGAAATCAGCTGGCGGTATTAATCCGAACAATTCCTCAGAGCACTCCCCGTGGTATATGCGGTAGAGGATGCATAGAGATGCCACCTCTCTCCGCAACGCCAGAGGATCAAGCCGATCAGTAAGAGTTTGGTTGTCGACAAGCCGAACCGCGCGTCGTTGGATGCGGTCAAATGGATTAAGCTGGTACTGGGGTGCCCCCGGCCAAAGATGTGAACAGTATTCCACGTGAGGACGGACCTGCGCCTTATCAAGTTGCAGGCGATGATGACCTGACGTGAAATACTGTCCCGCTCTATTGAGCACACCAAGCTTTTTGGAGGCCAATTTGGCCTTGCCCTCCAGATGACCGCGGAACTGGACGTCACTCGACAAGTCGACACCAAGAATTCCGATAGCGGCTGAGGCGGGTAAGGGAGTGCTCTCAAAACAGGGAGCTACGACAAAGGGTGTCGTTTTAGCGGTAAACGCGCAAACCTGTGTCTTCTTAGGGTTGAATTGGACTAAGTTTAGTCGTCCCCAGTCCGAAACCTGACTAAGCAGAGTTTCGATTTCAGACACAAGTTTATTCCGGTGCTCGTCGACGTTTTCCCGAGAAATACGCGGGTGGCCGGTATATAAGGCATCCCCGGTACTGTCATCTGCATAACAATGAAGATTGCTGCTAAGCAGCATGTCATTGATATGCAGAAGAAGAAACATCAATCGTGACACTTGTGAAATGGAACTGAATTGTTAAAATTCACTCGATCTCAACTCGTGCTAAAGCGGAAGGATGTTGGAGTCGAGAACAGCTACGGCAGACTGTCCATTAACAAATTGAACGTGTTATTGGAGATGTTGATGTCAAGAGGATTAAATACCGACGAGCAATGCGTGCTAAGGTCTTGTGATTTCTGTGTGTATATATGTATATTCTCTAATATTAGCAACTCACTTGCTATCCTTGTTTCGTTATACATACATAACTTCACGCCAAGGCTCTTGCGGGGTAGGCAGAGAGAACAGAGCGCCATAATGCATTAAACATTTCACTCGCTTCTTTGACTTTCATTTGTTTATTTTAATTAAAAATGTGAGTTGTAAAACAACCAACCTGTATATATACGAGTATATAAGCCATTTATCGTGAGGAATTCTTTACGTGTAATGCGTTATTGGTAAAATATAACCGTTTGAAGATTTTTGTTTTTATTATTTTCCAAATATTGTTATTTATTTGACAAATAAGTGATTACTTTTCCGTGTACGATATGAAATTATTTTCCAGGAGAAAATAACAATTTGATTAAATGTGAAAGATAGAAATATTTATCTAAAAACATTTGCAAGGAATAATTACTTCACACTCATAAATCACTCAGATTCATAAGTCACGGTGGTCTAGTGGTCGAGCACCCCGCTGCTGAATCCATAAGTCGCGGATTCGAATCCTGGCTCACACCTATGACTTTCGAAATTATTTTCGGAAGTTATGTGTGATAAATATCGATGACTGATACCTTTGTGCCCGGTATGGTAATAGGTTCGCCACCTATTCCATTTGGGACGTAAACATAACGGCGAGTTGAGGTTTAACAGCCGCTGCCTACACTCAATTAGAATCAATTTAATTTATTTTGTTTATGACATTTCTAAAGTATTCTATATTTTATTGAAGATATTGTAATTTGCATGCCGTTGCACGGTAAAGTGTATTTGGGATTTACTATTATTGACATAACTATACCTCTGTAACCTACATTTTAAGCAAATAAATATTTGAATTTGAACACCTTCGGGTAGAAAAAGGCCTGAACTTATGTTATGTTATGACTTCTACTCCGAAGAAGGCATTTTCTAATTAAATTATTTGAAAAGTTTGAGAACCCTTTGTAAGAAATTTCAAACTTATAATTAATTCGATTTTAGTACTAATAATTATTAAGAGGATTTCAAAACGATTGACATAATCAATGTTTCTTTTGACACTCGTTTTAATATCGAGTGTCATATCTATTCGAGACAGTTGTGATACACAATTACATCATAAATGTTGGTACATGATCAGAACCGGATGAATCCGGTTATTATGGACAAAATAAACACAACTAAACCATATAATCATAATATCGCTTAGAACAACTGCCCCCGGGCTGGACAACTTTTCTCATATTTATCTAACTTTTCTAATAGTTCCCGTTTATTCGTTATTATCTTGTCATTTCACCAGGAAGTAGATATTATTATGGCATCCGTTTAAATTGAATAAACATATTTGTTTATTTACATATTATTTGAATTAATTTAATAAAATTGTAAATGTAACCCAGTATATATCATTAATTTTCTGAAATATTTATGATAATTATTGATTGGCACGGCATTATTATTATGAGTTCAAGTTAGTCAAATAGGCGAGACGATATTAGGTTGCCCTCGTGTATTAACGGTTAAAGATTACAGTTTTTCCGAAAACTGCAGTCTTAACCCAACGATAAAAATAACTGGTTTTAATGGCCTTAAGAACTTTGTATCGCCTCAGAATTAATAAAATCTTGTCTATTTTACAAACGACACTGCTCCTAATTTGGACATTTAGGGAAATTGTAAAAGGTCAAAACGTTGCAGAATAAATAAACTAAAGTTATTTTTATTTCTCAGACTTTCGCGAATCTCACTCATAGATTAAAACAACTTTTAGGATTATATCGCGTTTATTTATTACTTGTTTTGTTATTTTAGTTCGAAACGTCGGGAAATAAATAAAATTAAGTAATAAATAAACGCGATATAATCCTAAAAGTTGTTTTAATGTATAAAGTTAGTTTTTCAAATACATACAAACTCCAAACTACCTCTTTACGGAATAGCTTAGATTCATTATTGCAGTAGAATCGCTCACAAATTAATTTCAAACAAACCTGTATTTATTTGGTTCTGTCTGAATTTGCAACTGTGAAAATGTACTGTTTTGTTGTTAGCATAGTTGTTGGTAGGTAGATGCCACTTGACTACCTCACCCCCCACAATTGTATCGATCAGAACAGATAAACAACCACATTAGTTTCTGGTAATACCTGTTTTGTGAGAAAATCGACACTCGTCAACCGCAGGCAGCAATTCTCAAGCCATTATAATCTTTACTCCATCACAATAAAGACTAATGTCGAGTATTTTTTTCGAGAAGAGTACACATACATCATACACGGTCTTTTCGTAAGACATTGTACTTGTGAAATGATTTTAAACGTACTTTTTATGGTTTCCGATGTTCCGAATCGAGTTAAGACAATATTGGGTTACAATGCAAAATATATACGCTAAAGTATACGAATAAAATATATTAATATTGTTTATTAAGTGAATAATTTTAGGATATTGTTTTGCAGACAGTTCCATAGATATTACTTTTGGTATTGTAGTCTTAACGTACAGAAGTAGGCTTCTAGAACTTTATGAGCATTCGCTGGAGGGATGTCTCTTTTACCTGACTTCTAAAATAATGATTTTGTCTGCTATGCTACTTAATGGACATTAGGATCTTTAGATGAGCGGCCAAAAAGTAACAATGGGTAATTGTTTGTTTTTACACACATGGTTTTATACATGTAAAAAGAGATTGAGCTGGAAATTTCCTGCGAGGACAGTGCTAGAGACAATCAAGATCACAAAAATACTTTCGCTCTAACTAAACCCTGATCACATCAGAACCAGAGCTGCTACACGACTTCACTAACTCACATAACTAATCCGAATTGTATCATAATAAATCAATTACTCATCCCTCACGGTCTTTGCACTAATAAAATTTATAAAACACGCTCCAATTATAAAAGTATAAATTAAATTTATAATTTTAAATCTGATCCTGATCCTTTTCCCTTCATAACTTAGTTATCCGGTGAGATTAAATTGAATAACGATAAAAAAACTTTTACATTCCTGAAATTGTTTGGAGTTCATTTATAATTACAAAACATAAATCATTTGCTGTTACATATTTCAAAAATAAAACAAACATCTTATTGATTAGTTGTCATATGGTACTACTATGGTAATTATTGCTTTCAATGCATCCCACTGTTAAATATTGCGAAATACATAAAAAATACTACTATTTTCGCTTCCAAAAAACCGTTACTACCGCTCCATCTGTTGGCGTAAAACTCCTGCGCTTACCATCTGTCAAGTTAGCCACATCAGGACGCCCTTTGTTAATGCAACCATGACTGACCTGGTGTTGAAGGACCATGAATGAAATACTAAGGGGTAATTATCAAGTAATAATTATAAAGTCCAGTAGATTCCACCACTTATTATTCCATTTGCGACGTAGAATTTGACTAGTCGAGGTGTAACAGCCGCTGCTTACCTCTACCAGGCTGACAAGGCATGAAGTTAAGTGAAGGCATGAAGGTAAGAATATTATCATTTTTCTTTCACTGGTGCCTACTTCTTTCATAATATGTAGTTTCTTTTATTTGGTGATTCCTGTCTATCTCAACATATATTGTGTTTGTTTGACAGTAGCTTGACATTGGTATTGACTGGTCATCAACATACGACTGAAATTCACGATATTATGATACTTACAATATTTATTTACAATAATTAGTAGAAATAAATAAAATACATTATTTATAATAATTACTTATAATATTAAATACAATATTACTAGCTGACCCGGCGAACTTTGAAAATTTCGGATTTATCACTTTTTCTTTATTCTATCATACATCACTACATAGTATAAAACAAAGTCGCTTTCTCTTTCCCTATGTCCCTTTGTATGCTTAAATCTTTGAAACTACGCAACGGATTTTGATGCGGTTTTTTTTAATAGTTAGAGGGTGTCAACGGGGTGGTTTTGATCTATAATTCATGAATAGTGTAGTGAAAAAAAATGATAATTTTCAAGATTTAAAACTTTAATCGAATCGAACCCTAAGTGATAAATCAAAACAATGTACTACATTATTATACACCTTTAAAAGGTCTATAAAAAAGTCCGCGAGGGCATATGTCTATGTCTTAGGGATAACCCACAATGACCATTATTATTTTTTAACTTTTTACGAGAAATAATGGCTTATTTACGAAGCAATTTTAAACATTACAGCATTAATTTTCATCCAATTAACTGTCTTAAATAGATTGTACTTTTAATATAGATCAATATAGCCATTTATAGCATGTAATTTAAACTAATATTTACGAAGATATTACAGTATTAACATAGCGGTACATAGCAGTTGCGTTTGCGCGCCAGAACGTGTGCCGATAAATAGCACAAATTGAACTTTTTAAGATCCAAATATTACTAATTTATTTCTTTTGATGCGGAACGAAGTTCGCCGGGTCAACTAGTGAATTATAAATCTAACCCCCTCCCCCTGACACCCTCTATGTATAAAAAAACCGCATCAAAATCCGTAGAGTAGTTTCAAAACTAAGAGCATGGGGACAGACAGCGGAAAGCGACTATATTTTATACTATCTAATGATAAAATTCAAAACTACGATTACCTATATTCCTAATAGTACCTGAAATCTATATGTAAATTTTCTTAAATAATATATCTACATACTACACCTACCTATATATGCTCAATCAAATTATTCAAAGTGGTACCCACCCATTAGGATATATTAGTATTTTAACGGTCTCGTTTGGTAACAGACAGTTAAATCATTAAACATTTGAGGTCTAAATTCCTCTAATGTAACTGCTGCGGTTACTTGAGAATCGTCTTAACAAGTCCTTTATCTCTAAAAGGTATTCCGATTGATCATGGAGTTAGAAGAACCTCGATATATTAAAATTCCATCAACTTATCTAGTCTGGTTTAGTATAATCCGACTTTTATTTAAATATTTAATTGATTTGGTTTGATTAGTCAACGAGATATTTTTAATTTTGGGAATATTCCAGTTTATATAGATAACACCGAAGCTGTACACGAGAGTTACACAGGTCTGCCTATCCTTTAAGTACTAAAGACATGAGGTTGCTGTTATTGTTTTTCTTTTTATATGCTACGTTATTCGTTGCTTGGGCCGCCTCAACTGGTGAAACACTATCTATTAATTGTCCTAGAAAGTGAGTCACTCCACGTTCCGTTAGGTGAGAGAGGACCCGGAGGGTCACCCCTATTCCTCGAGCCCTCAAAACTACGCAACTGTGACCTTCATGGTCTTGCAAATATTCAAAGGCGGAGCTAGTTGCTTACCACCAGGAGACACGTTTGTTGTTTATTTATCTTTCCCATAAAAATATCTCGTAATATTCACTTATATTTTTTAACCGTTAAAATTAAATTTAGTTATAAGGTAATTATGGGCTTTGGCACATACTGCTCTTACTATCCCTATCTTTTGTTACGAGTGCGAGTGAGAAGGCATTGAAAATCGATGTTTGACCCTATTGCCGGCAGGGAAAGGTGCGGTGGTCCGTTGTCTCGCTTCCTTGCGCAAGAGTCTATTTATTTATTTTTTAAATTTAGTATTGCAGTGTATCCGTTTAGTGGCAGGAGTGTTCTTTTTAAATTCATTGGTAAGCTTTGTTCTCGAGATATGCAATATGGAAAATATATTAATGTGAGTAATCTATGCTATTTATTATGTGTGTTGGTTTGTGACTTTAATGGTCTTTCCGACTTTACCATTTGCTAAAACAAAAATATTTACTTAACAATACAGGAGAACGCCGCCTATACCATAAAATTTTGAAGGCGTTAAAGTATACAAACAAAAAATCATTTCCAGTATAAATACGTGCGACATAGAATGGTAATCCACAGGATACCCATTCCAAAGTGTAAACCTAGATACTGACTGAAGGGTGTATTGTACTTACCCTACTGATAAAAACCCACTATCGACACTTCACGACTGATGGATCCTCTTTCAGGCTTTAAAATTATTCATCCGAAGTAAATGTGATTTTTAAGAGGCTTTACGTTCACCTTTGTATAATACCAGCTGGGCCGCTGCCTTCGTCTGTGTGAAATTCGGTAAAACTGTTTAAAAATAAACTATTTTAAAAGCTTTTATTTAACTTGCACTGTATGTATGTATGTATGTGCGGTGGAATCTTGCAACTCAATTTTGAAGTAGATATCTTCAACCGATTGAGCTGAAATTTTGTATACACGTTTACTTTGGATGACAATGCATGATATGATATGTGACATTATTCTATATCCAATATGCCGGACCACCCAAGATGGAGGAATGGATATTTTGAATGTATTTCTGCAATATGGGTAGCAAATGAAAGGGCTTATTGAGTGTAACTCAAAAAATAATATGACGTTATTCTAAATCCAATATGGTGGAATATCCAAGATGGAGGCAAACATATTTTAAGCTTCTGTACAATATGGGTATCAAATGAAAGGGCTCATTAAGAGTAACAAAAAAAATAATATGACGTCATTCTAAATCCAATATGGCGGATCATCGAAGATAGAGGAACAGTTTTTTTTAATGCATTTCTACAATATGGGTATCAAATGAAAGGGCTTGTTAATAGTAACTCGAAAAAAAATATGACGTCATTCCAAATCCAATATGGCGGGAAAAATATTTGCATTTCAACAATATGGGTATCAAATGAAAGGACTTGTTGAAATTAACTTAAAAAATAATATGACGTCATTCTAAATCCAATATGGTGGATATTCTACAATATGGGTATCAAATGAAAGGGCTTGTTAAGAATAACTCTAAAAATAATGTGACGTTATTCTAAATACAATACGGTGGACCATCCAAGATGACGGCATACAAATTTTTGATGCATTTCTACAATACGGCTATGAATTAAAAATCATCATTGCGATTAAATTAAAAAGAAAGCTCCAAGCTGAAATTGAATAAGATGATCGCCTTGTTGAAGAGCTGGACTGTTTGAAATTAAGCGGTAAACTAACTTGCAATAATGATGCGTTGAATGAAATGACACTAACCTAGCTAGCTATAACTAAAAATAAAAATAAATTAAAAGCAAAAACCCTTTTTAAAGAAGCTTTATTTTAAGCTCTCTAAAAATAAGAAAATAATATTTCCTTAAAAATTTCAAGTATCAACTTAGAGCCTCAGTATGTACAATTTATATAATAATAAAAGCTTGTCGCGAGGTTTGACTCCCTATCAGTAGGTAATTAAATTGCAATAGATAATTTAGTAAAGTTAGTAGATTAATTTACATGAGTGTTTTGCCTTTTAGGGAGTCTGAGAAGAAAGGAAGGGGAAAGGGGATCGGGCCTCCGGATACCTCCCCCGACGAACGAAACGCGGCACGAACCACTACACGCCGATATTCCGAGAGGTCGTGGTATTTCACCGGTCGAGCCGGGCCCATTCATGCAGGGAGCTGCAAGACTCTATCACTGTTATTAAATAAAACATTGCTGTAATTTTATTTGTTTGATTTATTTATTTAGTCTACTTTTTACTAATAAATAATTTTGACGATTCACTTAAGTTTGAAAAATGCTGATACAGGTACAAAATCGGTTAAAACACAGAGCTCTCACACTATCAGCTGGAAATAGTTGTTGAAATTACGAATTTGCAAGGCAACGCGTAAGCTGGCTGGAATTAAGAGCTGATAATATGCCCGCAGGGTAGAGACTCTTTCATGTTTAAGGCACTTCTGTGACTAACTTACTTTCAACTAGTCATTGAATTTGAGTGACATTATTACAGATTTTCAAAATAAAGTGTCATTATCACCGAGGACATCCAAACTACCTCTTAACTTTGAATGACTCATGTATAAATATTACATTTATATGACATCTTAACAAGTTTTTTTTATAACTATTAAATATTTATACCTCTACTGAAATCAGTACATACTGCAGTTCGTTGTTGATAGGTAGGTATGCTTACATTCAGAGATCACAAATGCAAAATGTAGAGTCCGGCTGACCTCAACCCAGTTATTAAAATAAAATAACACGAAAATAACACGAGTCGAGTATAGAACTGATAAAGTGTTGTATTATAAGTAAAAAAAACTCGCTTGTGTTTATTTTTCTGTGTCGTGAAAATAAACTTTTCAATAATAAACGGCCTCCTTAAATAAATTATTAGGTATTTATTCATCCCGAAACTTTTCCTTTCGTACTTACCCTGTCTGTCAGGTAGGCAGAAGTTGTTTGAAAAGTTACCAAAAAGCCTCCATTGTTGTAATCGTCGAGTTCTCAAACGAAATACGAAACTTTCTGGTTAAATTTTATTTAGCTTTTCCATGTTAATGAGATTGATTGATTGATCAATATGACTATTTTATTAGGCTTCTGAATTAATTATTTAATTTAAAGTTAATCTGTTGATTGATTTTGAAAACATTTCGTAATGGTGCCGAATAGTTAAGCAATTGCCGATCTGACCCTTTGAGATATTATACAATCTTCTTTGAGTTATTTGAGAAATGTTGATAGTAATTTGTATAATAGATAAAAGAACTCATTCCGTCATTTTCAACATAGCCTTATTAAGTCCTGAAGACCTTGACCATAGGAATATCATGCTGACAAATTAGTTAAGGCATGACATCCCAGTAGGATAAGCAGTTTATACTTACCAGTCTCCCATTAGATTTGTTTATGGGATAGTAGGGTTATGCAAGGCATGGCCACCTGCAAAGGTGGTCTTTAGGGAGTAGACGGGGAAGATAGAGGGAAGAGAACTAAACGCGACACTTATATTCACTACATAAGTGAAAATTTTCTTCTGTTTGTCTACAGCCGGAGCGAGTCGGCTCTGAACAGCCCAACGGAGCCTGACGTGTCACTGGCGGCATCACTCACTGACCCACTGGAGGCGTGTACTCTAGAGGAAGCCAGGAGGACTATCAGGTAAAAATGTTTTATTTTACATTATAAGTAAATGCTAAGTTACGGATAAACTTATCAGAGATACCTGGTCCTATTAAAATCAATCAAGAACCGGTATATATCTTATGTGTGTATGGACAAGTTATGAGAAGAGAGTCTTATTACTAGGAGAGTGATGAGAAGGACTGTGGATGGACATATCGCTAGAGGAAGACCGAAAAAGAGATGGATGGACGGTGTAAAAGTTGATAAGAGTATACATCATACACGGTCTTTGGCAAGACTTGTGAAATGATTTTAAAAGTACTTTTTATGGTTTCCTGAGCTGTTCCGAATCGAGTTAGGACAATATTGAATTACAATGCAAAAGTATCACATTGGTATCGTGATACTTAATATATAGTGATATTTCGTGAACTTCATTTGAAAAAATGTTCTAGGTCCCCTTAACTAGATATATAATTTGAAGAAGCATGATAATCTATGAAATAGTTGTTTTAATTATGAGTATTTTTCGCGACAATATTTAAAAAAAGCAATTTTAATATTTCGGATTGATTTTTTTTTTCAAATCAGTCAGACTAACAATCATTTACCAAGTAAAGGCAACAGTACCCGTCTGGTTGTTAATATTATTAAAAAAGAAGAAAAGACTTCTTTTAAATTAAATAATTAAATTCAATGCTTTTGCTCGCTTCCAACGTAAATTATATCTCCGCAGTTCCACTTTACCTTTTACGTAATAAAATTGAATACAGAAACTAATTTCCATAATTTAGATGTTTCATTTTTTTTTTATGAAATTGTAATACAAAAGTGAAAACCAGAAACGTCGAGTTGATTTAGTTCTAGGCATCCTTGTCGTCACCAAAGCGTCTGATCTTTGGTTTTAATTAAGGTTTAAATGCAATTCTAATTCAAGGCACAGATTAAATAATTCCATCTTTCTAGAAAAAATAATGAGTGGGCAGCTAGGTATATCAAAACCTATAATTTTACAGTAAAAATTACAGTTGGTAGGTACAGCATTACATCCGATTTTTCTAATTATGTGGAAAGAGAACTGTCGTGGAGCTCAAAATCTAGGAAAAGTTATTTAAAAAATCGTTATTATTCATATATTTTGTACGTTTTCAGAGATCTTCGAATGAAGTATCGTGCTCAAGCACACCAACTGCTGACATGGCGCCGTGCACAGAGAACTCAAGAAGAACTAGTGACACGCCTTCAGAAAGAAAAAGCGGACCAGCTCAAATCGCTGTCAAGTCAACTTCTACTTTTTGAGTCGAGGCTAGTTCGCAAACAAAAAGAAATATCCAGTTTGTTTGCGATTAGAGAAACCATTATAATGAAACAACAGAAAATTATCGAATCCCTCCAAGCCAAATTACTCGATCATGGCATAGAAGTAGCTCAGACTATCCCTGATTTTAGAGACATGCTACAGGATACTCAAATCACAGGAGATTTCGATTCCCTGAATGACTCAGACTCCGCCGTTATTATGGAGGATGTAGACTTCGATGGTAGTAATACACCAGTGCCAAGATTCAGATCAGCAAATCCAGATAGCATTACTATCGTCAGATCAATATCTGACGCAATTGATCCCAATCTGAAATACAACATCGTGAGGCGTTCGAATGGATTTTTGCGTAGACCTGAAATCCTTGAAACTGTATACAGCGTTGAAGAAGAAGTCGACGCAGATTCTATTAAAGGTTTGAGTGCACAAAATAGCACCGAAAAAGATCTCAAAGATGCCAACAGAACTGATGAAGAAAAATACAAAGAAACTAGTCTTCTCGCTCAGAGGCGAGACAATTTTAGAATGAGGAGTGTTGTGCTAACAGCTGAAGTGAAAAGCATAGACAACGAGAAAGATCTCAAACCTAAGAGCGGAAAAGACGTATGGTCGTACAGTTATGTGCCAAAGCGCATGACTCCTGCCAATGAGTCTGATGACGAAGCGACATCCAACCCTGAGAGCGACGAGGATCCTGAACCACGATCCAATCACGTTGTAACTTACAACAGGGTCATGTCCAACCACAGAAATGTGACCAAACCGAAAGACGTCAAGTACAAACGTATAAATAAAGCCAAGTCAAAGAGTCTGGAGGAGTTGAGAGGCAGACTAAAGAACTGGGTCGAGAAAGGGAATAAGTTATCCAACATACCGCTGGAGCACGCGCAAAGTTACGCCTGAAAAGTTCCTTTAATTATTAGTCGTATGCGTGACTTCGTAAGTGTTCCTAAATATAATTGTGCAGAATTCTCGGGTGAAGATCATGTTCATCACTTTATATATTATTACGCTGATTGAATGTGATGCTAACATCGATCATAACATTAGGCACCCTCATTATAAAACGCCATTAAGAATTTCGGATTTCTTCACGAATTTTTGGTGAGTTGATAAACGACAATCTATATTTGTGTCTATTTTTATAAAGATTTTTGATCTGCCTCTATTCATGAATTAACTAAATTTCTTACTACACGATTGAAAGATTTTAAAGCCTGATTGGTTTCTAATATACATTACTATAGTCACTTAGTCTCAAGGCATGTGTATGAAAAATTTAGGCGCATATTCAAGAGTAGTCGATTATATCTTTATTGTTAAAGTAATTTTTAAATGCTTGGTTATAAGAAGATTAGAAATCTTTTAAGCTTCGAGGAGGCAAAAGTCGATATTCTTGATACTCGAACTGTTGTAAATATATATTTCTTATATGTAATAAAATAATAATTGTCAACATAATTAGTTGTAAGTTAGTTATTTCGTCGAGTTTTCCATTGTTTTTGAGATTAAAGACTTACATAATGTCTGTCTGTTCATTTATTGTATTACATAATTTAATATCGCTTTTTGTGGACTCATTATAATTGTACCATATTATATTTATAATATCGTTTATTACTTACAGATTTTAATTAAACAATTTCTATAATTTATAGCTTGCCTTTTTCCAAAAAAATTTTTGTCCCGCCAAATTAATATTGGACGACTCGAATTGTTTCTTTATTTTGTTTTGTAATATTATGTTATGAAGTGTAGTTTGTATGTATTACTACTTAAATTTAATGAACAAATGAATGTATAATTATATTTTTGAATATTGAAAATCCAAATAAATCAGGGACATTTTAATTTTTTTTTTAACATTTTTGTGCCAATTGAATTGTAAAAAAGTTTCACATAAAAAAAGCTGTACCTATAGCTTTTGTAACATCACGATTATATTTGTGCTTGTTTCCTTAAAATTTCGTTTTCGTGTACGTTGTGTGTTTATTTAATATCGATAATAGTGATATTTTAATGATAATAGTTAATTAATAATTTAGATATTTATTATCACGGTGCCAATTATTAACATAACTCTTTGCCTAATTAAAATTCAAAGATCATTTGTCTTCGATTGCAGGTTGGCCGTTTGTTAAACGAAATAATATGATAAGTTTTATAATTAATAATAAAATTAATATCCTGTAAATCTTTCTCTATGTCATAAAAGCCACAAACGCTAGTTGCTGATCAATATGTTGTATCAACTAAGAGACGATAGTTGTCAAGATCCTAAATATTAACTTTACTTTTTAAGATAAACCTGAGTATTACATAATAATATCAGTATAGTATTTCTAACTATTCGAAGTTAATTGAGAAAATGTTCTCTGTTTTTATGAAAATTCATAACAGGGTTTAAAGTCTAAAAATGTCGTGTGAGATTTATTAATCTTCTACAGCGTCTTCTACAACACTAAAACGGAAACCGTCGCGGTATTTAACCGCGAGAATTTATGTCTCAAAGAAACCATTACAACCAGACGAGCGGTTTTGGCGGTATAGGAAAAACCGTGTTACGTTTTTGGTGACCTTAAACCGCTCTGGTAAATTCATTTTAGCGCGATTCAAAGAGAATACGTTAATTAAAATTCCCCTTTACCGAAAAGCTTGAAATGTATTTATAAATATATTAATAATTTTCCTTTACATTTTTTTGCAATTCAGAACGGGCCTCAAACAAGCTGGTGATATTTTAACTTTAATATTTTCATATTCCTAAGCTGTCTATACCCTCGATGTGTCGTCGTGATGGTACGAAAAAGAACATTATGAAGTGAAGCTCTCAAAATATCATAATTAGCTATATGTGTATAATTTTCTTAACAATATTACAAATCGGCCATCCTGTCAATCTTTACATATCATTAATATGCTGTAAAATGATTAAAGCTTTTGATATTTCGAATTATAATTTTAATTGTTACTTATATTAATTAAAATGTACACGCAAACTTAACAGTAGTCAAAAACACTGATATTGAATTGAAAAATAAATATAATGATCATAATAATATTTTTTTTTTGTAGTTTTACTTATACCTATGAAGAAAATTGAAATGCAAATTGAAAGAATGAAGAATGTTGAGATTGTTTTTGGTCACATTTTGGCCGGCTTGACCGGTGAAATACCACGACCTCCCAGAAGATCGACGTAAAGTGGTTCATGCCGCGTTTCGTTCGGTGAGAGAGGTACCTGGAGGCCCTCCGCCGCTTCCCCATTCCTTCCTCCATCCTACTCCATCCCACTCCCTTAAGGTCGGCAACGCAACTGTAACACTATTTGTGTTGCAGGTCTCCATGGGCGGCGCTGGTCACTTACCATCAGGTGACACGCCTGCTCGTTTGCCTTCCTATCCCATAAAAAAAACATTGCTAGAATGAATGAAAGCCAACTGACTATAAGACTGCACGAAGCGAATGTGAGTGGCAGGGGTCGGAATCCGGAGACCAAGAAGGAGCTACTGGTCTGTTTTAAAAGTGAAAAATGCGTCGCACCCGAAATCGACGTAAATGCAGGATTGCAGGAGATTAAAGAGTGTCAAAAGCGTGAGTTTCTATGTATATCTAAAGGAAATTTGTTTAACATTTAGGAACAGATTGTGTAAATATTGAAAAACATTTAGCAGCTAATTAAAAATAGGACTCCACAATTCGTGGTCATGTGCCATCTGCTTCATCAGATTTCCTGATGTATTTGTAATATTTTATATAGGAGAGAAACGTTCTGAAGTTACGTTTGTTCTACGTATTAGGGATTTGGATCTGGTACAGAGATTAATCAAACCTCGCTCCTGTCAGATGCACGCTACTAGGTTACTATGGATACCTCGACTTTTGATTTAATGTTATAACATATGGGGCACGATGTGGTTAGTCGACAGACATAAGTATTTCCGAAAAGATTCCCTACAAATCATTTGTGTGTAAGTAGACTCTAAGTCGAGACTTCAAATGTCAACAAATGAACAAATGTCTGGAGTGCTAAACTGCCAGTCCATTACTATTTGATAATTAATAATTGACATTACTAATAAAACCACTTAAAGTTCATCATTTATGAAATTTAATAACACAAAATCCATTTAACAGTATTAGTAATATAGAAAAGTTTTGAGAATCATATTATAAACTAACTAAACTCTAGCTAAGGACGAGACCACGTCTAGTGAATAAGTTGTGAAATAATTTTGCTTCAGCGTAAGAGCAACTTCGTACGAAAGTTTTATACGTGATCTGCAAGACGATTTCAGATAGTTAATAGTTTTCAGTGATGGTAAGCGCATACAACACAACCGGCACACCTGATTTGGTGGTGCTTATAAAAAGTTTCCAATTATTCAAAAAGGAAACATTATCTTTCAAGGAACCACTCATGGTTCGCTGGAGTTTTCCTACTAAATTGAGTTTCTCACCCTTCTAAAAGGTATTGGGTATACCTAATACCTATCTTTTAAAGGGGTGAGAAACTATAGAAGATATATCTTACCCTACCTGCTCTTAGCTACCTGAACTACTATTTATATAAATAAGTAGCAAACCGCGCGAACTTCGTACCGCTATATTGTATTGGCTTCCCGCCTCACGGTGTTACTCGCGTACAAACAAAATATCGATGACGACGATGATTACACATAGCCTGTTGTTCGATAATAGTGCCCTATGAGAATAACTAAGAACTTAGAGTAGGTACTCACCAGACCCTTGCAGATGCTGGTCATGGGAAGCTGAGGAATGTAGTGTACTGATAGATAGGTAGGTGATGTTATGATGTGTCTATTGTCTGAAATATGTGTGTAGATACTTCCCTGAGGATTCGAGACCGGGAGGAATAGCCGAATCCTTGCACACCACACTTAATACCAATTCAAACCAAGACCGGGCACGGTGGCCAAAATATGACCCGATTACTGATTCTAAGAACTACAACCGACGCCTAACTAAAAGTCATAGGCAGAGTAAGTTTTTACGCGATAACAAACAACGTGCGAATTTATATGTTACACACGAAAAACTATAGCGTTCAGACCGTTCAGACAACGCGGCCATACCATTTTTATACTACGAAAAACGCCATCTGGCGGCACTCGGTCGCGACACGAACGAACTACCGAAAGAGACCGATAAATATCGAACACCTGTGATACTCAGTGATAATGTAGCTTTCTAAAGAAAAAAGAATAATTAAAATCGGTCCATTACTTTTTGAGTTTATTCGTTACATACAAAAATACAAATCTTTCCTCTTTATAATATTATTTATTGTAGACTAAGATCAGTCCCCCTATGAATGCGTTCTTTTTATGGCATAGGGGCAAACAAACAAGCGGCGGATGTTAAGTAAACGAATAAACACATGCAACACAGGTAGTGTTACAGTTGCATTGGCGGCTATTAAATAGCAAAGGGTCTTCCCTATCCTATTTGGTCCAAAGGAGGATGGAGATAAAAGAGGAAAAGTGATACCTTTCTCATCAAACTCCGGGGCTCTACCACTATAAATCCTCTGAACAATTCCAAGTCAGCTTCAATCACGAAATACATAAAAGTATTCTGTATTGCGCGAGTTCAGTCGTAAATAAATATTTACTGTACGGAACCTTTTACGATATAATATAGAATGACCCGTAAGTTGGACATACGCAGTTAGGTAACGACTTCACCATACGAAACCACCTCCTCAATGCTATAAAATCTCTTAATATAAGTCAATATTAGTAATATATTTAGTAGCTTGAGTATTTTATTGAAATATTTATTACCAATATAGATTTATAGGATATCAGATTGATTTAAGGGAGATTTTATTTCGTTGTTTTTGAAGTGTAACTTCTAATGTCTCGTGCAACCGTTTAACGCTTTTAACGCCCCCTTGCGGTCACAAAACATATTATATAATAATAAATAGGACGAATTTGAACCAGTCTATATATAAATCCAGGAAGAGAATTGCTTAAGCGTGATTTTTATCTGTACAGAGACATCTAGTAGCTAGTGGTGGCACTAACCACTCATTTAATACTTATAAAGCATAATAGTTTGTTTCATTCAACGCGCTAATCTCAGAAACCGCTGGTTCTATTTTAAAATTTTTTTCAGTGGTGGATAGTCCATTTATAGAGGAAGGATTTAGGTTATATTATATTTTCTAAACAATTAGGGATCTTTACTAAAAGTCCGATAATGTAACCCAAGGTGTAAAAAAAATCACCTAAAAAATGTTTACATTGCGTACGCTGCAAAAAGTATTGATTGTAGAGCATAGTAGAGCAAAAAAATGTACTGCAACTTTGCAGAATATATAGTTGTCAACACAAATGGTCGCAAGACCATGTGTCTAACTATTGTAGTTATCTCACAATAAGTGTTAATTTAATTTTTTAAAATAATTTGAATGATGATGTTTTAAAAGCCCTTTATTTTGTACTTTGGTGTTAATTCTGATTAAAATAAATTATTTACAATTCAAGATAGATTCAATAGCTTCCTGGAACTTTTTGAATTATTTAATTCGGACATTTCATTCAAAAGATATCGCGATATCCACGATATAAGTATTCGATTTTTAGGCAAATATGTATTGCGCGCATATATAGTAACATAACTTCACTTTTCTACCCGAAGTTTTAGGCAGTGGCTTTTAATTCTCCACTCGCCGTTATGTTTACGTCCCAAATGGAATAAGTGGCCATACCGGGAAAACGAGGGCAAACGAGCAAGCGCGTCACCTGATGGTAAGTGACCAGCGCCGCCCATGGACACTTGCAACACATATAGTGTTACAGTTGCGTTGCCGGCCTTTAAGGAAATAGGAATAGGAAAGTATGGGAAAGGGGGATGCGCCTCCGAGTACCTCTCTCCCCGAACGAAACGCGGCATGAGCCACTTTACGTTGATCTTCCGAGAGGTCGTGGTATTTCACCGGTAGAGCCGGCCCATTCATGCAGCGAACTGCTTGGCTCCACCACTACCATTCAATTTGTTAAGCTTGAATTTCATTACTACACAGACATCAGTTTAGGTTTAGGTACTGTAATTGATTTTTAAAATCAATCATAGTACCTCCACCCGCCACTAGATGTATGGAGGAACTATAATTGACACTTGAAACGCGGCCTTTAGTGTCAACTACATTCCTTTGAAACTGTATTTGATTGAATGTATTATTTTATTTCTAAAATCCATTGAAGAAATAAATACCTAACATTTATAATTCAGTGTTGTAGAACTGATTTTTTTAATATTTTAACAAAACTTGTAAATATGTTCTTAAATCTATATATATATATATATATAAGAGATTTCCACCTATATATTGACTCATCACGATATCTCTGGAACCATAAGGCGTAGCGACTTGAAATTTGGTAGGATTATTCCTTTCGCCGAGTAGAGGTCAGCTAAGAACGGATTTTACGAAATTCCACCCACAAGGGGGGTTGCGGGGGTGTTAACAATGAAAAATTCCCATTTTTAACCTATAGCTGCTATCGACTTCAAATTTGTCGAAGATATTGCAGTATTAACATAGCGGGGCAGCAGTTATTACTTTTGATGCGAAACAGAGTTCGCCGGGTCAGCTAGTACTTATATAAACTCCATGGAGTGAAACCATAGCCCGATTTAAAATTGACGAATAGTGACCTCTATGGCCGAGTCGAATAAAACATTATAATATAATAAACTTCAATCAAGACATGATACACATTTATAGTGATGGTTAAGTAACCTTATAAAAAATCTTTTATATAATAATCTGTTTATGATCCTCGGTTCAAATAATTTTCATCAGTATGTTGCATTCTTATACACAAATTTAAATAAAATATTAGATAGGAACTTAGTTACCATTTCTCATAATCAGTCCCATTTTTAATAGTACCTATAATATATTAGTAATAATTATTAATAGTCTCGGTGGTCCAGTTAAGTAGTCGAGCTCTCCGATTCTGGAGTCCTGGGATCGATTCCGGGCTCACATCAATGATTTATGGTGGTGGATGATTTTTTGGTATCTTACTTTAGTTAATTTTAGGTATTTTTATGGTATTTTTTATGACAAATGTAAGGGAGTAGGATATGAAAGGATGGGGAAGGAGGGTGGCCCTCCGGGTACCTCTCTCACCGAACGAAACACGGCATGAGCCAGTTTACGTCGATCTTCTGAGAGGTTATTTCACCTGTCGAGCCGGCCTATTCATGCAGTGATTATTTTTCTCTATTTCTGAATCAATTTCTAACCCTGTTTATTTTCCTTTCTACAACACAAAGTTACACTTCCAACGCGTGGCGAGACTCCACGCATATATTTTTTTTATAATGGGCCACTCTAGATAGAAATTTGAAAAAGAAACAAGATACCGTGTCACCTTTTAAGTGCAAAGTTATGGGTAGTGTTAGAGATAAATTTGTACAAATTATCGTTAGTAATTTTGAGTCATGCTCAAAAAAATTAGTGACCCCCTACAAACTTTACTTCAAATAAAATATGTTTTTCCAAAAAAAAGTAGCCCAAGTTAGTCCTTATAACAGGTAGTTAACTTGCCAATAAAAGACCCGTTAAAATCGGTCCAGCCATTTCATAGATTACCTTGAATAAACAGACAGACGGACAAAATCTTTAAAAAACATTCTTATGAATCACACTTAAATTTTATTTATATGTATAAATGAAGTTTTTTTTTATCTTGAACACAATATACACAGCGCCCTCTAGTTCCAAGCTAAGCAACTGTATGCTTGTGTTATGGATACTAGATAACGGATATTAATACATATATACTTTTCTTTTGTAAATACATAACATACATACTTTTGAAAAACACCCAGACGCCACACAAATAGGTATTCATGTTTGTCACAAATATTTGTGCTCGGGTGGGAATCGAACCCCCGACGTCATTGCTGCAGCCGGTAGTTTTACCAATGCGCCACGAGGCCCGTCAGATATGGAACAATAGGACCATTAATTAATGTACCTGTGTGTATAAATGTGTTGTATATTTGTCTAAAGTGTCAATACAATACAGTACAGTCATAGTAAAGTTGCTGAATACATTTGCAATAGGTTGCCTATATGCTCATATGACAACATCGTCTCTGTGGCGCAGAGGATAGCGCGTTGGACTTCTAATCCAAAGGTCGTGGGTTCGATCCCCACCAGGGATGCGGTAACTTGTCTTTTTGTAAACGATCTCAATAAAATAAATACCCACTGAATAGGGAAAAAGAGGTTGTGTTGTCAATATAACAACCAACCGACTACGCAGGCAACCATCACCTGGGCAACTTAACGATTTTTTTATTAGTCTTAAGTTAGTTTGGGAATAAATTAATGGCACCTCTGATTTCAGATTTCATGTTAGTCTGGCGTTACTGTCGAAAGAAACTTACAAATCACTTTAAAATAATATACAACACATATAGTTGTTTGATATTTTGTACTATTACATATTAAAGATTTTATTTGACGTTGTTTATCCGAAATGAACTCCTAAGCAACTAAACCGATATTTATACGATTATATTCACATATTTCACAATTGCCAACCGATGATCTGTTTAAAATTAAATCAGATCAACAGCAAAGCGTATATTTTTAGCCAATCAACCATCTGAGATAAGTAACGTTCCAACTCTTTCCGTGGTTGTTGTAGAAGTCCAACAAGAGATATGACTTTATGGGGACCGTCTCCCGTATTTTAAGCATGAAAGTCTTAGTGGTTCAGCGAGTTCTAGTACAGCGGTTCCGAGTTGAAATCCTGGCTCACTGATAACTTTCACGGAATTGTAAATATCAATGACTGACCAAATTGTACCTCCACCCACAATCTCCTCCAGAGAAGTCATTAAAAGTAGTAAATACATACATACATAACTTCACGCCAAATCCGTTGCGGGATAGGCAGAGAGGACGGAGTAAAAGTAATAATTTGTCAAAATTGGATAGTTTATATTGAGACTAAGTAAGAGTTAAGATCGTGTTGTCCATAAAAGTTATTATTAATAATTAGGCTTGCCATACTTGGATGGATAAATACTCTTCCAGACAATGGTTAACAGCAAATTTTTCGCCCAAAGTGGCGGTTCCTTTACGCTGTGTATATTATAAACGAATAAATTTTAAGCCGCAAAGTTGAATGTCACTTTGTGACTGCTTTGTTTGAATGAAATATGTATAAAGTTGGCCGTAACCGCTTTCGTTCACTTTGTTTAACTTTATATTAGAGAAACAAAGAGAACGTTTTACATAAAACGAGTTAAGCACTAACACAATTTATTTCTGTATTCATTCATTAAATTTTTCATAAACATTTCACGTAATTCGCTGCATGATTGAGCCGGCTCGATCGGTGAAATACCACAACCTTTCAGAATGTAAAGTGAGTCATGCCCCCTTTACTCCTATTTCTCCCTTGCCCATAAAGGCTTGCAACGCAACTGCACTAGGGGACCTGCTTACCTTATCGTTTCGCCCCTATCCCATAAAATAATCGTTTAGAATACCGCCACCCCATCTCTTCCCGTGGGTGTCGTAAAAGGCGACTAAGGGAAAAGCTAGAAGAATGGGCAGCAGCATTCTCTCTGAAGAAAATACAGCCTACTGCGATCGCCAACCCGCCTGCCAAGCGTGACGATTATGGCAAAAACCCCCCATGATTGAGTGGACCGGCCGTTGTGGCGCTATGGGGGCCTATGTCCAGCAGTGGACCTCAAAAAAAAAGGCTAATGATGAATGATGATGATGATTAAACATAACATAACTTCACGCCTTTTACTACCCGAAGGTGTAGGCAGTGGCTATTAAGCCGCCGTTTACGTCCCAAATGGAATAGGTGGCCTACTTATTGCCATACCGGGCACAAAGTTTTCAGTCATCTATATTTATCACACATATCTTTCGAAATTAATTTCGAAATGTCTTTGGTGTGAGCCAGGATTCGATCCCGCGACTTTCATTTCTATTATTTTTTAGATGTCTGTTCCAATCGCTAAATTGTAATTATAGTATTGAAGTAATATCTATTGTCTACAAAGTTACCAATGCCTCAGAGTACAGATATCAGCTCGTGTCCAGCTGACAGTTGAATGTCCAAACTACGTGAGGGGAATTTTAAATTTTTAAATGGACTAGATGGAAATGTGAATATAGATTGAGCTGCTGAAAAAAACTGGTTCATTTTAAGGATCAAATGAAACTGTAATTTTGGCTATTGTCAAGCTTGTCATCTTATAAAATAATCTCTCAGTCAACATCGCTACCAATTTCTACTGAGAAGCAATTGTAACCAACAAAATTGAATTTTGCCTGGCGTACATTTCCCGGGAGATTTTACTGAATCAAACTTCAGCATTTATAATGCCTTAGTACGCCTCTACTTAGTTTTAGATTGAAATTCTATGTAAAGAAATAGGTAACTTCTGTTTTGAGTAATTACAGTTAATTTTCTTAAAACTTACCTAATTCTTTTTGCTCTACTTCACAAAACAGGTAATTTAATTCTCAAATCGAATGTTTTCTCGCCTTTTTCTACCCGAAGGTGTAGACAGTGACTGTTAAGCCTCGACTCGCCGTTATGTTTACGTCCCAAATGGAATAGATGGCGAACCTATTGCCATGCCGGCACAAAGTTTTTAGTCGTCCATATTTAATACACATAACTTTCGAAATTCATGTCGAAATTGGTGTGAGCAAGGATTCGAACTCTCGGCCTCTGGATTCAGAAGCCGTGTGCTTGACCACTGGACCACCGAGACTGTAATCTGTCTATCTATCTATCTATCTAATTATAATCTATCTTCTTCTTATTCGTGTGCAATCTTCTAAAGGAGGTTGGCACTTGGCAATCAATGGCGATCCGAACCTTCGACTCAGCAGCTCTGAATAGAGAACGTAGTTTCTTTACACCACTGGCGTAGATTTTTTTAGCCAAGATGAAGAAGCCACGATTCTTACACACCTCACTCGCTTCGTTAACTTTCATAACTCTTTTCATGCACGCGCGTCGATTTTTTAAGCTCCTAACATCACCTTCCGTCATGGAATGTGTGTCTAGGCCGTCCTCAACTCCTACATCCATCCGCTTTTGCATTGTATATCTGCTTAGTCAGTCTTGCATCAACCATTCTTTCTACATGTCCGAACCATCGAAGCATGCCCTTTCTTACTTTTACACCGACACTCTCTTTCAAACCAACTTCCTACCTCACAACCTTGTTTTCTACGCGGTTAGCGAGAGTCACTCCGCAGATTTTGCGCAGTGCCCTCATTTCTACCGCGTTTATTCCACTTTCATGCACACTCTGCCATACCCAGCTCTCGCTTCCATAAGTTAGCGTTGGGATCAGGACTGCATTGTGGATTGCTAGCTGGGCTTTTTTTGCGCCCAGGAATCTGCCTAACGCTCCATTTACGCTATTTCCTATCGCCACTCGTCTTTCGCGGTGTACCTTTTTCCCTAGTAACCTTGGATAAATAAGCTGTAAAAGAACGTATTTCTTTACTAGCTTTCTGTATAATCTATTAATATAACTATAATCCAGTATTTAATTATATATCTCAAGGCATAAAATGGAAATTTTCTATAGGATATAATAGTATGATAATCTTCCAAATACAATTTTTTTTTATCGAATCAATTCAAAATTAGAATGTCATCTGCTTTTTTTTTAGTCCACCTCTGTTATAAATATTGTTAAGCCTAGTCTTGTCTTTTGTCCAAAGTAATCAAAACAAAAAAAATTGACATATTCCCGACTGTATGTAGAGAAAAGACTGTCATGAATACACGCCATTTTTCTAGCTACCCACACTACAAGGCTAATGAGTGTTACATAATAGCAGCCGTTAGCAGAGTAATGATATGTCACGTGGATGTTTTATAGCTGTGCTCGTGTTAAGCTACGTTTTATATTTCTTACACTGATTTATAGTTATGGAGGATGTTCTTTATTGTGTGTTGGAGTCTGCACAGTTTTATCTAAAGTCAAAATTTAAAACCAATGCATCAATTCGTTTGGAAATTCCTTATGAAATATTAAACAAATAAAAGAAAAAGTGTTAAAATAAAAGTAGATTTTGATACTGAATGGTTTTGATATGTACAATTTTTTTAAACTGGCGAAATACATAATTTAAAGTTAAAATATAAAATCTACAACTAAACAACATAACTTCACACTAATTCTTTAGCGGGGTAGGCAGAAACTAATTTGCTTTTTTTAATTTTCCACACGGTTTTCATACATGATAGTAAGATTATAACGCGTCTGAAGTCACCCTCTTATAGGTAGATTAATATAGGAGGGAAACCTAAATAGGTACCCGAACCCGGTAACCACTGATAATTTGACCTTGGGGCAACTATTTTGGTTGCAGTATAAATATGATACATGCATATAATATATACATAACTTCACGCCCAATCGCTTGCAGGGTAGGCAAAGAGAAGGGAACGCCACAAGGCACGATTCTTACATACCACATACCTCACTCGATTTTTTGACTTTCATAACACTTTTCATGCACGCGCGTCGATTTTTAAGGCTCACCTTGAGGCTAAGATCACCTTCCTCCAGAATATGATAAATTTCGAAATTATTTCTTAATTAATTTTCATCATCATTTGATTATGCAATATTAATTCCGTGAAATACATACTTCAATGAATATTTGTTGAATGTATCGCCTCTACGTGACTTTTTTCGTATTATAAATAAAACATTTTAAATATTTAATTGTTGTAATGACTTCTGTATTAGATTTACACAATATGTGCGTACTTTCACAATATTGATAACCTTTGGGGTTCCTTAGTGTATGTGACAAGAACTGTTTCGTGTTTTGACTTTTCTATTACTAATCGTCATGTCTTTTAATGTGTAATGTCTTTCACTATGATTACAAAGGTTACTATGATTTTGATCATCACGGCCCTTCCAAAAATGAATTAATTACATAAATAATACGAATTTTATAATTTTCAACAAAATCAAAACCTCTCGTAAGATCATTTTAACATAGCGTAAAAATTTAATTTCAAATTTTATACGTAAATACCACAGATTCCCAGCCTGTCTCACACACAAAGAAGAAAACGAAAAGAAGTAATATTAAGATATATTGACATCATCAAGAAACTATGTAAAGTTAGTAAAGAAATATTATATCTTCACGCCTTTTTCTACCCGAAGGTTTAGGCAGTGACTGTTAAGCCTCGACTCGCCTTTATGTTTACGTCCCTAATGGAATAGATGGCGACCCTATTGCCATACCGGGCACAAAGTTTCCAGTCATCGATATTTATCACACATAACTTTCAAAATTAATTAAATTCGAAAAATCATTGGTGTGTGTGAATTTTAAGGATTTTAACCCTGATTCAGAAACCCTGTGCTCGACCACTGGAGCACCGAGACTACTCGGTTCGGTTTTATATTTTTTTTATATTTTTGTTTTGTGTACGGAACACCCTGACCGTTCACGCTTTACCGGTGTTTATTTTTTATATATATTAACGGTTTCAATTCATTTCTTTGCATTAAAAATAGGTCAGAAGGTTTATAGGTCGCATATTTATTTTGTTTTTGAAATAAATATTTTTGTAAAAAAGACAATGAATAAATTAATCGTTTTTGGTGCATTTGTGTTATGTTTGTTTGAGGTAAGCTCCCTTTTTAAAAGCTTTTATTTAACTTGCACTGTATGTATGTATGTATGTAAGTATGTATGTAAGTATGTATGTAAGTATGTATGTTCGGTGGAATCTTGCAACTCAATTTTGAAGTAGATATCTGAATGAATTTCTGCAATATTGGTATCAAATGAAAGGGCTTATTGAGTGTAACTCAAAAAATAATATGACGTCATTCTAAATCCAATATGGCGGATATTCCACCATATTTGCATTTCTACAATTTGGGTATCAAATGAAATGAAATAACTCGAAAAATAATGTGACGTCATTCTAAATACAATACGGTGGACCATCCAAGATGACGGCATACATATTTTTGATGCATTTCTACAATATGGATGAATGGATAATTAACAATCATCATTGCGATTAAATGGAAAAAAAAGCTCCAAGCTGAAATTGGATTAGATGATCTCATTATTGAAGAGCTGGACTGTTTGAAATTAAGCGGTAAACTAACTTGCAATAATGATGCGTTGAATGAAATGACACTAACCTAGCCAGTTATAACAAAAATAAAAAATAAATTACAAGCAAAAACCCTTTTTAAAGAAGCTTTTATTTAAGCGCTCTAAAAATAAGAAAATAATATTTCCTTAAAAATTTCAAGTATCAACTTAGAGCCTTACTTAGTTTGTACAATTTATATAATAATAAAAGCTTGTCGCGAGGTTTGACTCCCTATAAGTAGGTAATTAAATTGCAATGGATAATATAGTAAAGTTAGTAGATTAATTTACATGAGTGTTTTGCCCATTTCTTCTCATGACAACCTTACACTCAGAATCGTCCGTGCATTTTTGTTCCAAGGAGGCATTTGTCTTAAGCGCTCGTGTTTTAATATGTTATGCTTTAAATATAATATTATGATATATATCTGTATTTACGGACTATATTTAACTGTGTGTGAAGACCCAAGAAAATAAAGCTATTTTGGTTTGATTTGACATTATAAAATTAGTACAGTTTATTTACAACTCGCGCGACAAGCTTTTATTATTATATAAATTGTACATACTGAGGCTGTAAGTTGATACTTGAAATTTTTAAGGAAATATTATTTTCTTATTTTTAGAGCGCTTAAATAAAAGCTTCTTTAAAAAGGGTTTTTGCTTATAATTTTTATAATTACCTATTTATTTTATAGGGCATAACAAATAATAACTTCGATATATTGAAAGTTTATGGTTTTAATACTATCTGGTTAAACATTTTGTTGAAAAGTCAACTCCTATATCCATATTTATACGTGTTTTTTTTTATTTTACAGAATTTAAAAACAATTACATATACATATTAATTTTAAAAACTGTAATTTTGGTGCCGTCTTCTTAGAAGTAATAGTAATATTAATATTGTTGGCCTATTTGGGAAACGAATCTGTATAAACCTGGGTTTAACTAAACTGTTCCTGCATTCACAACCTATATTTTTCCGGGATATATTTCCACTTCATTATAAAATGTTCTTCCAGCTCTCCAACGCGTCATGCTGCCGGAATCCTTGTATGCTCTCAGCTTCTCCATGCAGCTGTAGCATGGCTAACCCTTGCTCCAGCATCGTCATCGAAACTCCATGCAAATGTGTTAAGAACCCGTGTGAAGTGTGCGAATCGGCATCATCAGTATGCCAATGTCTGTCCAAGTGTGGCTGTGGGGATATTAAGACTCCCATCTACTTTCCGGAAGTGGTATATCCAACCACTATCATGGACATTAATCCTCCCTGCTGCGTTTCCTGTTGGAATTAATTAATTATAGTAAATGTGTAAAAAAAAATGTTATTTCAGGCGTTCAAAAAATAACTCAGATCAAATCTTTCTGAAAATCTGTGAAAAGTATCTGGCGAAGTACTCCCGAGACAGTAATTGAAGAAAAAAACATGGCCGTGTAATGGAATATTAAATTATTGCTTATTACAACACCTCATTTCACTTCTTGCCGGGCAAGGATAATGTCCTGTGAAAATAAATATAAAACATTCGGGACGACGATTAACTCTTAATTATTCAAAGCCTTAATTACTTTTTGGCGGGAAATAGGGCTCGCCATATTTAATTTGTTGGAGTACGATGCTCACAGGAATATAATTGAGCGGAATAATGAATTTTCTACAATTATTTCATAATTCCGTGTGGTAAGGCGGGAATAATAATATTTATTTTATTATAGCGCCTTCATTTTCCAAGCCTTTAAGATGGGATATGAATGGGGTCGGAAGAGGTGTGAGAAGATGAGTTCGAAAAGAAATCCTCCGGGTAATTGTTTCGCCGAACGACATGCGGCATGAATCACTTTACAGCCACATTCTAAGAGGTTGTATATCACTCTTCTACCTAGTTTTAGCATATTTTAACAATGCACTACAAGCCCCGTCTAATTTGTCATCCCTTTCTATACATATATGTTATTGAATGTAAAAATATCATTTTAAAGGAAGGACGTCAAAAGTGTCCAAAGTGTGGATTAATATCTGTACTGACAGCTATTGGATTTTCAAGCAAAGTGCCAACAAATTGCCTGAATGATGGATAGAGCTTCGATGTTCTTCAGCCTATTATGTTTCCAATGATTGAACGGACCAGCTCGGGGTCTCGGAACGAATACATTGTAAAGCAACAAGTTCTCCTTAAACGATTCTATCAGACTTGAGGGTTGTATTCTAGTTTTTATACATATATATTGCTTCCTCTTATGGGCGGTCCTTTAATCAAGTAATTTTAAAAGCATTTTAATCTCTCACGTGATTTATGTATGGCCCCTAACATTTTCTGATATTTTTAGATTTAACATAAGTCTAATAAATGTATGTATACTTCATCGAATCCATTTTTTTTTAATACTTATAAAATGTAAACGTAACAGAAGAATTCGTGTGGCAAGTTGTTTCATTCGTTAGATCAACTAAATTTAAAAACATATGTACACATATTTGTCAAAATAAAATTTTGTTTTCCATATTTAAATATATATTTTTTTTGTTTGCTTTGTATTTCGATTTTTATTGTCAGTAACTCAACAACTTTAAGTGGCGGGAACTTTTTCAATATGGCTGTCATATTCAGCACGGCGCCATATTTGTTGTTAGCTTGGCAGTTTTCAATGCACTGAAATACAAATAAGTTTTATATATCCTACTTTATAACTGTGATGTTGTTTTCTCATAAATATTATTAGGACTTACCTGTATACACTAACTAGACAAGAGTTTTGCTGATATTAGTATTGGACACATTAACTCAAATATACATCGCAGTTGAGAGTTCCTAATTCAAATAGCTTTACTTTTGGACAAATTTATTTAAAATTTCCACAGATATATAACCTTATTTTAGTTTTTAAAGTGAAACTTTTATTACATCGTCTCAAACTTTTTCGTCTGCGTGTTGCATGTCGCGTGACGGTCGGCCGCGGAGTAGGGATAAAGTGAAAGGCGCTCGTCAGAGCGCCTTTCACGTCTATTATCGTTTATTTATTATTAATTAATTACCCAAATATACACTTTATTTTTGTAAATAAATACCGTAAAAACATGTAGAAAAACACCCCCAGACGAGGGATCGAACCCGCCCCGACCTTGTGTTATCGGTAGTGCGGTTTACCGATGCACCACGAGGGCCGTATGTATAATCGTCTAATTACCGTCCTCTTTACCAATTTCGATACATTTTCTAGGATCGGGTTTGTTTGTTTGTTTGTTTTTTACATACATACATATTATTTTTATATACATATACATTTTCTTTTTTTTTATAAATTGTGTTTTTTGAAAATTATATTTAAGTACGAATTACATACTAATAAAATAATGAAATATCAATAATATTTTTCGATCTTACCGACAGAATAATAAATATATACTAATATATACTATGTACTAACATATTATATTAGAAACATATACTTAATTTTTTGCAGTGATAAACTGTAATAAAAGCAAAGCAAACACACATTGACTTCGTGTTAGTTAACAACGCCATCTGCTGGAATAGAAATTTCATGAAAATCGTTGGAGCCGATTCCGAGATTCCAATTTTATATATATATATACAAGAATTGCTCGTTTAAAGATATAAGATAAGATAGTCCTCTTTATATATGTATTTGTCACATTTTCATAATAAATCGAAATATCATATTTACTGGAGGAAAAAATATCGTTTTGTTTTGTAAAGATCCTTTGTTGTAATGTTGTTAACGTTTAATAGGTGTCGCGTTATCCCTAGTGCCGAAGCTGGAATACTTGTCGATTCGGGCGACATCTATCGATATAATACGATATTACGGCAGAATCATCAATAGTAGCAACCTAGTAGCGCCATCTAGGAATTCTTAATCTTCAGTCGTTAACTTCCAAAGAACTTGAAAATGATGAGATTATCGAATTAATTGATTTAAATCTTTAACTTAAAGTTAAACGAAGCTAAAGCAAACTTTTAAAAAAATTGCTGTGAAGTAACTGTTTTACACTGTTGCACTCTAAAAAAATATAAATGTTAATCATTTTATCAGAATCATCAATTTAAAAAACTTACTAACTAAATTATTGAAAAATAATTATTGAAAAAATATTTTGTTTATGTATATTTAAAAAGTAGATTTAAAAATCAATAACCCAAGACTCAATTTTAAAAGTTTCACTTTTACGGTGGTTTCATAAAACCACACAATTTTTTTTTATGTGCCAGAGTTATAATTTTAAACGACATATCCCATAGACTCCACATTCAATAGTCTTAAGATAAAATTTATCCCTTGTCTCCTTGTTCATAATCGATCTTGTAGAAAGGCAAGTCATGGACGCCTTTTAATTACAAAATATTTCTTGCTTATTACGAGCACAATGTCTCGGGCATGTTCATAACAATTTATCTAACAAGAGTATAATAAAACCGTGGTCAGACAACGCCTGCGTGTTCCTCAAATAGCCGGCCGTACGCGTACGGAATATTAGACGAAAAAATATATGTTAGCGGTTATTCAATATAATTTTAGCAGTTTGTTAGAAAGATACATTGATACTTAGATACTTTGTTGATTGATACATTGATAGTTATTTTGATGCTGTTAAAGTTGTTCTTTTTAGTATCAAGATAATTTCTGGTTACCTACTAGCTGTAGACTTATTTCATGTAATTAATAGAGTATCCGTTTAAGAGAATATCTCTTTCAGTGAGGGTGAGAGGTAACTAGGGAATTTGATGCGTCAGTACTATCCGTCTTATGACATCATCATCATTAGCCTCCCTCATAGAATGCCACAACTGACGGTCTTGCGCCACTTGCATCCATTGGCTTCCTGTGGTTTATACCAGGCCGACCAGTTCATGATCACTACTTTAGAACCTTTCCACCCCAACGGTAATCGGTGCGTCGTGTGATATGGCCTGCCCATCTTCACTTCAGCGTGCTAACTTTTTGGGCTATATCAGTAACGCCAGATCTCTAGCGTAGATTGCTCATTCCATAGCACGCTGAGCAACTTCGAACTTCGTCATCAAAGACCACGTCTCTGTTCCGTATATCAACTATAGAGGATTTAGTGGTTCAGCAATCCAACTTTTAGAACAGATTCCTTGAGTTCGAATACTGGCTCATGCCGTTTTCAAAAGTTAAGTCTCATAAATATTGAACACTGACAACATTACGCCAGAAAAAATATTAAACCGGCGTAACAGTATCCACCTCAACTCAACTTTGTGATATAAATTTTATTTTCGTTAAACATGTAAATAAAATATGAGAGAAACTGCCTCGACAATGTTTGAGTGCCACTTAAAACAGTTATAACATTTCATTACGCATTCTGTGGAATAACATTATTTTTTTAAGTAGGCGCCTAAATATGTAAGGCTAGTAATTTTATAAAGTAAAAGAAAAACCGTTATGTACCGTTTTGGTCTATTAAATTTGAAAATTTTAAATATATAAAACAAGGTTGTTCCTTTAAAGAGCTAGTATATATTTGGAAATGTAAAATCAATACCGCCAAGTAAAAATAGAAAACAAATTTAAAAATAAAAATAAAGTTCCAGTATTATCACAACCTGGACATACCCACATTACTGAGAGGAAGCCTAGCTTAAGTTAATGCCTGTGTATAATTCAGCCAATAATCTATCTATTTACCAATTTTCATCTAATTCTGTTCAACAACCGTTGCAATGCAACCCGGGAATGAATAACCAACATCTTCACAAACTTTCATATTTATAATTTTAGTAAGATTCTAGTAATAAAAGTGTATCGCTTTTATCTGTGGTTTACAGGACGCGGAGGACGCCATCTTGTATTCTGTGCTGGAGACATCGTAAACCACAAAAGTAAACTGCTAAAGCCTCATACATTATTTATTTGCCCACTTCTTATTTGAATTCAGTTCAGACGCGGTTAAAATTGTGTTATAAAACTATCAGGATACGAATCGTCTTATATTTTCACTCTGTCGTAGGTAGACAGTTCTCCAGATACTTCTCAAATTCCCAGGCAATCCACGTTTTAAGGGATCCGTAATAATAATTTAGTTATGTATAGATTACTGTAACTTTCCACCCAATTGCAAATTCCATTCCAAATGGAAATAGATGGTGGAACCTATTGGCGTATACCGGGCCCAATGTCGTCTATAATCGATATTTGTCACACATAACTTCAGAAAAGCTATTGGCGTGATCCAGGTCTCGAGCACACAACTTCTTGATTCTGACACAGACTACAGAGACATTTTTTGGTTTATTTAAATTTTCCTTTCAATAATATCTGAAAAAGAGTTGTATAGAACAGGGACTGTCTACAAACTTATATAGACAGGACAATATTGCAATAAACGGCTGTTCTGAATAAATGGCTCACGTGCATCGCCGTGCACGTGTTTGTGTGCCTCTGACACAATGAACGCAGAAAATCATTGCACACGTTCATAAGACAACTGCAAGCTTTATTTTAATTATAATAATATTTTTAAGTTGGTATAGAAGTAAGCAATTTCGTAAACTCTTGGGGGATAGGAACAAAAAAAGACACACAGAATCTTCTTGGCTTTCTAAAACAAGATTTCTCTCTCTAAGATTTCTTCTCTATTATCTGGACGGACTGTATTACCTGGACTCTTACTTTTTTCCGCACAGTCAGTATGAATGCTTTAACCGCCCTTATAAAGAGACAAATATTCTGAATTTGGTTGTTGTTTGTATTGATGATGGTTTGTATGTATTTTAAGTGAAAACCAGGTAGTTAGTATATTAATTCATTTATTTCACCTGTTAGGTAGTAAGTAGATAAATAATAGTGTCCGACCGAAGGTCTATTTTTGGCCAAAGCCGATTAATCCACAATCTCCACAACCTTCAAAAATATTATCCACAGCTAAAGAAGAATATCGACGTAAAGTGGCTCATACCGCTTATCTCTCTGTTATAGAGTTACTGAACTACGTGCAGTCCGGTCCGTCAGTCAGTCACTTACTCTTTCGTAACACTTCGTTTAATTCCGACTGTTCTCGGACCTTCGGCGGAACCTTTCGGCTTAGGCCCAGAACCCGGGTGAAGCCGAAGATCTCGCCGAAGATGGATTTTTGGCCGAAGGTAGCCGAAGCCGAAGCTTCGGTCGGACACTAATAAATAATAATTGCCGATATATAACAATTTCACCTGTTATTAGGTAGATATATGTATAACGAAGGATGTCTGGAAGAGATCGTAGCATGTGATAGGGCCGCCTATTGTACCTGCCTAATATTTAGTATGTACTATAACTGTAATCTATTCTATAAATGTGTTTTTTTTATGAGAGAAGGGGCGAACGAGCTTGCGGGTCACCTGATGGAAAGCAATCACCGCCGCCCATGGCGTCTGCAATACCAGGGGCATCACATCAGCGTTGCCGGCCTTTCAGATGAGAATAGGCTCGTTTCTTGAAGGTTCCTAGGTCGTAGCGGTCCGGAAATATCGTCGCCGACAACTGGTTCTATGAAGAGACAGTGCGTGGCAAGAAGTGCATGTTGAAACGCACTGTTGTCCATCGCCAACCATTCAGCCAATGCGGGTGGTAGCGTTGGCGCGTCGAGCGGTGGCGGAAATCAGCTGGCGGTATTAATCCGAACAATTCCTCAGAGCACTCCCCGTGGTATATGCGTGGATGCATAGAGATGCCACCTCTCTCCGCAACGCCTGAGGATCAAGCCGATCGGTAAGAGCTTGGTTGTCGACAAGCCGAACCGCGCGTCGTTGGATGCGGTCAAATGGAGTAAGCTGGTACTGGGGTGCCCCCACCCAAAGATGTGAACAGTATTCCACGTGAGGACGGACCTGCGCCTTGTAAATTTGCAGGCGATGACCTGACGTGAAATACTGTCCCGCTCTATTGAGCACACCAAGCTTTTTGGAGGCCAATTTGGCCTTGCCCTCTAGATGACCGCGGAACTGGACGTCACTCGACAAGTCGACACCAAGAATTCTGATAGCGGCTGAGGCGGGTAAGGGAGTGCTCTCAAAACAGGGAGCTACGACAAAGGGTGTTTTTTTAGCGGTAAACGCGCAAACCTGTGTCTTCTTAGGGTTGAATTGGAGTAAGTTTAGTTGGCCCCAGTCCGAAACCTGACTAAGCAGAGTTTCGATTTCAGACACAAGTTTGTTCCGGTGCTCGTCGACGTTTTTCCGAGAAATACGCGTGTGGCCGGTATATAAGGCATCCCCGGTACTGTCATCTGCATAACAATGAAGATTGCTGCTAAGCAGCATGTCATTGATATGCAGAAGAAACAGCGTAGGGGATAGCACACAGCCCTGGGGGACTCCAGCATTCACAAGTTTTAAGTCGGAGCATGACCCGTCGACAACAACTTTAATGCTCCGAGCCGTGAGAAAGCTGGAAACCCAATCGCATAATTTCTCGGGAAGCCCACATGGAAGCTTCGAAAGAAGTGCTTTGTGCCAAACCCGATCAAAGGCCTTCGCCTTCGCTACGCCCAAACTAACGGCCAGCGCCTATCCTTTACTCTCAACCGCTTCCGCCCACCGATGGGTTAAGTACGCTAAAAGATCACCAGCTGAGCGACCTTGACGGAATCCGTACTGACGGTCACTTATCAACTGGTGCTCTTTTAGATACATAAGGAGCTGGCGGTTGATGAGTGTTTTCATTATTTTGGAGAATAGGGAGCTGATGGCGATAGGTCTGTAGTTGGACGGATCTGAGCGGTCACCTTTTTTAGGGATCGGGTGGACTAAAGCAACCTTCCATGATGCTGGTACAGCGCCGAGAGAGTAGGAGTACCGGAAACGAATCTCCGGCATGGCGTGACCGCATTGTGGAATTGTCGGTGCGGATGTTACCCCTATCGTCCAAAGTCGAGTTGGACGCAAAAAGAGTGCCAAGAAGGTCTGCTTTCTCATTTGCGTCGTGGGCTAGTGACTGGTCCTGCCGGTGCAACGGTGGAAGAGAAGGCTTACAGAAATTCCCAAGAACAGCCTTGGCGAGCGACCAGAACGCACGGGTTCCCGAGGGAAGGCGAACTAGTTTCTCGCCAATTTTGCCAATGTACTGAGACTTTGCTACGGCTATAATTCTTTTGAAGGACCTGGAGGCAAGGTTGTACCTCTTCTTAAGAGAGCCGGTGTCAGAGTCCTGGGACGCCACTGCTTCTGCCCAGGCTTGATAGCACTCATGCTTAAAACGTAATGCCGTTTTTCATGAGCGATCAAACCAGGGCTGGGATCTGCCGCCGATTGGCACCATTGAGGATGGAACAAAGAGCTCTATTCCCTGCAGCACCATATCAGCAACAGAGTCGGCAACGACGTCAGGATCATCCGGCGAGAAGCAAACTTGCCTCCATGGGTAAGATGCGAAGAAATTTCGCATTCCATCCCAGTCTGCTCACCTATAGTGCCACACAGGGCGGAGGCTCGCAATATGCGGTCGAAGTGGGCACGTGAGTGGCACCGTACTCCTTATCAGACAGTGGTCCGAAGAACCCAAAGGGGCGTCTACAGAAACCACATATCCGTCCGGAAGGGAGGTCAGCAGAAGATCCAACAGGGAAGGTATATGATTATCAACATCTGGGATTCGCGTGGGTGCGGTAACCAGTTGTGTTAGATCATATGCTAGAGCAAAGTCATGAACAGATCTACCCGCGCACCCGGTCGGTGGTGCAAGATCCAAGCCAATCGACGTGGTGGGCATTGAAATCGCCGAGGATAACGATTTCCGCGGATGTACGTACGGAATCTGCAGCCGTTTGAACATGGTCCATGAGTCGGTCTGTTTCGGTATTACCGCTATGGAACCTATAAAGACATGCGTAGATGCGGGGGTGGTCGTCGCTATCAACACGCAGCCAGAGGGTCGATAGGTCCCTTCCTTCAAGACTGCCACGGCGTCGAGCACAGATATCCTCCCGGACAAACACACAATCTCTGGCCCGCGGTACAAAGGTGTATTCCAGTTTGTATCCGGGGTATAGGAGATATGAGGTGTCTGCCGGAAAAGATATATGTGTCTCTGTAAGGAATAGCAAAGCAGGCTTTGCCGTTTCCAGGTGGTGGTGAATGGCAAGCAGATTTGAGTGGATGCCCCTGATATTGCAAATGTCCACGTTTAGCGTGGCAGGGGGAGTCGGGATGCCCTTACGTTTGCCCCGGACAGTTTTTAGTAAGGAGCGAGATTGTGCCCTCCCCAGACTACGAGGGGCAGCTTGAACGTCCACGCCTTGGTGAATACCAAACCGTGGACGCTCAAGGAGGGATTCTCCAGTGCTATGGCAGCTGGTACCCCCCTGGGGTAAATGATCTTTTAATATCGCTGCCATTAACCGGAGGGTGAAGGGGATGGGCCTCCGGATACCTCTCTCACCGAACGAAACGCGGCATAAGCCACTTCACGTCGAAACTCTGAGAGGCCGTGGTATTTCACCGGTTGAGCCGGCCCATTCATGCAGCGAACTGTTTGGCTCTACCACTGTTAGAAGGTGTACTATAAAGTGCGTTCTATTCTGTTCTATTCTATTCGATTGCATACATTTTCGAATATGTGTGAACATGTGTCAACTGCAATAATTTTCAGCACTTCCCGTGTCACTGGTCTCTCTATACCTTCGTGTGTGACCGTCATATTTTTAATTTAAACTGTTATCTTTAAATTCTAGGAGTAACAATACGAAATACTTCAAATTGACAGTTGACGTATCTGTCACTGTCAAAACTGTCAAAATTAACTAGATAATCCACGCTAATAGTATCCATATAATCATCACTCACACAAATCAACATATTTGTTGAATTATGTGCTAAACAGGTAGTTAACTATTTATGAACCGAATAATTTCGATTTCATGTCGGCTCTATTATAGTTAGTTAAAATGTATCCGACAACCGTGCATTGTTATTTACAAAGATTATGTTTACACACAGATAGTGAATTCAATTTAATATGTAATTAGTTAATTAGCAACGCTAGATCATTAAATATTAAATATTTTTGTTAGCGAAGTTCTTAGCTCAAACGAACCTCCTTCTGGTAAGCGAGTACCCAGAGATAAGATAAGATTAAGATGGGATAGGCCTCGTTCTCCAGATGCCTCTCTCACCAAACAAAACGCGGCATGAACAACTTTAGGCCGATTTTCTTAGTGATAGTGATACTTCACCTGCCAAGCCACACCATTTAAGCAGTGAATTGCGTAGCTCTACCATTATTAATCACCTATTTCTTTTCAGTAATCACCTGTAATTTAGTTACTTGTATTTAAACACTATTTATACATCTTCATACCCATTATGTTGAACTAAATTGAACTGACGCTGTACCTAATATTTTCATATGCCACGCAATAGTGTAATTAAGTCTCGTAATAAATGGCAATATCATCTATTAAGTTATTTATTATAGTATATAAATATATATATAGTGGCCAGTGAATATGTCTTAGTAATACATCAGCTATAATGACAATGATGGCAGTGGATATAAGGTTCGATTCCTCATAGTTAATTACAATTTATCCTGTATGCGCCTTCAGCAATTATTATAATATTTTTGTTTATTATCTTGTTGCTCTTAATATTTGGCAGGCGCTGCCTTGTATTGGGCAATAAAATATGACTAAATATAGATACACAGGTGTCCAAAGGTAATGTTGAATGAATGGTGGGGACGAATTTAAACATTTAGAGGAGATAATTTGCGCCGGTAGAGGGCGCTATTTTTCAAGGACCGGAAAATGGATGAACTAGTTACACGTCTCCGCAAAATTAGTAAATCGTTTATGCGGCAATGTATACGATTCTAAAACAAACTTACCAAGGAAAACCGTAATTTGCCTCTTGCAGAACAGAGAACTTAGATCTGAGTTTATTATTGTCTAATCGGTACGGAAAAATAATGATTGCGTAAGTAATAAGAAGCTGGCGCTGGAGATTATCGAGCAGATAAATAGCTTATTTTAAACTACTCTTATAAAGTTTAAGTAATAACTTTTTAAATGGCACTTAACAAAGGCCTGAACAGCAGGAAATTACTTTCAAGTTATTCGATTTGTCGACAGTGTAAGTTTTAATTATAGCTTTGAACGAGACATAAAATGTTATCAACATGACTGGTAATAACTCAGAATGGAACATAAATTAGGTCAGTTTTTATAGAATAAAAAATGTAAATGACCCTTTACAATATATTACCTATTATAGATAATTTATAAGTACCAGTAAAGATCAGAATGAATTTAAAATTGCAATTTTTTCGTTTTATCTATCAACTTCAGCTAAGTAAATGCTTATAAAATAAAATAATCTCTTACGATTGATACCTCTGCTTTTGGCGTTACGTTTAGTCTATGGCCTTATCGGAATAATTCAGCCTGTTCATGCGATGTCACTTGGGAAAGCAATTTGCTGTGATATTAATTGGCCTTTACAGACTGTACTTACATAATATGTATCTTTATATAAGTATGTGTGTGGTACAGATGGCTTTTACGGATATTAATCTACAAGCTCGTTTGATAAAATTTCCGTTATAAAATATCTTTTTAAAATGAGGTAAATAAATTCAACAACATTCAAGAATCTTAACTCAGGAAAAGTTAGAGAGCGCTACAAATTAACTAATGTAACAATCGAAATTGATTTTTCGTATTATTAAAAAAATAATGTACTGTTTAGTACCTAAATGCTGAATCTCTCGGACTTTTATAAACACACACACACATACATACATAACTTCACGCCAAATCCCTTGTGAGGTAGACAGAGAGAACAGAGCGCCATAGGGCACGATTCTTACACACCTCACTCGCTTCGTTGACTTTCATAACTTTTTGCATGCGCGCGCGTCGACTTTTGCCGCTACTAACATCACCTTCCTCCAGAACACGTTATATTTATTTCTAAGACTTTCGCGAATCTCACTCATAGATTAAAACAACTTTTAGGATTATATCGCGTAAAGTAATAAATACTTATTTATATTTATTTCCCGACGTTTCGAACTCTTTACAGAGATCATTTTCACGAGTGATGAACAAAAAGATGGTAGTTGTTCAAAAGCTATTTTCATTGATACAGAGAGCACCCACTTTTTGGAAATAAAAATCAAAAAGTTGATGTTAAAAATATGATTTTTACTATTGGTAACCCACATCAGACCATAACAAAAGTTAAATACTTATTTATAAGATGTATTCATATTTTTTGTTTGTAATCCTTTGTTATATGATTTAATAAGTAAAAGTTTTTATTATTTAATTATTAGAAAATTATCTTATTTTTCTAAGTTTGTTGAGATCAAAGTATAACTATTAATAAATATTGATTGATTTTAAATTAAAAGGTAAAGTATTTCTTAAAAATCTACCACTGGGTCAAAAACGCGGCCAGTCCTGAGAAATAATATATCATTACTATATTCCACATTTAAAGTGAACACTGAATTTAGCGCACTCTACTGGTGCATTTGAATACCAATTCATGTTCCAAATAAGCTTCAGCATAATTAGGCATTGTGCGCCACTGAGTCGCACAATGCTCCGTAATTGGAAAACCAACCGTGTTTCTGAGCCTTAGCTTAATTTTTTTCGCCCATTTTGCTTATTCTTAGCCGACCAAAGGTTAGAAGCCATACTGCCTTTTCTGTAATAGAAGTTTTTTATCGGTCTTTACAATATTAATAATTAATAATATCTTAGACACAAATCACACAGTGCCCTCCAGTTCCAAACTAAGCAACTAAATGCTTGTGCTATGGATACTAGATAGCGGATACTAATACATATATACTTTTTTTGTAAATAATACAATAAATATACAATAATACAATAAATAATACAATAAATAAATAATACTCATAATACATAGAAAAACACCCAGACGCCGCACCAATATTCATGTTTGTCACAAATAGATATTGTTATTGTTTAGCACAAATGCTCGGGTGGGAATCGAGCCCCCGACCTCAGTGCTGCAGCCGGTAGTTTTATCAATGCGCCACGAGGCCGTCAAATTGCTAAAAATCGACTCAGACCGTCGAATTTTTAATCAAATGTCTACTGATGTTAAATAATAAAATCTATTCAAATCTTAGATTTCGAAAATAATACAAATCGTGGATATTTTACACATTCCCGCCAATACGTCAAATTATTTCAATCATTACCTACTACACCCAACGGAACCCACCTTATAGCAGAAAGCAAAAAAGCTCTCGCCTGAAAAATAATGCACTTAAGGTCGTATATGTTCTATGTGGTATTCTTTGAGAAGTAGGTCTGCTCTAGATATGTAACAATATCTTTAGAATTTCTATACCTACATTTAATTTAAGATGAAAAAAATCAAATAGCAAACATCAATAGATACATTGACCTATATGATATAGACTTGTAGTAACCTTCTCAAAGTGTGACCACTGGCCATAAGCCTACAGGCTTATGCGAAGCTTATGTCAATTCAGTCATCTGTCAGACGCGAACCGAATAACAAGAGGTACAAAATGGGTAAATGCGTAGTAAAAGAGTGCGATTCAAGATCGGAAACCCATAAGAAATTAACCGGAATTACTTTCCACACGTAAGATTAATGTTTACATTAATATTAAAATACAGTAAAATAGATAAAATGTTGAATTTTCATAATTAGCTTCAGTGATACCACTAAAAACTTAGTTTTAGTTTCCCACATTTGTGGGAGAATTATTAATTTATGGAAAAGGAGATTTTAAATATTTTTTGTTATAATCTGCACCCGGGAGATCATTTATCGTCAAATCAAGTTGATCATTCGCTTTTATTAATAAATGCCATAATTAATAAATACTTAAAAATAAGATTGTATCACGAAAGCAAATTATTCACTCAGATTTATAAAAAAGAGACTAAAAGGCAATTTTATACAAAACTTATGTTACACAGCGGTGTATGATCAATAATTCATCTGCCTAGCTTTTTCCCAATTATGTTGGGGTCGGCTTCCAGTCTAACCGGGTGCAGCCGAGTACTAGTGTTTTACATGGAGCGACTGCCTATCTGACCTCCACAGCCCAGTTGCGTGGGCAACACAATCCCAACACAAACCACAAGTCTGGTTGTTAGACTTTCTGGCTTCTGACTACCCGTAACGACTACCAAAGATGTTCAAATGACAGCCGGGACCCACCAATTTAACGTGCCTTCCGAAACACGGAGGAACTCGTCATGATAAGATGGTCACCCATCCACGGACCGACCGCGCCAAGCGTTGCTTAACTTTAGGGACCGTACCCATACTACGTGACCCGTTTAGGGGGGGGGGGGGGGGGGGGGAGCGGAGTCTTAAAATACTACGGTTAGTCACAGGAGCGGGGGGGTGGCTCAGGTTTTTGTCACGTAGTCGATTTTAATGAGAGGAATCTCGTATTTTTTCGACCTAGATGAATATTAATGTGATTAAACAGAAAATAATTGTTGTGTTCGTAAATTAAGTCACTGTAAGTTACATACTGTACAGCAATATGTTTTCACAATTAAAGTTGTTCTTTTTCATAATACATAATTCACTAGTAATTTAAGTATGCATGCAGTCTTATCCAATAAAGACGAGTATGAGCCAAATTAATTTTTTTTTTCGATTTTGTCCTGTGAAATGATTAAAAATCATAATTATGAATTACTACGTGAAAACTAAAGGGGGAGGGGGGGGTCTTGCCATATACTACGAGTGGTCACCGATGGGAGGGAGGGGTCGAAAAATCTTAAAAAATAGGTCACGTAGTATGGGTATGTTCCCTTATGGTCGATCGACCCGTGCGGCTGTTAGGCCCTGTCCACGTTGAATACAATAATTCCCTTTCAATATAATGAATGTAAGTACATTATTTTACTACTCAAGCGTTTTCACTATTTTGTGTATCTGTACCTAATTGTGTACACCTTACCTACAGCGCTTTAAATCGCTGCTCTAAGGCAGGTGTACACAATTAGGTCATCTGTACCTAATTGTGTGATCCAATTTTTTTCGGAACAGCCGATCTAGTACGGAGTACACAGAGATCGTTGATCCATTCATTATTTCAGTCATCTTGTAATACATCTGGTAAGAAATTAATAAGTAATAGTAAAATATTGAATTTATATTTATTAAATATTTTTACGAGTACATGGCTTGAAAAAGTTGGGTAAAATTTCGCATGGGCTGGCCACCCCACACCGCCATTGCAAATTTATATTGCCATCTTTGTCTAATCAAAGTGACGGCAATGTATTTGCGATTTGTGTGACTGAGATAGATATATGTTTAATTTTAAATGTCTAGTGGTTTCAAAGCTACGTCATTGCATCTAAAAAGTGGACACACATTTTTTGACGCATTTGTATGAGGTTTGCTCCTCTTGTATATTGAACTCAGTGAATAGATATGATTCCGCGTACAGCCGGAGATTGACAATGGCCCAATACGTAGATATATACCTATTGGCTTTTACATTGGAAACATTTTAGCCGAAGTATATTCAATGGAACGTAACTTTATTTGTGTGTTTTTATATTCACTGAATCCCAGAGTCATAGTAAATAGGCATGTCGACAGATAATATAGGTACCCATTTACTTATTTCGTAAATTAATTAATCAATTATTTCTGTAATAACGTAAAGTTTAAAGAAGCATAAGGTCATTTGAATGGTGCGCGAACAGTTCTCAGTGTCCTGCAGGTGCCCGATTTGACATCATAGCAAATTAAACATTAGATGTGTCTACACGCAGCTATAGAAATAAAATACTCATCATCATGTCATGTGCTGTCATTGATTTTTAAACGGTTTTATTTAGCTCACCCCGTTTGTTTTATTCTTGGGTCAAATTTAGTAATTCAAATTTCACCCTCTTCCTGTCAACCGATTAATCTGAAATTTTGTATACACTTTGGATTTTGGTGACAATACAATTATGTTTATTCATTATCTTTATAAATTCAAGATGGCCGCCGCTACAAAATGGCGGATAATTTATGTTTTATTAATCCCATCAATATGGGTATCAAATGAAAGGGCTCAACAAGCAGAATACAATATACTATAAAAAATTGAAATAAAAGATGGCGGCCTCTACAAAATGGCGGATAACTTAGGTTTTATCAATCCCATCAACATGGGTATCAAATGAAAGGTCTCAACAAGTAGAATACAATTTACTATGCAAAATTGAAATCTAAGATGGCCGCCGCTACCAAATGGCTGATAACAATTTTTTATCAATCCCACCAATATGGGTATCAAATAAAAGGGCTTGACAAGAAGAATACAGTGCACTATACAACCTCAATATTTAAGATGGGCGCAGCCACTAAATGGCGTATAATAATAAGATTTAAATTTAGAAATTGAATCTGTAATTTAGGTATCAGATTAATCCAGCCTGAATCCACCACCCAAGTCAAGATTATGTATCGTGTTGAGGACTATGTGGCGTTAGGGTGGCTAAAAATGATACGTCGTTAGCGGTACACCACTCAAGTTAAGGTGAAAGGTTAAAACGCGCCGAGAACTGTATGCCATTAGGGTGGATAAAAATGATATGTAGTTTTAGCGTTTTCCCCTCAAGTCTCAGGCGCATCTTGTTGTACATAGCCTTGCCCTTTTATTGGACCTCTGGGGGGTCGACCGTTTAAATGTCCATTACTCGTGGGAACAAAATGGTAAAGAATGCGAAATAAAAACTAAAAACTAGAAAATAAAAATAGGTAAAAAAACTTTTTAAGTTAAACGGTTTTATGTTAAACATACATTGCAATGTTTAAGATAAATGTACTAAAAACCAAAAAATAATGAAATAGATACAGTCGTGGGAATTATAAACATATGCATAGACTAGACTAAAATAAAACCGTGGGGCACGTCAATTTTCTACAAATTATCGACTTAGGCCCGTAAGATCAATCATAGTTAAAACTGTCGATTTTCTAAACTATAGTAAATTTTAATCTAGAGTTTAAACCTGCCTCGTAAGATCAACAGCGAAATGGAGATAGATTACGTAAACTAAGTTTAATTTTCGACAGATGGCAACATTTGGTTATTTATTGTCCATATTTCGCTCATCATTCACTCTTTTGTACATAGTCTGTGGCATATTTCGTGAAAAAAACTCTTTTTCTCTTTCTTTTATGAAGTTTTATAGTGTGACCATAGATTTAAGAAAAATAGATCGGCAATAGTCACCCAAACAACGTGACCAAAAATGGGTTGTTAATGTGTGAGTGACTTACGGGCCTCGTGGCGCATTGGTAAAACTACCGGCTGCAGCACGGAGGTCGGGGGTTCGATTCCCACCCGAGCACAAATATTTGTGACAAAAATGAATATTTGTGCGGCGTCTGGGTGTTTTTCTATGTATTTTAAGTATGTATTTACAAATGAAAAGTATATATGTATTAATATCCGTTATGTAGTATCTATAGCACAAGCATTTAGTTGCTTAGTTTAGAAGTGAAGGGCGCTGTGTGATTTGTGTCCAAGATATTATTAATATTGTTATCAATGTGTGCGTAAAAAGCGCTTCAAAACGTTAACTTTTACAAAGTTAATGTTCATGTGTGGAATTGTAAATAAAATATACGCGGTTCCCAAAATCTAATATACGCGGTAGCGCTGTCAGTGATTCGATGCTATTAGTAAATTTTTCCTGACATGTGCCATCTATTGTAGTCTATGCTAAATCTATGTATGAACCCACAATCGTTGTGTCAGATGTCAGCTGATAAACGACCGCCATTTTTAAACTAGGCGGACCACGGTTTAAACGGCAAAATCACCTGGTGTAAGCTAAACTATAGTTTAAACTGTTATTGGAGTTTTATCTAACATTGATCTTACGAAATGAACGACAGATGAGGTTTAAACTAGGTAAAATAGTTTAAACTGTGATTGATCTTACGGGCCTTAATGTGCGATAGAAGAATCGTTTAATTCGTCGTTAGGCAGTTGGCCCGCAGACGGTGAGGAAATTACTTACTATTTTCTTGCTCATGGAAATTCCAATAGTTATACACTTCATGTAAATAAAAGAGATGTTTCAACTAGTTTATCGTTGGACATTCACACTGCTGGCTGGCGAGGAATCGTTTCACTGCTCGTAGTTTGTCTTTAATCGACAAAACATATGATAAAAATACTACTCGCTCACCACTATAAAACCCTAAAACTCGAGCTTGCTAGCTTGTTTCCACATTCTAGCCCTACTTATCATACGTCCATCGTTGTCGGTTGAACAACTGCCTAATTATAGTGTAACATTACAAAACAAACATTTTAATCAACGATTGTAGACAATTGACGTGCCCCACGGTTTTATTTTAGTCTAGTCTATGCATATGTTTATAATTCCCACGACTGTATCTATTTCATTATTTTTTGGTTTTTAGTACATTTATCTTAAACATTGCAATGTATGTTTAACATAAAACCGTTTAACTTAAAAAGTTTTTTTACCTATTTTTATTTTGTTCAAAATGGCCGATAACGGAATTTTAGCCTTTCATTTTATTGAATATCTTATCGATACGATCTCTTATATTTAAAATAAATGATTATTTTAAAACTTTTTGATGAGTATTTACTCTTAAAATCATAAAATCTTTGATTATTTGACACTGTCGCCTCGCCCGTTGTGAGCATATTGCATATTTCCACTGCAGTTAAAGCTGCGGTAAAATTATACGTGACTGCCATTTTAAAAACAGTTCGCACAGCTTTGTGGGGCTATTACGCATTTGGGGAGAAGATTTGTGACCAATTGCTTAATGTCACTTTTTGCTTTTTTTTTTATTAGAATGGCTACTTTTGCTATCTTACATTTACTACATTACACAAAAAAAGTTGTTATCTCGACCCGGCCGTGATCGTACGCGGCGGCGTACATATCGGCCAGCATGATGAAGGGGGAGAACGCGCGAGGACCGTCGCTGCCTCGTACGTGATCGTACGGTAGCCCCGTACGACCTGGATGGCCATGACTCGGGAGGCCCCCGCGAGGTCTCTCGACCAAACGAGGGCCCCGTACAGGGCCACTGATCGCACGACGCCACCGTAGAGGCGGCGAACTCACTCTCCCGGTCCCCCAAGATTGGGCAGCTGGCGGTGCAACGCGCCTGCCACCCGTCGCGTTCGGGGGACCATCCTCACGAAGTGGTCCTCGAAACTCCAGCGGCTGTCCAGGGTGAGGCCGAGGTACTTCAAGTACCTCTCCACCGGGACAGCCGTGCTCGTTTCCCCTCTTTTCCATAAAAAAGTTAACCGTGAATCTAATCTCATCTCATCTCAATAACCATAATTTTGAACAATCAAGATTTTCTATTTCAAAGGTAGAAATCAAGTGTAAAACGGAAATAATAAAACATTTAAATTTTTATAGTTTAATAAAGTTTGTTTCAATTTACGATCAAAATGCCCTATAGATCAGTTCTAAAAGAATCTGCGGATATTTCAAGCAACACCCTAATTTGGCGTAACAGTTTCATTTGCAATATTTCCGGCGCTTCCCTTAACTGATCTGACACATCGTCTATCATTACACGAATGGGAGTTTTAATATCTTTATCTACTTTTATCCAATCATTAACACCGCTTAGGAAACCATGAAATGGATCAATTTTTTTGATGTCATATATATGGTCCATGTCTGACAAAATCAATTGTACTAAGTACTCGTGTTTCTCTGATACTCTTTGATTCTGTGTTCTCTCTTTTGCACTCAATCTAGCTTCAACAATGCTATGTGATTTATTGATTAAATTTTCAACTGTTTTCGGTTCACTATAACCACCGTTTGAATGAGCTACCTCGTCCAAAATAACTTGAATGTGATTCACCAGTTGCTGACTAAAATGAGAATAAAAATTTGTATCTAACAACACTATAGAAAACTCTTTCACAAAAGATCTGACTTTGTCAATTGGTAAACTTTTCAAAATGTTATGTAAATTGTTTAAAGTTTTTGTACATTCGAATGATGCCTGACAAATATTATGATCTTGGCAAAGTTTATGTTCGTAAATGTTTTCAACGGTTGCAGTGGCGACGATAATTTTTTGTGTTATTTCTGCAATGGAATCTCCACCTAGCTTTTCTTTGCTGTACTCCATAGCTGATTCTTGAAACATAGCACATATTCTTTTAATTATATCAGCCCAAAAGAAATGTTGACTCTTCTCCGTCGCTACCGCATCTGTAGCTATGAGTAATTTTCTTATGTTACGTAGCAATTGTGTTAAAGAATTTTGAAACTCATGTATATCTTTTGTCGTCTCTTCTAAATTTTCATTTTCTAATGATTTGAAAGCCGTTTCAACACTTTTTGTTAAAAGCGTGATGTACTCATTTAAAAATGTTTCCAAGTCTCCCTCACAAAACCTCACATCGCGACAAATATATGAAAACTTCGTCAAAAGATACAAAGAATCAGTTTCTTTGGAATGTTGTGCTGATCTTCGATAATCAACATTATATTTTCCCAAATACATTCCTAAAACACCTAGAATGTCCTTACCCATATGAATAGTACCTTCCATGTTAACTTTGACGCCATTAGCGAGGTACGTTAAAGCTGGAAATGTTATTTAAAATGAAATTATAGGCTTTATTATTACAAATAGCCTATAGTATTTAAAAGCAATAGATTGTTAATCTATGTAATGACAACTATTATTTGGTTAAATAGAAATGTATTTTGGCCTCGTATTAACCAAATTAAGCCATTATTACTTGCTAGCGTACCATACGATTCTGATCTATGTCACTTGCTTATTGTCATACTATAAAATTTATAAAACCCTTCGATGATGAATATCCAGGGGCGGCGGTAGTCGCTTCCCATCAGGAGACCCAGTGCTCGTTTGCATATATATACCTATATATATTTTTCAGAACAGTTCTGCAGTCAAAGTTTCTTCTTCTCTTTCTAAAATTTGTTCAGTAGCCTCTATGACTTAGAGAGTACAAGGTATCCATTATCTGCAGCTCACTTTGCCAACTTTATTTAAACTGACTTCTTCAGCTTAGGTAAAGACTTTTAGCTAAACGATTTATGTAAATCCTTTTACACTTTGATGAAACTTTTATCAGTAGGGTACTTAGGGGAAGAGGCAAGTAATATGTAGACTTTACATATTACTTGACTATGACAGTTATATCCTCTACATTGTCGAGGATATAACTGTCATAATTACCTATATCTGAATTAATTAACAAACTTTAAGGAGTGATTGATTGTTTTTTGTGTATTTCAAATAATATGCAAACTAAAATCTCACCTAAAATATATAAAGAATAATTTATATAATGCATGTCGAAATAAAAATTCTTTCTCAACACACCATGCTGATTTAACAAAAGACACGTTTTTTTAACTATGTTTAAAGAAATTTCAAAATGGCGGATACCATTCAATTCGCTGGACATAAAATAAAGCAATAAACTAGTTTAGTATCGGAAAGCGACTGTAAACTTTATTTTTATGTTACGCTTCAATTACATATACAGTAGGTACGTATAAATACATGCTCGAATTAGTCGAAGTACTCCTACATAAATATTTACAGTAGCACGTGGATTCCCCACTATAAAAGTAAAATATTATTTGGGTGGGATATTCAAAATTTCACGCTTGGCTAGTCATAGCCGAAGTCTTTATGATAAGATATTAAAAATCATCAGTTTTATTAACAACTGTGAACAATTTCATGCCAAAATGGATAGATGCATAGTTATTTTATAACGATACAAAGAAAGAGACACTGTAAACATTCACCTGTCTATTAAAAAAAAATACAGAGCTAACCGAATTGCACTTGAAGTTCCTCATTATTGCTTTGACAGAACTTAATTTTTGTATGTTTAAATTATATTTAGGCAGTGTAGTTTCAAAGCATTAGTCTGACCGAAATGAGCAAATGAAAAAAAAAATGATTCACTTGAAAATTTGTAATTAATTGTAAGTTCTAGTCAATTAAGTTCTAATATAATGCCAAGAATGATTAACGTGAAAGGGTTTAATTTAAGTTTAAAAGTTTAGTAAGGTAGTAAGTTTAAAAGTATGCAATTTATTTAGATATAGCCTAAATAAATTGCATACTTTTTTTGCTCTAGTGATACACAGGAGTCCAAAAGTTGAACGAATTTCAACAATGGGGCTCCATTTAGGGGAAATAAATTTTCGATTATTTTTAAATTTAACTTTTCATCATATTTTTTATAAAACAATATTGCGTGGAGTCTTTCCTCGCTAAAGAAATGAAACTCTGTAACAAACATAAATTTATTTTTCTTTTTATTATAAATACACTAAATGTAAAGAAAACACAGCTTCCTTATATTATGACGGGCCTCGTGGTACATTGGTAAAACTACCAACTGTGGAATCGAGATTGGTCGGTTCGATTCCCACCCGAGTGCAAATCTTTACCGGGTAGAATAACTAGTCCTCTATTTTGGATGATTTGCCATATTGGATTTATAATAACGTCATATTATTTTTCTAGTTACTATCAAAAAGTCATTTCATTTGATACCCATAATGTAAAAATGCTTTAAATATATATATTTCGCCATATTGGATTTAGAATGACGTCACATTATTTTTCCAGTTACTCATATCAAGCCCTTTCATTTGATATCCATATTGTAGAAATATAATAAAAATAATTATGCCACCATATTATATTTATTGGTTTTTTTTTTTTTTTTTTTTTTTTTTTTATGGGAGAAGGGGCAAACGAGCTTGCGGGTCACCTGATGGAAAGCAATCACCGCCGCCCATGGCGTCCGCAATACCAGGGGCATCGCATCAGCGTTGCCGGCCCTTCAGATAAGAATAGGCTCGTTTCTTGAAGGTTCCTAGGTCGTAGCGGTCCGGAAATACCGTCGCCGGCAACTGGTTCCATGAAGGAACAGTGCGTGGCAAGAAGTGCCTGTTGAAACGCACTGTTGTCGATCGCCAACCATTCAGCCAATGCGGGTGGTAGCGTTGGCGCGTCGAACGGTGGCGGAAGTCAGCTGGCGGTATTAATCCGAACAATTCCTCAGAGCACTCCCCGTGGTATATGCGGTAGAGGATGCATAGAGATGCCACCCCTCTCCGCAACGCCAGAGGATCGAGCCGATCGGTAAGAGCTTGGTTGTCGACAAGCCGAACCGCGCGTCGTTGGATGCGGTCAAATGGAGTAAGCTGGTACTGGGGTGCCCCCGCCCAAAGATGTGAACAGTATTCCACGTGAGGACGGACCTGCGCCTTGTAAAGTTGCAGGCGATGACCTGACGTGAAATACTGTCCCGCTCTATTGAGCACACCAAGCTTTTTGGAGGCCAATTTGGCCTTGCCCTCCAGATGACCGCGAAACTGGACGTCACTCGACAAGTCGACACCAAGAATTCCGATAGCGGCTGAGGCAGGTAAGGGAGTGCTCTCAAAACAGGGAGCTACGACAAAGGGTGTCTTTTTAGCGGTAAACGCGCAAACCTGTGTCTTATTAGGGTTGAATTGGACTAAGTTTAGTCGGCCCCAGTCCGAAACCTGACTAAGCAGAGTTTCGATTTCAGACACAAGTTTGTTCCGGTGCTCGTCGACGTTTTCCCGAGAAATACGCGGGTGGCCGGTATACAAGGCATCCCCGGTACTGTCATCCGCATAACAATGAAGATTGCTGCTAAGCAGCATGTCATTGATATGCAGAAGAAACAGCGTAGGGGATAGCACACAGCCCTGGGGGACTCCAGCATTCACAGGCTTTAAGTCGGAGCATGACCCGTCGACAACAACTTTAATGCTCCGAGCCGTGAGAAAGCTGGAAACCCAATCGCATAATTTCTCGGGAAGCCCATAGCATGGAAGCTTCGAAAGAAGTGCTTTGTGCCAAACCCGATCAAAGGCCTTCGCTACGTCCAAACTAACGGCCAGCGCCTCTCCTTTACTCTCAACCGCTTCCGCCCACCGATGGGTTAAGTACGCTAAAAGATCACCAGCTGAGCGACCTTGACGGAATCCGTACTGACGGTCGCTAATCAACTGGTGCTCTTCTAGATACTTAAGGAGCTGGCGGTTGATGAGTGTTTCCATTATTTTGGAGAATAGGGAGGTGATGGCGATAGGTCTGTAGTTGGACGGATCTGAGCGGTCACCTTTTTTAGGGATCGGGTGGACTAAAGCAACCTTCCATGATGCTGGTACAGCGCCGAGAGAGTAGGAGTACCGGAAAAGACGCGTTAAAACCGGTGCCAACTCTGGAGCACACATCTTCAACACGATTGCTGGGATTCCGTCAGGCCCACTCGACTTGTGGACATCCAGGGATAAAAGTATGCGTCGCATAGTACTTTGCCGGAAACGAACCTCCGGCATGGCGTGACCGCAATGTGGAATTGTCGGTGCGATGTTACCTCTATCGTCCAAAGTCGAGTTGGACGCAAAAAGAGTGCCAAGAAGGTCGGCTTTCTCTTTTGCGTCGTGGGCTAGAGACTGGTCCTCCCGGTGCAACGGTGGAAGAGACGGCTTACAAAAATTCCCAAGAACAGCCTTGGCGAGCGACCAGAATGCACGGGTTCCCGAGGGAAGGCGAACTAGTTTCTCGCCAATTTTGCCTATGTACTGAGACTTTGCTACGGCTATAACTCTTTTGAAGGACCTGGAGGCAAGGTTGTACCTCTTCTTAAGAGAGCCGGTGTCCGAGTCCTGGGACGCCACTGCTTTTGCCCAGGCTTGATAGCACTCATGCTTAAAACGTAATGCCGTTTTGCATGAGCGATCAAACCAGGGCTGGGATCTGCCGCCGATTGGCACCACTGAGGATGGAACAAAGAGCTCCATTCCCTGCAGCACCACATCAGCAACAGAGTCGGCAACGACGTCAGGATCATCCGGCGAGAAGCAAACTTGCCCCCATGGGTAAGATGCGAAGAAATTTCGCATCCCATCCCAGTCTGCTGACCTATAGTGCCACACACGGCGGCGGCTCGCAATGTGCGGTCGAGGTGGGCGCGTGAATGGCACTGTACTCCTTATCAGACAGTGGTCCGAAGAACCCAAAGGGGCGTCTACAGAAACCACATATCCGTCCGGATGGGAGGTCAGCAGAAGATCCAACAGGGAAGGTATATGATTATGAACATCTGGGATTCGCGTGGGTGCGGTAACCAGTTGTGTTAGATCATATGCTAGAGCAAAGTCATGAACAGATCTACCCGCGTGGTCGGTGGTGCGAGATCCAAGCCAATCGACGTGGTGGGCATTGAAATCGCCGAGGATAACGATTTCCGCGGATGGGACCTGTTGAAGTACGGAATCTGCAGCCGTTTGAATGTGGTCCATGAGTCGGTCAGTTTCGGTATTACCGCTATGGGACCTATAAAGACATGCGTAGATGCGGGGGTGGTCGTCGCTATCAACACGCAGCCAGAGGGTCGATAGGTCCCTTCCTTCAAGGCTGCCGAGGCGTCGAGCACAGATATCCTCCCGGACAAACACGCAAACTCCGGCCCGCGGTACAAAGGTATATTCCAGTTTGTATCCGGGGTATAGGAGATATGAGGTGTCTGCGGGAGAAGATATCTGTGTCTCTGTAAGGAATAGCAAAGCAGGCTTTGCCGTTTCCAGGTGGTGGTGAATGGCAAGCAGATTTGAGTGGATGCCCCTGATATTGCAAAAGTCCACGTTTAGCGTGGCAGGGGGAGTCGCAATGCCCTTACGTTTGCCCCGGACAGTTTTTAGTGACGAGCGAGATTGCGCCCTCCCCAGACTACGAGGGGCAGCTTGAGCGTCCACGCCTTGGTGAATACCAAGCCGTGGACGCTCAAGGGGGGATTCTCCAGTGCTGTGGCAGCTGGTACCCCCCTGGGGTAAATGATCTTTGAATATCGCTGCCATTAAGGGGAGGGTGAAGGGGATGGGCCTCCGGATACCTCTCTCACCGAACGAAACGCGGCATAAGCCACTTCACGTCGAAATTCTGAGAGGCCGTGGTATTTCACCGGTCGAGCCGGCCCATTCATGCAGCGAACTGCTTGGCTCTACCACTGTTGAAAGTTGAAAGTTTTAGAAAGATGTCACATTATTTTTTGAGAAAAACATCAAAAATATCTGCGCAGGTCTTGGCTGATCAGGATCACGCAGTTCGCTCCATTCATGTGAACTGCGTGGCTTTACCAAATATTATCTACCTTAATATTATCATCCAAACTTGGGGTGTATACAAAATTTCACCTCAATCGGTTGAAGACAACTGCTACTACTTCAAACAACAACAACTACTACTTCAAAATTATTTAAAGATTAACTCACTCAACTGGCGCATTATAACACCAATTTTTAGTTTATTTTGATTATCACTCAACTATTTATAGGTTGATTAAAACAACCTTCAGGATTATATCGCGTTTATTCATTCATCATTTTCACGATCTCTGTAAAGAGTTCGAAGCGTCGGGAAATAAATATAAATAGGTAATGAATAAACGCGATACAATCCTGAAGGTTGTTTTAATCAATGAGTGAGATTCGCGAAAGTCTTAGAAATAAATATATTTATAGGTTACAAAATTAGTGAACATCATATGATATAAGCATCATCTTACGGATTTCTAGCACATCAATTGTCGAGAAGGTGACATCATCAAAATTATTTAGTGGGTAATTTGCAGAGGTCGCTGACACGAAAAAGTCACTTGAAAGAAACTCAGGCCTAAAAAAAATATGGTTTATCCTGTTCTTCACAAAGTCAGAATTTTTGACATGCATTAACCAATTATTTTTTTATTAGTCTTTTAAAAATACTGCTATATTTTAAGGTACCAAAGGGTTAATAGTAATCAAGTAATCCTGGTGGACAACACGATTTCATCCGACTAAAAAGACTTTGCTTCTATGGTGTTAAAACATTACAAAATATTTTTTGTTTGTGGCAATCCTGATTACTTGATGTTTACCAATTGACGTTTGTCAGTTCTTTTCGGTTCGGCCATTTTCGCCGAACGTTTGGTGTTTGCTATAGGTCACGTATCTTTTCGTGGCCCTTAGATCACTCTTTTAAAACTCAATCAAGATGGTGCAGAAGAAGGTAAAAGCCATGTGCGTTTAGTATTTTACCATATTTGCATTTCAAAATGTCTTAGTGCCGTGATGTTTATATTCCCTTGGTCGTGTGCCACTTATGTTTTCACCAATGCAATTGTTTTGTTTTTATTATCAATTATATATTATTGTACTAGTAGTGTTGTGGAATGGTTCTGTTACTAGTTTTGTATAGTTTAAATTAGATTCTAGTTTTTTTAAAACGATGTTGCCTACATAACCTTAAATTCTTGCCATGATGTTAGAACTTCACTGAAGTATTGTGATTGCAGTCCTATTATCACCAAGATCGCTGATAGTTTGTTGCTGTATAGCAGTTCCTCATGTCAGCATTTGTAACTCACAATATTGGTTGTTTTCCAGCCTAAGAAGAAGGTTGGTAAGAAGGTAGCGGCCGCCCCTTTGGTCGTCAAGAAAGTTGAACCCAAAAAGGTCGTGAATCCTCTCTTCGAGAAGAGAACTAAAAACTTTGCTATTGGTAAGTTATAAATTTAATTATTTGACCGCCAATGTCAAATTGAAAAGTGAAGTAAAACACTCATTTCAACTGGACTCAAATGATGTTACAAAATTTAATCTGAAAATCCCATGTGGTTTCCAAAATATACGAGCTTTTTAACACTGATGAGTCGTTACTTGTACAAAATCGTATACAACTTTTATTGTGTTGTCTAGATTATATTGTTTTCATTATTGTAAATAGAGATTACTTGGTCAGCATGATTCTTGGTCTTGCTGAAATAGTGTACTCATAAGCCACTAATTTAATGATTTTAAACATTTGTGTATAGCTCAGCGTTACCAACTCGAAATTCGTCAAGGTGGGAGATAGGGTTCTACAAGTTGGTAGTTTCCAACAAACCCTACTATGAAAAGTTGGTAGATCTACCACCCATACTTTTCAAGTCTTTTAGAGACCCTCCAATAAGAATCTGGCATCCTTAATTTACTTTTCGATTGGATGAGACATATTTGAACTATTTTTATTAGAAATCTAATGATAAAACAGAATTACAGACCGCTAATATTCAAAATAATTTAATTTTCGAGGAGGAGAATTTTCTTCGTTTTCACTTTCACTTTCACTCATTTTGATAGTGTTCAATTGAAACGTTTCAAAAATTACAATCAGTTATTTATTGATTGAATCGCGTTAGATATAGAGTGTAAGCACAGATACGTAGAAAGAGTTTTAAGATCTAAGTATCTAACGCCGCCATGATGTTTGTTTTGTTTTTTTTTTTTTATTAAGCCGCCATGATATGACCTGTACATCAACCTGTAACGCCCTCTATTTTCGAGTAAATTCGATGGATCCATCAAAGGGTAAAAAAGCAAGAGAAAGATTACGAAAAATGAAAAAAAAATTATAGTTTCAATATTATTTTCATGGAGGTTTGATTTGGGATTTTTGAAAACTTTAAAAGTTGGTAGATTTTTGGTACAAGGTGGTAGGTTTGACTACGACACTAAAAGTTGGTAGATCTACCGAAAAGTTGGTAGAGTTGGCAGCACTGGTATAGCTATTGTTGTAATTTAACTGATGGGCGAGCATATTAGTTTAATGTTTATGGTTTCTCATAAAGTATGTTTTGTACTAAGTAGAATAAAATATTTCAACATTATTATGTTGTATTTGTTCTGTGGGTGTTATTTATCAATCTAATACCTCTTTTCTCTGTCTCACAGGCCAAGATATCCAACCCACTAGGGATTTGTCTAGATTTGTAAGATGGCCCAAATACATTCGTATCCAGCGCCAAAAGGCAGTGTTGCAACGCCGTCTCAAGGTGCCGCCACCAATCAACCAGTTTACCCAGACACTTGATAAGACTACAGGTTTGTTGAATTTCTCATCACAGAATTTTCCAAGGTCATTTAGATGTGGCTTAAGATAGAGAAACTATGAAGGTAAACATTAAATACACATTTGCTGTCAAGAAACTTACCTGCAGCAGCTCCAACAGTATCTTACCGGGTGTTTTAATTTAACATTAAATTGAGAAGTGTCTTGATTGGTGAACTCTTTTGATTAAAATGATGAACATACCAAATGCAACGATGAATCACTATGATTATCAAAAATATATACGAGCTTTTTAACTCTGATTTCTTATCATATTCAGCATTGGAGTTAAGTACAGTTGACATGGTGTTTAAGGTTTGGTATTCTTTTCAGCCAAGGGATTGTTCAAGATCCTTGAAAAATATAGGCCAGAGACAGAAGCAGTCAGGAAAGAACGCCTAAAGAAGGCTGCTGAAGCTAAGGTTAGTGCATCACTTCTGTCTAGGCTAATCTCAATGCTCTTTCCTTGTAAAAATGAATTAAATACATATCTAAGAATAAACATTTTTGCAGGTTTTCCATCCATTACATAGTTAGAATATCATACAAATGACCATATGAACATATTTTTGTTACAAACCAAACCTATTTGTTCATATTTAAATTTATATTTATGTAACATAGAAACAAGTTTTATGGATTATATCATGTTTATTTAGAACTTATAAAATATTTATTTCCCAACGTTTAATCCATAAAAGTTGTTTCAATGTTTTGAATGTGATTTGCGATAATCTAACAAGTAAATTATATTTAAGTTTAAATTTATGTATGATTAGAGACTGATACTATAGCTGTAGTTAACCAAATATATTTTTACTAAGGAATCTTGTAAATGATGCATAAAAAATCTATTCAGAGTGCCATGAAGACCTCTTAACCACCAAGATCTCTGATAAATCTTACTTAAAATAGCATAATACCCTGCTTATTTATACATACACCACACTTAAATATCAAGTTTTTATTGCAGGTTGCCAAGAAAGATGAGCCCCCACCGAAGAGGCCCAACACCCTCCGTGCTGGTACAAACACTGTTACAAAGTTGGTGGAAAAGAAGAAGGCCCAGCTTGTTGTGATCGCTCATGATGTTGATCCCATTGAGGTAAATTTTTATGATTATAGTCAAAAAATGAAATAGGCACCAGTTCAATAAATTAGATAGTTGGATATGTGATTTTATAATAAATATCTGGATGACCGAGCTTTGCTCGGTATTTTCTTTTTTTTTTATAAACAACGCCATCTGCTGGAATAGCTTTAGTGTTGTTGTCGTTAAAGCAAGTTAGTTGCTCACAATTTAAAATAATTATAGCATTCGCCAATAGATGTCAGGAATTCCAAAAAGTAAGTTGATGTTTAAGTTGATTATCGATAAAACACGATAAAATGAAATTTTCTAAAAATGATTCCTAGCTAGATCGATTTATCGCCCCCGAAACCCCCTATATACTAAATTTCATGAAAATCGTTGGAGCCGACTCCGAGTTCCAATTAATATACATATATATATACATATATATATACAAGAATTGCTCGTTTAAAGATATAAGATATGTACTACAATCATAAAGAAATTTTGAACTATTTACTTACTATTATCAGCTGCTCCTAGAAAGAAGTTAAATTAACAAGATATGCATAGGCTTGTAATTTATGTATTTATTACTGTGACGCAAAATATTTAATTGCAAGAAAAGCAGAATATTTAATTGTATTTTTTAAATTTGAACCAATTCATGTAATATTTTGATATTTACAAAGCATTGTAATTAACTTTACAAGAATGAAAATGAAATTAGCTTTCATTTTCATTCTTGTGAAGTAATTATTATAATACAAGATGTCCAGTCGTGAAATAGCAATGATGTTAGAATTTCTTCACCTGAGGTTTTAAATAAATCATTATTTTTAACTGCATGAAGCCGATTGACTCTGAGTTTAATATAAAGAGAACTTGGGTATGTACAGGCAATAAATATTGTTTGTTAATGCCACGTATTGTTATTTTCAGCTTGTGCTGTTCCTGCCCGCTTTGTGCCGTAAGATGGGAGTCCCATACTGCATTGTTAAAGGCAAATCTCGTCTTGGTGCCCTTGTACATCGCAAAACTTGCACCAGTGTAGCATTAACAAATGTTAGTATCTCTTTATTATTGCTTATTATTATAATAATTATTATTCTATGCACAAGTTGCCAAAAAGTCTGGATTTTAATTATTTCTAGATTTTGGAGTGCATAAACTTATAAATTAACATAACTTGTATTTGAAAATATAAATACACTGATGATATATTTGCTATCTCGAGTGCCATGCTGACAAACTTTCTACCACCAATAGATTTATCTGAGTATTCTGTCTTGTCTATTTTGACGAATTTTGACTAAAAATTCAACAATTTTAACCAATTTTAATGTTTCCCACTAGGTTGAGTCTGGTGACCGTGCTGCATTCTCGAAGGTTGTTGAAGCGATCAAGACTAACTTCAATGAACGGTATGAGGAGCTCCGCAAACACTGGGGCGGTGGTGTTCTTGGTAATAAGTCTAACGCGCGTATCGCTAAGCTAGAGAAGGCGAAGGCACGCGAGTTGGCGCAAAAACAAGGCTAAGCCAAATAAACTTTAAGACCTAAACATTTGTTTATTTTGTTCATTTTATTCAACACTACCAAACCTTCACGCAACACTTTTTGGGTATTAGTAGCTCAGTGCACACTGCAATTTCTATTCAAACTCGACATTTGCAATTATGCAGAATTAAGCCAAATTTATATTGTGATCAAAATCTAAATATTGACTTCCCAAGTAAAAGCGTTTTGATAGCTGCATGCTTAGTTGTATTTAATGTCTGTAAGCTGGTGCGGATATATTGGTAATTAGCGCCCTCTAGTAGTCCTTCCTTGAACTATGAAGGATGCAGAGACTCCCGTCTCCTGAGTAATTTGAATTCTGTGTTATTTAGTGTACAGATGGTGCAGTTCTCAAAAGAAGTTTATTTTCATAGTCTGAATAGATAGTCGACATATCTTCACGCAAAGTCTTGTGAGGATAGTCAAGAGAACTGAATTCCTTCGGTTTGCTCCATTTAACTTACGCAAGTTATACACGCACGGCAGTAAATAGCTATTAACAATAAAAATATTGTCTCTGTAGTCCAATGGTCACTACACTTTCGCATCGTGATGTCGAAGGTACGAATCCTGGCCCACACCAATGTGCGATAAATACCAATACCTGTTGATGACTGACAACATTGTATCCGATGTATGACAATAGCTTAATCAATTTCAGACGTAAAAATTCTCCGATACAAGTCGCTATTCACACATTCGAAGAAAAACAAATTCAATAGGTATTACTTTTACGAAATAGAAAATTGTACCTAACATAATAACAGCCATTGTAATATTATCTCCTTATATAATTAGCGCCCATTCAAGTACATATTACGTAAGCGGATTTATTACAATTATTTACTCCCTATCCCTTGTTAGCAAAAAATAAGCAAAGCTTTTAGGAGTGGTAGAGCCAAGCAGTTCGCTGCATGAACGGTCTGGCTCGACCGGTGAAATACCACGACCTCTCAGAAGATCGATGTAAAGTCTTCCCCATCCTTCCCTATCCCCTACCCCTTAAAGATCGGCAACGCAACAGTAACACTGTATGTGTTGCTGGTGTCCATGGGCGGCGTTGGTTGCTACGTAAACATTTTTCAACTATTATATATTATATAATCTATGTTTTTTTAACATTTTTATTCGCATGTGTGTAAAGGAGTAAACAATCAATACGTAATCATCATCTAACCTCCCCCCCCCATGTCATCTAAAATAAGCAAAGCATAGACCTCCACCCCTATACTGCTTACGTAATACTTGAACGGACCCTTAAAGGTCCTCCATAGATATTTCACTATAGTTCATACAATTACACTAAGAAAGCTATAACAATACGAAAACAGTTGAAATAATAGATTTAGGTACTTCAAGTCATTATCTAAACTAAGTGGACCTTAAATTATATACCTAGTCTGGCATCTGTAAGATAGTCCATCACCAGTTGTAATCTGAAAGATAAAAGGGACAATTTCTAAGCGGACGAAGCCGCATTCAACACTAAAAGCCTATTGTCAGAGCTCTTTGGTATTCAATTTGCAATTCTCTCTCGATAGTGGTTGAAAATTTTGAAATTTTCTTTATTAAATTAACTATATTTTCAATAATATAGTTAAAATAGTTAACATCACGGTCTCTCAGAATATCGACGAAAAGTGCGAGTTATAGACGCTTGCTCGTTTGCCCTTCTATCGCTTAAAAAAGTATTAAACCCTTTACATATTATTTAGTCTCTTCGGTCCAGTGGTCCAGTACCTTGCTTCTAAATCAAGACTTTTAGTTAAATTAAGATTAATTAAGGAATTAATTTCGAAAGTTATGTGTGATAAATATCGAAGACTGAAAACTTTGTGCCCGGTATGGTAATAGGATCGCCACCTATTCCATTTGGGACATAAACATAACGGCAAGTCGAGGCTTAACAGTCACTGCCTACACCTTTGGGTATATTTTTTTTATAGGATAGGAGTGCAAACGAGCATGACGCTAAGTGGCTACCGGATGGTAAGTGACCAGCGCTGCTCATGGACGCCTGCAACAAATATAATGTTACGCTGCGTTGCCGAGCTTTAAAGGAGTAGGATGGGGAAGGGCGGTGGACCTCCGGGTACCTCCCTTACCGAACGAAACGCGGCATGAGCCACTTTACATCGATCTTCTGTGAGGTCGTGGTTTTTCACCGGTCGAGCCGGCCCATTCATAGAGCGAACTGCTTGGCTCTACCACTGTAAATAGGCGTTAAGTTGTGTTATTTGTGTGTGTGTTTAAAACCTATTTAAGTACGGAGCCTTCTCAGCAATATTCTTCAATAAACTAAAAGCTTTTTCTCATTAACAGAATCAGCTAATCGTTGACAACCCGAAGTTAGTCGCGAATCAAAGGGTGACATATACATTTATATTTATATTTGAAATAATGTGCCTAACAAGGGATGATAAACATTAGGCACAGGTATATTGTTGGAAGCGTTTGTTTATACCACATGATATTATTATGATTTCCCAAAGGCGCTCTCTTTACTTTCACTCGTAAACCTTCAGAGACAAACACAAGATATTATAATTTGAGCAATGTTTAATTTATCATTATAATTCCATACACGAATATTTTTTAAGACCAACAAACTAATATTTGTAATTAAACAACAACGTAATTATGTCGCTGTGTGTACCTTTACGCGTTTATTAACTCGACGGTGTTGACAATAAAATTATTCCTCGACACTGCGAATTCATTATGTGATCCCATGCCAGGCTCGGGCAGGGCAGTAGTAATTCAATCTATTTTAATAATTCTAGAGCTGATCGAGCAATTTATAATTTTATTGTCAGTTTCCGCTAAAGAACGTTCTAAAGAAATTGGCACACTGAGTAGCATTAGAAAGTAAATGTAAATAGCGCGGTGGGTAGATCGAATCCTGGGCGCAAAAATCTGATCAAAAAAGCCCAGCTCGCTATTTACAATGCGGTGCTGATCCCAACTTCCTAACTTATGGCACGTGAGTTGGATATGGCAGAGTGTGCATGAAAGTAGGATAAACGCGGTTGAAATGAAGACACTGTGCAAAATTTGGGAAGTGCCTCTCGCTGACCGCGTCGAAAACAAGGTTGTAAAGAAGGACGTTAGATTGAAAGTGAGTGTCGGTGTAAAAGTAAGAAAGAGCATGCTTCGATGGTTCGGACATGCAGAAAGAATGGATGCCAAACTGATATTGATGAAAGAGATATACAATGCAAAAGCCGATGGATGTAGCAGTGGAGGACGACCACGACACATTTTCGATGACCAAATAGTGGTCCTGGAGGAAGGTGATGATAGTAGCCTTTTGGCGCTCTGTACTCTCTGCCTACCCCGCAATATACTTGGCGTGAAGTTGTATGTATGGGTACATTTTTAAGTTGTGTGTAAACAGTTTTTTAAATTTATTAGTGATGATTTATAGTCTACAACTTTTCTCGATAAATGAACCATAAAAAACTTGAACATTTTTTAAAATCACTTCTGAAGTTAGTGAGATTAACGTGCTCAAAGAAAGAAACTTTTTAATATACTATATAATTATTCTCTTACATATATAAATTACGCCTTCGAAATTCTGTATTAAAATAAGCTTTCTTAAAGAAGTAAATATGAAAATTATTAAAACCTTCTATGTGCTCTAATATTTCATCGTAACAATATTTTGTCATACATACATAACTGCACGTCTTTTCTTCAAGATGGTGTAGACAGCAGCTGTTAAACCTCAACTCACCTAATCGTTGAGTCCCAAATGCAATAGCTGGCGGTACCAATTGTTAGTTATCGATATTTATCGCACATAACTACCGAGATATCATTGGTGTAAGCGCGGAATCGACTCTACGACATCAAAGTCCGCGCTCGACCGCTGGACCACCGAGACTATTAGATTACTAGCACTTACTGTATTATTATTTAGTTATATTATTATTATCTAATATAAATAATCTACCAGTAAAAAATATACATAGTAAAATGTTTATCCACAAACGCAAACCACGCCCTTAATATCAAAACGCATTATTACGCATCTATATGTCTATTGAACTATCAATCAGCGATTTTTATGGGATAGGAACGAGCAAGTGGGTCACCGATGGTGAGCATCTACTCACCGCTCATGAAAACCGTGGTGCGTTGCCGTCCTTTTAGGGAGTAAGAGGGGAAATGGGGTTCGGATACCTTTCTCACCGTACGATAAGCGGCACGAGCCATTCCACGCCGATATTCCGAGAGGTTGTGGTATTTCATCGGTCGAGCCGGCCAATTCATGCCACCAACTACAGACTCTCTCTACCACTGTTGATTTCATAATGACTTCCGAGATGTCATTTGGTGTGCACCCCAATTTTTGCTATGGACCTCTTAATCCAAAGTCGGCATTCTAAACCATTAGACCATCTGTACTGCGATTAACCCTTTAGTAGTTATTTTAATGTCTTTTATGTATATCTGGTTCATATTGTTCGCAAAATTATTTATTTTAATACCACCACAGACAATGACGCTTTCAGATCCAAACTCTTCAGTCAGGTAATATTCTGATGCATTGCTTTCTGTATTCAAAGATATAAAATTAACTATTTGTTTTACTATTCGTCGTAAATGTCAAGTTTTATATTATTACGAGTGTAACATGTTAATTTACCGCTTCAAATGGCTCATTAGAGATATGTATTTTGTATTAGACTCGCTGCATGACCGACCGGTGTTATACTACGACATCGACGAATATCAACGTAAAGTGGCTGATGCCGCGTTGTGCTCGATGAGAGCATCTCCCCAGTTTAAAAGCCGGCAAAGCAGCTGTAACACTATGTGTGTTTATTTTTTACTTTTAGTTTGTAGTGATTAGCCACCAAAGATATAATTATAGCAATAAAGATATATTTTGTAGTCTCGGTGGTCGAGTGGTCGAGCACTCCGCTTCTGAATCAAGAAGTCGCGGGATCTATTAGAAATTAATTTCGAAAGTTATGTGTGATAAATATCGATGACTGAAAACTTTCTGCCCGGTATGGCAATATGATCGCCATCTTCAATTAGCCAACTTCACGCCTTTTTCTACCCAAAGGTGTAGGCAATGGCTGTTAAGCCTCGACTCACCGTTATGCTTGCATCCCAAATGGAATTGGTGGCGAAACTATTGCCATACTGGGCACAAAGTTTTTAGTCATCGCGGGTCATGGCGGGCCTCGTGGCGCATTGGTAAAACTAGCGGCTGCAGCACTGGGTCGGGGGTTCGATTCCCACCCGAGCACAAATATTTGTGACAAACATGAATATTTGTGCGGCGTCTGGGTGTTTTTCTATGTATTATAAGTATGTATTTACAAAAGAAAAGTATATCCGTTATCTAGTATCCATAGCACATCTATCCGCATTTAGTTGCTTAGTTTGGAACTGGAGGGGCTGTTTGATTTGTGTCCAAGATATATGTCCAAGATATATCGATATTTATCACTCATAACTTTCGAAATTAATTAATTTCGAAAAGTCATTGGCGTGTGCCAGGATTCGAACCCGCGACCTGTGGATTCAGAAACTGTGTGCTCAACCACTGGATCACCGAGACTATTAAATACAATCTTATCGTATTAAAACAATCTTTTATTTAACTTATCACTAATATGTTAACTACCATTTTATTTTACTTTCAAATTTATTTCTGGCCAGCTGATGAAAGTTTTTAAGTGGGCAACAATTTATGTAAGTATTTTAAAAGAATATTGGCAACCATGAAAACTTATTGCCAGATGCACTTAGTGCGCTGATGTGAGACTATTAGTATAATATTTACAACTAGTTTGCAGTTAAAATACACGGCTAAGTTAGTTGAATTATTATACTATAGTTTAGTTATCTTGTAACGCAGATGTAAGTAAAGTTGTTATTTTTTTATATAGGTATTAACAAAATAATCTTAGCTATGATATCGAACAAACATTTTAATTAAAAAATATTTTAAAGTATTCTATTTATATTTCGACCTATTTATTCCATCTAGTAATTAAGTCAGCGTTGAGGAGTGTAATTGCTACACCCCTGCTTACACCATCAGCTATTAAAGTTTAATTACAAAAGTACATAATTGTTACCAGGAATTATGTGAATAAATAATTAATTGATTTATTCATTAATTATATTTTAAAAGCTTTTTCGAAACACTAAATGATTAATCTCGTCTAGTTCCATAGCTAGGCGATCCTATGTCCAAGGATAAAACCATATTGTTAATCGAAAGTTTACAGTGGGTATTGAACCCACCGACTTGTACGGCAGAAGTAAGCTCTACCTTTTCGTAATTAGAAGCCTCGTCTATGTAGAATCCCATCTATCTGTCTTCACTCTACAATTTACACCAAATAGGTATTATTTCAATGATTTTAGATATTTGAAATGTAATGTCAGTAACTATTGCATTAATTTAATAAAATATAAAAGTCTATGTAAATTTTAATAAATACGTTTGTAATAAATGATAAAGCTAAATCATTCACGCTCCATTTCAAATGTTTGAATGCTAAATGTCGCTTAATATTAATATCAAGAACAGCGACAAATTGAGAAATGCGTAATCAAAATGAAATAAGATGAATAATCTCCCTAATTGCACACTGACTATTAACAATCAAGAATATGTCAACGAAAGAATAGGTTAACGTAAACGCGTCGGTTAATGGTTCCGTAGTTGTTTCGTAGTACGCACGCGCAAAACCATTTCAAATGTTAACAGGTATTGTGGACTCTATAGACGCTTTGCTCAGTCACGAAATGTCGGTCGAATCGTATAGGCGTGTGTTACCTGTGCCTCATATATAATCCCATCACTTTGAAATTTAAAAAAAAACTGAAAACGTCAAAAAACCCCGGCAATTTTTTGTAGAAATTTAAATATGGAATTTGATTTTTGTTTTATTCAATTTTCCACATGGCGCAATTATGTGAATATATTTCTTAATAGTGGCGTGCAATATTGACTTTTGTGTTTTGTTTAAGTGATTTTGTGTTTGATATTGCCAAATGGCTGTGATAATGATATCAGTTTTCGGGATTGGATTGCTCAATGCCTCGGACTATATGGTAAGTGACGTAAATATCTATTTAGTTATTAGATGATAAGGGCGAAAATATAAATTGTAATTAGTCCGATATACTTATATGGTACCTATTATATACTAAATATATTCGTACTAATATTATACCAATGTAACGTAGGAAATTATTCACATTTAAGCGTTTTATGAACGTTACTCCCAACATTTAAATGTAACCTCTCGAAACGAAATCTCATTATGGTAAGTCGGTTCAAGAAAATCCTCCACGTTTTTATTTAAATAACTCTGTATAATCGTATGACTTAAGACAACAAAAAATGTATTAGAATTATTGAAATTTTCGCTTGATTGACGGAGTTTTGGTGTGCTTTGCAAATAACTGTTTGGTAACTTGTATATCAGACGTCAGATTTTTAGCGATTTATCTTAAAATCAGCATGGGTGACCTAGAATGAGATGAATTATTTTAAATATAATTAAATCTCATATAATAAGGCAATACTCATAAAAAGGTGCAGACAGCGGTTGTTAAGCATCGACACGTCGAATTTATACATAGGTGGCGAAATTAATTGCCTTAACAGGGGCACATTACATCCAAAAAGAATTGGACCCTGGAATCAATTCAACGACATCTGGATTCAGAAATGGGGAGTTCAACCGCTGGACTACTGAGACCAGAGCTCATGCGATACTCTCATAGATACGAGCAATTTTATCAAGTGGCCGGTTTGGAACTCCGTAGTGACAATGGATAAGCTTCCGTTGTTACCGACCACCGCACACAACTTAAACTGTTTAAAAGCTCCGTTCATCTCCACTTCATGGCCAATTAATCTCTGCCTTTATGGTACCAATTCTATTCGTAACTCAATTCCACACGTCTATGTCCATCATGACCTAAACGGTGGTATTATCATTTCTTTCTTATACAGTAGTCCGGCAGAATGTGATCATATCTGGGATATTGAGTTGGGCGCTTAAATACTTTATTTAAGTTGCAAAGCTCGCTATATTCGTACATGTCGGTGACACTGATACCAACTCTAACTTATGAATGGAGTGCTAGGGTAGGCAGAGAGCGGAAGAAAGGACAATAAAATCCATAAATTTCAGTCAAATATCGTATCTGTATGATAAGAGCCAAGAAGTTCGCTGCATGAATGGGCCGGCTCGACCGGTGAAATACCACGACCTCTCAGAAGATCTATGTAAAGTGGTTGATGCCCCGTTTCGTTCAGTGAGAGAGGTACCTGGAGGCCCATCCCCCTTCCCAATCCTTTCCTATCCCACGTCCTTGAAGGTCGGCAACGCAACTGTAACACTATATGTGTTACAGGTGTCCATGGGCGGCGCTGATCACTCACCATCAGGTGACACGCCTGCTCGTTTGCCCCCCTATTACATAAAAAAAAGAGTTATGAAAGTCAAAAAAGCGAGTGAGGCGTGTACGAATCGGGCCTTGTATGGATTTCTCTTTGCGTTGGATCAATGACTTTTTCTAGTCTAGCTCAGCAACATCTGTGTAAAAAATGTTTGATGACAATATATTACATTTAGTTTTGTACTTATTTTCTGAGTGATATATTTTACTGCCCAACTGAGAAAGAGTATTAGTTTTTAAAACTAATTATATTGCTATTCCCATGTCCTTGGACACTAATAATGACCGTCAGACAACTTCTATTTAAGCGCTGTGCAATAAAAAAATATATAAAATCGAATTAGCAGTTTTCTAGACATAGCACATTTAAACAAATTCATATAAACTAACTGACCCAACAAATGGGTTGATCGTAGGCGAGTGAAAATTTAGGATTGTATGTAGTTTTATTTGTATTAGAGATGGACTATCCTTAACATTTAGGGGTATGAAAAATTGATGTTTTCCGATTCTCAGACATACCCGATATGCCTACAAAATTTCACCAGAATCGATCAAGCCGTTCAATAACGCATACTGAGACAAAAGAAATATATATATCAGATATATATATATATATATATGCAATTTAATATTATAAATATATTAAACTTGACATTACGAGTTTATGGGCCTGTTGAAAATCATACTTTTGATTTTTATACCAGCAATCACAAATAATGGTGATGAATCACAACAGTATACGCGTAAATATCTCTGAAGTGGTATACGGTGATTAATTATTGAGATAAAGCATTTTGGACGTCAGTGGATTGAATGAAAAGTTAACTATTGTATTAGGCGTCGAGTGAAAATTGGAGATGCGTTTGGAAACCACGTATTTATCTGTTGTGAACTTTGTTTCGCGTAAAAAAATAAAGAAACACATTTGGTCATTGTGGCTTATCCCTAAGATATATATATATATATATATATATATATATATATATATATATATATATATCGCAGACTTTTTAAGTCCCTCTTCAGGTGTATAATAATGTAGTACATTATTTTGATCTATCACTTAGGGTTCAGCCAGCGTTTGCAATTTATGTCCTAAATCTCGAAAATCATAACGTTTTCTTTAATACAAACATGAATTATACATACAAACTACCCCATCGATACCCTATATCTATTTAAAAAAACCTTATCCAAATCCGATACGTAATTTCAAAGATAAGCATATAAGGGGACAGACAGCGGAAAGCGACTTGATTTTGTACTATGAATTTACGATTATTATTTATAGTATGAAATTAATAGGTCGAAAATTATATCTTGACTCTGTTGATATAAATTAATATTATATAAACACAATTGTAATAAATTTTTAACAGGAATAGGGTTGGTGACATTGGTCATTTTGGAGAAAAATTAATATGAGGATTGTCAAAACAACGGTTTTTAGAAATTTTGTCAAAAGAAACCACTTAAAATATGGATGCCATAAGGGCAGAGCTGTACGTAATAAATAGTCACAAACATTAATCGAGAAATTTTACTATCAGATTTGTATTATTTATCTCATGTATATCGATAAATCGTCATCACTTTTCACTCTATACAAGTACTTCCGAGTCGAAAGATTTCTGAACAAACATTTGTCAGAGCTGACATTCAATCAGAGTGAGTGCTGAGTGTTGCTTGTAAATATTAATTCTGAATCAACATTTATAACAAAACATACAGCACATACTTGCCTGTTGTAATGTTCTGACATAATATTATGACAGATTATAAAACTCGCACGCGCTTGCTGTACGACCTATTTTTCCACGCCGTTATTGTGTTGTGTGTTAGTTTAAATTATTTTCATTGTGAATTAACTTACGAGATATTGCTATTAATGGTGACGGTCTCTATTGTAACGAGGGATGGTCCCTCGGGCCGGATACTTATTAATGAAAGAGAAATTGCTCAGATAACTCCGAACTGGCAATTTGAATCGAGCAATTATTGCTCTTGTGGCTTCCGACTTTGGAATGTTATTTATTATTTTCGTAAAACTTTGTATATTACACAATGCTGAAATAGCGAACTTTATTAATGTTACATATATTTTATTTCCCAGTTAATTATGACGAATCTTAGTTCAGTAGTGCAGAAATACGAATATAATCCAACTTGAAAAAAGTTTCTGTAGACGTTTGTGATCGCTGTGTCCACAGATTTAGCAGTGGCAGAGCCTAGTAGTTCGTTGCATAAATGGGCCGTCTAGACTGGTAAAATACCGCGACTTCTTAAAATATCGGCGTAAAGTCTCTCATGCCGCGTTTCGTTCGATGAGAGAGGTACTCGTCCCTTCTCCCCTCCACATCTAATTTCCGACGCCCTTCTTATACCATTTATCACCCTTATCTGTGTTGCAGGTGTCCATTGGCGGTGCAAGTTGCTTACCATCAGGTGATACGACTGCTCGTTTGCCCAATTGAACCTAGGCCATAAAAAATAAATGATTACAATGTTTTTGAAATACTCACACGTTAGACCAGAACGAACGTGTTTTTACTCAAAATACAAATCGTTTTTAAATTTATTATAACATAAAATTCACCTGAAACTTTCAGGAATTTGTAATGTAAGCACATATCTTTTTCATAAATGCAAATATAAGATTTAAGCTCACGGTTATTGTGCAACTATAACTTCACACCTGTAATATTGATGGTGTAGGCTACAGCAGATATACCTCTGCTCGCCGGACTAAATAAATAGTCTCAAATATATTGTGGAGAAATCTGTTACCATCACTCTGGCACGGTGTTGTTGATATCAATATACAAGAAAAATTAATAGTGTTTGAAAGTTCTCGGCGTCTAATTCTGGTACACACCAATTATTTTTTTGTGATCTGTAATATTTTTGTTTGGTTACACAAGGTAACTGCCTACAACGTCGGTATGACGCGTAGGTGTAAAACAAAACAATGATTGCTTTATTAACTCCCAAGAGATCGTATTATTAGTCCCCGACTACAAGAGATTTAGAAATAATAGCTACAGTAAATTATGTACTCCAATTTGTCATAATGACATAGAATTTCTCAAAAAAAAAAATTGCGGTTACCAAGCTTCCTAACAATTGTGTTCAAATTAATCCAATTTCAAAGGTTATGTTCAAAGGAAGCCTCTTTCTTGAAAATAATAATCTCATTATGGTATTGTGGCCTCAAATGTTTTATTAGTCGACATTAATCAATGTAATTCAAATTTACAAAACTATGTCTTATTTAATTTCAGTCATAATAAAACAAAAAATGGTATACTTACATGAATACATTGTTGTTGGGGAGGAATTTTAAAATAACCTTTGTTACCTGAAGGTGTAGGCAGCGGTTGTTAAGCCTCGTCTCGCCGTTATGTTTACGTCCCAAATTGAAAAGGTGGCGAACCTATTGCCATACCGGGCACCAAGTTTTCAGTCATCGATATTTATCACACATAACTTCCAAAAACAAATTCGAAAAGTGGCGTGAGCCAGTGTCAGGAATCGAATCCGGACCAGAAGCCGTGTGCTCGGCCACTGGGCCACCGCGACTATATTCTTGTATAAAAATCTATGATGGCAAACATACATAACTTTATGCCAAATCCCTTACGGGATAGGCAGAGAGAATAGAACACCATAATGGACAATGCAATTCTTTGACTTTTATAACTCTTTTCATACATGCTCGTCCGTTTTTAAGGCTCCTGACATAACCTTTCTTTCAGGACTCGTTCTATTTGGTCATGGAAGGTGTGCCGTGGCCGTCCTCGACCCCTACATCAATCTGCTTTTGTATTATATATCTACTTAGTCAGCATGCTCCACTCTTTCTACGTGTCCGGACTACTCCGAACAATCGAAGCATGCACTTTCTTATTTTTAAGACGGTCTGTCAAATGATACGTGATTACTATAATATAACCTATCCTTTAAAAACCTAGTCTCCGATTTTCCTACAAGAAGGGTTCATTTATAAAGAGCTTATATGAACTCTTGAGAGGGATTACTCGATAAAAAACTAATGTGACACAGGTGTCCACTCACTACTCTCTCACTGGTTATCAACAAGACGTAAAAATCTGACCCTTGGACAGAAAGCACATCGGTGTAACTATCAAATTGTACGAGAAGCTAACCGTCGCTCCATTTTGAGTGATATAAAATTTGATAATTTTGGTAGAGCTACGCAGTTGGTTGAATGAATCGACCGGCTCTACCGGGAAAATACCATGACCTCTCAGAATACCGGCGTAAAGTGGCTTATGTCGCGTTTCGCCGAGGTATCCGGTGGCCTTCCCCTCTACCCTCCCAATTCCTCCACATCCGAATCCTTCCCTATCCCATTTTAAAGGTCGGCAACGCAATTGTAAACCTATCTGTGTCCATGGGCGGCGTCAGTTACTTACCATCAGGTTAAACTTAAAAAAGGTAATACTCTGGCACCTGGCAGATTGTAGCAAGCAATTGTACTTCGACATGTCGAATAAATTCTCCTCCCGCATGTAATAATTAGTGGCAAACCTTATTGCTATTTATTAATCATCGTTATATTATTAATAATATAAGCCACCACGCGCTGAAATTAGGTAAATTAGCGGTTATTGGCATACTTAGAATTTTGATAGATAGAATACCTCGGTGTTGCCAATCAATAAACTAATATTTGATTTGTACTTAATAAAGGTGAGGTTGTTATACGATACTTACCACGCCATGTATGATGCTTTTAAATAGAAAAATAGGTTTTAATTGATTCATTATCATCATTATCAGTTTTTATGTTTTTTTATGGGACAGCAGGGCAAAAGAGCAAGCGAGTCACCTAATGGTAAGCATCCAGCGCCGCCCATGGAGACCTATATAGTGTTACCGTTGTGTTTCCGACCTTTACGGGAGTAGTATAGGAAAGGATGGGGAAAGAGGGTGGGCCTCCGTTACCTTTCTCACCGAACGAAACGTGACATGAACCACTTTACGTCGATCTTCTGAGAGGTCGTAGTATTTCACCGGTCGAGCCGACCCATTCATGCAGCTAACTGCTTGGCTCTACCACCATAATCCACGTATCTACATATTGCGCGTATGTGTATATGGAGGAAGCCATTTTGTAACAATTCATATGATATTTTAGTATTTCATTTTTCCACTGCTCATCAGGCGAACACCCACTAATGTTTGTATGGACATAGGTGGGCAACAAGCCGTTCCTAACTCCTACAACCATCAGACACCTGTGAGAATGATACTTCGCTCATATTTCGATAAAATACCTGAGTTAAATATAATAATAACAGTGAAAGACGTAATGTCGTGTAGTTTTTTTTTTTTAAATGAAGTTCATCGCTTCTCCCTGCCTACCTTGTAAAGGATTACGCATAAATATATACGAATTGAAAATTAACAACAAGATCTCACTGATTGGTTCCCAAATGGAATACTGATACACGCCAATCACTTTCAGAATTAATGTGTGATAAATATCGACGATTGACAACATTGTGTATACCGATAACCTCCCTCACTTAAAATATGGGATCAAAATAATGATTAATTAATACATTTAACAGTGATATAATCATGAAATTTGCTGCATGAAAGGATGACCGATGAAATACTACGAACTCTCAGACCTCAGAATATCGACGAAAAGTAGTTTATGACAGGTTTCATTCGGTGAGAGAGGTATCCGTATTCTCCTCCCTACCTATCTCCTATGTAACCACGTAACAACCCAAAAATGTAACACTACGCGTTGCAAGTATCATGGGCGGCTTTAGTCATTTACCAGATCACCTGCTTGCTCGAATTCCCCATAAAATATTTAAAAAAAATCGGTAGGGTAGTCAAAATAAAAAAAGTTTCAGTTCGCGTTGTAGACTTTGTGGAAAAGCTTTCAGAAGGGAAGAAATGACACGCCCGGAGGGCCAGTTATGTAATTAATCTGTTTGTTTCTAATTTTTCATTTTCTTTGTGATGCTCTCTGTCTATTTGCTACTTCGCTGTGAATTTCTTTTGTCCTTTGGGAATTCTTAATGCAGAATCTGCGAATTTATTTACATAAGATAATGTGATTTCTTTGTATAAATTTGAAATAAATAAAACATTTATTTATTTAATAAAATATTTTTTTTTGTTTTCCAAACCAAAAGTGACCAATAGGTGATGATAGGAATTTAAAATCAGTCTATGAAATCAGCAATTTTCCTGCGCCGATTGATCATACTCTCAAGTTAAGTTCTAGTTCAAATTTCATGCTGGGTACTCAATATCGCAGGGACCACGTACAAAACCTATTGAAGCAATAAGACAGCAATAAGAAAAAAAAATGGTATTATCATATTATCATTTTGAAATAACTCATCATACTGAAAAGAGATTGTAGACCGTGGAAATAATATTTCCCAAGTTGTTTAAGCATATTATCCATAACGAGGATACTATGAAGCGATTTGTTTGCAATAAAGGATTCCTGAGACTATATGTATAAAGATCTTTTCGAGAAGCGTCCGCGGGCTTCAAATACGCCAAGTAAAAAGATTCAAATGGCATTGCAATAAATTGCTGGAGTAAATAATGATGACCGCGATCACACTGAAGAAATGGAAGAAAAGTAGAGAAGACAAAAAAAATAAAAATAAAATGGATGCTATATTATAGTACCGTTCCTATAATATCACAGCCCGAAAATCGTGAACTCTTTTCTAAACTCAGTTAAACTATAAAAAATCAGCACAAGATGACTAAAAATATAAAAAGGAATTAAGTTTATTTTTTACGTAACTTTTAGGCCGTTATGAGAATCAGTTGCCCAGGAGAATCTTATTTATTAGAGACAAATTGTCCCGGCGAACTTTTTATCGCCATTTTAAAGTATATTTTTATATATTCCAACCAATTTAAATAAATCATTTTTACGAGTATAAATTGTTACCTATGATAAATATCGATGACTCGAAACTTTGTGCCCGGTATGGCAATAGGTTCGCCACCTATTCCATTTGGGACGTAAACGTAACGGCGAGACGAGGCTTAACAGCCGCTGCCTACATCTTCGGGTAACAAAAGGTGTGAAGTTATGTTATGTTATAACCTACGTTTTTATTCTGATTTAAATGAGCTATAGTATTACGTAGTTCCATCTAATCCAATTCAGTAATTATTGCGTGTAAAAGCATACAACAAACTTTTGCGTTTATAGTATTAGTAGAATGGTAATTAAATTTTTTAAGTCGTCCCAGGAACGTCAAGTACTGACATACACCAAACATTTGTATATATATATTGAGGCTGTTTTGTGGCACAATTACAAGTCACGTGGTTATAAATATTTACGAGAGCAATAATCGTATCGACAGCCATAAAACGCTTGTTAATATTTCAACTGTGAGAACATCCAGGTGGCGTGCATAGGCGAGTTCTGATGCGGACACTAATAAAAAGTAAGCAATGAATTTGGTTTAAAATACCTTCAACGTAAGACATTTTTAATTATCGTAATTGTATTCGTCTTCGAAAGAGACCACTTTTTGATTATATGTTTTACTGACTAACCTGACGAAGTACGTATATTATGTAAACCTTAAATTGGTAGAGTACTCATAAGTGACCCGACCGGCTTAAACAAGACCAACACACGAGAAATACCACGATCCATCAGAAAATTGACGTAAAGTGGTCCACGCCATGCTTTCACCCTTCCTCAAACGTTCCTTATGTCATAAAACAGGACGACAACGCAACTCTGAACTTCTACGATTTTGTAGATGTCCATGGACGTCGCACTCGCTTTCCACTAGGTGAAATTCTTGGTCGTTTGCCCACCTTAACTATAGAAAGAATTACTATAATATTATGCGTTATAGAAAAATCTTCTATAATAACTCTATCACTTGCTCAATACTGAAGTATAATAAGTTGCCTGATTAATTTGATATTTTATACAATAAAGATAGTATGTCAACCAAAATGAATATAAATTTCAGGATCAATAACGTACATTTAAGAATATCTATTTCTAAATGACGTATATGAATATTTAAGTTATATATTGATATTAGATTTTAAGTGATGATATTGTATTGGTTAATATAAATTCAGATAGTAGTAATATACGTTGAAATATGGACCTTGTGAATTAGAAATTTGATTCTATCTGTTACATTGTTAACAGAACAAGAACAGATACATATATATACTTGTCTTGCCATAAATATTGTAACAAAGAAAAAATAGTTTTTTTAATTGCAAATAACATTTATTACTTTTACAGTGTGTTACTTTCATACATAAATATAAAACGATATAAAATATAAAAAGCTTATTCGAAGTGGTCTCCATTGGCTGCAATACAACGTTGATGCCACTTATCAATAGAAACACGCACTCTTTCCATGGGAAAATTCTTCACTGTCAATCGTATGGATTGTTTTAGGGACTCTAAATTATTATGACGCTTAGAGCAAGCCGTACTCTCTAAAACTGACCACAAATCATAATCCAGTGGATTAAGATCGGGACTAGACGGCGGCCAGTCTTCAGCTCTAATGAAGTCCGAAACGTTCGCTTCCAACCAAGATTGCGTGGACCGAGCTTTATGACCCGGTGCCGAGTCTTGCTGGAAGGACCATACTTCGTTATTGAACATGGTGTTGTTAAGGGGCTTGACCACCTTTTCAAGAATGGTATCTTGATACACTTGTGTTGTGTTTTTTGATACCTTTCTCACAAAAATATGGATCACAGTCACTCCTTCGTAGCTAACACCCCACCAAACCATCACTGAAGTCGGATAATGCCCACGTTGCACTCTGTCAACTAATTGGGAAGCTTCCTTAGAGCTTTGAGCATAAATACATTGATCATTTTTTTTGTTAAAATCTTGCTCAATTGTAAAAACTTTTTCATCCGTAAACAATATTTTTCTGTGACCTCCCTTTGCGTACCGCTTCAGTAGTTGTTTAGGTTTTAACGCCCTATTCTTTTTTAAATTATCCGTTAATAAATGACCAGTGCGCCTCTTATAGGCTCCAAGTCCTAAGTCATCTTTTAAAATACGCGACATTGTTCTAGGTGTTATCTTCATCTCTCGAGATAAAATCTTTTGCTTGCGGACAGGATTTCTTCGAATTCTTTCCCTTACTGCTTTGACCACCTTTTTCGTACGAACACTACGTGGACGGCCAGGTCTTTTTCTGTCACAAACAGAGGAGGTCTCATTGTACCTATTAATAGTGTACACAAACATTTGACTAATACTAAGTGTATGGAGAGTTCTAAAAATTGCATTTGGCTCCATACCTACTTTGTGTAATGCAATCACAGCGATTCGGTTCTCTTTATCACCCCACTCCATTTTAATATCGCAAAATATTGTAAAATGTATTGGCGCCAAAACGAGAAAACACAATGAACAATCGTATAAAAATGACAGATTCCAAATTCAAATGTAATATTTTTTTGTTTTTAGTTGCAACAGTATTTATGGCCAGACTAAGTATATATTAGAAATTTTCAGTCGTTCGTTAGAGTTTCGTTCGGTGAGAGAGAAATCCAGAGGCCTGATCCCCTTTTCCCTCCTACTCCCTTAAAGGCCGGCAACGCACCACGGTGTTCATGGGCGCTGAGTAGTTGCTTACCATCAAGAGATCCACTTACTCGTTTGTCTTCAAAATATATTTATTTATATTATCATAAGGCTTTTCACTATATTTAAAGTTGTGGCAGTGTTATCGCATGAAATTAAGGTTATTTTTTAAAAACAAAATATTTGCTTTTTCCAATGCTTCAAATTTTATCTGCACAACAATATTTAAATAGTTTTTGAGTAAAATTTCAGCGACATGGGCTCTTCATACTCTCCCTACAAATACACTATCAAATTCAGGAATTTCTAAAAAAACTGAGAGACATTAAAATAAACTTTCCTTTTTTTTATGAAGCAGAAAAAGAGTTGTAAAAAGACACCGAGGTTAAAGTACCTACGCATTCTATTTGTTATTCTTATGTTTGAATTCCTGGTTTGATTGGTTGGGAATTGATTCTAGGATACTAGATTACCTTGCTGTTCAGTACACAAATTTAATAACTCTTGGTACACAAAACTAGCCTTGCGGTTCACAAATTTAAGGACTCTTGGTACACAACACCAATAACTCATTACAAGTCTTTTTCGGAAATTATGTGAAGAGAGGAAGTAGAGAAACACCCACATTCCAAATTAATTAATCAAATTATTCCATACAAATTTCCTTCATTCGAATTATACAACAAATTCCATTATTGAACAATATTGGAACATTCCAGAGATTCTACTATAAACACGCTGCAGTATTAGCTAATTCTATTTTTGTTAATTGAAAAATGTTTACGAGTTTCAATGAGAAACTAAAACAACATACCTTGTGTAGAGATATGAATAATTATATAAGTCAACATAAAGTTTTCAAACACATAACTTCACGCCTTTTGTTATCTGAAGGTGTTGACAGCGGCTGTTAAGCCTCGTCTCGCCGTTATGTTTACGTCCCAAATGCCATATGGCCATAATGGCGAGCCTATTGCCATACAGGGCATAAAGTTTTCAGTCATCGATATTTATCTCACTTAACTTCCGAACATAATGTCGAAAAGTCACTGGTGTGAGCCAGTGTCAGGATTCGTACCTGGACCTCTGGATCAGAAGCCGTGTGCTCTACCACTGGACCACAGGGACTATCATTACATAGTATAAAACAAAGTCACTTTCCGCTGTCTGTCCACTTATATGCGCATATCTTTAAAATTCCGCAAGGGATTTTGATGCGGTTTTTTTTAATACTTAGAGGGTGTCAACGGGGTGGTTTTGATCTATAATTCATTTACAGTGTAGTAAAAAAATGATAATTTTCAGGATTTAGAACTTTAATCGCAAACGCTGCCTGAACCCTAAAAGATAAATCAAAACAACGTACTACATTATTATAAACCTTTAAAAGGTCTACAAAAATGTCCGCGAGGGCATATGTCTACTCGTATCTCTTAGGGATAACCCACAATGACCATTTTTATTTTTTTTACTTTTTACGAGAAATAATGGCGAATTTACGAAGCGATTTTAAACATTACAGTATTAATTTTCATCCAATTAAGTGTCTTAAATAGATTGTGCATGTAAATAATCCTGGCCCTTTGCAGAATGCAATTTAAACAAATATTTTCGAAGATATGGCAGTATTAACATAGCGGGACAGCAGTCATTACTTTTCAAATCAATCCGTTGGGTCAGCTAGTATACTATAAGTTTTTAAAGATATTAGAAAACCAATTGATATCAAACGTTTTTCAACTTATCTAGGTCTTAGTACTCAAGCATCCATAAGCCCCGATAAGCGTTTAGGTATTCATATATCTCTTTCATCGGTTCCAGAATTCCAGATAAGCCACTTGACGTCGATTTTTAGAGAGACCTTAGTATTTACCCATCAAGTGATTCTACCTCTCGAGAAGTATTAATATGTGAAGTTATAACAATATACAAATATATACACGTTATTAAATAATTATTGACTTAGAATTATTTTATGGCAGAGATTACAGCATGCGATTAGACCGGCTATTGTATTTGCCCATAATATTTGCCTAACATGTATTATACTCACTGTAATGTATTCTTTAAACGGTGTATTCTATTCTATTCTACTATTATATTTAATAGTATCGTTTCTATATTAGTATACTTTGGACACTATGTGTTTCTACCATCCAAACCATCAGACATTCATTAAGAAATATTATTACCTATGCACCATCTATTTTATTGAACATTCAATTCAAAACTTTAACTTTGTCTTAGTTAACTTTGTCCCGCAACAAAAGTAATAGATAAGTAAATTTTGCATTTATCACTTGTTCTTCAATTATAGATAAAAACTACCTCGTCGATATCCTCTTCCTATTAAAAAAACTGCATCAAAATCCGTTGGGTAGTTTCAAAGATATAAGCATATAAGAGGACAGACAGTGGAAAGCAACTTTATTTTATTCTATGTAATGATATGCAATTTATTGAAAAAAGAAGTATCTTTATCGATCATAGTCGATAAGCGTCTTAAATCCCAATACGTCCAACATACCACTTAACAACGAATTTATGTATAAACTAGTTAAAACAAACGGACTATCTCAGCTTCCATGTGTCGTACAAACTGACGGACATATGTTACATTTCATAATAAACACGGATATTACTGTCGATGAAATATATACCTTTCAAAAATTTGTTTAAATTTATGTTCAGACATATTAATTTTAACAAAACATTTATGCGGTGTTTTTACTGTTTACGAAAAGAATCTATAGTGCTAATCTATATAAACAAATAAAATTGGAGTGTCTGTTTTTAATATTAAAATAACGCTTTTTCTTTACTAAATGTGTATGGATCGTAACGTGCTATTTTATATTGATATATTATTTTCTTGTGTCTTCCCTTCCCTCCGGCTCCGGCTAAACTCTGAAGGGGCAGTACCCGTTTTATGGGGCTTTCACTGGTTGATTCCATGCAGATTGAGTCTTTACTTAACTAATCTACAAAATAAAACTATTTAGAAAAAACATTTAGGAAACATACAAATCCGCTAATACTCTTTGAACATAGCATAAAAAATTAGTAACGTTACAGTGCGTACCTATATTTTTTTTAAATACACAGACCACTTTTTTACTCATCTATAGTAGAGTTAGAGCTAGTATTATATAGGAGCACTAGAAAGTAGAGAATAGGGAACAGAGCGCCATAAGGCACGATTCTAAAACACTTCGCTTGCTTCTTTGACTTTCATAATTCTTGTCACAAACGCTCGTCGTTCTTAAAGGCTCCTGATATCTTCAGCAAGGCCACGTTGGATTTGTTCATGGAAAATGTTTAGTGGCCGTCCTCGACTCCTGTATCTTTCAATTACAATGTTAATTCAAAGGTTCTAGTTTTATTTATAAGTGCCTATAGTCTTTTTCAAGATTACGTTGCCCCAAATGAGTGTATATATCTTGCCTTGGCCCAATTACGTTATATAAAGCAAAATCTGAAAATATCCTATAAATTAACGGACCGTCTTAATTTAATTAGACGTAATTAAAATTGCAATTGAAACATAACTCAGCGAAAGCTTATTATATAATTATTGTTTTCCACTTTTACATATGTTATTTAATATTATTTTTATAGTTTTCTGATAGATTTTTAATTTGCTATTTCCGTAAGGGATCTGCCATGTTATATCTTCTTTTAGTAAAGCATATTTTATTTGTATTTTGTGGCTATTACTTTGTGGATATATATTAATAAAACAATCCATGACCATACATATAGAACGAGTCCTTGGTGAAGGTGATGTCAGGAGCCTTAAATATCGACCATCGTCTATGACAAGACTTATGAAATTCAAAGAAGCGAATGAGGTGTGTATCATGCCCTATGGCGCTCTATTCTCTCGGCCTGTCTCGCAAGGAACTTGACGTGAAGTTATGTATGCATGTAATATTTTGTAATGCAAATTTATACGAAAAGACAAAAGAAGAATGAATGGTGAAGCAGAGATATACTTCAAAAGCAGACATGGACGGTAAAGAAACTTTTTATTAAAGAAGTCGGGAATCTTTAAAATCCGTAAGCGTTATTATTTATCCGTAAGGTTTAGATGTTGGTCTTTTTAAAGTAGAAAAAATCCAACAATAAGGGGTGTAGTACCTCCCCACACCCTCTAAGTCTCCGGGTTCTGTGTCTCATCACACTGTCATCCCTCAGCGCACGTTTCACCAATTTCACGGATCGTAGTCTGATGTTACATCATACACCCAAATAATAATTTACCTGTAGAGCGTTCAAACGGAAAATTCCTGCTTTAAATGGTCAGGTCTGGAATATTATCTGTACATATAAATAAAATTGTAGGATCTGTTAATAATAGGTTGGGGAAACAGTATTTTCGTATTTTTGTATGAAAAGTCAAGACATTTTTTTCAAAGTTTATTTACATTTATTTACAATATATATGTACCGTTTTGTTGAATAACTTTCTGCCATTTTGTGGGCAGAGACATTATCCCGTTACTGTAGAAACTTTGGGACTTCTGATCAAAAAAACGGGACAAATAGTTTTGGCAGTCCTCTCTTGCGGTCAACCTTACAGAACCTAAAGAATTCTGAAGAGCCCGAAACAGGTGAAAATCTGAAGGCGCAAGGTCAGGGCTATATGGTGGATGCACTAGGACCTCCCAGTCGAACTCTCTTAATTTTTGCTGAGTGGCTAAAGATGTGTGTGGTCTAGCGTTATCGTGATGAAAGACCACACCCTTCCTGTTGATCAATTCCGGCCGTTTTCTCTCGACTGCTTCCTTTAATCTCATCAGTTGCTGGCAGTAAAGATCAGGATCGATGGTTTTGCCGGACGGTAAAAGCTCATAATGAACAATGCCCTTCCAATCCCACCATACACACAGCATCACCTTATTTCGTGTTAGGCCAGGTTTGGCCACAGTCTGTGAAGCCTGGCCAACTTTCGACCACGACCTTTTTCGCACGTTCTTGTCGTACGTGATCCACTTTTCATCGCCAGTTATCAATCTCTTCAAAAACGGCTCGGTTTCATTACGTCTCAATAATGAATCGCAAATGAGTACACGGTTCATTAAGTTTCTTTGAGTGAGCTCGTGTGGCACCCAAATATCGAGCTTTTTTGTATAACCAGCTTTCTTCAAATGGGTCAAAACTGTTTTGTGGTCAATTCCCAGTTCTTCAGCTACATCGTAACTACTAATATGCCGATCTTGCTCCACTCTTTCAAAAATGGCGTCCATTTTATTCGTAACAGGGCGACCAGAGCGAGGTGCATCTTTAACATCAAAATTTTCGGACTGAAAACGTTTGAACCAAATTTGTGCTACTCTTACTGACACTGCATCAGGTCCATAAACATCACAAATTTTTTTCACTGCTTGAGTTGCATTTTTGCCTTTTTTATAATAAAATTTTAAAATGTATCGAATTTCTTCATTAGATTCACTCATTTTTACGGAGAGAAAAACAAATGAAAAATAGCGGGAAACAACTTTTTTTTATTTTTTTCTTTTCTTTATAATGTAACCTTTTTAATGTTACCAAAACCAGCCAGACACAAATAGTACAGTCAAAGAAATTTTATAATAAGTTTATACCTACGTTATGCGAAAAGACTTTTTCCCCGACCTATTAATATTGAAAAAAGTGCTTTCTACTACATTATAAACGGTATACACACATTAAACACACCAAAATAACATTTAAACACACCAATATTTTTGGTCGTCTATTTGTTCTGGGTTTGTTTCAAAACATCTATTTGTGCCCGCAAGGACCAAAGCAGCAAAAATACTATGCCTATGCCATTAAAGGTTGGTCATTGGCCACCCTCAATGAGTGATAGCTTGATAATATTAAGCCTGTATATTGACCCGACCTCTTGGCATAATTGGACATAAAAGCATGCATTACTTCTATAGTTTATCCGTATAACAAATATTCAGACTAACAGTCAAACACACACATGATCAAAATTCAAATCTTATTACGATGGTAGTAAACTTTAACAGTGGTAGAGCCAAGCAGTTCGCTGCATGAATGGGCCGGCTCGACCGGTGAAATACCACGACCTCTCAGAAGATCGACGTAAAGTGGCTCATGCCGCCTTTCGTTCGGTGAGAGAGATACCCGGACGCTCACCACCTTTCCCCATCCTTTCCTTTCCCCTATCCCCTAAAGGTCGGCAACGCAACAGTAACACTATATGTGTTGCTGGTGTCCATGGGCGACGTTGGTTGCTTACCTATGCTATGGCATAAAAAAAAAATGGATACCGAACCCAAAAGTATGGTTAAAAACCATATTTGATCTACAATCGATACGGAACCCAAAAATATGGTTAAAACCATTTTTTGGGTTCGGTATAGATTGTAGATCATGTCCCAAGTATTCTAAATAAAAAATATTCAATGTAAAGTTTCAACCATCATCACCATTTTCCTACAATCTTAGAATATGTAGATCATATAGATAACTGGATTATCATTATTGAGTATCTAATAAGATTTGAATTTTAATTATTTCATAAGACAAAGTTAACAGTCAGTTTGCTTTTGTAGGCTTCATCAACAAACAAACGGGATAAATCTCGTTAATATTGAACGAATTCGTTTTTGCTTTTAACTATGTTTCCTAGGGTTGGCGATTTACTTGTATCCAAAAAAAGATATTTTCTGTTAAAGTTAATCTATCTAGTGGAGATAACTGTATATAACCAAATTACATAATATAACATCACGCCGATTCCCCAGCAGGGTAGGTAGTAAAAACCGAATACGTTGAGAACCGTTCATAATACGTGTCATGGCCTTCCTTGTTTCTAAAACTCCCAAAATTTCCTTTCTTGTCAAATTAAATAATTAATAAAGTATGACAACCCTAGGCTATAAATCCATTGCATGCCGATTGTAGTACTACATTGCTATAAAAATGCAATGGATTTCTCATTGTCTAATGGAGTTGCTTTTATACAATTCGTCCGTGTTTGAGCTGATTGAAACAAGGCTAATAAAAGCAAGTGCAGAGTTTAAAAGTTTTTGTTATTTTATTTGTTACTGTGCATTTTTGCTCTCGAATTTGGTGCTTAAATCCTCAGCGTTTTCTCTTCGAAATAGGTATCCCACGGCATCCGGGTAATCGGCACAAAAATTTAAATAAATTATTAAAGTTATCAAAGTACGAGAAATCTTAACTACAACTTCATAACAATAAAACAACTTTTAGGATTATATCGCGTTTATTTATTACTTATTTTATTTATTTCGCGACGTTTCGAACTCTTTACAGAGATCATTTTCACGAGTGATGAACAAAAAGATGGTATTTGTTCAAAAGCTATTTTAATTGATACAGAGAGCACCCACTTTTTGGAAATAAAAATCAAAAAGTTGATGTTAAAAATATGATTTTTACTATTGGTAACCCACACCAGACCATGAAACAAAAATTAAATATTTATTTATAAGATATATTTACTAAAGAAAAAGTTTGGTTTGTACAGATCCTTTGTTGTATGATTTAATAGGTAACACTTGTTATTTTTAATTATTAGCAAATTATCTTATTTCTTTTAAGTTAGTTGAGATCAGAGTATAACTATTATTAAATATTTATTGATTTTAAATTTAAAGGTAAGTATTTGTTAAAAAAATCTACCACTGGGTCACAAACGCGGCCAGTCCTGAGAAAGACCCAGCAAGAAAACTCAGCGGCTGTTCTTCCAAACTGATTATTATTTTATTTTGGACGGGCTATTGATAGTATAGATATTTGTGATATTGAGAAAAGAAACTTGGTTACCAAGTTAATAAAAGTTATTTTTATTATATGCTGTACTGTTCAAAATTCTAAATTATTTTGGTTTCTGATGTGGGTCTGACCTGCAAACTATACTAATGGTATCCCGCTGTCTTGAGCTGTTTGATTGTGGGCTAGGTTTGATGAGACTTATGACTGGGTTCCAGCTAGGTGATAGTTTCCAGCCATCTCCTCTATTGAAATTTTCTGGATGTTTTTTGATTTCAATAGCCTCGCGTATCATCCTGGGACGATAATTTTGTTTTTTGGCGAGGATTTGTGGTTTGTCAAACCTGATGTAGTGTTTTGGGCCCTCCCTACAGCGTTCACAAACAGCAGACTTATTATAGCGGTTGTGTTTCACATCAGCTATGTGTTCTTTGATCCTGGTTTTTATGGACCTCTTTGTTTGTCCGATATAAGATAATCCACAGTCACAGTCCAGCTTATATACTCCTGGGTCTTGCAAGGGGATGTGGCAGTCCTAAAAGTGGTTTTAATGTTATGAACGTGATTCGCGAAAGATTCTTAGAGATAAATATGTACAACTTCATACACATAAAGTCTGTACACATGTTTCGTTACCTATAGAAATATAATATAAAATACTGCAAAGAAATAGAACCCTTCAAACACAATTTTGTAAGACTATATAAAAATCATATTTACAAATAAGTCACGACTCAAAACTCAATTGTAGTACCCGCACTACCTACCCACCCTCCGCTTGATATTCAAATATTCAACCAATTTCGCCAAGTAAACTTACATATTGATTTGTGAATAACATTTATTATAGACATTGGACGAGAGAATGAGATTTTTCATTGCTGTTTGTTATTTTTTATCAAAATTTGAGGTAGACTAAAGATTCGCGGCGGGATTCAGCGGTCGAGTAACTCGTTTCTGAAACAAGAAGACGCGGCTTTGAATCCTGGCTCATACCAATGACTTTTCGAAAGTTATGTGTGATTAAGATCGATGACTGAAAACCACCTATTACAACATAATATATCCAACGGGCCTCGTGGTGCATTGGTAAAAACTACCGGCTGCAGCAATGAGGTCGGGGGTTCGATTCCCACCCGAGCACAAATATTTGTGACAAACATAAATATTTGTGTGGTGTCTGGGTGTTTCTCTATGTATTATGAGTATGTATTTGCAAAATAAAAGTATATATGTATTGTTATCCGTTATCTAGTATCCATAGCACAAGCATTTAGTTGCTTACTTTGGAACTGGAGGGCGCTGTGTGTATTGTATCCAAGATATTATATTATTATATATTATTATTATAAACATAACGGCGAGTCGAGATTTAACAGTCACTGCCTACACCTTCGGGTAGAAAAAGGCGTAAAGTTATGTTAGGTTATGTAATGAATATTAAATAACGGACAAATAAACTCTTAGAGTTTTAACTATCTCGGGAAAAGACAGAAAATACATAATTATGGCAATTAATATATGTTTCTTTAGTGGGTTCCGCTAACGAGGTCTATACCTGCTTTTTAGTACTTGGTGGTTTTCAGCTTTTGATTCAGGTGTCTCCAGTTGAAGGACGTGTCCACAGTCCAATGACCATTCGAGTGACAAATATTGATGTATAAGAAAATTGTGTCTTATTCATTTCAGTCATGTAATGAGATCAAAACAATTCAGCGTGTCAAGGCATGATTTGCGCTGCCTGCACCTATAGGTATTATAGGCAAGAAGCAACAAAAAATGCATATCGAAAAAAAAAAGAAATTATTGAACTAATCTTAACAATTACCTGATTATTATAAGACTGCTCTATACCCAACAAGCCTCATTTTTATATATTTTTTTATTTTAAGTTATTTAAATTTTAATTGGTGTACAATAAAGTGTATTCTATTCTATTGCCATACCGGGCACAAAGTCAGTCATCGATAATTATGATAATAATATAATTATTTTCGGAAGTTACATTCACATATAACTTCCGAAAATAATTTCGAAAAGTCATCGGTGTGAGCCAGGATTAAAACTACTTTTATCTAAATAGTATACATATATGACTTGAAGTGTCAAATATGTAAGTCCCATAAGTCCAAATTTGGCCGTATGCCGAACTAGGTCAAAACACGTATATCAGTCGCTTAGCAAATGTCTGGGGTCATCATTACCAAATGCCGAACTCCGTTCAGTATGTATTTTTATAATATTACAATACTTATAATGCTATACAGTGTAAAAGCGGATAGATGTAGGAGTCGAGGACGGCTACGATACACTTAACTCACCAAATAGAACGAGTCCTTGAGAAAGGTGCCAGTTGTCAAATTGACAAGCATTTATGACAAGACTTATGAAAGTCTAAGAAGCGAGTGAGTTGTTTAATAATCGTGCCTAATTATAGCTTTCTATTCACTCTGCCTAACCCACAAGCAATATTGAGTGAAGTTATGTTAAAATCGTTTAGCAATCCTCAACTCAGTCGATTGAAATAGTTTATAAAGTTTGAACTGTATTTTGTAATAGATTTATATAAATACTAAACTCGTAATATTCCTTCCTCTATTTGCCTGCGGGGTTAGAGACCGACATTCCGTCGAAATATTACAGAACTAGGAGACCGTGCGAACTTCGTAACGCATATATATGTACAATATATAAAATGGTTGTTGTGCCTCATTTGACATGGATAGGTATAGTATGTTGCGGACTTTTTTGTAGATATTTATAACATTAACAATTCATCAGTACATTCTCTTTTTCAATCTTTTATAGTTTAAGTAGCGTACGCAAAATAAGTAAATTTTCTGGTTGATTTTTTATATTGTCCAAAAAACCCAAATATCTTAGGGAACCGTTTTTTTTTTCAAAATAAAATTTAGCCTATGTTACTCGTGGATAATGTAGCTTACGAATGGTGAGAGAATTTTTAAAATTGGTCCAGTAGTTTTTGGGCCTATTCATTACCAAAAAAACAAAGAAGACAAAATCAAACGAAAATAGGACAAATATTTTAAGAAATACCTATTTCAGTTTCAGAATAAAAGTATTAACAAACACGAACCATATATTCTTCTGTAAAGAGATAAAACTGCCTTGAGTCTCTCCGTGTCGACAGAGTACCTACCTACTCACACTCTAAATTCACTCTGGCTTTGTCGTGAGGATCTTCACAAATATTGGTATTTTGTGTCGAAGTCGAAAAGTAGATAAATCTATGAATTTCAGATTATGATATTGAACAACCGAACTTGTAAGACTCTAGCACTAAAACATTGTAGTAAATTTTGTAAAGATATTTGGAAACGTAACTTTGTTGTTAAATATTGAGGCAGGAAAGTAAAAAGAATCAGCGTCCGGATACGCTAATACTATTTTTTACCATCACATATTTAAAACGCAAAGGTATAGGCAAAGATCCCTCATAAATGCCGAATGCTAATATTTAATTAAATGAAATAGGTACAAGACTTATGATCATAATATCGGTAACAATTCTCTCATATAAATTCTTAGAGCGGTTAACTATTAGGTATATACGCCTATTGCCAGACCTCGAACCCGTTACTTCCTACTGTATTGGTTTTATCAAATAACAGTGTGAGAAGAATGTTTTTAAATGTACTATTTGCGTATTTGTAAGCTGTACATCAATATTTTAGCATAATGACTTCAGGCATAACAGTTAAACATAATTACAGTTTTGATTGATATGAATTTCCTCTTTCAAATGACCATTAATAAATACTGGAATAACATATTCATTTATCATAATACACATATGGATTACAATAAAATGATACCCTCATTTTAATTAATAAATAGAATTATCTGTAACTTCTCTTGACCCAGCGAACTTTGTTCCGAATCAAAAGTAAAAAATCTGTAAATTTTTGATTTATCACTGTTTATTTACTATACATGAATTATAGATACTCTCTATCTATTAAAAAAAACCGCATAATTCGTTGCGTAGTTTCAAAAATATAAGCATAAGGGGACAGACAGCAGAAATCTACTAGAAAAGCAGAAATCACTTCAGATTCAGTTAGCATTCTTCAATTAGCTCTGAATTACGATTACTGCTTGGCTCTCTAGTGTATTACCGGTAAAATATTATAGTCTATAATTCTTTGCAATAAGTAGGTTCCATAATATGAATAATACTTTTTAAAATCCGGAATGTGCAAAAGAGTATGATAGATTTGATTTTGATAGATAGTCGTCTCCGAAATACTCTAAGGGATACAAGAGCCTACAGAGGCCCCGCTCTTGATACGGACCACTACCTGGTGGTAAGCCGATTCGTGGGCCTTTTCAAGAAGTGGAGACACTGGCGAGTGCGTACCCATTTCGGAGAGCTTGAAAGGATAAAATGTGAGAAATTAGAAGATGAAAGTGTACGGAGTATGTATGTAGGCCTAGTCAGTAAAAGACTCAATGAGACGAGTCTTTCTGACCTAGGTGTTGAAGAATGCTGGGAAAGAATGAAAGAAAGTATAGTGAATAGTGCAAAAGAAGTATGTGGTAGTGCAAAGAGGCATAAGATTCTGAGAGGTGACGCCTGGTGGGACGCGGATGTGAAATCCAGCGTCGAAAGAAAGAAAAAAGCATGGTTGGATTATGTCTCAAGTTTGAACCAGAATGATAGTATGACAGAGAAAAAGTATGAGAACTACCGCCGCTGCAGGAATGTTACCAAAGCCTTAGTGAAAGAGAAGCGTGAAAGACTTGTTGCGAATGAGGAAGTGAGGTTGACGGAGAACTTCGAGGCGAATAACAAACTCTTCTGGAGGGAAGTTAGAAGGTCTCGGGGTTCTTCGTCAACATCCAGAATGGACAAAATTATGTCTAAGTTTGGTGACATTCTTGCAAACCCAAGCGATGTATTGGGCAGGTGGAGTGAGTATTTTGGGGAAATGTACGAGTATGTTCCGGATGTGGGCGCCGCGAGTGAGCCTACGGCTGACACCGCTGCGCCAGCATCTGATGAGGACATTACTATGGAAGAGATTGAATGGTCGATACGAAGTATGAAAAATGGTAAGGCAGCTGGAATTGATATGATGTCTGCGGAAATGATCAAACACGGTGGAACCTGTGTCCGGGACGCTTTCCTGACCTTGAGCAATCTATGCTGGAGGTCGGGTAAGGTTCCCATGGACTGGAGGCGCGCTGTCATCGTGCCCTTGTATAAAGGTAAGGGATCACGTATGCAGTGCGCCAGTTACAGGGCCATTAGTTTGATCAGTTTAGCAGCAAAAGTGTATGGGAAAATTATTGAAAGGAGAATGAGGGTGATATCTGATGGAGTGTTGTGGGAGGCTCAGGGTGGTTTCAGAAGCGGACGAGGGTGCATGGATCAGATTTTTTCTCTCCGCAACATCGTGGAGAAACAACTGGCTGTTAACCGGAAGGTTTTCTGCGGTTTTGTGGATCTGGAAAAAGCGTTTGACAGAGTGTTACGAAAAGATCTGTGGGATATACTCCCAGGCTACGGGGTGAGCGGAGTACTGCTGCGCGCTGTGCAGTCCACTTATGAGGGCTGCACAGCATGTGTGCGTGTTGACGGCGGCTTGTCCCCCTGGTTTGACGTCAATATCGGCGTCAGACAGGGTTGCGTGCTGTCCGCTCGACTGTTCATCCTGTACCTGGACAGTTGTCTCCAGAGAATGAGATCGATGGATGTAGGGATGCGAATGGGTGACCTAGTTGTGAGCTGCCTGCTTTACGCAGATGACGCCGTGCTTCTAGCCGAATCGCCGTCGGACCTGCAAACACTAGTCACTACTATGAAAGATGATTGCATGATTAAAGGCTTGCAGTTGAATGCGACGAAAACGAAAGTAATGGTGTTTGAAAGGGAGGAATCCAGAACAGATGCAAGGATAATGGTTGATGATGTAGTGCTGGAACAGGTGAATGAAATTGTATATCTTGGATGCGCTTTTAGCAGAGATGGAAGGTACACCGCGGATGTAGAAAGACGAGTGGCGATAGGAAATAGCGTAAACGGAGTGTTGGGCAGATTCCTGGGCGCAAAAAATATTAGCAGAAAGGCCCAGTTAGCAATCCACAATGCAGTCCTGATCCCAACACTAACTTATGGAAGCGAGAGCTGGGTATGGCAGAGTGTGCATGAAAGTAGAATAAACGCGGTAGAAATGAGGGCTCTACGCAAAATCTGCGGAGTGACTCTCGCTGACCGCGTAGAAAACAAGGTTGTAAGGAAGGAAGTTGGTTTGAAAGAGAGTGTCGGTGTAAAAGTAAGAAAGGGCATGCTCCGATGGTTCGGACATGTAGAAAGAATGGTTGACGCAAGACTGACTAAGCAGATATACAATACAAAAGCGGACGGATGTAGGAGTCGAGGACGGCCAAGACACACATTCCAAGACCAAATAGAACGTGTTCTGGAGGAAGGTGATGTTAAGAGCCTCAAAAACCGACGCGCGTGCATGAAAAGAGTTATGAAAGTCAACGAAGCGAGTGAGGTGTGTAAGAATCGTGCCCTATGGCGCTCTGTTCTCTCTGCCTACCCCGCAAGGGATTTGGCGTGAAGTTATGTATGTGTATGTATGTAAAATCCGGATAAGTGTTACTTATGACTAGAGTCTCTTCAAAACAAATGTAACTGCTTTATCTGCTTGTTTTTTCTCTAAAGTATTACCTCGTCGGTTCAATACTAAACTCCTGATATTTCTATGAAAACTTTAAGTAATTAAATTATAACTGGCAGTGGGAACATCAAAAGATTTAAATTTTATTATCAACGAGAACGTTAAATCTAAAAATATATATTCATCAGAAACCCGTTTTGTAGATTGATATCAAAGGAGAATTTCCTTGGAACATCGATTGGGTAACTTACAAATATTTCTCTTTCTTTGTTTAGATAACTGTATTACTTACTTTCAATGTAATCCTATTTTTGGTCAGAGGTTTCAGATTTTAAACAAGTATTTTACACTGGTAGTTCACTGCATGTATCCGTTCTTAGAAAATCAACGTAAAATGGTTTATGCCGTGTTTTGTTCGATTAGAGAGATATCCGGAGACCCACCCTCTTTCCCCTTCTGTTCCCATCTCCTCCATATCCGATTTAAAATATCACGCACAAATGTGGCTCTCCAGGTGTTGCAGATGCTCCTGGGCAACGTTACTCGCATACCACCAGGTGACCCGCTTGCTAATTTACTCCTCGTTCCCTTACAAAATATGCATATGTGTTTTAGTTGCTAGTTGGATATTCGCTAATAGCTGTATAGATTTCTTTCCAAATTATTTGCGATAAATATGTATGTTGTACCATACATCTCTTATTTGTACAATATACATAGATGAAGCTCTGCTATAAGATCACATGTAATAAAATGACGATCAATTTCAAGAGTATATGAGCCATTTTTAAAATATTATTAGTCAAACGAACAACTTGTTTCGCCAGAAGAAAACTTCCGCCATGCCGTGTCGTCTTTATCTTTTCAAAAGAAACATTTAATACTAAAAACATACACACAGGGATGAAAACTTTTAGTTAAAAATGAGAAAGTTCTGCGAAGAAGCACACGTTTGCGTTTGAAAAAAGGGACTTGCTTCGTATACGGCTGACGGTAAGAGTAAGAGATAGGGTTGGCACCATAATTTTTAAAATATATTTAATATATATATATATATTTTAAACCAAAATAGATAGATATTATACTATAGAATTGTCAGATCAATACCCTCTATGTAGCCTCATAGTAATGCCGACAATATTAAACAAAGGTAAACAGATATAACATAAATACAAAACTGCTTATAGCCCTTTGATTGATAAACCTCAACAGTATTAATTTGCAAGCTTTGGTAGTTTGTTAAACTTGTTAAATTACTAAATGCAAATAGAGTTCGTTTGATCGGCTTGATTATAACACTGTGTATATACACGTATAATGTTGATTTGTAATGTTAGCAATTTATTGGTAAATTGGGACTACTTTTTCTCAAAATGACTTCACTTAAGAATAAACCATAAGCATGTATTGAAATAGAACTGTGAAAGAATATTGTATTTAATAATATGTTAATTTTTAATAGCCTTCTTCTGAATTTTGTAGCTAGCTGCTTTTTCAAAAGAGAGACTAAAAAACTCTAGTAACAAATTCATTCGGAGAGAAATAAAGTAAGTAGTCTCGGGCATTTGTGTCTCAGGCTTTCAGAACGAACATGAAAAAGTTTAAAACTCTAGCCAATCTAAATGAACTTGTTGGAACTTGTTTGTGTCTTTAAAATTTTCTTAATTAATTCATAATATTTCTAAAGATGATACGGCAAATATGCCGACAACACCATAGGGGTCGCATGAAAATAATAAGAATCAAGATCAAGAAAAATCGTTTTGATCACCTACACTTACACCATCTCTCGGATAGAAAAAGACTAAAATGGTCACTTCAGGAAAGTTTAATCGTGGTCGGGAAGTCGAGTGTCTTGCTTCTGAATCAAAAGTCTTTGGATTGAATCCGGGCTCACACCAGTAAATTTTCGGAATTTATGTGTAATAAATATCGGTGGCTTGTGTTGTGTCCTGTATGATGCAATAGGTACTGCCACTACCTACACTTTCGGGTAGAGATAAAAGTTTTAAAGTTTTTAAAATTTATCGTCCGCGCTTTTTAGCTCGCTTACCTTTGATATAGTGCCAGCCTTATTTCAATTTGTATAACGCGGATAAGATTGCTTCCCCTGTTCCACTTGTTTGGTTTCCGTACAAAGTTTTGTATGAACGAAAATTGGTCTAGTTAATGAATTTGTGCAGTGTAAAATTAATAAGCTTGTAAACGTTCAATCTGATAATTAAATTTAATAATTAATTTGTGGTGGACAAATTAATTGGCGGAAATACGTAAAGCGGAAAGACTAATTGTGTTAGTCAGGCTTGAAGGTTTAGCAGCTCCTTTTATAGTTAAGTAGTCTTAGGATCGAATCCCTGCTCTCGATGACAGTTCAAGCAATTAGTCTCGTAGATCACAGAAAACGTCAGAAAAACTTCTGAATCAAGAAGTCAATGTTACTAATCCATAAAACTTCCGGCCACCGAGACTGATTCTATAGATTTATTATATCACAGAAAGATAAATACATAGATACATAATTTCCTCCATGCAATATAAACACATGTCTATACGAAGAATACAACTATATAATATTGATATTCCAATAAAAACGCAAATAGCTCGGGCATTTTATATGAAAATCAATGGATATTCAAAGTGGAGGACGATATTGACTACGTGCGTACCTACCGTACCGTCGTTGTTCGAAAACAGGAAAATCATAAAGCCTCCACCCTCGTAACCCAGGGCAAGGCAAGGCAAGAGGGAAGATCCACGTCGATAAGAATATTCACGGGAAGACGAATTCATTGTGGTTAATGTTAACTACCAATATATATCATAATAATATATACATATTTTGACTTAATATATTTGGTAAATTTACTGCCAGGATTATATTTGATCATGTTCTTTTTGGTATCTTATTTTTTTTTTATTCCACGCCTATTTCTAGACCGAGGTGTTGGCATCGGCTGTTACACCAAGAGTTGCTGAACATTTAGGGTTTCAAATAGAAGAGGTAGTGTTAGGAGTGTTGTGAAGTCATGATTATTACCCTGGCGAAAACAATTCAAAAAAGTTGTTTATGTAAGTTTGAATTCGATCCCATGACTTTTAAATTCATAAACGGGAGTCGACCTACGGACCATCGAGATAACATATATTATCTAATATATAAAATTCTTCTGTCGCGGTGTTTGTTTTTAAACTCCCCCGAAACGACTTGATCGATTCTTATGAAATTTTGTATGCATATTGGGTAGGCCTGAGAATCGGACAACATCTATTTTTCATCCCCCTACATCACAAGGGTACCCATCAATATTTTTTTTAATTTTTCGATATATTTCTGTTTTTTTATAAAACTGGATTGAAAAATACATACAACCCTAAATTTTCAATCCTCTACGATCAACCCCTATTTTTGAAATTCTATTTTTTTGGCAAGACAACGTTTGCCGGGTCAGCTAGTAATGTTATAATATATCGTTAAGTTGAGCATCTAATTAAAAGGGGTGACGACGCATTATAGCCACTGCCTACTTCTACAAATATTAAGAGCGCGAATGTTCCAAAAGAAAATCCAGAATTATCAAACGGCATTTAAGCGATTCCTTATTATTTTAATGTTACTGGAAACTTTTCCAATTTTCCTTTTCCTAATATCTTATTCCGACTATTAGGAATATTTTAAAATAAAACTCAGCAAAGTCAGTACAGTTTTTCTTTTTGATTCATACAAATGAGACATTAGCATAATGGTCTTTTCAAAAAACATTCAACTTTAAGATGCTCAGAAGTCAAATCACCTAGACAAATGGATTTGTTCCTCTTTCTGTCTGTCTGTAATAATATCTGTTCATATTTTATTATGTGTTCTGTTCATATTAATATACGTAGCTTATAAGACAAAAAATCTATAGTTATATATAATTAGGTTTCACTTGCCTGGGATTGTCTACATTAGTAAAATAAAAATCATAAAAGTTCCAGGGAAATGCATGGGATTGTCGTACATTTAATAGTTTAGATGACATTTACTATTAGTAAAGACTTAGAGTTTTGTTAAAATAACATTAAAGTTAAAATATTATTAACATGACGGAACAAATTCCTGGAATAAAAAGTGAATGCAATAAATTTTATATCTGTATGCCGATAGTGATAGAACTGAATACACATTTATCAAAAGTTGGCATCTTCATAAACTTTCGAATTTATTAAATAATTTATTACTATAGAGCGGACGAATATGGCAGTGTAACATAACTGCCTATAAAAAACATCGCAGTACATTTTTGAAATGAAGCACTTGAACAAGCAGATAATAAGATTTATAATAACAAAAATATTCCATCTTCCTGTTCTTATAAAGATACTAAAATGTAATTGCTTTAATAAAAATCCCTTTTTATTAATTTGACTACAATATCTTCCGCGCAGACCCATCGTGAAACTTGAGTATTGATTTACAGAAATTATTTTGTAATGATTTTTACAAGCGGCTTCGTGTTATAAAATTTTAAAATTATCTGGTGATAAATTAAATGAATTAAAACAAACCGACTAACAAATGTGAAGATCAAAATATTTAAATTCTTTGGAATTCACAAAACACTTTTAGAGTCGTCCATCAATATCTAAGTGCCTGCTTATATTAATCTAAAACCAACGGAGCTTACATTTACTTATTTACACTGTCATAAATGTGAAAGTGAATTTAAGTCCCAATTCCGACGTCAGGGCCTCTTGAGAAGAACTGGCAAGAAACTCAAGGCCGACTCTGAAACTCAAGGCTCAGTGAGTGCAAGAATTGGTATCAGTAGACAAAGAAGGAGCTACTACGACCAAGTAAACCAACGAACCAATTGTGGCTGCAGCAAACGAATGAGTGTCAGATCGTAGCTCGTGGAAAGCTAAAATATCGGCCTATCCCTGTGAGATACAGGTGTGGGTTCATGTATTATGTACGTACTATCTGTCATTTGATTGACTGGATAATTACCGCAATGGATATTATTGCCATGCCCAATATTACAACCATATACCAATAACAATGGAATGTTTTTATTGAGGCAGAAATAACAAAAAGCTCTTAAAATATTTTCTCGTTGTTTATAAATGTGCCGGGGTTTGGACGGGCAGTAATGTGTAGATATCGTTCAATTTGATGGGTTAGTTTTTTTTTCTCACATGCTTTTTTTTTCATAAGTTATTTTTTCATCAACCGGGCTGCTTGATAAAAGAATGCTATTTAAATTTGAAGTTTATTTCTACTTTTAACAAATAATATGTTTTACCGCCAATTTTCCAGAGTCTGGTCAGCCTTAGGTGACCATTTGAGCTTTACTGTGTGTTTGGGTAGAGGGAGTTCACTTAAAAGTGAACTCCCTCTACCCAAACACACAGTACCAGTACCAGTAAACCGTAGCAGAAATTATTTTTACTGTACCGAAAATAGAAATATTTTGGCACAATCTGCTCCTTCAAATATTTAAAAGTAAATATTTTCAGGACATTTCACAATAGAGTTCTCGGTGGTCTAGTGGTCGAGCACACGGTTTCTGAATCCAGAGGTCGTGGTTCGAATCCTGACACTGGCTCACACCAATGACTTTTATGTGTGATAAATTCCGATGACTGAAAACTTTGTGCCCGGTATGGCAGTAGGTTCGGCACCTATTCCATTTGGGACGTAAACATAACGGCGAGACGAGGCTTAACAGCCGCTGCCTACACCTTCGGGTAACAATGGCGCGAAGTTATGTTATATGTTATGTTATTCACAATATTGGTTTAAAATTTTGCACATGCAGTTTTTAGAAAAGGTCTTTTTTAAATGTCAATAATGATAGTCAGATTTTTAACACTGATGCTATGGCACTTTGTCATAAAATCGAATCAAGCTCTTATGTCTGTCGATGTCATTCAATTAGCACTCGACCTACGTACAAATAAAATCGCTGTACGTGATAAAAATGATAGTTGACATAATTTACTATTTTTGTAGAATTAGAAATATGGTAATTATTCATGGCAGAACAATATTAGTTCAGTGTGCTCTCGATCGAAATTCACAAATTTATTTACAAATACGTATAGACTTCATAATTCCACTATTCAATAATGTCCAACAATGTTTCCAGCGTTATTTGTTCTACTATCAACAACCAACAATCTTCTCGACAAACGAGTACTAACTCGTTTGTCGAGAAGGTTGTTAATGTCACCTTTTTTATTTATTTTTTATATTGGATCTCTATCGCTCTATCCCCCAGGCAAGTGGTGGTAAGCTATAAGCGCCGCCCATGGACATCTGCAACACAGATAGTGTTAGAGTTGCGTTGATTAGGGCTTTTAAGATATCTTGAAGGCTGGCAACTGGGATATCACTTTCACCAAACAAAACTCAGCATCAGTCTCTTGACGTCTATTTTCAGAGATGTCGTCGTATTGCACCGGTACAACCGCGGCTATGGTTCTAGCTTTTTTTATTGGATAGGAGGGTTAACGAGCAGGCCTGTCACCAGGTAATTGACCAGCGCCGCCCATGGACACCTGCAACACATATAGTGTTACAGTTGCGTTCCCGACTTTTATGGGAGTAGGATAGGAAAGGATAGAGAAGGGCGATGGGTCGCCGGGTACATCCCTCACCGAACGAAACGCGGCATGAGCCACTTTACGTCGATCTTCTGAGAGGTCGTGGTATTTCACCGGTCGAGCCGGACCATTCATGCAGCGAACTGCTTGGCTCTACCACTGTTAAAAATTAACTTCATTAGTTTATTAGTTATTGGCTTAGTAAAAGTATTACAAGCATCGCAATAAATTAATAAACAAGAGTGACAAAACGTTTTATTTAATATATCATACCAAGAATGAATGAATGAATGGCCGTCGAACTCCATTCATTTCATTTGGAACGTTAATATTAAACCAACAAACATTCACTCCTCCAAGGCCGACCAGCTCGTATTGTTTACATTTGTATAAAATTTGTTTACACTAAAACATGCGTGTAGGTAATTCCTTTGAGAAAAAAAACCCGTTCTTTTTTTCTGTCTAATATAAAACCGGTCGCAATAAAACCGATGTTTTCGTATTTAATTGTAATGTAAACAAATAGTGAGAGAATGTTGTTTTCATATTTTAATCAATTTAGTATTGTTATAATCATTGTTAGTAGTCAGTTAGTAAATGGTACTTTTATATCTCAGTAGGGGTAGCGTATTTTTTAACTGTATTCAAGGTATCATATATCATGCATATCTATATTTATACCTACACCAAATTTATGACGTAAATTTTTCTCTGCTTAGTTCAGGATCGAAAACTACGACCAACGTGTAGGAGTCAAGATACTACCTATCAATATCCTACGAGGCCCATTTTTTATGTATTGACTTAGTAATATGAGATGTGCCTATAGTCTACCTGTAAAAACCTTCCTATAAGTCTTTAACGTAGTAGAAAACTAAAATTTCGATAATTTCACTAATTTCAATATTAAAAACACAATATTTCAATGTTATTTATATGTATAGGTATATTTCTTTCTGACAATTACCTTAACAGCTCCCATAGAAATTTTAAACTGAACAAAAGTGTGAAGAGTGAGTGAAACTAAAAGTAAGCTTATTAAAATAGCTAATAAATTTAATTCCCAATACACAAGCGAGCGGAGAACACGTATTAATTTGCATCACAAAGTGACACGTGCAAAATTTAATGTTGATAATACTTCGAAATCTTTATGAATTAACACTGTGGGTGAGAATGGGTTTTTGTATATTATCTGTTCATATTTACATACAGTAACTAGTTTATTATAATAACATAACATAACTTCACGCCTTTGTTACCAGCCGTAGGCAGCGGCTTTTAAGCCTCGACTCGCGGTTTGGTTAACGTTCCAATTGCCATTCCGGGCATAAAGTTTTCAGTCATCGATATTTATCACACTTAACTTTCCGAAAACAATTTCGATAAGTCATTAGTGTGAGCCAGTGTCAGGATTCGAACCCAGACCTCTGGATCAGAAGCCATGTGCTTGACCACTGGACCACCGAGACTTATTTTACATCTATTCATAGAACCCATTATATTAGATTTCTTCCAATATCTCCAATGCATACAATATTATTATAAAGCGAATATAGTACATAGATAAGTCTATGGTCGTTCGCAATGTGCTGTCAAAACACTGTTTCCAGGCCTTTTGATACTGGCATATTATTGCGGTGTACCGCATCATTTGACGTTCCATTTCAAGTAATAACACTGTTTGTTTTGTTTTGTTTATGGTCGTTAGAAGGCATAAATCTATGGCAAGTCGAAATTCAAAATCTTTTTAATTGATAAAATCTCTTTTTAAACTAGATTGTGTGAAAATGAATTCTCATAAAGATATTCCCGCCAAAATAGTATTGAAATTACTAAACGGACAGACTGCAGAGCCCACCACATGCTCACCACAATCAGTGTTATATTTATCCAGTCTTTCAATTTAATTAACGGATCCCAAACAAATGTTCGTACCGTAATTTACATTTAATTTTCAATTCTTATACACGTAACTGTATTCTTGAAAGTTAAGTTAAATTTCTCATGCTTTTCAATTTACTTTAACTGATACATCGAGTAGTTAATGATAAATTGGCAGCCAGCCACCGAATGAACTTCGTAAGTGTAATGACACCTTCATAGTTTTAGAGACTTGAGAATTACTGACTTTTGAAAAGTTATCACTAATTCAAGGTGAGACGTTTGAGTCACCTTTTAATTCAACAGCATAATGTGTAGAAATTACTTGAGTGGTTTGGCTTTTAAAAGTTTTGTGGTAAAGTTGCAGCAATGTGTTCAACAAATAATTAAGCTTAGTTAAATATCAAGATATAGTAATTTAATAGTAGATTTGTGTTCTCATTTGAAATGAGACTTTTGTTCGGAAGGCTTCAGCATTGCATCCGATCTTCTCAAAATGAAAGTTATAAGCTCTACCATATTTTATTCCACCAGCTCTCTGGAAGAGCTGCTTTTCTTTAAAAACTGTTGTGCGTCAAATAATTTTATCTAATTTAACATGAAAGATTACTATAAAAATGTCAAAATTTGTATTCCCAAGAATTGAAATGATTTTAACACGATCCAATTAGAGCCAAGCAGTTCGCTGCATGAATGGGCCGGCTCGAACGGTGAAATACCACGAGTTCTCAGAAGATCGACGTAAAGTGGCTCATGCCGCGTTTCGTTCGGTGAGAGAGGTACCCGGAGGCCCACCCCCCCTTCCCCATGCTTCCCTATCCCCTATCCCTTAAAGGTCGGTAACGCAACAGTAACACTATATGTGTAGCTGGTGTTCATGGGTGGCGTTGGTTGCTTACCATCAGGTGACACGCCTGCTCGTTTGCCCTCCTAGCCATAAAAAAAATCTAATTTCACACTTCGTGGTATTTTTTTGATAAATACAAAAGAAGGGAATTATATTTGGTCAGATGTAAAATTTGTTTTGGTACCATTTTCTTGTAAGCAAATTGTCTACCAAAAGTTAACAGAAAAGTTGCCAAAATATTGGAAATAAGCGCGCAGTAAAATCTACAGGGAAACATTCGTATAAGTTATTTTATTACCCAAGGGTTGGGGGGAGACCGGTCGATACTATCCCTTCGTATAGAGGGTTGTTTTTCTTAGAACTTCGATGTACATCGAAGACTTTCTTGCTAGACGTTATACGTTGTCGAAAGTAAAAACCAGTAATGTATTGTAAAATTGGGGTGAAGTTTAAGGGAAAGAATGTTATAAATTAGTTAGATGAATGTGTCTGCACGAAGTTGGGAACATTTTGAGTGACGATTATTTCAAGTAAGTGGAAAATTATCGTTCGTTTCACTGAACAAAAGATTTTATATTATTTTCATGAGAAATGCTGGCAAAGACTGTGATACATATCCAACTTTTGTTGTTCGGTAGCTAAGAAATATCACATAATTTCATATTAATTCATTATAAATAATCTCTTTCGCGTAACAAATAGTAAGTTATATTGATTAACCACGTGATGAAGGTGAACCCACAGCTAACCGAAGCGATTATTTTACTTTTTGTGACATACTATTATAATTTCCAAAAAATTACATCATTGCGGATTTGAAATTCAAAGGTCGTAAACACACAGCTTATCTATAAAGACGGTTATACTTAAATTAAATAATCAAATCATTATACTGTAAAATGTGAAAACGTATTTCAGGGAAAGCGAAAAACCTACAGGGTCAACGAAATTATGTATGTATATAAAATTAATAATTAAAGAGGAAAAAAATATGTACATCGTAACCATTTATTTTTCAAATAAAGTGTTGAGGGTTGTTGTTTTTATACAGGTTCAGTTGAAAAGGCAACATATTGATATAAAAACTTTTTGGAAACTTATAGAAAAAATCATTCTTTGAATAAGCAAAAACTATATTTTTATAACTGCGCCGCATTAACTTAAGAGAATATTGATTTAATTACACTGAATACCAAACAATTTACGCAATTTTGGTAGTGATATTTTTAAACCTAAACAGCAGTCGACGGATAGAAATCCTTGAATGATAAGAAAATAATATATCAAACATATATTGTTACTTAAGCATTTCCAAATCTACGTTGTTTGGCTTCCTCTATCCGACCTTTACTTACAGCCGTGTGAAAATTTGTAACACAATCTAATCCCTACACAAATAAAACTAGAATCAAAATCCACTGTCTACTCATTGTCAATAGTCTGGCATCGTACCAACACCCTATTATACCACCCTGATGTGCCACCCCCGGTTGAACTAGGGCGCGCCTACTTTTGTCAACGCTTCCTCGCCATCTGGCTGTCTCGACGGGGAGCTATGCTATGTGTATCCGGCCTATATCGTCAGTAATTTATCCAATTTATCTATCAAAATGGACTGCCGCAGGGAAGATAATAGAGAAAATTGCCTTTTAAAACAACAAACTCCGCATAAGGACGTTGCCGGCCCTTACAATGGGATACGGAAGGGGTCTGAAGTGGGATGGGAAGGGGACGAGGAAATAGGTTGGGCCTCCGGATACCTTTCCCACCGAGCGAAACGCGGCTAGAGCCACTTTACGTCGATATTCTGAGAGGTTATGGTATTTCACCGGTCGAGCCGGCCCATTTATGCAGCAAGATCACTGTAATTCTCTATCATGTTTACCTATATTTCTCTTTTATAATATAAAGATACTTTCGTTTCCTTGATGTTGGCAAAAACCTTAGCAAACAAACACGCAAAATCAATTAAATCGTCTTCCTCCACATCTTTTGTAGTAAGATAAAAAATGATATTTTCCTTCCGATAGATATTGGACGTTTTCTTATCTTTCACAAATATTAAGTATCGTTATTTCACCCTCAGACGGGTTCAGATCACGTGCGAGATGTCAAATTTGTGTCACGTCCAGAGCCAGTTTGTTCTCTGTAATGCCGGAGAACAAATTTGACTACAATAATTCATACAAATATTTTGCGGAAATCAGACCCTTAACCCATGTTCGGGTAGCGAATTGTTGTTGAAGGTAATGTCACAATTTGTAATAACCTTTTGAGGACCTTCCGCACAATAGACGACCGCTGGCCCATTTAAGCACCATGTAATTCTGCCATACAAACTGGTGAAGGTCAGGATATGAGCACTGTGAACAGGGCGAGCACCTCGCTTCGGTATCAAGAAGTCGTAGATTCGAATCCCAACTCACACTAAAGACTTTTTCGAGTTTCGAGTAGGGTATGTGTAATAAATATCGATTACTGACAACATTTTTTCTGCTACATTGGAGTAGGTTCCACTACCTATTCCATTAAGGACTCCACTTGTGCCTACACCTTCGTGTAGAAAAAAGCGTGAAGTTATAACAAAACATACACAGTTTCATCAGCCGTTTCGAAATCAGTTATAAAAATGACTGTGTGAATAATTGTAAGCGGATATATCTGGCTACTCTCAACCTGAAGTATACCAGACCAAGTAAACATGGCGCACGGCATAGTAAACACAATGTCGCACCGTGAGTACTGCCTACCGACATTCGCGAGGTCGGCCATAAACAATATAAGACAGTGTTTGTTTATTGCATAGCTTTCGCGATTCATCTATGTATTATATTATATGTATCGCTGAAAACATTCGACTAAGATTTTTAGTACACAGGTTATGAGTTCGAATCCTAGCTCACACCCATAACTTTCTGATATCACATATTATAAATATCAAGATTTAATGAATATATACCCAATGAAAGACTTCCTTAAAAAAATAACATCGATATAAAGTAAAATAACATAACTTCAGGCCTTTTTTTCTACCCGAAAGTGTAGGCAGTGGATATTAAGCGTCGACTCGCTGCTTTATGTCTACGTCATAAATGGAATAGGCGGTGAACATATTACCATACCGGGTACAAAGTTCTCAGTCATCGATATTTATCACACATAATGTTCGAAATTAATATCGAAAAGTAATTGGTCTGAGCCAGTATCGAACCCGCGACTTCTTGATTCAGAATCGGGTGCTCGACCCCTGGACCACCGAGACTTAAAACAGGCCGAGACAGTCTGTTTCTGTATGCCTTTAAGAAATCCTACCATCGCCTATCAGAATGCATTACAAAGTTCACCAGGCCATATATGTACCTGAATATATGTAATGGTGATTTTTAACGCAAGCTGAAGAATGAACACCTCAAAGACAATAAAACTGCTAGTTCTATCATATTTATAATCATCAAAACTTCACGTTCGCTAAATAGATTTAAATATAAAAACTCTTCCCACTGTCATCTCCTTTTCAGTACATATTTAAATTATTGGTATTGTCACAAGACACTCCGAAAAAAAGGTTGAATTAGTACTATACGGGTTCAATTTTATAGGGTTATAGGATTTGATCGTTTATCCTACGTAAATTGGGGTAAAGTTGTGTTTTTCTTTTTAAGAAACACTTCTAACCCAGGGGATCACAATTCGACCGTATCCAAGCTGACGTTATAACCAAACTGGGATTAGGTTGTCGAAATGAGTCAATCTGAGGAACTGGTGATCCGATTTAAAAGACGGACTTGATATCTTCTTGTATTGCATAATCCATTTATTGAGGAGGCCTATGAACTATATAGGTTAATGATAGTGAGAAGGCCAATATTTATTATAAATGTTACTAATTTAGCAAAACCCCGCAGAAAGAAGACATGGATATTGAACTATAATTTGAAGTGAGGTATAATGCAGGCGGAACCGCGGAGATAGGCGCAGAGATGACTTTTGGATAACCTGTTCATCTCCTTTTGAGTTGTAAGTAAGATCTTGTGAGGACTTTTCACTAGCTTTGTTTAAAATCTTGGCGCTTCCACGTATATTCCATTTTGGTGAAATTTTAACTCACGTAGGAATGAGATTATGATCACGGCATCTCTTCAAGAAATTTAATGATGTTAAAAATCATGCGCGCTTAGATTTGAGACCTTCTAATTGTCGAATTTGGTTTGCAGTATTTAGTCCGTATTGTTCTACATATTTATTTCTCAGATTTTCGCGATTCACATTCATAACACTAAAACAACTTTTTTAGGATTTTATCGCGTTTATCTATTATTTATTTTTATTTATTTTCCGACGTTTCAAACTCTTTACAGATATCATTTTCACTCGTAAACAAACGCGATAAAATCCTAAAAAGTTATTTTAATGTTATCTTGTGAGGATTTCCCAAGTCAACAGCTGAAGGGACATTGGTTAGCCATTTTAATCAAGCGGATCCGTTTGGAGCCTTGTACCTTACGCATCTATTTTTTACAAGGTTAATTGACAGGTTGCTCGATTTTGGGCGAAATTTATCCTACAATGTCCAAATCAATTTCATTGTAGCTTATTTCTATGTTTCGGATAAAATTGATATGTATCACATATTGATTCGGAAAAGATTCTGACTGCCTTTAAAAGCCTAAAAACTTAATCGCGTTGTGTGGCATAGACATGTTATGAGGAAGGAGGATGTACGTGTTGTGAAAAGAGCGTGAGAGAGAGAAAAGACGAAACCTAAGAAAGACCTTTGTCTTTCAAAGGTCTTTCTTAGGTGAGAGAGAGAGAGAGAAGAGAGAAGAGAACGAGACCTAAGAAAAAACAGATGGATTGTGTGTAAGATGATCATGATTAGGAAGTTTGGTGGGGAAAAAGCGAATGATAGGGAAATGTAGAATAAGTAAACCTGTTATGCCTAAAATTATGGTAACAGGGCAGGAAGATGCTGATGAAGCTATTTTTTACGACTCCTGTGGAATAACATTCCCAACAAACTAAATCGCAAGCAACCACTAGTGGCTTCTAAAAATATAACGTAAATGGGTGAATATACGCTATTTGGATTTCAATGGTCTTTAGAAAAATTTTATGTTAAACTTATTATAATAGTATTTCTGTATACTTAAACTATAAAGGATATAGCCTTTTATCTGGACCACAAAGTATATTCACGATAATAATTTAATTTAAGGCATTTATGGTTTAAAATTGTTGTAAATGTATACTCCTCTGGCATTCCCATTTATGGATTATCATGATCTCATGGCAATATTCTTAAAATATGTAAGCAATTATGTTTTATTTTAAACATGATCGTGTGCTTTAATAAACAGTAAAACATATTTTATCAAAACACACAGTAAATTTATTTATTAATATAAAAAAAAATAACTTATATTCATGTCATGCTACAATTATGTCACTTCGTCTGGCTTAACTCGAAGACGTAAATTTCTGACTTAAAATCGCCAAGATATCTTTTGACTCTGAACTATGCGTCTACAACAATGTGAAGTTTAAAGCAAGCTAATGGCGTTAGGCAAAATTCTAATAATTTTGCCCCAGTTTGCGATTCTTTGTCGGAGAACGTGTTTGTGCCAGTCGTTGGAGTATTTCTTTTGGTAAGCATATATTTTTGAATTTTATCGTTACGAAATTGTTTATTTGCTCAATGTAATGTTTAATGTGCATATAAGTCATGTATTACGTTAAATTGAGGTGATAAAAGCGAGTGATGCTAGTTTTGTAGGTTAGGTGCAATTTTGTTCAATCTCTGGCGTAACTCCTCTGGCAAAGTTCACACCAGAGGAAATACAAGAGCGCCAGAGAAGTGACTAAATTATGTTTCTTGAAATTTTTAATGTGTTAAGACTTAATATAAATTGTTCTAGATACTATGGCATAATTAGACATCATGGCGAATGTTAAATAAAAGCAAACAAGGGAAGAAAGACTAGAAAGAAAACGTCAAGCTGAAAAATAAAAAAGCAAATTGTTAAAGAATTAGAAACTATGACATAAGAATGCAAAATTAAAAGAAAAAAGAAAGGTAGCAATATGAAAAGGAAGAGGACACATTATGAACATACGTGATGTCTGAAAGAGTACAAAAGAGCTATCAGCAAAATATGAAGAGAGAAGATTAGCTAGTATAAAGTTTGAGAAAAGTAAGCAAGCTGATTTTGAAGCAATTTTCATCCTCATTCCATCTTAGGTGGTAATAAATACCCCAAAAACAAAAAAAGAACAAATTGGGTGTTGCTACTGTATACAGTGATTCTGAGAAAGATGTGTCTAACGAAATGTTTGCATAGACATCTACTCATCTGATTAATCCATCTAGAGTAGATAATGCTGTCTGTCATTCTGCTGACTGTCATTAATAATAAAACGTATAGATGGACGAAGACGAGAAACATACAGACAAACAAAAAACATGTATGTTCTTCAGATTTTGATGAAAAAAAGGAGAGGTCAGGGTTACGTTTTTAAAGATCTCCAATGATATAAAATGCGAACAGATTTTATCCATGTTACCAGCGCATAACATACGTATGAAAGGTTGATCCAAGTTACCAGCGCCTAACATACGTATAAAAGGTTAATCCAAGTTACCAGCGCATAACATACGTATGAAAGGTAACCGAGTATCCTACAAATTTCCAAAGCCAGTTTATGTATTTGAAAAGTATTTTTTTGATTGTTTAGTTTTTAAATGAAATATAGTTAGTTTCGAGAAAATTGTTCATTTTGTTGTATATTTTTCTTTTAATGTTTTTGATACATGCTGTGGATTTATACATACGTGCATACATAAACTCACGCCTATATCCCATAGGGGTAGACAGAGACTTTGGCTCTCCGCAAGCTACGATCCTGACACACTTCTTTCGCCTCATCCACAGTATTACATGTCATCATGCATTTACCCTGGTTTTGGATACTACTATTTAGCCTTTTTTAAAATGGTCCATTTATTTGGTCGTGGTAGCCCTGTCTTGGTCTCCCGATGCCGTTGATCACATTGGCATTCATATAGTCTTTTAGTCAGTCGGCTTTCTTTTAGTCTTGTAACATGATCAAACCATCATAACATACTTATATACTTCTCTTTACCTTGTTCTCCATATAATCCTTCAACTTGCATCGTTCCCTTATCATGCTATTTTTCATTCGATCTGCAAGGGTGTTTTCAGCAGTCACTCATTTCAATATTTTCCTCACATTTTCCATCTCTAGTAAACATAATTTCCAAATATACAAATTCTTTCACTTGCTCCAATTTCTCGCCATCCAAAATCATCTCACACTTCGACCTCTTTCTCTCCACAATCATAACTTTCGTGTAGTCGAATGTGGAGTTATAGACTGATATTATTCAAGTCTATTTGTTTAGATAGCCTGGATACTGATAGGTGTATCATTTGAAGTTCTATTGATTTCTTTTGTGAAAGAAGTTTATATTTTTGTTTCATTTATTTATAGATTGTAATGCCTTAAACGTGGTTTTTGAATTTTTGAATGTTTTTATTTATAAACCATTATGCTGTGATATTCATCTCAGAAGAGACGAGATGTTAAGCAAAATATAAATATGCTATTTGATACAGGTGATGAAACTTAAGCTATAAAAATTATTATTATTAAAGTTGCATTTGATACGACTAAATCTTGTATAATAAATATATAATACTCAAATACTATAATTTATATATGTTTTATTTAATATTAGTCCTTTTTCTATAGTAATAATTAACGGTATGTCACCTCTCTGCTTTAATTTGTCCCTACTCTGCCAATGGTGTCACTCCCCTGACACTACATTTTCCTCTGGCACTTATAAAACTCAAAAAAATGGAAAAATCGTCTGGCCACCATTATTACCAATGTAAAAAAAGTGTCAAGTATACAAATTATAAATATTGAATGGCGCAGACTACATTTTCTTGTGGGACACAAAAAATACAAATAGCGTATATTCACCCAAATATAGAAAATTTAAAATATTTCATGGTCCTTTTCAGTATACACAATCAATTCAGTGGGTTTGTTACAGACAGGTCAATTGAAATTCTTTTCATGTCGTAATTACAAAATACACGAGCAGGTACATTTTAACTGAAAAATCCATTGGCACGAAAATTGAATACGCAGTACTGCGGTACAGTAATGCGGTTAATATAATGTAATAAATAAAATTTACCTAACAAAGTAAGAATTATCATCATCATCATCATCATTAGCCTTTTTTGAGGTCCACTGCTGGACAAAGGCCTCCCCCATAGAGTGCCACAACTGCCGGTCCGCGCAATCATGGGGGGTTTTTGCCATAATCGCCACGCTTGGCAGGCGGGTTGGCGATCGCAGTAGGCTGTATTTTGTTGAGAGATAATGCTGCTGCCCATTCTTCTAGCTTTTCCCTTAGTCGCCTTTTACGACAACCACGGGAAGAGATGGGGTGGCGGTATTCTAAGCCGGCGCCACACAGCAATATATTACTACATATTGTTTTATGTGGTATAAAGTAAATTACACATTTCTAACTTATTTGTGTACCGTATATTATAAAAATACTGTTTGAATTACAGTAAGAATTATAATAATTGATTATTTTAGGTTATTGGAATTTTAAAATTTAATGATTAATCATTGATTTTTATATATTTTATATTAATAAAATATAAGTTTCTAATCAACAAACTACAGGAAAAAATATAGGCTATGCCAATTTTACGCCAATAGTTAATCTTAAAATTTCCGCGAACTAAAATTCATCGAGACAATAAGACGACAGTTAGTGCAAATAATATCGGATACATATTATTATAGGCTATGTATGATACATAGTCATACACACTCTTAAAAAGGAATACTACTTACGTTGAAGTCGAGTATTTCTAGTTGTCGTGTGCAATGTCCATTGGGACAAGTTATCTACGATTCAATTTGTTCTGGTTGTGATTTAGGACGGACACTTCTGTTCGAAAAGTCTCAGCTTTGAATTCTGGTAATATGTTAATAACTTTTTGGAAAAGTCTTCGTAAATATTACTAAGTTGATTGAGCCAATATAACAAACATGAGCATCACACGTGCTCTAAAGAGTAGGTACGGACTACTCTTTAGAGCACGCCTTTGAAATATATTATTCCTATGGAGCCGTAAGTACGCTTAGGGAGACCAAAACTGACAGCTATCGCTGAGTTGAGGAGGTAAATAGGGGGTTGCGCGCAATAAATCCCACTTTGTTCCACCCTATGCCATAAATAGCAAATTAGAAGAATCATTTTCATATAGAGTACCTATGCCTTATACTTATATATTAATTTATAATTATAATATTGGATTCATTGAGAAACATCTGTGACCACAATCGATACTCATTTAAATGAACAGCGAGGACATCTCGGCAGTAATGCCAAGTTAAAGAGAACAAGGCCATATAAATATCTAATTACTTTTTGAATATAAGCTTTTTTTGAAAATATTTATTTATTTTTTTATTTTTATGGGATAGGAGGGCAAACGAGCAGGCGTGTCACCTGATGGTAAGCAAATTAAATGGATTTTATCCTGTCAATGTTGACCAATAAGTCTGATGGACAAAACTCGTGCTCGTTGTCCTTTAAAAGTTCATTTCTCTTTCTGTTGACGAAATGTCATTTAATATAAGCCTATATGACTTGTAATTTAAAGAAAAAAACCATGGAAATCCTTTTAGTAGCACTACAGATTTGAAAGTAAGTGTGACTTGAGTTTGAAGCAGATCCACGTCCAAATTAAACGGGAGCAACTAGCGCGTCTGCCTTCCACTCGAGACGGTGCAACGTCTTGAGACATTTTCACTAATAAAACAGACACGTTTCGTACATTAAGTTGAGGTTGCGGAGACCGCAGCATGAGATGAGTGTGGCTTAAAAAATTCAAGCAATGCTGCGTAACTCAAATATTTTATTATTTATTTATACATAAAGAAACATTAAAATATATCAAAGTTATCGTTGTAAGTAGTCTCGGTGGTCCAGTGGTCGAGCACACGGCTTCTGAATCCAGAGGTGAAATGAAAAGTCATTGGTGTTTGCAGGACTCGAACCCGCGGGTTCTATCCTGGCACACACCAATTTAACAAACTAATTTGACTTTTTAAAATTAATTTCGAAAGTTATGTGTGTAAGTTATGGTGCAATAAATTCGCCACCTATTCCATTTGGGACGTAAACACCCACTGCCTACACCTTTGGGTAGAAAAAGGCGTGATGAAAGCGTATGTTATGTTATGTTATCGTTGTACTAGTTTAAATGTTAAAGAAGAGACAGAAAATTTTTTTACACGTCATGAAATGTTTTTCTCATTTCCAGTGAAGACGATGACGCCCTGAAATATTCGCGAAAAATTTAACAACAATTATATACATTTGTAATATTTTATGCAATTACAAATTAATACAACTACACGTTTATTGTCTACCTGAACCATCTCGACTTGCCGAATATTTACGTTCCAAATGGCAGAGCACGTTGCTAAACACCAGGCACATTTTTGTAATAACAGAAAACTTCCGAAAAGAATTCCGAGACGTCATGGTTGTGAGCCCGGAATGGGCACGTCTTGACTGGATTCGGGGATTACCACTGGACCACCATGAAATTAATAATTTACATCGCAAATAAAGCTTTCCCACATCTAGCTTTAAAAGCTGACGTCAAATAAAATACTCTACCTATTGAAGAATTTCTTAAAGATAAATTTCTCTTCAAAGCCATTTCACATCTTCGTTCTTCGAAATCCTTTGAGGAGTTAAATCTAATTTTAATCCTTTATATACACATCAACATAGGGCAGTGTACCTACTTATGATACACCAATAAATTGAGTATGAAATATTGAGATTACCTTAGATGAAAATTTTGTTAAGTAATTAAGTTGGATAACATAACATAACTTCACGACTTTTCTACCCGAAGGTGTAGGCAGCGGCTGTTAAGCCTCATCTCGCCGTTATGTTTACGTCCCAAATGGAATAGGTGGCGTACCTATACCCATACTAGGCACAAATTATATTGAGTAATCTGGAAAAAAAATACATTACGTTATATAGCTTATAAGGTTAAATGGCGTTATAAGTAACGTTTAGGAAGGAAATATTGCCTTATACAAATTATTATTTTATCCAACACATCTTTTTTCTTTATAACGATTTAGTCAAATTAGATTTTGACTGAGTAAGATGCGTTGGTCGACGTAAAACACATTTAATCTCTATTATAACATAACTTCACGTCTTTTCTAACCAAAAGTGTAGGCAGCGGCTGTTAAGCCTCATCTCGCCGTTATGTTTACGTCCCAAATGGAACAGATGACGAACCTATTGCCATAGCGGGCACTAAGTTTTCAATCATCGATATTATTCACACATTAAACTTTCGAAAAGTCAATGGTGTGAGCCAGGTTTCGAACTCGCGACTTCCTGATTCAGAAGCAGGGTGCTCGATCACTGGGCCACCGATAATCTCTATTATCACTGCCTATTTTGATTTGTATAAGATTATAAATTTGTCCTAATTACCAGTTGTTATTAAATAGCCTTTGTAATATAAAAAGGTTGTTTATGCATTTTAACGCTATTTTGTATGAAATTTGACAGTTCAGCTTTATGACATTAAAAAAAATTGGAAGCTAGCAAGACACGAGTTTTCCAGCCATGTGGCAGAAATTTTCTATAAGACTCCGTCAGATTACTGAGCATGATTAATTCCGATATGGCCTAAGAATATTTCCATTGACAGTAAACAACGGTATCGCCATAAGTCACCCATATAAAACTCCCTACCCATTCAAGTTGACAACCTCATCTATTTTGAAAAGACAAAAAAAATATCCATACTTTAAATTTTAATACATCAAATCTCACGGTGTTGCTTATGCGAGAACAATATGAAACACTTCAAAAACTGAGTTTGTCATAGGTTCAACAGCTCTGATTCCCGACCTCTCAACACAACAAAGGTACTCTCGATAGACGAGAGGGCTAAAGAGCCCTCCTTCCACTTAGACGGAGGGTGCAACCGTGCAGCGTTTTGTTTTCTTTCGTAGTACGCAGGCGACTTACATGCTTAGTGTCTGTGTATGCCTGTGTACTTTACCCATATGTATCTCTATGTGTGTCTTATGTAGGTATATATTATGTTTGTCTAGACCTTGAAAATAAGTGCTAACTGTACTTGTTTGTGGAATTTTATGTACAGTATTTTATGTAGTCATTCGTTGATTTGTTTTTCAACCAATAATTTAATTTTTAAATCTTTGAAATCAACGTTTATCTCTAGTACAAAAGGATTCTTCAATGTTTCGTTATTTCAAATAATGTTTTGTAGTTTTTTTTTAAACTTGCACTTAATTAGCTATCGTCTGTATTGTGTCTTCACGAGTGTTGCTCTGCAATAACAATCATGCTTTTTATTATTATATTTATTACTTTTACATATACACCATATGAAACGTTCGAACCTCCCTAATTCATAATTTCATTGTCATTTATCGCCATGCCCTTAATAACTTTAGGTATAAGCAGTGATAGTAACATTATTATAGGTTTACATACATTATCGGTGTGTTTTCTAATAAACTTATTACATTCTGATTTGATCTCGAGACTTTGCCACCAGCATTCTTAAATCTTTTCCATTTGGTACATATAGATAAATTAAATTGAAGTGTCTGACTTTCTACTACATGAATTTGAACATAGATACGATACATACACCAAAATAACGTTTTTTTCATGTTATGTCTTTCTGTCTGTTTATTCCGGGTAATCTCTAAAATGCCTGGATTTGACGGGACTTTATTTTCAGTTAGCTGGTTTAATAAGTGGAGTAACTTACGCTACTATAAAAAAAAAAAATATTGGTTCCGAGGCGTGATAAAGTTTGCCGGGTCAGCTAGTTATTAATATGACTTAATAATTTTGTATTTCTTTTTTCAGGGCAAAACAAAACATGAAACCAAAATGGCGTCATAATGAATTAAAAATCATAAAATCAAGTGGAAGTGAGTGAACGAACCGAAAATGTTCAAAAATTAATCAGAATTAATGTAACATGGACATATAGATCGAAAATTAAAACAATACTTCGGAAAATGATTAAGTGACGTGCTGCGAATAGAGCAACCTTTGTGATGGGGTGTGGCCAGAGCAAAATCAATTTGTATCCCAGGAGAAATAAGAATGGCGGCAAAGGGAACAGTTCTAAAAAGTCAGGTGAGCATGTTTTTTTTTTTATTAATTTGACTTTTTAGGGCTTCGTACGTCTTATTTAATTATGTGTAAAATGTTAATCTATCTATTATCAAGTTTTATATTTTGACTATGCCTAAATAGGTTATATTTAATTTTCATGGCAGCCGATGGTATTTAAAGAAAATAAAATTTATTTACATGTATACCTAATTTTGTAATATTGAATTGATATAATCCGTGGCAGATATTAATCTGTTAATTAATTAGAAATATTACAGGGAAGGAATGAAAATAATTGAGATCATAGATATTTTTTTATTTCTCCTCTTTTTTAACTTCAAGTGGTAGAGTCACGCAGTTAGTTCGCTGGTCGAACGGTGAAATACCACCAAGAATATTGACGTAAAGTAGATTTGCCGCATTCTGCACGGTGAGAGAGCTATCCAGAGGGTCAAACCCCTTACCATCTCCTTTACCACCCCACTTCCGACTCCTGCCATATCTAAAGGCCGCCATCGCTGGAAAACTGTAAAACTATCTATGTTCAGGTGTCTATGGACGGCGTTTGTTACTTACCATCTGGTGACGCGCCTGCTTGTTTTCCCCCTATGCCATAAAAAAAAACTCTTATTTTTAATGAATGCTTATCACGGAAAATTGGTTTTGTATCAGACGCAGTCAAAGAGATTTACTTCCTTTCTCCGGTACTTTGTGATCAAGAGAGAACATAAAATATGATGTCAAATAATATATGCATAGAAATTTCTGAAAACGAATACTACACACTACAATACTACATAAGTTTGATAGTCTCGGTGGCCCAGTGGTAGAGCATACGGATTCTGATCAAGAGGTCCGCGTTCTAATCCTTACACTGTCTCACACTGACTTTTTGAAATTGTTTTCGGAAGTTAAGTGTGGTAAATATCGAAGACTGAAAGTTTTGTGTCCGGTATGGCAATAGGTTCGCCACCTATTCTATTTGGGACGTAAACATAACGGCGAGACGGGGTTTAACAGCCGCTGCCTACACGTTCAGGTAACAAAAGGCGTGAAGTTCTGTTATATAAGTTTATTTATTTGAGTGGTAGAGTCACGCTGTATGCTGCTTTGACCAGTTGAACGGTCGCGGATGAAATACCACGACCTTTCAGAATATCGACATAAATAGTATAATGTCTTTTTCTTTCAGCGAGATATATATCCATACATAACTTCACGCCAAATCTCTTGAGGGTGTCAGAGAGAACAGAGCGCCATGAGGCACTATTCTTTCACACCTCACTCGCTTCGTTGCCGTTCATAAGAAGGATATAAACTTAAATCTCGGCAACGCAATTGTCACCCTCTCAGTGTTACTGATGTTTGCTAATAGCTTTCCACCAGCTTGCTCTCTTTACCATAAAAAATGTATAGGTACTCTAAATCTGAGGAATTATTAATCCGCCGGAGGTCTCTGCAAAACGGATTGTAAATTACTTCGTGTGATTGAAAATGTCCCCTCCAACAAAACCCTGTCTAATAAATATTTTTCTTGGTTTCTAAATATTATAAAGGATAATTTGTATCTAGTTTAGCACCAGTATCTAGTCTATCTAGTCTTTGTGACTGAGGATTCACCTTTTAGGGCATAAAATATAGAAGAAAACATTCACTATAATAGAGGTGATTAAATTATTTCTAATCTGAAATTAGATTTCAACTATTTATAACTTCTGGGCACGCTGCCAGTAGACCGAGATGCGGAGAAATTTGATTTCAGGTAGTTTTTTAATTGTATATATTGTAAATAATGTAATTAATTTATTTGTTCTCATTATTGTAAATAAAGATTTATAACATAACTACCCGAATTGTTTTCGGAAGTTATGTGTGATAAATACCGATGACTGACAAACTTTATGCCCGGTATGGCAATAGGTTCGCCACCTATTCCATTTGGGACGTAAACATAACGGCGTGACGAGGCTTAACAGCCGCTGCCTACACCTTCGGGTAACAAAAGGCGTGAAGTTATGTTATGTTATGTACCCCATTTTCTACCCGAAGATGTAGGCAGTGTCTGTTAATACTCGACTCGTCGTTATGTTTACGTCCCAAATGGAATTGGTGGCGAACCTATTGCCATACCGGGCACTAAGTTATCAGTTATCAATATTTATCACACATAACTTTTGAAAATAATTTCGTAAAGTCATTGGTGTGAGTCAGGATTGGAATTTGAAACCCGCGACCTCTTGATTTAGAAGCGGGATGCTCGACCACCTCCTGGACCACCTAGACTCAAAAATTATTAATGTATTAAGCCTGTCGAATTTAAGACACTGCGTAAAATTCGTACAGCGTCGCTCACTGACCGTGTCGAAAACAAGGTTGTGAGACAGGAAGTGATGGACTAAGCAGATATACAGTGCAAAAGCGAAAGGATATGATGATAAGAGTCATTTAAATTGAACTTAAATAAGGACCCAAGTAAGAACAATATATAATATTATACAAGAATGTAAAGGATATATTATCTGTCGCCTCACAGGTGATTTTTACCTTCTGAAATTGAGTCTAGATTTTTTTTATAGATCTAGTAAAGAAATATGTATGCAGAGGGCGGGCGGAAAAGGCACCTTATGCGTGCTCTGAATATTTATGACAAGTCTGAAAGTTATAAGGCTGTGAACACAGTGCCTTAGCTGAGCAACAGCGATTGTACTTTTTTATGACTTAACGTTAATAAATGTGCTTAGTCGCTAAGACTAATTAAGTACACTAATCTGTTTCCATTTTCTTGTATTGTTTAACCCGTTTATACAAATAAATATACGCCACTATTATTTTTAACAGAGTAGAGCAGAGTCATTATAAATGTCAGGGACACGCCGTTTTTCAGTTTCAATTTTCCAAAGTTATATTTATAAATTTTTGGGTCTGCTTCAGACAAAAAGAAAATAATCAAATGGACTTCGGAATAAAGAAGTTTGCATACCAATTTTCGGAGCCAAGGCTTCACTAAGTATCTGAATACATACAACTTTTGTCTCAACAATAATTAAAAACGGAGTCTTATTAAAAGAATGCCTTGGAGTACAATTATGAGTTACATAATATTTTGTATTGCTGCTATAATATTAATAAAATACATTATATAGGCTATCTATTTGTAAGGAAGGAAGTTAGTTTGAAAGAGAGTGTCGGTGTAAAAGTAAGAAAAGGCATGCTCCGATGGTTCGGACATGTAGAAAGAATGGTTGACGCAAGACTGACTAAGCAGATATACAATGCAAAAGCGGACGGATGTAGGAGTCGAGGACGGCCAAGACACACATTCCAAGACCAAATAGAACGTGTTCTGGAGGAAGGTGATGTTAAGAGCCTCAAAAACCGACGCGCGTGCATGAAAAGGGTTATGAAAGTCAACGAAGCGAGTGAGGTGTGTAAGAATCGTGCCCTATGGCGCTCAGTTCTCTCTGCCTACCCCGCAAGGGATTTGGCGTGAAGTTATGTATGTATGTATCTATTTTTATTATGAAAGTGCCAATTTGAAATTAAAGAAATTTCACTGATAGAAGTTGGATCTTCGACATCAGATATTGCCTTTAATTTAAGACCTTTATTGTAAGATTAGGTTAAAATTGTAAAGATTTTCAAGGCAATGTATAGTAGATGTGTAAGAAAAATTTGAGGATGGTACTTACCTCGAATTATTATCTTATCTCATCAAAGTTATAATGTTACGCAGTGTAAGAAAAGACTGTAATAAGAGTGTTTCTGGCGTGTGCAAAGAATAAATAATGAAAGGCCGACGCAGTTCGCTGCATATATAGGCTGGCTCGACCGGTGATAGACGTACAGTCCAAAAGTGGAAGTATTGAAAAGGCGAGAAAGACTACAACCCATTTTACCGTATCATAACTGACAGTAGAGTTTAAAAACGAGTTGTATAAGAATATATTTTTTGTGACTCCAAATTTCTTCTGCCTACCTACTTACTAGAAATGTCAAGTAAGTGTGCTGTGTCCAAAGTTAGTATACAAGCATAAAATATTCCATACTTTTGTAATATTGCTAAAAGGAAATGACGCAGAGAGGTTATTTAAGTTATTCCATCTAAAGCCTCATTACTATTCCTCTTCAATTCGTCGATATTACGAGTGCGCTATTTTCCTTTCTAGGTCATAACCTGAAGAAGTCGCTATAAAATTTAATAATATGTAATATCATGATTGTATCCCTACAGAATACTCCGAGCAAAGAAATATATTTTAACTGGGATATATGTCAGTACATAGCAGATATCGATACTTGTAACTCTCGTTAGAAGCTGATATAAAAAGCTCTTAAGCTCTTAAAAAACAACAGCTATATATGCATGCCCCCTTGTAAAAGGAGGTTGCTCGTCGTCGTCTTTGATTAGTAGTAGGTACTAAATAATGCTAAAAGACTCATATAAAAAAAATATCAATAATTTTGGAAAGTTTGTTAGTTCGGGTCAATTTAAAATGCCGTAATTGTAACATTGCAAGTAGAATATCCGAGAATTATTTTCCAAAGTTATGTGTGATAAATATCGATGACTGAACACTTTGTGCCCGGCATCGCAACAGGTTCGCCACCTATTGCATTTGAGACGTAAACATAACGGTAAGTCGAGGTTTAACAGCCACTGACTTCGGGTAGAAAAAGGCGTGAAGTTATGTTATGTTTATATATGTATATATTCTATATGATTTTACTTCGCCATACTGTTGTGCTTATGTTGTCCAATTAAGATGTAAAGGGTCACGTTTATAATCCTTCTAATTATATATATACTAGTAAGATTACTGCCACGTGGAAAATTATGCGTAACACGTCACAGCGATGAATAAACGTGCGGTGCGGTAAAATTCCGTGCGGAATTTCGCTTTGTATCAAACCTGTATGCAGTCAGTACTTGATTAAGAAGCATGTCCACGCAAAGCACGCAATCCGCTGTATAAATAAGCCCGCTCGACCGATGTCTTTCTCACAAAACCGATGTAATATGGCTCATGTGGTGTTTCATTTGGCAAGACATACCTATATCCGGAGAAACCACTACTTCCCCCACCTCTCCATATCTTGTTCCTCCTTGCTTCCTTATTCCTTATTAAGGGCCAGCAATGCAACTGTAACCATCATTGTATTGCAGATTTCCATGGGCTGCACCAGTTACTTACCACCAGTTGATACGCTTATTAATTTGTGAACAAAAAATATCTTTTCATAAAAAAGGGTTTTTAATTTATTAGATAAATAGCTGACCCGGCGAACTTTGTTATGCATCAAAAGTATTTTTGACAGCGTTTGCAATTAAAGTACTGTTTTAAAAAAATAACTATTTCTCTGCTAGATTATTATACACGTATTATACATACAAACAACCCCGTTGACAGGCTCTATCTATTATAAAAAAAAAAACACCATCTAAATCCCTTGCGTAGTTTCGAAGATATAAGCATATAAGGGCACTGACAGCGACTTTGTTTTATAATATGTAATGATATGTCATTTAGTAGATAATATGGCTTCGTTTAGAAACTAACCGCACCGCACGGAATTTCCGCCTCACGGGGGCGATCTCACAATAAAGCCATGAAGATGTACTGCACGTACTGTGCGATAGTGATCCTCCAACCATACAGTAACTAGGTTACCGAGGAGCGAGTTTCTCTTAAGGCAGGAGTAGGTACTCCCTCTCATTGCCGACCCAACGCGAATTTAATTAGAGTGTCATTCCAGACGAGGGGTGATAACGGAACCTAACTTCGTATATCTCTGCCCGTAACGATTATATCTAATAAATTGTTATAGGTATAACGCCTTATCTGAATTTAATATTCATAACAATATAGATAACCATATAAATAAAATTGAGGGTACTGTGTGTAATTTATAAAATTCAAACAATTATTTAAGTGAATATACATACAAACATAAATTCACGCGAAATTCCTTGTGGGGTAGGCAGTAAGAACGGAGCGCCACAAGGCACGATTCTTACATACCTCACTCGCTTCGTTAACTTTCATAACTCTTTTCATGCACGCGCGTCGATTTTTGAGGCTCCTAACATCACCTTCCTCCAGAACACGTTGGTGTGGACACGTGGAACTCGTCCTCGACTCCTACATCCATCCGCTTTTGCATTCTATATCTGCTTATTCAATCTTGCATCATACAGTATATTATTATATGGTATACCTATATTATATGGTATATATTATATGCATATAATTTTTCCAATAAAATAATTCGTCGACCAAATAGAACGTGTTCTGGAGGAAGGTGATGTTAAGAGCCTCAAAAACCGACGCGCGTGCATGAAAAGAGTTATGAAAGTCAACGAAGCGAGTGAGGCGTGTAAGAATCGTGCCCTATGGCGCTCTGTTCTCCCTGCCTACCCCGCAAGGGATTTGGCGTGAAGTTATGTGTGTGTGTGTGTATCTGTCGACTCCATGTGATCTGTAAATGGCTAGACTGTATTATGTGTGACTATATTAGTAGTCATTGATTGATATGAATACAACTCGTAAATTTGAACGCTAGCCTATCTTAATTTATGATAAAATGACTGGCCTGCTTCCGGGTAATTTCTTAAGACATCTCTTAACGGATACCAATAAAGGGATGAGTTGGCGCTAGCATCAACATTTCTCTATAAATTACAAAATATTTTATAATAGACTAGTTGTTTCTCGCTGCATCAAATTTTAATGAAACAAAAAGTATATTCAGCGTTTGCCGAGAAATTTAACGATTTGAGTAAACCGCATCAGCGTCTGTGTAGTATTTTTGGTGAAACATGATATTAATAAAACACTAAAATCTGCCAAATTTACTTATTACGAGTATACAGACAGACAAATTTTCTAAAAACTGCGGTTTTCTCTCCTATTCTTTTAACGATAAACGCCCACACATTCTTTTTTTTAATATCTCGTATGTACTGTCATCCCACTCCGAGCTACAATTTAATTATAAGTATATTGATTCTATGCGCTACCCAGAGGGGTTCACTACCGACACCGTTAAATAATAAAAATAATTTTCACTCGTCCCGTCTGCGACAAAATTAGCGCCTAGAGGCGTCTAGGGTGAAAGAAACCTCGTTATCTATAAATAGATATATTGTTCATAATAAAAATAGACAAGAAACTGATAAGATCAATACCCTTTTTCCTATCAATTAATCTTTATTCAGTTAGTATTCTAGATCACAGGCGTGGTAGAGTGATAGCTGATAGCATTAAAAGTGGAACACGCTCGTAAGTCGATTAATAAAAATATCGCCTCATCTATGTCTAATATGTCTATATCGTAAAATTAAAATTACTTTATGATCATCGCACTTTACAGACACAATCATTTATTTCATCAAATAAATTAAATACCTAAATAAGAAAATACTGATTTAACATCAACACGTGAAAAATAAGAGAATAAGGACGCATTCGTCATGAACGAACCAATTACGAGCGCAAGGGCTATCATGAGAAGAACCGGATGAGACTTTCCTCATATGGCCCACTATGCATTTCATATTATTAATATAAATGCGAAATGCTTGGATATTTGTTACCCAATCAACTGTGGCTGTTACACAATGAGATGAAATTTGTCATGTATTTCGAAAAATACTAGAACATGAAATAACATAACATAACTTCACGCCTTTTTCTACCCAAAGGTGTAGGCAGTGGCTGTTAAGCCTCGTCTCGCCGTTTTGTTTACGTTCCAAATGGAATAGGTGGCAAACCTATTGCCAAACCGGGCACAATATTTCTAGTCACCGATATTTATCACACATTAATTTCGAAAAGTGTGAGCCAGGATTCGAACCCGCGACCTCTGGATTCAACTGGCTCAACCACTGGACCACCGAGACTCCAAGTTCTTGAACTTGGTTAGTAAAAGACATAGTAATCGTTAAACGTACGGCAATAGTTGATGTAAATCGTATTGATTGCAGTACAACGTACTCGAGCGAAGCCCCGGTTAATGACTACTACTTATATGTAATACATTTATTGAGTTAACTAAATATTTAATCATTTTAAACGTATTGTATAAACTTGTATAAACAAACAATGTATAAGCAACTGGTATAATATAATTATACAGAGTGTGTCTCTTGTATATGACAGTAATAACTCAGAATCTCTTGTATAGCCGTGAATGGGGTCGTTAGTGAAGGCTTTAATAATTGTATTTGTGTGAATTAAATTATATATATGTATTTATATTTCACCAGCTACTTCAACATGGGAACAACAGTTATCTTCTATTCCTTTTTTTATGGGACCAAGTGGGGCACCTGATGGTAAGCAACTAGCGCCATCCATGGACACTTGCACCACTGATAGTGTTACAGCTGCGTTGCCAGTTTTTAAGGGAGTGGGATGATAAGGAAGGGGAAAGACGTGAAGGTCGTGGTTCCAACGGTCGAGCCCGGCCTATTTATGCAACAAACTGGCTCTGCCACTGTTAGTTTATTAATTCCTGAAATAATTACGATTTTCTAGATAGTAAAAAGTAACTAAATAAAGTGCGTGCCATCTTTACCAATTGAACTACTACCGTTGAAACGATCAATCATTTTATGGGGTTGCAGAAAATATATTCCACGTCATCTACGACTTTCTTAATGTACTCCTCAATGTTACTCAGATTAGTACTGGCAATAGCTTTTATCCAATCAGAACGGCTCTACGCTGCGACGCATTTGTATTTAATATTGATTGATACTACCAACCAAAAAAAAAATGTAATTTCAGTATAAAAGGGAAAGCTTTTAAATTTAACTGGAATTGTGTTGATGTGGGTTACTTTTTTGGGGATGTGCTGTTAAATTTTAGATTATACGTCTACGTCTTGCATACAAATAAATATCATTTGTGTGGTTGTGATATCAAAATAAGTACTTTTTACTAAATATAATAGAGTATACGGAATACGCACATATCAAAATACCAATTATTCCATTTTCTATTTGATTTAGCTACACTCTGAAACGGCTAGACAGATTCAACAAAACTTTTACAGACAGATTATATTAGTCAGTCAGTCAGTTTGTTATAGATATTATGTAATACAGATCAAATATAAAATTGTAAAAATTTGGGCTAGATTTATTTTTATTTGCGGGCAGAACTGGTATTAGAATCGATTTATTGTATGATACTTTTATAACGATTGTTTTGCATCAGCCATAAGATTATAGGTTATTTAGTTATCCTAGTAAAATTAATTACCAGGCATTATTAATTATTACCTAGAATTATTAATTAATCTAAATCATTGGTGGGCAATGAAAAATTATCTCAATTATATTAGTTAATATATTATTCATTCAAATATAAAAAAAAACGCTACTTACATCATCAGGGTAATAAAATACAAAATAAACTAATGCCAAAAATCCCAAAAACTTAAAAGTGAAAACAGTAAATTTAGTCCACATCATGTGTGTAAAGAAAAATAACACTAGAGTACAATGCTCCTGTCTCCGATGCAATCAGCAAATTGCATCAGAGCCAGGATAATCTGACACTAAACAGTGTCGTCTCGTCTCCACACCATTCCGCTTTTAATACTGATTGTATGCGAGTGAGTAGGAGTATGAACAGAGGATAGAGGATATGTGTCTCTTGTAAGCGCGTCGGAGAGTGAGATATGGCGGTTTGTTGATAGGTTTGTATTTTGACATGAAACTTTGAACAAGTTGAGGCTTCTTTTTGTTATTGAAAGTGTCTTTTCTCGCAAATGTAATAACTATATAGCCAGTCGCTTGCAGTGTAAACAAAAATAATAATATAACAATTTTAAACATTTCACTCGATTTTTTGAGTACCGTCAGAGTTATGAAACTAAAGTAAACCGAGTATCGTCGTATCGAGTATAATCGTAAGTCACGGTAATCCGATTACCTGGTAATAGAAAATAGAATCCTGTGTTATATTCTTCAACACGCTAATAATAATTAATGCAGTTAGTATAAAGTATTAGTACCTACTTATAAATACAACTACAAATGACTTTGTGAGTAACAATTTAAATAATTAAGAGTAAGAATATTTTTTTACTCTTTCACGCGTAGCCTGCTAAATAGTTTTTCATAAAAATTGCAATAACTAGACAAACACATTTAGACAAACTAATAAACTCAGGGAATTGTTATCTGTATAATTTAACACATAAAGTAATATTATTTCAACGTACAATTACTTTTTTAATTATTACTCTTATAACATAAATATGATATACTCATTTTACCTCAAAAATATAGAAATGCGGATAGGGAGAGATTAAAAAGATTGACAGAATCGCAGCAGGACTTTCGCTTTGATCAACCGTCTCAGGTAAATTTAATTAAGGCCGGACATTTGCTTACAAATTTTCCAAGAGCCTACCCCCTGTGCGTAACACAATCTTTTAGCGTCTTTTCAGGCAGAATTAATAAGTGGAGACTTAACTAAGTTACAAAAAATAATATATAATATAATATACGGTTTGAATAGTAATTATTAAAACAGTAGCAAATCTCTGGTGGTTGAAATTTTGACAACAGTTTCTTGAGGTCAAAATATATAGAAGTTTTTTCTTTTTATTAAGACACTAGCTGTTTGTTGCGGATCCGTCCATGTAAGAAGTTGTCTCCGGGTTTAATGTGATATTAATTAAAACTCAACAGATTACGTTGGAAATATTTATAATTTGTAAAATACCATTCGGTTTCATTAGGAACTTCTGCCACCGTTACTAAAGGAGTGACGGTAGAGACGACCCGACAATATTATGTTCCTATCTTGAAAGCAATATGTCGTCCATGTAAACAAGTATCACGTTCAAATGCAATGTTTACAGTAAACAGAAATGAAAACCGCCATTTGTTTGTTGAACACGAGTTACACGACTAACATTTGTGCTTCTATATCATTATTACATTGTATAAAATAAAGTTGCGTTCCGCTGTCTGTCCCATATATGCTTATATCTTTAAAACTACGCATGAGGTACTGATGCGATTTTTTTAATAGATAGAAGGTGGTCAGCGGGTGGTTTCTATATCTAATTAATGTATACTGTAGTAAAGAAAAAAAAGATAATTATCGAGATTGAGCACTTTAATTGTAAATGCTGTAAAAATACTTTTGATGCGGAACAAAGTTCGCCGGGTCAGATAGTTGTATATGCTTAATGTATGTCATGTATATTTATTAAATCAATACAAAAATCGATCATTCAAAATATTTTGAAAAACCAATGTGTTAAATTGAAAAAGCATATTTTTAAAGTAATTTATAAAATAACACAGTATTCACTGTGGACAGTCTCGGTGACCCAGTAGTCGAGCACACGGCTTCTGCTCTAGAGGGCCGGGTTCGATTTCTGACACTGGCTCACACCAATGACTTTTCGAAATTGTTTTCGGAAATTATGTGTGATAAATATCGATAGCTGAAACTTTGTACCCGGTATGGCAATAGGTTCGCCACCTATTCCATTTAGGACGTATTTATAATGGCGAGACGAGGCTTAACAGCCGCTGCCTACACCTTCGGGTAACAAAAGGTATGTTATGCTATGTTTAGATACGGTACATTCGCGCCTTTATTGAGGCACGCAAAAGGCATGCTTTTACCTATTCATATTATAAGAATTAAATAGAACGTGTTCTGGAGGAAGGTGATGTTAGGAGCCTCAAAAATCGACCCGCGAGCATGAAAAGAGTTATGAAAGTCAACGAAGCGAGTGAGGTATGTAAGAATCGTGCTTTATGGCGCTCCGTTCTCTCTAGGCAGAGAGTACTAGTCAGAGAGTACTAGGCAGAGAGAGGGGTAGGCACCCCGCAAGGGATTGGGCGTGACGTTATGTATGTATGTATGTGTATGTACATTATAAGAAAGTAACTATGTCAGTCAATTACCTACCTATACACGTCAATCTGTAGAGTGTGAGGAGAGACTACGAAAAATATTTTAAATCAGATCATTGCAAGGAAATGGGCTTGACGGTACCTTGTACATTTGTATTGTAGAGGACTCCAAATAAAAAATCTCCTTTTCATAGAAAAAAAAGTTAAAATGTATATAAAAAAAAAGTCTTTGGGAATGTTTTATAACTCATAAAGTGTGAAGCACCATCATAAACATATATTGTAGGAAATTTAATGGCTACTTATCAATGGTATAACCAGCTGTTATTACGAGCGTCCTAGAAGAAACTACCCTATACATACAATACGCTTATTTATTGCAAAAAAAACGTAAAACCGCAAAAATAAATATAACATAAAAGAGCAAAAATTTAGAGAACTGACCGCTTTAATATATGCAGCAATCTCTCTCTGCTGTGTTTAGTATTTATTGAGATCAGTACTAATATTAAAAAACTGAGGAGATTTTTTGGTGTATCAATTAATTGATATCGATGTGAATTTTCAATGGTTATCGTAAAGCAAATCCTAATCTATCTATCTATCCTAATCCGGAGGTCGCGGGTTCGAAACCTCACATTGGCTCAAACCAATGACTTTTCGAAATTAATTTCGTAAGCTCTGTGTGATAAATATCAATGACTAAAAAACTTTGTGCCCGGTAACCTATTATATTTTGGACGTAAACATAACGGCGAGGCGAGGCTTAATAGCCGCTGCCTACATCTTCGGATAGAAATAGGGGTGAAGTTATGTTATGTATTTAATGTAGTGCTACGAAGATCGTGCTTATAAGTACGCAGTACATAAAGCTTCTCTACTCGCGGCACTTCACGGATTTAAAGTATAAAATCATCCATAAAGACTGGTTATTATTATAAATACTTATTGTAGTTATTTTATATTGCCCACCTAGCGGATAACCGTGCTGGGGGTACTGACATTTAACGAGGGTGACTGACTGACTGACCAAGACGAAGTCTAAAACCTTGATTAGTTACATTTATTGTCGCAGAGTTTAATAAAATATGTTAAAACAACCGTTATATTTTATTGTAAATTGTGTAGCTATTAAAAATAATAGCTGAGCCTTTCTTTGTGAATTAAACGGAAGCCTCAGAGTTTATTGAGGGCTGAATAGTCCTTAAGAATTTTATAGAAACCATTTATTGAAACATTGATTGACCAAATAGAAAGAGTTCTTGAGGATGGAGATTACAGGAGCCTTCAAAATCGTCAAGCGTGTATGAAAAGAGTTATGAAAGTCAACGAAGGTAGTGAGGAGTGTAAAAATCAGGGCTTATGGTGTTCTGTTCTCTCTTCCCACCCCACAAGAGATTTAGCGTGAAGCTATTTTTTATACAGTAGGAAAACCAACAGCTATGAATAATAAGAAGCCAATTACAGGTTTTCATGAATAAAATTTTGAACTAGACAACCCTTGAACCATTTCAGAAGTCACAATAATCAATATTATTCAAAAATGAAGCAAAACTGATTATGAATTAAACATGAACTGTTTAACTTACTGCGTACCTCGGAGCATTTAGTAATAAAATGATCAAATGAATAAACGCTACAAAGACTATTAAAATCTCGACACGACGCACAATGAAAGAATTTTGTCTATAATTACTTGACGAGAACGGGACTGATAAGGGCGGATTAAATCTGGAAATTCTATGCGGAACCTTAAAATATCATAAAGTGACAATATAGCAATTCGCAGTTTTACTACCGGTCATAATCATTTTTACGTAAAGCAAAATAATAGCTATACTTTTAAAAAGAGTTTCAAATACATAACTTGAAAGACGGTTTTAGATTGTTCCGCTATTTGATTGCTCTCTTACGGAACGGATCCTGTGATCCTGTGCACGATGACCTATTAGTTCCGTCTTTTTAAACTTTATCAATAGATGTTATTGAATGGGAAGTGTAGGAACTTGAACCCGGCGTTGAATTAAATGAATAGCTTAAAGGGTCCTCCTTTGATACGATTTTATTATAAGTTGTATGCTTTCAAAACCAGGTGTCTAATGAGTACTTGCAGGCGCTCAAAATAAATAATGTCCAAGTTTTTTAGGCAAAAATGTATTCAATTTCAAGTACACATAATATATTTGTCCATCATCATTATATAGTGTAAAACAAAGTCGCTTTCCGCTGTCTGTCCCCTTAAATGCTTAGATCTTTGAAACTACGCTAAGGGGGTGGGCCTCCGGGTACCTCTCTCACCGGACGAAACGCGGCATGAGCCACTTTACGTCGGTCTTCTGAGAGGTCGTGGTATTTCACCGGTCGAGCCGGCCCATTCATGCAGCGAACTGCTTGGCTCTAACACTGTTGAATATATGTCTATGAATACTTTAAACAGCCAAAATTTTTCACAACATGTACAGTTCGAAAGGATGACATGTTGTGCCCATCCCCAGTGGAAGATAAACCACTTACGAAAATATTCCCTATGCGAATTGACGTCAGGTCATAAAATGAAACCCAAATATTTGACAACATGGATATTTCGGGAGATTGACATTGATTTAGAAAGGGATAAGGCAGGAAAATAATGACTTTAAACCGTGGTCATATGTAGATAATTACAGCGCCACCTATCGAATATGAAAAAAATGAAAAAATGAAAAATATTTATTTTGCATATAAAAACAGACACAAAGTGGTAAAATCCCTGTCAGCTGAGCTAGCCATGGCGTTGGTACAGCTGACAGTTGCTTCTCCACAGATGACACAATACAAAAATTTAACCTAAAACCTATACTTTTAATGCTATATATACACTTAGATATCTCTAAATTATCTATTTATAAAATTTTGACATTTTTTAACAATGACCCAAACAGATTAGATACGATTAGAATCTAAAATTAAAGTATTAGTATCATTGAAATAACTTTTTGTGGAACTATTTTGATTGATTCAGAAACTACTACTACTTTCTGTATTAATGAAAATAGCTTCTGAACGACTATCATCTTTTTGTTCATTACTCGTGAAAATGATCTCTGTAAAGAGTTCGATACGTCGGGAAATAAATAGAAAATAAGTTCTAAATAAACGCGATATAATCCATAAAAAGTTGTTTCAATGTTATGAATGTGATTCGCGAAAATCTAAGAAATAAATATTAAAATATTAATTTTTGTTCTGGTATTTAATTAATTTGCCTCAACATTAACTTTACATGTTCCCTTGCGATAAAATATTATTAAGGACTTAATTCGGGCATGAATAAATTAGGGAAGACAAAAATGAATTCTGATATCAAATGTGAAATTGGAAGGACGTAGGAGTTGACCAAATTTTTATGACCACTTTGGTCTTTGTCTTCCCGAATTTATTCATGCCCGAATTAAGTCCTTGCTTACCGATACTAATTTATCTCAAGAAAATACTACTATTCGAATTTGAACACATAGACTTATTCTGCATTAATTCCTCGAATATGTGAAAGCCCAATTAACTAAGCCACTTGCTAACTAAACACAACATTGAACATAACATAACACATAACAAATTCAGAAATGAAATCATAAAAACTCAACAAATGACAAAGATACGGACATATTTGAATCAAATCGTGACACATACAGACGCCAGTCCTGTTAAACTCCATAGGCAATGCTTTTGAAAAGCAGAGTACAATGGTGTTCCCGCTAGCCATATGACTGAAGTATTTTTTATTCAACACCGAGGGACAAATAACTTCAGAGGCGGGCATTTAAACATTTGTTTGCAATTCAACTTAACCCCCTTTATGCTTTCAATTTATTTTGATGTTAGACGACGTTTCCTCATTGTACTATAATAAAATCTACACGTGCCCCATCTTTTGTTACTTATGTAGAGTAATCTTGGCGAGCATTAATATTAGTTATATTCATATATCCCTTAAATCCGTTCCCCTAACTCTTTCAGTCATTTTTTTTTGAATAAATTATTATTATTTGAATGAATATAAGGTAGGTTATTTAACTATTTAATTATTATATTATTGTTATCCGAACGCTAAGTTGTGGAAGCGAGAATTTGGTATATCAGAGTGTGCAGGTAAGATTAACGCGGTCGAAATGAAGGCTAAAATTTGCGACGTGACTTGCGACTAAAATTTGCGACACAACTCGCTGACCGCGTCGAAAACAAGTTTTAAGGGTGAAAGTTGGACTGAAAGGGAGAGCTGGACGGTGTGAAAATAAGGAAGGGCATGCTGATGGTTCGGACAATGTCGAAAGAATGGATGATGCAAGTAGATATACAATGCAAAAAGGGAAGGATGTAAGAGTTAGGAAGGAGTTTAGGAAGGTGATGCCTGAAAGCTTAAAAATCGTGCCTTGGTGTAAAGTTGTGTGTGTGTGTGTGTTATGTGTAGGTACTTTATTTTCTTAATGTACCGTTTTTGATTCATAACTTTTCGCATTGGAAATAATATTGTTTGTATTTTATATTATTTGGGAAGATTATTTGGCAAAATTAAATACTTTTTGACAGTTGTAGAGCCAAGCAGTTCACTGCATGAATAGGCCGGCTCGAACGGTTAAATACCACGTAATCGACGTCAAGTGCCTCATGCCGCATTTCGTTCGGTAAGACAGGTACCCGGAGGTAGGCCTCCGGGTAGGCCCTACTTCCCCATCCGATCCAATCCTACTCCCTTAGAGGTCGGCAACGCAACTGTAACACTATATGTGGTGCAGGTGTTCATGGGCGGCGTTGCTCCCTTACCATCAGGTGACTCACCTGCTCGTTTGCCCTCCTATCCCATAAAATAAATAATAGTTTAAAAAAACTAAAAAACACGCTTTTTATAGAAAACCGAACTAAAAAATAGAAAATAAATTTTAATGAATTTAAATTAAGAAAATAGTGTTAAAGATTTCAATGAATATAAATTAATAATAGTTTGAATAAAAAAATATATTTTATTATAAAAAAAGCGTGGGGTGCATGGTGTCAATAGTTATAAATATTTTATTGACAGATATGAGTAGAGTGAATTATCATTTTGATAATATCTTAAAAAGCACCCCACGCTTTTTTTTAAATAAAATATTTTTTTTTTTATTCACACTATTATTAATTTATATTCATTGAAATTTTTAACACTATTTTCTTAATTTAAATTCATTAAAATTTATTTTCTATTTTTTAGTTCGGTTTTCTATAAAAAGCGTGATTTTTGGTTTTTTTAAACTATTATTTATTTTATATTTTTTAGTTCGGTTTTCTATAACAAGCGCGTTTCTTAGTTTTTTAAACTATTGCTTAACTATTTTAAAGCGTGGTAACAACGGATATCAAAACCGAATTTGAGAAATAGCGCCATCTGTGACTTATACAAGGAACTCGTTTCAAGTTGATAACGTAGACTTTCCGCTGATTGCCACTAGATGGTGCGAGAAGTGAACTATGAACACTAAAAAATTAACAAAAATCATATTTTGCAAATTGAAAAATAGAATAATTTTATCAAATTAGTGTACTGTCATCGGTCCTCAATAATTCTACAAAGTTTGAACGAAATCTGGCCGTTTAAAGTGGGTCAAAATCGCGCCCAAAGAAGTCGGTTACAAACATACAAACATACAGGTGAAGCTAATAAAAAGCTAATAAAAAACAACGGATATCAAAACCGAATTTGTGGAATAGCGCCATCTGTGACTTATACAAGGAACTCGTTTCAAGTTGATAACGTAGACTTTCCGCTGATTGCCACTAGATGGTGCGAGAAGTGAACTATGAATCATTGTTTATATTTACATGTTTCACTAAAAAATTAACAAAATCATATTTTGCAAATTGAAAAATTTAATAATTTTATCAAATTAGTGTATTGTCATCGGTCCTCGATAAATCTACAAAGTTTGAACGAAATCTACCCGTTCAAAGTGGGTCAAAATCGCGCCCAAAGACGTCGGTTACAAATATACAAACATACAAGTGAAGCTAATAAAAAGCGTGTAAAAAATAAGTTTCTTCTCCAGTTATCCCCATGATGTTTTCATTACAATGGTATAACCGTGTGTAAATATTTTTGAATAGAATTTATCATTTTACCCAAAAGTAAGTACATTTTCTAAGCGTACTTGAATCAATATATATTGTCTTAATAAAGAGCCGTGCTTCAATCAAAGTTCACAAGAAAAAAAGAGGATATAAAATTACGTCGTCCTCAGAATCCGATAATGGTCGAACGTTAACTTTGTGAGAGAGATAGAGTCAATTACTTAGAAGCCTTTGTAACGTTCATTCAAGTGGCCATAATGTCCTAACGTAACTCGCTATTTAAATTCATATTTCATAGTAACTGTACACTTTTTCTTATTATATACAGATTCCCTTGTCATTTTTTATGTCCTTAATGGTGATTGGTCCTCTTCAGAGAATCCCAAATATTGTAAAAATACAATTTCGTGAAGATAGAATAAGTTGTTACTCTATCAGAGTCAAACTGTGGATTGGATTTTAATGAAATTTTTCTAATAATATAGCTGTCAAATCAAAATAAAATACATACATACATACACTTCACGCCAAATCCCTTGCGTGGTAGGCAGAGAGAACAGAGCGCCATAGGGCACGATTCTTACACGCCTCACTCGCTTCGTTGACTTTCATAACTCTTTTTATGCACGCGCGTCGGTTTTTGAGGCTCTTCACATCACCTTCCTCCAGAACACGTTCTATTTGGTCATGGAATGTGTGTCTTGGCCGTCCTCGACTCCTACATCCATCCGCTTTTGCATTGTATATCTGCTTAGTCAGTCTTGCATCAACCATTCTTTCTACATGTCCGAACCATCGGACATGTAGAAAGTAAATACTATGACTTACATATATGTACATTGGATTAATTAGCTAAGATATAATTATGAAATTCGAGTGAACATATGCATTCCAGGTTTTTATATTCGCTGAATTATATGGTTCATTGACTTATTTTAGTTAACAGCTTTTGTTTTGGCAGCACCAGGCGTTTCCGAAGTATCGAGTTCGAATTCGGCCTAACACTGAAAATATTCTTCAGAAAATATTCTAATATTATTCTTCAGAAAATATCGTCCGTATATACATATAGTAATAGGTCTTCCGCCTTTTACATTTGGGATTTAAAATACTTCGGCAAATTCGAGCATGATTTCCGCTGCCTATGAAAACTTCTGTACGAATCCCTTGGGAATATTTCACCATCAAGGAACACGATACATATATAAAATTCACTTTTCCTTAAGTCCATTCAAAAGTTAGAACATACCTGTGTTTGGGGAGTTTCTGGGATTTCTGTACAGTTGGATTTAACAACCTTTACGGGTAGCGAAACATTAAAGAGAATATACGTTAAACGTGTTCATATGTGTGCGTGACATGTTATGGCCCCCGGGGCAACCTTATCCAAAGACCAAATTAGACGCTTTAAAAGGTAAAAAGCATTTTTAAGGCCGCACTTACAAAGCTGTAAAGTTGTCCGACATCATTTAGATGAGCTAGACTGAGGCACTTTTGAAAGTTGTAACGATTTTTTGGTTCACTCTTCCCTTCGTTTGTATAATCTTCAGAAGAATGATTAAGTGCTTAATAACTAAATGCTTTTAGTTAAACTGACTTTTTATAATTTTTAGGCTAAAGCCATCTACTTATATTTGCATTTTGATGGGACCGATTTACTTTGTTTGAACACGCTAGTCTCAGCAAATTCATATCCCGTTATTTTTATTACGTAGTTCGTTTTTTGTAGTCTAACGTCTTAACACGTGAATCTGAGTTTGAAAAGTCCTGGGTTTGAATCTTCACATCGATGACATGTATGTAAAATGAGGAAAGTGGTTTGTATGTGTGAAAATTATCTATGAATCATAAATTGCGTCTAATATATCTTTATAAACTAGGAGAATGAGCAGCACCATTCTCTCTTGAAAAATCAAGACCTACTGCGATCGCCAATCCGCCTACCAAGCGTGGCGATTTTGGCAAAATCCCCCCTATTTTGGGGGAGGCCTACGTCCAACAGTTGACATCAAAAGGCTGGTGATGATGATATTGTTATATCTCAATGGGATTCACTACTACTTTCAATGTCTAAAATTTTATGTATTAATTGCATGAAATTAAAAAAACAATATACTTCTGTTTAATTAACAATCATTTATAAATAATAAATTCTACTTCATATTTTAAGGAATGTTTTATTTCACATTGGTATTGAATTCCTAAGAATCTATGTTTATAAAATATTCCTCTTGCTCAGTTTCATAGGAAAGTTTTATAAGTTTTAGAAGAAATCGAGAAAAACTTCTTAACAAAATATATTTTTCAAGATCTGAAGGAAAACTAATGGATTATTTTAGACCGCGTGGGTATTAAGAACCTTATGCAGTAGGTACATCGAACTCCTAAGAATCCTTATACTTCGTGCCAGATGAAGAGGAATTTGGGCTGTATTCAAGTCTTGGAATATTAGACTATTAAATGTCTTAGACTATTTTAAATGAAAACCCAATGATAACATAAACATAACATAACATAACTTCACGCCTTTTGTTACCCGAAGGTGTAGGCAGCGGCTGTTAAGCCTCGTCTCGCCGTTATGTTTACGTCCCAAATGGAATAGGTGGCGAACCTATTGCCATACCGGGCACAAAGTTTTTCAGTCATCGATATTTATCACACATAACTTCCGAAAACAATTTCGAAAAGTCATTGGTGTGAGCCAGTGTCTAGAATCGAACCCGGACCTCTGGATCTGAAGCCGTGTGCTCGACCACTGCGCCACCGAGACTTTAAAAACAATGATACTTGAGTATTTTTCTAGAAAACAGGTTATCAATACTTAACAGAAGTTCATTTATCAATAAATTCATGTAAGTGTTACTATTGTTGATCAATTCCATCCTTTCTATAACTAGTTTGCATGGTTATGAGAATTATCTATGCCAACTATTACACGGACCAGATATTTTATTTAGCGAATAATGAACGTGAAAAGAGTTGAAAATTCCAGAATCATTAAGCAGATATCCAGTGTAAAAATGGAAAGAGTCGAAGAAGTCACGACAAATTTTTCCGATATTGCGTAGTGCGTAGCGCATGCTCATGACAACCAATACTTTCTACTTACCTCGCAAATGACTTGGCTTGAAGGTTGTCTTGCTGTTGATAAAAAATACATTAAACTTGGCAACTAATCATAGAAAACACCACCATAAGAATATGGTGTACCTAAAACATTTATAAGCAAAACACATAACTCATTTTAGTGGGCACATAAGAATTAACACTTAATAAATCGTAAAAGCTGTTGGTGAAAGGGCAACAACATTACTGAAACATTAAAAGCATTCTTCGAGTTCCAGCCGTGCCCTTGTTTACACTTGTAAACTAACTCAAAGGAATTATATTCAACAAGGAGGAGAGCGGTGTTTTGTTCAATACCAAGTTTTATATACGATTTGATGAATTAATAGTTATTAAATTAATTTTATCACACAATTAATCTATTGAGATTTCACGTGTTTTGTCTTCTGGGGATTCTGCAGAACCAATTTTAATAAAAAATGGCATTAAATATTAAAATTTGTAATTTTTGTGCAAGGTTCTGACTGCTGCCATATTCTGTCTGGAGCTATTGAAGATATAATAGATTAATTATTTATTTATCGAATTATCTTGAAAATAATTTGTCGTGTAAGTCCTTTGCTTAGTTCTTCTACTGATATATATGCTCAGAATTAAGCTGCGTATTGGTAACAGCATCTATCTACTTGATTCAGCTGGTCAAGTCTTGACAATAATTGTTGAATTAAATTTAATCATAAGCTTCATGTGTATATCTTATTATCAAAATATTTTTTAAAGTAGATATGTGTATGAAATCCTAAAATAATTTGGACAGACCCTACTATGAAATATAAATACACACATTCAGTCGTATTTTAACAACGTATTCATTCCTGAATATTTCGGGGAAAACCAATCCCCATCGCCCAACCCCCTGACCGATGCCCACCACCTTGTATAGAGAACAACAAAGATTCTGATGCCATAGATCAATATTTGACCACAATGTTAACAATATACTTGTCCAGGTCACGTTCACGAATCTATTAATAATTGGATTCCATTAATTCTTCTAGAATATAACCTTTGTCGTTCGTAACCTACTATACTACTTTTATATTAATTTGAATGATATATCCCCTCAGACATTGTAATATAATATATAGCTTTTAACAGTAGGTACTTATCTATCAACATATGAATGCTTTAAATAATAGTACGCATTAGCAGCGTCCCCTTCATCAATTCAAGGTAGGGTCGACACAAATATATCCATCTCTTTTTCTGTCTTCCTCTACCATTTCTATCTGCATTCATTCTCATCACTCTTCTAACATGACTTTCTTCCATCCTCACAACTTACCTATGTATACCACGTTAATCTAACCAGTAACAACTAAAAGAAATATTTGGTTCCACGGCTCCAATCTAAACTGCAGTATGCGCACGGAGTATAGAAAGAAATACAGGAGTCCGAACGAATGGTGTCTACTCTGTTTAGGGGAAAGAATTATCGCCGGTAGGGGACGCCATCCTAAGAGAAATCCTCGTTCAAATCCTTACGCGGGAGGTGTTGTCGCCATTGATATCTCTGTTATATCTAATGCTAAACGCGACGTATGTACGTAAACATCGAAATGTGTCTAAAATTATAGCGCAGCCACTGGCGAAAAAGAGAACTAAGATCTCAGTTTATTGTGTACAATAATATTATGGAGAAGTATAGACCGTTCGGACTCCTGTATTTCTATACTTTGTGAGTATGGAAATACGATTCGAGTGACGACCTATGGAGCAGTTACCTGGCCAATAAGGCGAGGTAACTGCTGCGTAGGTATATGTCGCCGAAACTGATCCAATGAAATTAGTTATAATCATTTTAAATTTTAATTTCAATGAGGCATCAATAAAGTTATTTTATACATAGTCGCTAAGTAAATAGTGTCGCTACATAATTTAAATATAATATAAATAGAGTTCGCGCCTTTCTACACGTTATTGCCAGTTGATTGCGTTATAGGGGCGAAATCCCTCGAGGGTTAATGGTCAGTGTAATTATGAACCACGTAACTCCATCACGCTAAACTTTAATATACAATGTTATAAGTTAATAAATTCAAGGTTTTTCGTACAATTGAGATACAAGCCGTACCTAGGTATATTTGTACGAAGCCTATAGCCTTCTCCAAAGTAGTTGGATTTATCTTGGTTGCTTTATATATATACTAACACTATGAAATAAATACTAACTTATGAAGTACAAGTCATGGTCATGTTCAATGAACATGTCGTGCCCGGACCGATAGGCGTCGAAGGGTCAGTTCTCGAAGTCGTAAACAAATAAATCTACCTAGGCCAAACCATCCAGTTAGGTAGACGAAACTTCGAGAAGGAGGCCGACAGGAGGATTCAGCTGGGTTGGCCTGCATTCGGCAAACTGCGTCGAGTTTTCGGCTCGCCTATACCGCAATGCCTAAAGACCAAAGTCTTTGACCAGTGCGTGCTACCAGTAATGACCTACGGTGCCGAAACGTGGACACTTACGGTGGGGCTGGTCCACAAATTTAAAGTCGCTCAGCGAGCTATGGAGCGAGCTATGCTCGGAGTATCTCTGAAAGATAGACTCAGGAATGAGTATATCCGCCAGAGAACGTGAGTAACCGACATAGATCGCAGAATAAGCTCGCTGAAGTGGCAATGGGCTGGTCATGTCTGCCGAAGGACCGATGGTAGATGGAGTAAGAAGGTCATGGAGTGGAGACCGCGTCTTGGTAAACGTAGCGTAGGACGCCCACCAGCCCGATGGTCAGACGACCTCAGAAAGGCTGCTGGTAGAGACTGGATGTGGAAGGCAGAGAATCTGATGTTGTTGCGCAAATTGGGAGAGGCCTATGTCCAGCAATGGACTGCAATTGGCTGATGATGATGATGAAGTACAAGTTCCATGCAAAAGGAATCTAAACTCATGAAACGTTAATTTTTGACGGAAATGTGCAATATAGTATGTATACATATGTATTCCGATACAATTAAAGGGAATATTCCTTACACATTGTATTGTAAACCAATTTCTTTAATAGCTCGCCACTAGTTTTCAACTTATTGATGGATACACAAACTTAAGAATTAACAATAAAAATAGTAAATTGGAAATTAGTCTTCTACATTTTTTTAGTGATTTCAGAGGTATAGGGGTTCTACTCCAATCACATTCTGGGAATCTTTCCAAAAGATACGTGTGAGAAATATCGAATCAAAAAGCTTTATAAAATAAAAACGAATATTAAAATTAAAATGATTCTGTATTAGATATCTTCCCTAATGCAGATATTAAATTGGCGAGGCTGAAAATACAAATTTAAAGAGGATTAATATTGGACTAATTTCGCGAACGGAGGTGAGAGAGAGGTGGCAAAATTTCCAAAGGGAATTAAAATTTTCATGAGGATGATACACACTCAATACAAAATGAAGAACTCTGTTTATTGTTTGAAGCGTGAATCTCTTTGAATAGGAATTAGTAAATTAACTGGTTGAAGATATTAATTAAGTATTTTTTCAGATACTGCTCTTGCCGAATGAAAAGTTGCATTAGCCACCTTACGTCAACCAAGCCAACCCATTCATGCAACGGACTGCTTTGATCTGCCACTTTTTATACCCTTCCATAGCGTTTTTTTCCCTTCAATTTCTCGATTTCACAAGCCAGACCAGAAAAATGATGGCAAGGGTCTCCGGTGAAATGCTCATGTTTTATAAAATCTTTGATTTTTAATTTCTAATATCAATACAACAAAAAAACACAGATGCATACATGCAGATGGAACGGGGAAAATTTCACTCAAATCAAATAACTCTTTTTCCAATATGTAAATAGAGATCAATTAAATAAGGCTTCCATTGTCACAGCAAAGCTTGTTAAATATCGATTCAAAATGGTGGCTATATACTATATTTGAACTTCCCGCTGACCAGGCCGGCCAGTTTGTACATATTTAATGAAGAGAACTTCTGTCTCTCCTACAAACCGCAATAGATTTATAAAATGAATGGTAGCAAAATAATTATATGATTCCCAATCGTAAAAGCTGTCATAGTATCCATAATCCATCCATGTCTATCTATACAACATTCGTCTATGGTAAACTCTCCATCAGGCTTTTCCAGGTTCATTAGCTCTACTAATAGTAATACCTTGTAATAGTAATATGAAATACTCAGGATATAGATTTTTGTATTAAGATCAGATCATAAATTAATAATGAACTGATATTGATAAAAAAAATCTTTTTCCTCTCATCCTTACTAGGTAATAATTATCATTTATTTAATTACAGGCGCAGCAGATAAAGAGGCTGATGAGGAAGAAGGTAAGGCGGGCGGTGCTGCTCCGTCAGAAGGTACAGAGGAGGAACCGGAACAGGGAAAGCATATCTTGCCATTGTCTACACAGCCTGTTGTGTAAGTTTTAGCTTAAACGATATTAGTCATGATTTCTGTACAGAATCTAGTGCTCCTACTGAATAACCCTTAACTACTACTTACTACTAACTATTCGTTATTCTAACAATCCTTTATCTGCCATTTGTAGTCAGTCTATAATAGTGACTCTTCCTGTATAGTCTAAGAGGCCATCTCTCACGTCACAGTTTATTGATTTACCATCAACACTTGGAGAAGTAGAGTCATTTTATTGTAGGTTAACCATCCCACCCAGGTTCTCATGCACAAGTTTTTAACCTTTTTGCGTTTCTTTATATAAAATTCTTTCGTTAAACCAACGTGATAAATTTGGGGATTATTTCACAATAATTGTTTTTCCTTGTTACAGTGAGGTGTCTGCCAGCCAACAAGATTTTTTTAAAATGCTAGATGACAAAATTGATAAGGTATCTCTTGCTAAACCGTAATCCTTAGTTTGAGGAAAATATTTAAAATTATTCCATCGGTTTGACATTTTTTATTCTTTTTTTGTTGTAGGGCAGAGACTATGATTCATCTAGTGAAACTGAAATTCGCATGGAAACAGAAAGACGAAAAATTCTCATCGAACAATGGCGTTCAGCGTCACAATCAACACATTCCTCATTTTCACAGCCCAGTCCACCTACACCAGCTAGACGAAGGGTCCCAAGGCCTATTCCGCCACCACCAGAACGCCAGAGTAGTCCTGGATCAGGTAGAAGATGCTACAGACAGCAACATATCCCAGATGGTATGTCACCACCACCACGCAGAGCTCACAGCGCACAATCTCACCATCCGCCTGAACCACGACAAACCAATGGTGATAATTGGCAAGATCCTTCCAAATCTCCAGTTAAAAGACCACAAAGTGCTGGTGCAAGTTGGAAAAATAACCCCAAAGTAACGCCTTACAATCAAAAGTCTAAAAGAAACGAAACGAGTGAAACGAGAGGTAACCACAAAGAGGCAGAAACAACAGAAGGCCCAGACGTATCTCAAATAACATTTAATCCTACATTCCAAACACACAGTCCAGCTCATTCCGCTAAGTGTCAGCAACCATATATAGCACAAATTATCAGCTATCCAATGTCACAACAAGTGACTCCGCCGTCACCACCAAAATATATTGCACCGCCTGAAGAGTACCAAGATCCACAGAACAACGTTGTTGACAATGGAAAACATCCTACTCAAAGACAGGCCACGGCGCCGCCAGTAACTCAAGCAAATGCTCAACCCCACATCTATTACATACATGGTAACGGTTCGGCGGCCATGGCTCAAGAGCTGGCACAACAACGGCAGCAGACTGCCATACACTTACAGCAATATGTGGCAATGAAGCAGGCGCAACAACAAATGATGACATATCTACAAAGGAGTCCTCATACTGTATTTCCTAACATTTATGATACTCCAAATCCACCTGCTAATAGAATGTATGAAGGAGAAGAATTCTCTGGGCAGTATGGCCATCATCCTGCGTTGAGACCTCATAGCGCGCCTCCACCTGTAGGAGTGGTGCGCCCTATGCCTGTAGCGCCCGGTTTTAATCCTATGCCCGATGGAACACATATGGTGCAAATGCCTATGTGGACTCATATGCCTCCGGTAGTCTCAACAATGGGTCCATGGGTGCCAGGTCAAGTTCCCGCTGAAATGCAATACTATCCCCAGGCAACGCAATTTATTCCCATGTACCGAGCAAATTCGGCAGGATCAGCAGGAACTTTAACGAGATACCAAAAGAAAGATTCGAGTGACAGTGAAGTGAAGAATAATGTGTGCCAAAGCATTAATCTAGTCAGACAAAAGCCAATAGGTCAGATTGTGTCCATTCCTGGACAGGAGTTGACAGTTTGTAATAACATCAGCGAAAGTCCCAGTCCAGCATCAGTGAGCACTGACAGTGGTGTTTCACCTGGGAATAGTGTACCGAGTTCTAAAAATTCCGTTTTCAATCCTCCATCGGGCGCGAGCGAAACTTTCAACTTAGAAAATAGGAGTAAAAAAAATAAACCTGTACAACAACCTAGATCTCTTAAAAACTCAAAAAGTCTAGACTCTTAGTAAAAGTTTGTAATTATATATATATGTAGATTTTCTAAGTGTATGTAGGAATATAGACTACTATAATATAACTATTTTAAAATGTAAGTCATAGTAAAGTTAGATTCCAAAGTGCTTATTGTGAAATATGTATATGACTTGAGATATTTTCTTTTGCATATATAAAAATCTAGATAAATCTATTAAAAAAAATCTAATATCAATTTCATAAATATGACACTTCGTGTATAAGTAATTCAGCCGAGACTATTGAAGAATCTTGGAGTTTGAAATAGAAAACTTTTAACACAACTTTAAAAAGTGAATAATTCCACTCAAAGAAATTTCCAAATACTAAAAATTGAATAAAATCGTTGCAGTAATACCATTTTTTATATATTGCCGTTAAAATCGTATAAAAAGTAGACGATAACATAAGTGTAAAAATTCTTGACTTTTGAAAACGGATACTGTTATATCTTCTTCAGTCTATTTAATTATTGGAGCTTGAGTCTGGAGTGTCTGAGTTACACCTACACCAATTTTGTGTAGGAACACATAAGAGGGATCGTTGATCGAGGGTATTTTCTATTAAATCTTATTTTACTTGACATCGTTTCACAATATAGAAGAATCAATAAACTTAAGACCATTATTCTGAATCTCAACCGCTGATAACGTGGTCTCACGATACTAGCTGGTATAGCTTTATAAATACATTGAAAAAAATCGTTATTTGTCTTCAAAGTAAAGCAAACATTTATTATGATAACACTGATCATGCAGATATCCATCATGCAATTCATATGAATATATTTTAAGATGAATTAATGGTCCCGCTCAATAATATATTATGAAAATATAATACGTGGTATTTTTATCTATTCAAGGCCTGAAAAGTTGGAATACGATATAAAAGAAAATATTCATAAATTTAGGCTGTGCCTTATGTGGGTGTGTTAATGCGACCGCGAAACGCAATTAGTCTAGCATTTTTGCGCGAAATTAATCTTGCAAAATTTGCGCAAATTAATACTTTATTTAAACAGTTTACAATTTTAATTTAGCAATGTCCTGTAATAATTGGTATTCGAAATAAATAATCATCTAAAACAAAAGTGACTAGAAATGAACTAGAACTAGTAATAAAGTAATGAACTAGAAGTATTTATTTACTTAAGGCTATGACAAAATTGTCATGGCAATAAGTAATAACTGCTCCTGCCTGGCTCTGATTTGCGTATGATCGCATCGCTATTTGCATCACTTTGAAAGCCCATGTAAGGCATGGCCTTATACAGCCCAACAGTATTGACGAAGTTATCAATTGTGAGTCAGAAAGAAAGAAACTTAACTTATAATTTTATGTTACAAATAATAATTATGTTTTAGAAATTAAAGACGGGTAATGAAATTAAATTATTGATTTACTAAATATATAAAAATCTAAATGTACTTTTGGATAAAGACATGTAAAATGGTACACATCTGAGTGCCGAAATGCATTTTAAAAATTATTCAATAATAACAGTAAAATACCCATTTTTGTTTCATTTTGCATTTTAATAAATGATATTTTTTATAGGTTGCCTTACCACGTACGTCTTGTGTGTCATTGAGCAGAGTCGTGATTAGAAGCCGAGACTACCGATTCAGAAGTGTGATCCAAAGATGAGGAGCCATCAAGACGACAAATAAATTAATATAGCATAACTTTATGCCTTTTTCTACCCAAACATGCTACGTCCCAAAATGGAATAAGTTGATAACCTATTGCCATATTATTGGCACGAAGTTATCAGTCATCGATATTTATCACACATGATTTCCGAAAAGAATTCCGAAAAATCATTGGCGTGAGTCCGGAATCGAACCCGCGACTTGTGATTCAGAAGCGGCGAACTCGACCACTGGACCCCCAAGGCTGCAATTATTCTGCAAATTAACGACTACCTGATTACCTGATACGTTCCATATGTACAGTAAATATAACGAACCATAAAATCTGTTAATTGTATGGTTAACAAATATATCAATATCTATTAATATTCATTAAAATTAATTGTTGAGATTTCACAGCTGATACTGATACTTCTTGTTTGATAGAGTCCGCAATCGGGCACACTGGTCAAGCCGGCCTATTCGTCCCTTTATGAATGGTCCAGCTCGACCGGTGAAATACCACGACATAAGCCATCTTCGTCGGTTATGTGAGAGATAATCGACGAAGATGGCTTATGACAAGTTTTATTTAACGAGAGCGGTGTATCAAAGCCTTCCCCTCTGTTCCTATCCACATACCTCCCTTATCCTATTTAAAAATTACCAAAAGACCCGTGCATGGGCGGCGGTAGCCCATTCCCACAAAATAAAACCAAAAAAAAAAAAAGCGCCAAACGTGTGACGTCTTAGACTATAAGTAATAGTCTGTAATCAAGTATAACTATAATAAATAATAATACATTGGCTGTAATAATATTACAGGATATGGTACAGTTCTCACGATACTGTTGTTAAATTATTTACAATTTAAATTACAGCTACTGGTAATGTCCATTTTGGCATATACTTAATTGTTCATCATCTATTCATATATATAAATAAATAACATAACATAACTTCACGCTTTTTCTACCCGAAGGTGTAGGCAGCGGCTGCTAGGCCTCGTCTCGCCGTCATGTTGACGTCCCAACTGAAATAGGTGGCTAACCTATTACTATACCGGGCACAAAGTTTTCAGTCATCGATATTTATCACATATAACATCCGAAAATAATTTCAAAAAGTCATTGGTGTGAGCCAGGATTCGAACCCGCGGCTTCTAGATTCAGAAGCGTGGTGCTCGAACACTGGACCTACGATACCGTATGAATAATTGAATTTTCTCGTTGTAATATTAAAATACCCTTTTTTATTAAATACATTTTTTTTATGGGATAGGAGGGCACGTTTCACCTGATGGTAAGCAACCAACGCCGCCCATGGACACCAGCAACACATACTTGTGTTACTGTTGCGTTGCCTACCTTTAAGGGATAGGGGATAGGGAAGGATGGGGAAGGGGGGTGGGCCTCCGGGTGCCTTTCTCACCGAACGAAACACGGCATGAACCACTTTACGTCGATCTGCGGTCGGTCGAGCCCGCCCATTCACGCAGCAGACTGCTTGGCTCTACCACTGTTACTCATACATATATGAGTATATATTAGGTCGGGGAAAAAGTCTTTTCGCATAACGTAGGTATAAACTTATTATAAAATTTCTTTGACTGTACTATTTGTGTCTGGCTGGTTTTGGTAACATTAAAAAGGTTACATTATAAAGAAAAGAAAAAAATAAAAAAAAAGTTGTTTCCCGCTATTTTTCATTTGTTTTTCTCTCCGTAAAAATGAGTGAATCTAATGAAGAAATTTGATACATTTTAAAATTTTATTATAAAAAAGGCAAAAATGCAACTCAAGCAGTGAAAAATATTTGTGATGTTTATGGACCTAATGCAGTGTCAGTAAGAGTAGCACAAATTTGGTTCAAACGTTTTCAGTCCGGAAATTTTGATGTTAAAGATGCACCTCGCTCTGGTCGCCCTGTTACGAATAAAATGGACGCCATTTTTGAAAGAGTGGAGCAAGATCGGCATATTAGTAGTTACGATGTAGCTGAAGAACTGGGAATTGACCACAAAACAGTTTTGACCCATTTGAAGAAAGCTGGTTATACAAAAAAGCTCGATATTTGGGTGCCACACGAGCTCACTCAAAGAAACTTAATGAACTTAATTTGCGATTCATTATTGAGACGTAATGAAACCGAGCCGTTTTTGAAGAGATTGATAACTGGCGATGAAAAGTGGATCACGTACGACAAGAACGTGCGAAAAAGGTCGTGGTCGAAAGTTGGCCAGGCTTCACAGACTGTGGCCAAACCTGGCCTAACACGAAATAAGGTGATGCTGTGTGTATGGTGGGATTGGAAGGGCATTGTTCATTATGAGCTTTTACCGTCCGGCAAAACCATCGATTCTGATCTTTACTGCCAGCAACTGATGAGATTAAAGGAAGCAGTCGAGAGAAAACGGCCGGAATTGATCAACAGGAAGGGTGTGGTCTTTCACCACGATAACGCTAGACCACACACATCTTTAGCCACTCAGCAAAAATTAAGAGAGTTCGACTGGGAGGTCCTAGTGCATCCACCATATAGCCCTGACCTTGCGCCTTCAGATTTTCACCTGTTTCGGTCTCTTCAGAATTCTTTAGGTTCTGTAAGGTTGACCTCAAGAGAGGACTGCCAAAACTATTTGTCCCGTTTTTTTGATCAGAAGTCCCAAAGTTTCTACAGTAACGGGATAATGGGTAACACCTTTTAATTATCAGCTCTGAAATAATTGTTACAGAACTTTCATTAGCAGTTAAGTATGGCACCAGAACTAAATATTCGGTTGGAAAAAAAAACCTAATACGGAAAAAAAATGTTAAATCCAATTGAATTACTGGTTGCATAAACTTTTGCATTCTGTCTGGCCTCTGTTGGGGGTCAATGAACTTTCACCCTCACGGTGACGGGACTGTGGAGCGATTTAACTGGTAAGTTTGCTCGACTAAACTGAATACTTACTGGGTAGTAGGTGGCAGATGCATATGTACACAGCTTATTTCACTTTTGTTAATATTAGCTATAAGATTTAGTACGACTGAAGGCTGATAATATTATATGTTATTACTAGCAAACCGCGCGAACTTCGTACCGCCATATTTTATACATTTTCCACTAAAAAGATTAATGCCGCGATCATATTAATACCTCAAAGCTTTCCTCATAAATGGACTATCTAACACTATTTTTTTTCAATTCAAGTTCCGGACATACATACATAACTTCACGCCAGATCCCTTGCGGGGTAGGTAGAGAGTACAAAGCGCCATAAGGCACGATTATTACACACCTTACTTGCTTAGCTGTTGATATTAGCGACCAACAACCTAGAAATGACGAAAATAATAGCAGTTAAAATAATAATCAGTTACCTGTATGAATGGGCCAGCTCAACCGGTGAAATACCACCACCTCTCAGAAGATCGACGTAAAGTGGCTCATGCCGCGTTTCGTTCGGTGAGAGAGGTACCCGAGAGGAATACCTTCCTATCCTACACAATTTAAAGGTTGGCAACGCAACTGTAACACTATAATTATGTGTTGCAGGTGTCCATGGGCGGCGTAGGTCATTTTACATCAGGTGACAGATAAGATAAGATAAGATAACTCTTTATTTACACCTAATAAATTACAAAAAAAGGAAAAACATACAAATAAGACAAGGATAAACACAATATTAAGGTATAAATGGCGGCCTTATCGCTAAAAGCAATTTCTTCCAGGCAACCTGTGGAAGTACAATAGTGCCTAAAGAAAACGGGTAATTTAGGTGTATATATATATATAAGTAATGGTATAACAAAATTACAATTTAAATATATATATATATATATAATAAATACATATAAATAAGATAAATAATAATATAATATAAAATGAATATATTAAATAATAATTCAAAAGTAATACTAGTAATAGTGGTAATAGTAACTACAGATATACATATCAAATATATAAACAGAAATGGACTACTGTAACGTGTGATAGTGATGCGTTAGAAGTGCTTTGAATGTAGTTAATGACTTCGCTGTTCTAATTTCCACCGGTAGAGCATTCCACAGTAGAACTGCCTGGACAGAAAAAGATTGTCCATAAAAATGTGTGGAATGCATTGGGACTAACAATCTGAAATTTTCCGATGACCTCAGATATTTCGAATGTGTGTCATTAAGAAACTGAAAACGTTCCTTGAGATACTTAGGGGTGTTTGGATTAAATAAAACGTTATATAATAACGTGAGGACATGAGTATTCCGGCGAAAACGAATAGGAAGCCACTTGAGCTTTTTTCGAAACTCAGAGACGTGATCATATTTGCGAAGACCAAATATAAATCTAATACAGAAATTTTGAAGTCGCTCAAGTTTGTCTAGCTGGGCTTCAGTGAGATTCAGATAGCTGGCATCGGCATAATCGAGGATAGGAAGAAGAAGAGATTGCGCGAGTGCAAGTTTAGTGGCAGTAGGCAAAAAGTTATGTAACCTTCGTAAGGACCCCGCAGAAGCAAACAGTTTGCGGCTCACTTCTTGTAGTTGAGGACCCCAGGATAATGTGCTGTCAATATAGATCCCCAAATTCTTAACTTTAGTTGATATTGGAAGGTTAGTTCCGTTCAGACAAACCTGTGGCAAGAGTGAATAATTTACTCTAGCCATCATTCTGGAGCTGCCGACAACAATAACCTGAGTCTTCGACGGGTTAATACTGAGGCCATAATCAAGACTCCACTGGCATATTCGGTCCAAATCTAAATTCATAGAGCTAAACGCCTGCCATATTTTGTCAGGAGGAGCTTGCGTATAAATCTGCAAATCATCAGCGTAAAGATGGTAGGTAGAAGTTAGATTTTTGGAGATAGAATTAATAAAAATAGCGAAGAGAAGCGGTGAAAGAACGCCACCCTGTGGTACACCAGCAGTCGTACTAGTCCAGTCAGAGTATTTGTCTTCAAGACGGATACGTTGCCGGCGTCCAAACAGGTAACTATGGAACCATGCAATTGCTGTTGGAGATATGTTAAGAGAGCGAAGTATACCCAGCAGGACATGGAAATCGACGGTATTGAAAGCATTGCTAAAATCGAGTAGGGATAAGACCGTAAGATTTCCATGATCCATGCCCAAGCGAATATCATCGGTGATGTTCACTAAAGCGGAAACGGTGCTGTGGCCAGCGCGGAAACCGGATTGGAAGGGGTTTAGGAGATTATTTTGATTTAAGAAAAAACTAAGTTGGGAATGGACTAAGCGTTCTAGTACTTTAGAAAGAAATGGGAGTATAGAAATGGGTCGGTAGTCAGCATAGGATAAAGGACGAGTTTTTTTCGGGAGCGGGATAATTTGAGCTTCTTTCCAAATAGTTGGAAAGAAACCGGAGGAAATGGAGTAATTGAGTATGTGACAAATGATGGGTAGGACCTGGTCAAGGATGGGAGTAATCATGTTGCGACTGACACAGTCGTTTCTAACCGCATTAGACGATATCGAAAGTAAACTCTTCTTAACATCACAAGCAGCAAATTGTGAGAAATCAAATTGTGAGTAATCAGGGGTTGGAAGTGATGAAAGATATTTAAGTGTTTTAGTTTTCGTGGTCCTATCAAAGTTGGACGAAGAAGAGAAGTGTTGATTTAGAGAATTTATATTAAGATCCGTAGGAGTAGCATCTTTATGTGCCCTTCCAACACCTAGAGATTTTAAAAACTTCCAGACTTTGGCTGGATCTCCATTTTCGACGGAGGCGTGGATATGTTGGCGTTGTGACAGGCCCGCTCGTTTGCCCTCCTATCGCATAAAACAAATAGATCAAATTCTAATCTATGTATCTAAATAGACACGGGGTCACAGATGTTACATGTTCACATCACCAATTAATTATTGCAATATAAAAATACCCCAAAAGACGATTAAATACTACAAATTCATTAGGACAAAAAGAAACAAAAAAATCTATTTAAAAAAAATTACCTGCCAGCTATGAGCGAGGCTCATGACCGAGTCCGGCGGGACTCCCGATCCCGATATGTGCGCGGAATATTTGCCTATGAAACGAATACTTACATTTTGTATTTTGCGATATCTTTTTAATTAAATGTCCGAATTGAATTAGTCAAAAAGTTCTAGAAAGGTACTGAATCTATCTTTATATTGAAGTAATTTATTTTGAGGAGAGTTAATACCAAGGTACAAAATAAAGAACTTTTAAAACGGCTCATTATAGTCTTTTTTAAAAATTCAAAAAACACTTATTGTGCAATAACTACAATAATTAGACATATAGCGTCGCTGACTTTTTTGTCGACAATTATATGTTCTGTGAAAGGTTAGTACAATGTTTTGTTCTATGATCCATAGCTTTTGCAGCGTTCGCGATGTAAGAATTTTTTTCGGGTTTTTTCTTACACCTTGGGTTACATTATTGGAATTATAGTAAGGATCCCTAATTTATTTGAAAATATAATATAGCCTAAAGCCTTCCTCGATAAATGGACTATACACCACTAAAAGAATTTTTGAAATCGGACCGGTGGTTTCTGAGATTAGCGCGTTAAAACAAACAAACAAACAAACTCTTCCGCTTTATAATCTTATATTATAAAGCGGAAGAGTTTGTTTGTTTGTTTGTATATAGATTTAAAAAAAAACTGGTATTAATCGTATATGGCTTATTGCTAAGATACTTCTGCGTATAAATAAAGAAATATCTTCTTGTGTCGAAATATTTATTAGACCTTCGCAATACGCGCGTTAAATTTCAGTGTCTTGAAATAATAACCAAATTTAGTCCTTACTTTCACAGTTTATGCGTCACTGAAAGAATTATTTCTCTTTGTACCGATACAAACAAAAAAATAATTTTTATTTATCTAATGTCTAAAATTATATAATCTAATTAATACGTAATGCTTTCAAGAATATATTTAACGATAAAAACTCGAAAATTATATTAGGGGGTTGCAGTTCGTTGGATGAATGGGCAGCACATCCAGTGCAATACCAAACCTCTCAGAATATCAACGTAAATGGGCTCAGGCCTCCCTCCCCGACTGCTCCCTACACCATCTTAAAAGACGCAACACGACTGCGACCCTATCAGTGCTGCTCGTTTGTTCATTTCCCACAAGATATTAAATTAATATAATGTGTTTAAAAGGTTGTACGACATTATTTTCCTAATTGTGCAAAATTGACTAGCAAAAATCTAGACAAGTATAGTGGCCTAGTACTATCTGAACGCTCCTATTAAAATACAGTACGAGAACGGCAGTTGACGTCTTACGCGCGTAGGCTTATAGTCGACGCACAAATCAAATATTAATATGAAGGTATCGTGTATGATTATATTTACAAGTATATCTTCACGACGACGTCGTCGTGAAGATATACTTCAAAAGGCGATGGAAACTTCTGGAAAAAATAAATCTGAATAAAATCATTATAATTATTATTAGGAACTAGCACTGCCTGTATCACCACGCAACGGTGGGGACGCCTGTCGGCGGTACAGCGTAATACACTCAGTGTTTGAGCTTCATTTCTGTAGTGATAGATGGCGTTATTCTTTTTTTTTCTTATTGTTTTTAAAATAAAAAGTAAGGGAACCATAGATATAAGATTATTAGATTGGCAAATCTATTATTCTTATATCTATTACTTACTTTTACACAACATTTTAGTCACCCAAACAACGAGACTAAAAATGGGTTGTTGATGTGTGAGTGACTTATCAATGTGTGTGTAAAAAGCGCTTCACAGTGTCAACTTTTACATAGTTAATGTTCACGTGTTGAAATGTAAATATCCTAAAAATCTAATATAAAATGGTTGCGCTGTCAGTGATGAATATTAGTATATTTTTGCTGACATGTGCCATCTATTATAGTCTGTGCTAAATCTATGAAGGTAAATAACTAACTCTTTATTGGTAAAACTATTGTAAATCTATTACTCCATAGCCTCACTGACGTATATCACATGACACCACAACAAGTTCAACCGATCTGTGTAGCGACATCGACGGGGTTTCCATAAAACAATTTATAAACTTAGTTTTACTTTATATATACCATTTTCGTACTATTCTACACCTATGTTTAAATAGTTTGCTACACATTTCAAATTCATTTTTATCCTTCATCATTTTTTATTATAATATAATTTTATAGATTAATTCTAATACTGCAGTATAATTCCGAAATAGTAAAAATAGGTACTGGGCATGTTTAAATTTTCCAATTTCTAAACAGATAGAATTAGTTACAAGTTCTATATTTAACTTTATTTTGTTATGGATTTTTCTCGAAAGAACATGTCACCCGCATACACATACATACATAACTTCACACCAAGTCACTTTCGGGGTAGACAGAGAGAACATAGGCAGCCATAAGGCACGATTCTAACACACCTCACTCGCTTCTTTGACTTTAATAACTCTGTTCATGCACGCGCGTCGATTTTTGAAGCTCCTAACATCTCCTTTCGTTTCGTTCAGTTCGTTTGGTCCTTAGGAGCCTGTTTGTTGATGAATCAAATATTAAGATAACTTGATTTTATCGGTTTACTTGCATTTAACATAACTTCACGCCTTTTGTTACCGGAAGGTGTAGGCAGCGGCTGTTAAGCCTCGTCTCGCCGTTATGTTTACGTCCCAAATGGAATAGGTGGCGAACCTATTGCCATACCGGGCACAAAGTTTTTCAGTCATCGATATTTATCACACTTAACTTCCGAAAACAATTTCGATAAGTCATTGGTGTGAGCCAGTGTCACTTGCATTTAATTGCATTTCATTTAAAGTTACTTGCATTTAATTCTTGAAAATGTGATTGATCTCTTTGGTTTTGCAACGAACATTACTTATTCCTAACATTCAGTTAAGGTTCTATCAATAATCTATGGATATTTCGCCTGAAGTCGCCGCCCAAGCTGTGGCACTTATCCAGGCCGGACACAGCCAAAGATATGTGACAACTTAATTTAAGTCGATCTGCAGTCCGCAATGTTTATCGGAGGTACCTAGAGACTGGCAGCTTTGTTCGTCGCCAAGGAAGGCCACGATTTTGGATCACAACTGAAAGGCAAGATCGATTCATCGTGACAACCACCTTGAGAAATCATCACCTCCATTGAGATACAAAACCAACTTCGCGACTTCCACGGAGTATCTGTGAACGCTCGAACTGTTCAGAGAAGGTTAAAAGAACGCGATTGACTACCACCCAAGCCAGCTAATGGCCCCAAACTAACACGAGCCCACCGAACAGCGCGCCATCATTTCGTACGTACTTATTTAAATTGGACTCAGCAGCATTGGAGTCGTGTACTCCTTTCTGATGAGTCTAAAATTGTATTACATATCAATGATTGAAGGAAGGTCTACTGTTGAGGTCGTTGCCGATAGCAGAATAAAACGCTGGTGGACTGTATTATTATAGGTATTATTCAGAAGTTATTTTACAGAGATAGTCGCGATTGAGGAAGAAAATATGATGTGCGAGCGCAGGCTACCGCTCATATGTATCCTAGCTGACTGAATGGACGTTGAATGTAGGTGCGCGGAGAACAGCTGATGCCCCCTCACTCCGCGCGGCCGCCGCCGTCGTCCAGTTGCTCGGTCGAGTCGCGAACGATCCGACATACTCCCCCGGTTGAAGTGTCTTCAAAAGAATGTACTGGAAGAGGGCATATATTATTAAAGGCTCGTCGAATGACACCCTTGCGTGTACGAATATCGGCAACCCTTGCGATGCCATCTCTGCCGGGCAGTGTGCGGATGATTCGTCCTAGAAGCCACATGAAAGGCGGCAATCCCTTGTCTTTGATGACAACAAGAGTTCCTTCCTTGAGCTCCCCTGAAGAACGACGCCATTTAGTCTTCTCTTGCAGCCATAAAATATACTCATGAGAGAAGCGAGTCCAGAAGTGTTGCTTAAGAAGCTCTATGCGACGAAACCGTTGCAAATTGGTAACGTTGAGGCTCTTAATTTCTGGATGTGGCAGCACGATTAATGATCGCCCAATAAGAAAGTGAGCAGGTGTTAATGGAGTAAGGTCTGTAGGATCACTGGATAAGGGAGTTAACGGTCTCGAATTGAGAATGGCTTCAACTTGTGTCAGGCAGGTCGCCATTTCTTCGAAAGTCAAGTTAGTTAACCCTAAAATACGTCGTAGATGGTGCTTAGTAGATTTAACTGCAGACTCCCATAACCCGCCGAAATGTGGAGTGTAGGCTGGTATAAAGGAAAAGTTGATACCTGGATCGATGTCACTAAAATTTAAATCCTGCGAAAGGAGATCAGACAACTCATTGAACGCCCCCACAAATGTGGTACCGTTGTCCGAAAAAACGTTACGCGGCTTCCCCCTGCGAGCAATAAAGCGATTCATGCTAGCTAAGAAAGCTTCCTTTGTGAGATCCGACACAAGTTCGAGGTGAACTGCTCTGGTAGCCAAACACACAAACACACACATGAAACATTTAGAAAGCTTACATCCTCTACCTTTACGGTCAGCTATCTTGATAGGACCGGCATAATCCACACCCGTATCCAGAAAAGGAAATTCTAAATGTAAACGCTGCTCTGGAAGGTTACCCATGATAGGTTGGACAGTAGCAGCCTTAATTCTACAGCATTTCACGCATTGATGTGTTATCTTTTTCGCTAAATTCCTACCACCGATAGGGTAATAATGATGACGAATGGTAGCAAGTAAGATTTGAGGTCCGGCATGCATAAGGCGTGTGATACATACTGAATATTAAAATACAAATAATATGAGAACTAGATAAAAGAATTGGATGTTTTATATTAAAATCATAATAGGAATTATTAAGTCTACCGCCTACACGAATTAATTTACTTGATTTGTCTATAAAGGGCGATAGTGATAAAAGTCTATTTTTAGGAGGCAATTGTTTATCTGATGTTAATAAATTATATTCTTCAGGAAACGACTCCTGCTGACTAAATTTAACTAAAATATGTAATGATGTAGTTAGCTCTAAATTCGTGAGTGTACCACAATCTAATGAACGTTTCCTACACTTATTTAGAATCCGTATAATATATGCTACTACACGTAGTAACTTAGTAAAACTTGAGTATTTTTTGCATATTAATGAAATGAAATTATCACCAAATTTTGAGGTATCTACACTGTGAGAAGCTATAACCTCCAGTGTCTCAAACGAACCCTGCGAGGGTTGATCGCATGCAGGAAATAGAGGCCAAGATGAGGAATCTTTTTGCATAAATGGTGGACCCTACCACCATAGCGAAGAATGCAATAGTTTGTCAGCACTGAGTCCGCGCGAAGCGAGGTCTGCGGGGTTTTCATGTGACGGAACATAGCGCCATGAATATTCTCCCACGGTATCCTGAATTTCAGATACACGATGGCGAACAAAGGCCTTTAGCTGTGCTGGTGGACCAGACAGCCAACCCAAAACAATGGTGGAGTCACACCAAAACACTGTATCATGTACGTGTAAGGTCAGTGACTGACGTACCTTAAGATAAAGCCGTGCCCCCAACAATGCAGCACAGAGTTCGAGTCGTGGCATAGTCAGTGGTTTAGTCGGAGCCACCTTACTCTTAGCTGCGAGCAGGCGTACACAATTTTTTTCATCAGTTGATAAGCTGCGAACATATATATATGCACCGTAAGCCTTCTCGGAGGCATCAGAAAAAACATGTAGTTGTAGGGAAAGCACCGAATCAATTGATATCCATCGTGGAATTTCAAAGTTATTTAAAAATGGTAGAGTACCTTGAAATGTTTTCCAAGCATGCTGAATCTCCTCAGGGACAGGCTCATCCCACGAGCATTTGACAAGCCAGAGCTTTTGCATGATTATTTTTGCTATCACAATACAAGGAACAAGATCTGTGCTATGGTTGACAAAATTTGACGTTTTGTAGCTCTTTCAGTGGGACGTAAATTAATAGAAAATGTAAATGTATCGGTGGAACACTTCCAATTAAGTCCTAGAGTTTTAGACAACTCGTTCCCATCGCTTAGATCTACAAAATCTGATACAGTACGATTATTACAAAGGGCTTGTAAAACTTCTTGTGAGTTTGACTGCCATTTGCGAAGGTTCAATTTTGCTAACTGTAGAATAGCAATGACCTGACGACACTTATCTATTGTTTTTGTAATAGAAGATTCACCAGATAAGTAATCGTCGACGTAAAAATCATGCGCGATTGTAAAACGTATTGTTGGATCAGTACATTCCATAGCTACCTGAGTCAAACATCTGGTTGCCAAAAAAGGTGCCGAGGCCGTACCGTATGTCACCGTATTTAAAGTGTAATTTTTTAATTTATGGCTTGGATCGGCTCTCCAAATAATTTGTTGTAGAGGTCTATGTACTTTACTAACCAATGTCTGCCAATACATCTTTTCAATGTCAGCACTAATAGCTATCTTATGCTGACGGAATCGAAGTAAGATTGACAAAAGATCATCTTGTAAAGACATACCAACCATTTGAATGTCGTTGAAGGACCTGCCTGAAGTAGTAGTAGCCGAAGCGTCGAATACTACACGTAACTTCGTAGTCAAGCTCGACTCCTTCAACACGCCATGATGAGGCATAAAATATGAGCGTATAGAACTATGCATTTGATGATTATTTATAGACATACTCGTATGTCCTAACTCTATATATTCGTTCATAAAGTTAACATACATCTTTTTAAACTCAGGATCTCTAGCTAAGCGACGCTCGAGTGATAAAAATCTACGCTTAGCCGTCATATAAGAATCACCTAATACGTCGGGTGACTCTTTAAGAGGTATATTCACAACGAATCGCCCATCTGAGTGACGCACAGTTGTGTCTATAAAAAGTTGTTCACAAGCTCTCTCCTCTGAGGTAAGTTTATGTTGAGAGTCTATGGAATCTAACTTCCAAAATCGAGATAAACCTGCTTCTAATTTATCAATATGCATGCATTGATGAAAGGAGGGGTTAGCTTGATAAAGTGCACCAGAGACAAGCCAGCCTAACCTTGATTCGAACAAGGAAGGCATGTTTTTACCTAATGCGATACGATTCGCGCCAATTATATCCCAAAAGACCTCCGCACCGACTAGGATGTCGATTGAAGAGGGTATGTACCTAGTATTCAGGGTCAGCAAGACGAATGTTCGAAGGTATACGTAAGCTATTTGGATTGATAAATGTATTTGGAATGCATGATGAAACCTTTGGTATGACAAAGCAGTCAATACTAGTTTCATAATCACCATTAAGTGATTTAAAAGATATCGAACAACCTTGTGAACAATAAGACGACTGATCATTAATACCTATTACCTTAGATTTGGCATTGTAGGTAGAAAGAAATATGAAGCTTACGAACAAGGCCTTCTGATATGAAGTTTGCTGTACTTCCGTTATCTAGTAAGACTCGTACGGTATGACAGTCACCCTTGAAGTCCGTCATCTGCACGAGCGCTGTGGAAAGCAAAATTAATCGAGATGTAGAGGAATGATGATTTGCTGATAGTGCAATATTTTGTGAGTCGATGTTGTCACTATCATTATCAACATGTAATAAGGTGTTGTGTTTTTTAGGACAATATTTACAATGTCCCAATCTGCATTTAACTGCTTCATGACCTGATCTCAAGCAGTTAAGACAAACATGGAAAGTGTGAGCTTTTTTAATGCGCGCCAGAACTGGAAGAGATCTAAACTTCTCACAAGAAAAGACGAAATGTTCCTGTTGACACATAGGGCATGATAAAGGTTTAGACTTTTTAGTAGAAGAAATAAAGCTTTTGTTACTTAATTTATTACTATTATTGTTAGTATTGTGACCTTCATTCTTAGATTTTAAGGACTTCGATTCCTCAAGCGTTTCTAATAAGTCGGCTCTATTACTCAGAAACTTAATAAAAATATTCAGTGAGGGAGGATCAGTTAATGTATTTCTATGCTCTTCCCACTCACGATTCGTAATTTGATCTAACTTGCTAGCCATTATGTATATTATCAGAGTGTCCCAATGTTGGACAGGTTGATCAAGTGTCGACAAAGCTCTAAGATTTTTATTGGTTGTGTCAATGATGTAACGTATCGACTTACTTGATTCCTTATCTACAGAATTGACACTAAAAAGAGCTTGTACATGATTGTTTACTAACAACCTTTTGTTTTCGTACCTTTCACAAAGTAACCTCCAGGCAGCGTCATAGTTGTCCGATTTAAAGTCAAGATTATCTATGACAAGAGAAGCACTGCCCTTTAAGGAAGCGCGAAGATAATGCAGTTTATTGATTGAATCTATGCTGTCATTATTGTGAATTATAGAAACAAACGTATCCCTGAATTCTAGCCACTCATGATAGCTACCCGAAAACCTTGGCAAATCGATTTTGGGTAAACGAATGGAGTTGTGTGTGTGTGTGTGTGTGTGATCAGTACCAGATACCACCTCAGATATTGCACCACCCGCGTCGTGACTGCGAGCGCTGGTGATCAGCTTAAGTGCAGTGGCCACCAAACCATAGTACTGCTTCTCAAAATCCTCACGTTCTGCATATTGCTCGCTGGGATCGTCCGCCAGCGCTTCCAGTTCATTCTGTAATATATCATATTTTTCGTATAAGCTTTCGAATCTATTAAGCCTGTATTCGACTTCTATGATTTGCACATCACTCAATCTTACACAGGATTTTGATATATTTAAATAGCTTGAGAATTGTGTAAGCTTAGCTTTAATTGAAGCTCGTTTTTTTATCAAAGGCTTGTAGTCAGACATGATACAAAATAAGAAAAGAAAAAAAAAATCTTATCTACCCATCAATTGCCAAGATATTCAATATTTTATCGTATTACTAATAACTACTAAATGAAATGATAAGTAAATGTAGGTAGGCACCCTACCCACATAAAGCAAAATGAAATTTTTAGCGGATAAGATTGTGAAATGCCTGCAATGACTTAAAAATAACGACACCAGTTTGAAATAATAACGTACAAATGATGATTATTTGGGATGATTATAATGCGGTGATTAGGATGGTCATGAAAAGATAAGATACTGGAAATATTGGAACGATCTTACGGCCTTTTCGTGCAAACCACTGATGATGATGACGCGGAGATTCCTTCTGGATGATCTCAAGACACGATGACACCCTTCAGACGTTGATTTGCCTTTGTTAAGATGTTTCTTACGATCCGCAGCCGCGAATCTTCTTGTGACCTTTGGCTTGAAATCTACAAAGCTAGTAGATCCGAAGTACTTGATGGCCAATATCTTCAAAAAATCAATTGAAGATCGAGATGAAGACGACTTGAACCTCTTCAACAACTTCTTGTGTTCAACTTTGACGGTAGAAGGACCAAATGTTGAGGTCGTTGCCGATAGCAGAATAAAACGCTGTTGGACTGTATTATTATAGGTATTATTCAGAAGTTATTTTACAGAGATAGTCGCGATTGAGGAAGAAAATATGATGTGCGAGCGCAGGCTACCGCTCATATGTATCCTAGCTGACTGAATGGACGTTGAATGTAGGTGCGCGGAGAACAGCTGATGCCCCCTCACTCCGCGCGGCCGCCGCCGTCGTCCAGTTGCTCGGTCGAGTCGCGAACGATCCGACATCTACCGACGTAAGGGAGAGCGTTTCGCACGATGCTGCTTTGAAGAGAGGGTTGCTTATGGCGATGGCTCATGTACTGTCTGCGGCGGTATATACGCGAGCGGCAAAACTCAACTAGAGGTTGTTACGGGACCACAGCTGCAAACGTTAAATGTTGAAAGGTACATTCGTGAGTGCTTAGAACCTCACGTGATGCCATACGCGGACTACGTGGGCCCAATTTTTTTTTAAGGAAGATAATGCAATACCCCGTACGGCCGGCGTCGTTACGGGAATATCTTCGGGATGTGAACATCACAGTTATGGGCTAGACACCCAGAACCCCATTGAGCACAAGTGGGACTAAGTGAGCTAAAAAGACGTGTCAGGGATCGTCAGCCAGTTGCCCAGACGATGCAAAAGTTGAAAACTGCCATAGAAGAGGAATGGGAGACGATCCCTCAAAATTTCATAGAGCGATTGATAAATTCTATGCCTCATCGTATAAGAGCTGTAATAGTTGCCCATGGAGGCAACACTCGTTATTAAATTAAACCTTTATTTGATAAACATGTTTTTATTCAAAAATCAATTGCCATTATCAAGGCGCGTACCCGACTTGTTAGGCGTGGCTCCATATCGTGTGGTATTCTGAATTCAAATTTAAAACAATACGATCGAAAAGATGGTAAAATGTATCAGGCTTAAAACTGCAGCAATAGTTTTTGCTCGACCAAATGAAACTGAAAAAGCAAGATGGGCCAATAGATGTGTCCAGAAGTGTAATAATTTAGCACATAAATTTTATATAAAAAGTACAAGGAAACTTATATATTAAATTCGGAACTTGGTACTGCTTTGTGCGAGTCGTAAATTATTGTCCTTGATGAAATAAGGATAATAATAATTGCAAAATAAATAAAATTGAATAATGAAGCTTGGTAAATAATTATTAGTTGTTTGGTGACACTGACACTGTGCTGTTTATTAAATAGGAAGTATTCGATAATAATTACTGTTTGTTACAAATATAATGAATTGGTTTCTAAATGTTTATCTGCAAACTACAATTCTGTGCATGTTCAGTAGCCAAGCAACAGGTAAGATACTTTGTGAAATTAATTTCTTTTTGTTGCAATTAAAATCCTTAATTATTTTGTTATTTTAATGATAAGCTGTTGTACCCGTGTATTCCCTCACGTACATGTACATGCGTACATGTTAAATTGATTAATTAAAAAAAAAAAGTATAGTTATGGTAAACAAAATTTTGTTAAAACCTCAATTAAGTTTGCAGGATTAACCCAAGGAACATATCGCTAGAGCGAGTCTTTTTCATCTAATTTTGTTTAATATTTAAGTAGTGATTAAGAATCACAAACTTTTTCAATTTATAAAATAATTAAGATACCTAGATCAGTAACATAATGAACGAAGCTTTTGTGTGGTTTAATTTGCTTATTAGTCATCTATTTCCGAAACGTTAAAATGTGTATAATAGTCTATAGAAATTCTATTCGAACTAACTCGGTGGTGGTAAGCCGGCTGGTTGACCTTTTCTAGAAGACTGATGGATGTATGATGGATGGAGACACTGATAGGTAAATATCTCGGAGAACTTCTCGTAAAAGGCTTTCTCAGTTATTTTAACTTTGGTGTGAAAGAATGTTGGGAAATAAAAGAAAAAACGTGTACGTGAGAAGCGTCATATGCTACTGATAAGTAATCCGTAGAAAGAGACGTAGTGTTCTATCTACGAGTGGGTTACGACGCAATTTTCGAAATAATTACTAAAAGAAAGAGAATAAGAAATGTACTAAAAGTTTTACCCTTGCAGTCTGTGTATGTTTATGGGCATATGCATACACAGACTGCAAGTATACTATTAGGTACTTTTCATGTACCTAATAGTAACAAACTTCAACAGGAAATTTTTGAAGTCGCAGAGTTTTTATGCCTTTACACAATGAGAGGGATCACGTAGGCCATGGGCTAGCTACAGGACTATCTTATAATTTAACTTACGGCAGCATAAACGCCCGTATTTAAATGAGCACTCGGAAAGTGGTGCTAGCTTTTAGAGTACGGAAACTAGCTTCTTTTACGGAAATAATATCTTGGACACAATACACACAGCGCCCTCTAGTTCCAAACTAAGCAACTAAATGCTTGTGCTATGGATACTAGATAACGGATATTAATAGATCTATACTTTTTATTTGTAAATACATACTTATAATTCATTCATGCTTGTCACAAATATTTGTACTCAGGTGGGATTCAAACCCGCCAACCTCGATTCTGCAGTCGGTAGTTTTACCAATGTACTACGGGGCTCGTAAAAATCAACTTAATTTATTTTCCCGTGGTGGCCCAGTAGGTAGATCATCTGTCATTATTCCAAAAACAGCATTACATTAATAGTTACTGAAATTTAATATATGACTGTTCAGTATATATAATTACATTATTGATTTCCTTATTTCCTCCAACATAGTAGTTATGACGTCAAAACATAACATAACTTCACGCCTTTTTTTACCCGAAGGTGTAGGCAGCGGCTGTTAAGCCGCGTCTCGCCGTTATGTTTACCTTCCAAATGGAAGAGGTGGCGAACCTATTGCCATACCGGGCACAAAGTTTTCAGTCATCGATATTAATCACACTTAACTTCCGAAAACAATTTTGAAAAGTCATTGGTGTGAGCCAGTGTCCGGATTCAATCCCGGACCTCTGGATCAGAAGCCGTGTGCTCGACTGCTGAACCACCGAGACATATTGACGTCAATTTATGGAAATATTGTGACGATACCATTATTGTACATTAAGGGTTGTCCATTAAAGGCGGAGAGTACAAAATATCACAAAGTGAAATGAAATATGTTCTAAGTCTCATCATATTGCACACCTAATACTATGCTCTTTAAAAAGAATCGTGCCATCTAATTAAAATACGTACGTACGTGCGTACATGCTGTTACTCTCATTTTTGTGCAGTCGGAATGAAAAAAATATAGAATCAGCAATCGCTTGCAAATAAAGTCTTTGAGTGTCAGTAGTAAACTATAAACTCGGTTGCTTAATAAAATTTATACGTATTTATATTAAAATCTTTGATGTTACAGAAATTAAAAACATTTGGCTCTCTGATAGCAATGACAAGAATGGCATATTCTATTTGGGCGCAAACGATGCTCTACGAGTAACGTTTCAAAACGTTACTTCTCGTAACATAGAGTAAGTACATACATTCATAGGTACCTACATAACTTCACGCCAAGTCCCTTGCGACGATATTTACTTTACTTTAACTAACGCCGGAGGAAGTAAAGTAAAGACTTTACTTCCTCCGGCGTTGGGGTGGTCCAGGATTCGGGTAAAAACCCCTCTGGTCCACCCCGCCGTCGCTCCCCCTCTGTCACGAGGGTGATCTCATCCTCGGGGAGCCTCGGCGAGGCTACCCCGGGCGGGGCGGCTCCGACCGCGCGCTGTAAGGAGGCGCTCGGCCGGCGGCGCCACTGACGACCCCCCCGGCCGCACCGGGGGGTCATCCTTCCCAGGCGGCGACCTGGGCGCACCCGGGAGGTGCACCCTCGCCGCCGCCGCCTTCGAGCGGGATTGGCTCTCTCCCGATCCCGCTCGGCGGCCTCCTTCTAGAGCATTAAAACTGCACAGAAGGAGATTACGACCCTCCACTCCTCCTCCCCCGCCAGCATTGCCGCGATCAATGCCGGCGCGGACAAGTCTCGCCCGATCCCGTCGACCAGCACTCGGCGCTCGGCTGCCCAGGCCGGGCAGACCTCCAGCGTGTGCTGTGCCGAGTCCAGGCCGGATGCACAATGGTGGCATCTTGTTGTCTCTTCTCGTTTAATTCGAGTCAGATACTCACCGAAGCATAATATACATCAGCTACCTACAAAAAAGTCCCGTCTAAATCGGTCCAGCCACTACAGAGATTACCTGGAACAAACATACAGACAAAAATTCTAAAAAAGAAATATAGTAAGTTTGGTATAAACGTGTATTAAATAAATAATAGGTTGGGGAAAAAGTATTTTCGTATTTTTGTATGAAAAGTCAAGACATTTTTTTCAAAGTTTATTTACATTTATTTACAATATATATGTACCGTTTTGTTGAATAACTTTCTGCCATTTTGTGGGCAGAGACATTATCCCGTTACTGTAGAAACTTTGGGACTTCTGATCAAAAAAACGGGACAAATAGTTTTGGCAGTCCTCTCTTGAGGTCAACCTTACAGAACCTAAAGAATTCTGAAGAGACCGAAACAGGTGAAAATCTGAAGGCGCAAGGTCAGGGCTATATGGTGGATGCACTAGGACCTCCCAGTCGAACTCTCTTAATTTTTGCTGAGTGGCTAAAGATGTGTGTGGTCTAGCGTTATCGTGATGAAAGACCACACCCTTCCTGTTGATCAATTCCGGCCGTTTTCTCTCGACTAAGTAGTCGAGAGAAAACGGCCTTTAATCTCATCAGTTGCTGGCAGTAAAGATCAGAATCGATGGTTTTGCCGGACGGTAAAAGCTCATAATGAACAATGCCCTTCCAATCCCACCATACACACAGCATCACCTTATTTCGTGTTAGGCCAGGTTTGGCCACAGTCTGTGAAGCCTGGCCAACTTTCGACCACGACCTTTTTCGCACTTTCTTGTCGTACGTGATCCACTTTTCATCGCCAGTTATCAATCTCTTCAAAAACGGCTCGGTTTCATTACGTCTCAATAATGAATCGCAAATGAGTACACGGTTCATTAAGTTTCTTTGAGTGAGCTCGTGTGGCACCCAAATATCGAGCTTTTTTGTATAACCAGCTTTCTTCAAATGGGTCAAAACTGTTTTGTGGTCAATTCCCAGTTCTTCAGCTACATCGTAACTACTAATATGCCGATCTTGCTCCACTCTTTCAAAAATGGCGTCCATTTTATTCGTAACAGGGCGACCAGAGCGAGGTGCATCTTTAACATCAAAATTTCCGGACTGAAAACGTTTGAACCAAATTTGTGCTACTCTTACTGACACTGCATCAGGTCCATAAACATCACAAATTTTTTTCACTGCTTGAGTTGCATTTTTGCCTTTTTTATAATAAAATTTTAAAATGTATCGAATTTCTTCATTAGATTCACTCATTTTTACGGAGAACCTTATTATATACAATTTATGTGATAATAAAAGCTTGTCGCTATGTTTAACCCAACCCTTCCCCCCTCCTCTTCCCATCCCAATTCCGACCCCTTCCATTTCCCATGGAAAGGGCCGGCAACGCAACTGTAACACTATATGTGTTCGGGTGTCCATATATATGTTATAAACCAAAAAAATATATTTGGATATGCGATCCGTCACAGTAATCATTAAATCTAAAAAAATATTTCTAGATGGTTATGGATAGCCACTGATAGGTAATTAAACATAGCGACAAGCTTTTATTATCACATAAATTGTATATAATAAGGTTATAAGTTGATAGTTAAATTGTTTAAGGTGAAAATTATTTTATTCTTTTTAGAGCGTTTAAATAAAAGCTTCTTTAAAAAAGTTTTTTTCTTTAAATTATTATATTTATTAGTATAGATGTAGACATTAATTGGCCAAGCAATACATAGAATTATTTCCAATCTCAACTATTTCCAATCACGCTAAAGAACTTAAAGGATCTGCTGGTGGCACCAATTGTGGTAATTTTACTTTGCCTCCGGCACAACATAAAACAGTTTATAGACCATTGTATTTCAACGCCTAACAATATTTATAAATTATTATCATTTCTCCAATTTTTACTGATCTGTCGGCACAATAATCTATTGCCGGATCCAAATCTGTACGGCCGTTCTTGAGTTATAAGTGGTGTAAATAACACGACTTTATTTTATATATATAGATATGGGACTCCTGATTTCAAGAACTCGTTAAATTTGTTAAAGAAAAGTAAGTCGTGGCCGTCCTTGGCTTCTGTACCCTTCCACTTTGGCACTTTATATCTGCTTAGTCAATCTTGCATAACCTATCCTTTCTACGTATGTCTTTCTTTCTTTAAGCATTTTTCTACCCAAAAGAGTAGTAGCAGTGGTGTATGTGTAATGTAGTAATTTGTTTTGATCTATCATTTAGGGTTTACGCCAGCATATACAATTAAAGTGCAAACAAAATCACTCTTTCTATACATACACAAACCACCCTAGAGGAATTAAAAAAAAACACAAAATCCGTTGCATAGTTTTAAAGATATAAGCATATAAGGGGACAGACAGCGGAAAGTGACTTTGTTTTACACTATGTAATGATAATGATAATGATGATTATAGCTATCTAATTTAATATGACACTGTATTCTACAGGTTTTAATGATATTTTTTTCCAGATGCCGGAACGCTGGCAACGTCCTTAAATTTCACTTCCGTGGGTCAAATACTCAAATACATAATGATTATGTACTTGAAGTAGGTAAATTTATATACTTTTTGACATTATAATACCATTTAAATTTGATATTTATCGAGACGATTACTTGCTGTTCTTCTTGTTCTCTTGCTAAGTTACGAAATGCACTAATTAGCAGTAGTTTGTGGCCACTGAGTAGAATTTGTTTTATTTCATTTTTTTCTTCTATCTTAGCTGTTACTTATTTTTCTTCCTGAGACTTAAAATTAATGTGGAAGTTATTTATAGCCAAAGTTTATTATATTATAATGCAACGAATTAATCTATTTTAAGTGTGGAAGTTAGTTTGGTAGGATGTGTGTAGGATAGATTACAGTATTCAGACAGTACAAATAGCTTTTGTTTTTCAGATCCCCTACATTAGAGATTCTCTATTCACACGCTGGAATTGTAACCCAATTGAAGCTGACAACACTCACAATATAAAACATTATGAATTCTATATTCAAAATATTAATACAAGTAGGTACTTAATACTTCATTGAAATGTTACAATGTAAATTGTAAGAATCTCATCGAATTGCAGTGCTTTCCGAGAGATCGCAGATAAGGTTTTATTTTTTTCAAGGGCTACAGATTCCTCCCACATGTTCCAAGAATTAAATTGCGTCCTATGAGAAATGTTGAATTCATGTTTAGAGCGTAGATCTTTTATTGATTGAAATATATTTACTAATTTGGCGGTGGTATATAATACCTATAGGTTTGCCGTGTCGTTCGCTACATGAATGGGCCTGCTCCACCGGTGAAATACGACGACATCATCATCAATGGAATGCCACATATGACACTTTGATTATCGTAGTGTATGCATGCATCGGCATGCATCGCCAGCCATGATACAGTACAAAAACCTTTTCTTTTCTGCAATTGCGGCAATAGTTCACAAATGAGAAAACGCCATTTGACGTCTCTCGACTTTAAATCAGTGTCCTTGTTTCTGGATCATTCCTAAAACCTTTAAACATTTTGTAAAAGTTGACTTATCTCCTTGTTACGTTTTTTCCAATCGGTTTTGATCGAGTAATTCCCCCTGCTTTTTGTCTTCAACATTTGCCGTGCGCGAGAACCCTCTTAACCTTAAGATTAAAATATTGTTTTTAAGGCGTTAAAATCAGTTTTTGCATGTCCTATCCAACACAACACTGCCACCATAAGTTTTAACAAGAATTCTTGCTTCACCAACAGATTTCTTTTACACAGAATTCTTTCCATTTTTTTAATTAGTGCATTACAATTCCCCGCAAATACACTTCATTTTGTATAAAGTAGACATTCCCTACTATAAAAAATATAATTTGTTTTCACTTTTGTGCTCTTTATTGCACATAAATTTAAAGTTACACCTTGCGTTATCATACTAAATTTCTCAGATGGGGTATTGTAGTTGTAAATATTACTGTTTAATTTTGTTGCAGATAAGGCGTTAATAAAAATTAATAACTGCATCATGCCTTTCAATGAAACATATCCTCCCACATATAAGGCGAAATTGGGTGAAATCATAGATTGGAGTTGCAACAAGACAAACCAGAGTACTCATACTTGGATAAAGTTGAAATATTACAACAAACGAGGTGAAGTTCATATTGTCCGAATATATGCTTTAATAGGGATGGAGCAACGCAGTACGATATATGACCGGGGCAGCTCGACCTGTGAAATACCACAGTCAGTTTTGTGGATCTGGAAAAACCGATATGTGTGACATACTCCCCGGTTACAGAGAGAGTGGCGCACTGTGCGTGTTGATGGCGGCTTGGGCCCTGATTTTACGACAATATCGGCACGTTCATTTAAAGTTCATTCTGTACCTGGACAGTTATCTCCTGAAAGTGTGATCGACGAATTTAAGGGATGCCAATAACTGACTTTTTTTATGGGATAAGGGGGCAAACGAGCATGCGCGTCACCTGATGGTAAGTGACTAGCGCCGCCCATGGACACCTGCAACACGTATTGCGTATGTTACAGTTGCATTGCCGACCTTTAAGGGAGTAGAATGGGGAAGGGCCTCCAGGTACCTCTCTCACCGAGCGAAACGCGGCATTAGCCACTTTACGTTGATCTTCTGAGATGTCGTGTTATTTCACCGGGAGAGCCGGCACCATTCATGCAGCGAACTGCTTGGCTCTACCACTATGAAATGTAGTTCATCTAGATCTAGTTGTGAGCTGGCTGTTGTACGCAGATTCTTTTAGCTGAGTCGCCGTCGGGTCTGCAACTACTAGTCACTATTATGAAAGATAATTGTTTGAAAAGTGAATGTGAAGGAAACAAAAGTACAGTGTTTGAAAGGAAAGAAACGGAACAGAACGAATGCAAGGATTATGGTTGATGATGCAGTTAGTGCTGGAGCAGGTGGATGAAATTGTATATCTTGAATGTGCTTTCAACAGGAGGGATGGGATGGTAAGTACACCGCGGATGTCGAAAGAAGAATAGCGTTAAGAAATTGCGTAAAAGGAGAGTTGAAAAGATTTCTGTGCGGAAAGAGTGTTAACACAAAAGCCCAGTTCGCTATCCTCAAGGCGGTACAGATCCCGGCGCTAACTCAAATGAGCAAGAGTTGGGTATAGCAGAGTTTGCATGAAAGTAGGATAAACGCGTTCGAAATTAAGGCACTGCGCAAAAGTTGCGGAGTGTATCTCGGAAACTGCTTCGAAAATAATGTTGTGAATTGCATGTGAGGTATGTAACCATCTTCCCTCTCCCTTCCTTTTCCATCCCACTTCGTATCCTTTTTTAAAGTACGGCACTATGTGTGTTGCAAGTGTCCATGATCAGTCCGTTCCCACTTGGTGACCGCTCCTAGTTTCCCAGTATTCCATAAAAACAACATTATCATAGTAGAAAAAAAACTATTTGTATTAACAGTTATTTTTTTATCGAAACCAAAATATAATCATTTTTGTATATATCAATTCATTTATTGTTGTCTTTTCTTACAAATAGATAAAAGACGTTGTAGTATATGCTCACCAAAACATGACTCATGGGTCACGCTTCGTTTGAGCGGAGCATGAAAGCGAGAGGGCGAAACAAGCGACAGAGAAGGCGTTCAACTTGAAACGAATATATTTAAATTCTACGACGTATCATTGAATTAATTAATTTCAGTGATAATAATTTCCATCTATGTATGTATATCCATCTATGTATGTTACATGCAACAGTTACTTCCAAGACAACGTCGGATACCATTTGTCAAACTTTTCGAACTATTTTGGTGTGCCATTGTGCGCCCTCTGTATCAGAAGTTGAGTGCCGAACCTAGTGGTGCGGCACTAAGACAACTGTATAATTTTTTAAATATTTATTTTCAATTTTAAATCCATCAGGTATTTTATTGGCCAGTTCTGAAAAAACTACAGACTTGAGATTACTCAAGCGATTCACCGAGAATGACAGATTGTCATATGTGGACTGTATTTTTATTGATGAATACATTGAGAGTAGTGAGCATTTAATACCAACTTTAACATATAGAACTGTTTTTGACCTTGATGTTGTAACAGAAGAGCTTGGTAGGTATTTTGTTTACAACTTGGTATGAGACTGAACATTTTTTTTATAATAAATGGTAAGCTAATGTATGTAAGTATCGCCAAAAGCCGAAACAAATAGACAGACAACATTTTTGTACATTTATGGCTTTAATATTCTAAGGTGGGATTAGTCTTAATATCCAGTGCCAAAATATGACATCGGGCATAATTTTGTTAATCATAGTTATTTAATTTTATTGTGACATTCGTTACAAATAATAAGCTGACCGGGCGAACTTGCTTCGCCTGGCGAACTTACTTCGCCAGGTCAGCTAACACTTATAACGTAACACATTAACTGAAACTGAAACATTAAAAAAACCCGCATCAAAATCCGTTGCGTAGTTTCAAAGATAGAAGCATATAAGACAGCGGAAAACGACTTTGTTTTATACTATGTAATGTAAAATAACATAACATAAGTTCACGCATTTGTTACACGAAGGTGTAGGTAGCAGCTGATATGCCTCGTCTCGCCGTTACTTTACGTTCCAAAATGGAATAGGTGGCGAACCTATTGCCATACCGGGCACAAAGTTTTCAGTCATCGATATTTCACACTTAACTTCCAAAAACAATTTTGAAAAATTATTAGTGTGAGCCAGTATCAGGTCGCATAAACAAATTATATTCTGCTTGTTATTTCAGACGAAAGAAAGTTTACACATAGTACGTCGCTAAGCGAATGTGTCCATCCAGGTCCAGCATCATTTTCTGAGATAATCTTCGATCCCGGTAAGGATTGTGATTCTAACTATTTTTACCCGCAGCATTGCTCGTGTACATACACGACAGAACTATTAATCATAGTAAACAGATGCACAACTATTCGTTTTAAGGGGATTAATGAATTTTGGACTTATTGTTAAAATACATTAAAGTTGAGGTATTATCCCAAGGGAACATATTACGGGCATAGAATAAGCTTGATCCAACAAATATAACTACAACAATAGCAATTTCGAACAACAGTTCGAAATTGCTATTGAGAAACATCTCTTTTTTAGAACTCTTTGTGCTTGGACTCCAAGAGGGGAATATAATTTTCCAATACAAGAGTGAGTCAAATAACTGGATAACTCAATATCAGTACTCACCTGATGAAGTACTTGATCTATGGTGTGTCAACCGAGCTGCTGATAAAAAGAGATATGCCAGATGGTATGATGGAAGCAATGGTGAAGGTACATATTGTTATAATAACTTCGCCAGAGCAAAAAGGATCAGATCGTCCGAACAGTTTAAGATAAAGATGTTCAATAGATAGATACTGTTGTTAATAACTCCAATAATGGAGTTATATTTTCTACAATTTTACTCATAAATTTGTGTTATTCTCACGAGTAAGTAGACTTGACAAATTTAATTTACAATTTGGTTCTTCGACGGCAGATGATAAAAAAGAATCCATACATAATCTGGCGTAAAGAAACGACAAACATAAATTGATTTACATATAACTTTCGGGCTATCATTAGTAAAAAGTAGGATAGTTGATTTACAATCTACAACTATTTATCTGCGAGTCAGATAGCGGGGACATAAGTCCAATTGTGAATTAATAGATGGATCGCATCAGGTACTTACAAATATCTAACCAACTATCAAATGTACAATTTCAGATAAAGAAATGATAGTATCCGGCAATCGTTTACGTGTGATTGTTAAAATTAAAGCGAAACATTACAAAAAGTTAACTTGCGAATCTAAATTGGAGCACGACACGACCAAAAAAATGATTATTGTACTTCACTCAAATCACTGGAAATCACTGGAGGAGACCTTGAACGATACTGCTACAGGTAACGTAGGTTAGTTCTTTCACCAGTATTCTGAAGGAAGTGAAATTGTCCTGAAGTTTATCAGCGCAAAAAATGACAGCATCTTGTCCTGGTTTCGTTGGAGCACGGATTTAAGCATTGAATCCTTTACGTTCAGATATACTAAAATATTTCTAAAGACAGTTTAAGATAGTTTCCACTTAAAATAAATGAATGTCCACTTAACCCCTTCACCATTCGATTAAACTTTTCTGGAATAGATTTTTTTACATAATACAATTCATTATATTATCCCTAATATGATCATTTATATAATTAAAATGAAATTCTTAATTCTTGAAATACTCTCTCTCTTCTTCTTAATATGTTAATTCTTTAGAATTTTTATATTATTTGCTGTTGAAGTCGCTTCACGAAGTGAATTTGATATTGAATTAAGGTAACTATGTAGTACATGGATGGATATGAATATCTTGGGAACGTTTCGCGCGGTCATTAACTTTTCATTTTTTACTTATTCTATGAGTGTTCTCAATATGGATTGCTTATATATCATCGCGGCATCGAGATAGAGCCAGTCCAAGAACTAGTTCAAGTGTCAATTGCATGCTAGCAAGTTTTGTAATAAAAATTTAAATATCTTCATTAAATTGTTTGATTTGCAGATGGCGTTACTAATATTAATAATAGTGATACAGGTACAATGTATATATATATTAGTGTTGCGTCGCTAGTAGCAATAATCATTATGATCTGTATTATGTGCTGGTATATGAAGCTGAGAAAGAGGGAGGTGAGTTAAATACATTTAATTTTATTAAAAACTAGAGTCCGACCGAAACTGGTTTTCCGGCCGAAACCGAAACCGAATGTTCGGCCGGCACTTCAGTTTCAGCCAAAACCGAAACTCACGTGTTCGCGTATAAAATTCCATAAAATACTGAAATTTGATGCTTTTTCCCATTATTTTGTGTCAATTATATATGTATTAATTTTGTTGCAATCAACAATATAACTTCACGCCTTTTTCTACCTGAAGGTGTAGGCAAAATGTTTACCAGATATAAAAAGTAAAAAATATATATTATCCAATAATCAAATCGCTAATTGTTTTTGTTTAATGATATACTAAGTATTGGTATGTTGAGATATTACAATTTAATGCATTTTGTTGTATTTATTCTCATAAGAATCGTCAATCTATTTTGAAATACTGCTTATCTAAAAATAATCACACAGGCACAGTATGTCCTCTCATAGAACTATCCATGTTGTCAAAAGCTTTGGCTGCGGTTTTATGACCGTCCGCCTGCCTGACGTAATCCTCCTTCGGAATGGTTTCGTTGATGGGATAGGAAAGGAGTTGGAATTGGAATGAGGAGGGGAGAGGGCTTTGGCTTTGGGCCTCGAGATCCTTCCCTCACCGAGCTAAACGCAGCCTGAACCACTTGGCGCTGATATTCTCAGAGGTCGTAGTATTTAACCGGTCCAGCTGGTCTATTCATGCAGTAAACTGCGTGGCTCTACCACTCATCTACATACATAAATACATAACTTCACGCCAAATCTCTTGCAGGGTAGCCAGAGAGAACAAAGCGCCAAAAGGTACGATTCTTACACACCTCACCCGCTTCGTAGACTTTCATAACTCTTTTCATGCACGCGCGTCGATTTGTGAGGGCCCCAATATCGCAGGATAAACCCTGAACCTTCCTCCAGAACACGTTCTATTTGGTCATGGAATGTGGGTCTTGGACGTCCTTGATTCCTAAATCCATCCGTTTTTGCATTGTATGCTTAGACAATATTGCATCGTCCATTCTTCCTACACGTCCGAACCGTCGGAGCTCTTTCAATTCGACTTCCTTCCTTCAAACTAGTGTCCGACCGAAAGTTCGGTTTCGGTTTCGGCCGAGTTTCGGCCAAAAATCAGGTTTCGGCGGAAGTTTCGGTTTCGGCCAAATTTGGCCGAAAGTTTTGCCGAAACCAAAACTATTGTCGTACTAATTCTGACTTGTTATCTTTGTTGGTTGGTGTTGGTTATCTTTGTTGAGAGTGTAATAGTATATAGTAGTGCATACATATATATCTTTACACCGAGTCTCTGTGGGGTAGGCAGAAAAAACAGAGGACCATAGGGCACGATTCTTACATCCCTCACTTCTTTGACTTTCAATCAACATTGTCATTGGTTTTAAAGACTCCTGGCATCACCTGTCTTAAGGACACGTTTAATTTGATAATGGAAAGTGTGTGGTAGCCGCTTTTATACTGAACACCCACTAAATCAATACTGCATCAATCATTCTTTCTACATCTCCAAACCATCGGAATATGCACTTTCTTAATTTTTACACTGACAATCTCTTCCAATCCTCTTTTAAACCTTACTTCCTGATAACCCTTTTTTCAACGCGATCGGTGAGCCTCGTACCGCAAATTTTGCGCACTGACCTTATTTCGACTGCTTTATCATTATTTTGATGCACCCTGTGCCATGCCCAACTCTCGCTTTCATAAGTTAGTGTTGGGATCAGTACCGCACTGTGAATTTGCGGCTGGCAGCTGCGTTTTGTTGCTCAGATTGTTTGCGCTCAGGTATCTGCCCAACGCTCTATTTACACTGTTTTATAACTTTACTCTTCTTTCTACATTCTTAGTGTAACAGTAATTTAAGTAATAATTATGAGATGAAATAAGTGGTAGAGCCACGCAGTTCTCCGCATGAATGGACCGGCTTGACCGGTTAAATACAATCACGTTTTGCTAGGTGAGAGAGGTACCTGGAGGCCCCACTCCCCTTTCCCCTTCTCATTCCATTTCCAACTCAGTTCCTATCGGACTAACGAAAATATACCCAAGGAAGGAAGGTTGACGTCAGGCGGCCGGTCTCCGTTCGGCAGGATGACATGTTACGCCGACCCATTTAAAGTGGTAAAAGTGCAGGAAAGTGATGATCATTTTTAGTGAAGTGGTATCTCAGAAGAGATTAATGACTCTTCTGAGTACAAATACAAAACAAATAATTAAATAGTAATATCTCAAAATACCTAATACCCAAAATAGTCTCGGTGGCGCAGTAGGCGAGCGCACGGCGTCTGATCCAGAGGTCCGGGGTTCGATTCCAGACACTGGCTCCCACAAATGACTTTTCGAAAATGTTTTCGGAAGTTATGTGTGAGAAATACCGATGACTGACAAACTTTGTGCCCGGTATGGCAATAGGTTCGCCACCTATTCCATTTAGGACGTAAACATAACGGCGAGACGAGGCTTAACAGCCGCTGCCTACACCTTCGGGTAACAAAAGGCGTGAAGTTATGTATGTATGTTATCTCAAAATACCAATAGGTACTTAGTAAGTACTTATTTCACGAAACAAAAAAATTGGTTTCTCACCTATTCCATTTTTTACCTATTTCTTTTGGGATTTAACGATTTAGTGAGTAGAGGCTTAACAGCCGCTGCCTACACCTTAGCATAGAAAAAGGCGTGAAGTTAGGAGTACAGAAATAGTGTTAGTCACGCAGTTTGCTGCACTAATGGGTCAGTTCAACCGGTGAAATACCACGACCTCTCAGAATATTGACGTAAAGTGGCTGTTGCCGCGTTTCGCTCGGTAAGTTAGGTATCGGTAGGGCTATTATTCCCTTTCCCCCTGCCCTTGCTATCCCACTCTCGACTCCGTCCATGTCCTATTGTTACCGGCTGGCAACGTAACCGTAACACTATATGTGTTCAGGTGTGCATGCATGGGCGGCGTTTGTTGCTCACCATCAGGTGACACGCCTGCACGTTTGCCTCCTATACCATAAAAAAGTTATGTTGTTAATTGAAAGAAAACTTATACATAGGTATACGCATTGTTTTTCATTTCATGTTCTAATTTATGCAAAATAATGGTAAAAATGCATAAAATTGTAGTACTCGTAATTTAAGGCATTTTATACTTGACCACGTGAGTTTCGGTTTCGGTTTCGGCCGAAACTTAAGTGCCGGCCGAACATTCGGTTTCGGTTTCGGTTTCGGCCGGAAAACCAGTTTTGGTCGGACTCTACTTAAAACCTTGTTTTCGACGCGGTAGTTATGTGTGACTGGAGGCGCGCTGTCATCGTGCCCCTGTATAAAGGTACGGGATCACGTATGCAGTGCGCCAGTTACAGGGCCATCAGTTTGATCAGCTTAGCAACGAATATGTATGTATGTATGGAATCGATGTCGTATTGTGCACTAATACCAATGACATCTAATTTGTTATATTGCAGAAGAACCTATCGAGCAATCTAGACATAGATGCCTTTGGAGTGGATACAACATCTTCATCACATACAGAACATCCTTACAGTGAAACTGATTCATCAGAAGTCTTTCATGATCCGACATACTCGTATGCTGTTCTACCTCCCGCTCGTTTTCTTCCAGACATGGAGTATTCCCGTCTTGATGATACAAAAGAGTACTCAAATCAAGCAATATGTATATTATACAGAAAATAAAATTATATTATTATTGCTGTTTTTTTTTTAATTTTTTGGTATTGCTACAAGCTTTTTATTATTTTCGCATAAATAATACAATAATTTCGATAGCAGCAAATAGTGGTTGGTTCATTTCTAGCACGTAATGAGGCACTTCACTATAGACACTTTTTTTTATGGCCTAGGAGGGCAAACGAGCAGGCGCGTCACCTGATGGCAAGCAACCAACGCCGCCCATGGACACCAGCAACTAGCAACACATATAGTGTTACTGTTTCGTTGCCGACCTTTAAGAGATAGGGGATAGGAAAGGATGGGGAAGGGGGGTGGGCCTCCGGGTACCTCTCTCACCGAACGAAACGCGGCATGAGCCACTTTACGTCGGTCTTCGGAGAGGTCGTGGTATTTCACCGCTCGAGCCGGCCCATTCATGCAGCGAACTGCTTGGCTCTACCACTGTGTTTGTAGAGCAACGCTGTTCTTCCGCTGTTCGTTGCATGAATGAGCCCGCACGACCGTCATGGTATTTCGCCATTCGAACAGGTAAATTTTGGCTTTACCGCATTAAAAAAAAAGTGAAACTTCCTAATGTAAAAAAGAGAATAGAAAGGTTTAAAAATTGATGGTTCTAATAATAAGTAATTTATTATTCAAAAAAAAAGTGTATAAAAATACAACATATTGATCTTAGGCACTTGGAGTTTAGTCGATACCTGCATCGTTGCACATTTGGTTGGCGTAACAATATTTTCAGATACAACCTGTATCTGTAAATACTGTTACACCAAATCTACAACTAATAATCACTTTGAACAGTATACGACATGGCATTTGTCTATATATACGAGTATATAAAAGAAAGTCGTGTTTGTTACAACACTTATAACTGAAGAACGGCCATACAGATTTGGTTGAAAATTGGTGGAGAGGTAGCTTAGAGCCAGGAATAACACATAGGATAGAGAAAATAGGGATAAATTGCGAGTAAAATACTAAAAATACAATTTAATTTTCCCATACAAACGATTCGTTTACACTTTCACACACAAGGTAATTTGACCTTTAAAAACATATTGTAAAGTTCATTATTGGTGGAAAGGTTCCAGGTAAGCAGTAATATTGACATTAAACTTTCAATGGAATGTAGAATTTGTTGTCATGTCACTATAATTTATTTGAAGTATTGCATTTACAATTATTTTATATAAATATTGGTTATTTATAAGTTATTTTTAAACTAAAAAACTGTTTTAAAATTTAAATAAATCATGCGTTAGGACACTGGAAGGAAAAACTACTATTAGCGATATACTAAACTACTATTAAACTATTAGGACAAATTAACACAATTAGAAGGAGCCAGAACTTTTGACAACATGGATAGCTGGAAAGGATGGCATGTTGTGCTGATCCCACTAAGAGTGGAATAAGAGCAGGAAAATGATGAATTTGTATGGGAAAATAAAAAAATATTAAATGTTGACATTAGTCAATAACTACAATTACAAATTGTAAAAATATACGGTATATGATTTATTTTTTGATTAAAATAACTTTTAGGATTGTATCGCGTTTATTTATTATTTATTTATATTTATTTCCCGACGTTTCGAACTCTTTACAAAGATCATTTTCACGAGTATGAACAAAAAGATGGTAGTTGTTCAAAAAGCTATCTTCATTGATACAGAGAGCACCCACTTTTTGGAAATAAAAATCAAAAAGTTGATGTTAAAAATATGATTTTTACTATTGGTAACCCACATCAGACCATGAGAACAAAAGTTAAATACTTATTTATAAGATGCATTAATATATCCTGCTTCCTTTGTTGTATGATTTAATAAGTAAAATAAGTAAGTCTTTTTGTTCATACTCGTGAAAATGATCTCTGTAAAGAGTTCGAAACGTCGGGAAATAAATATAAATAAATAATAAATAAACGCGATACAATCCTAGAAGTTGTTTTAATCAATGAATGAGATTCGCGAAAATCTTAGAAACAAATATGATTTATTTTTGTTGATCTTTTGGGATAGTGTGGTATTTTACTGCTACGTGAACTTTTCTCACTTTAATTAATTAGATATTATGATGCAGAGGACAAGGCGATCGTAGTGGCAGTCAATGTAATGTGGGAAGGGCCATCTCAAGTGCTAACCACACTGACGACTAGAAAAGATTGATCAACAGAAGAGTTGTATTGCTATGTCTTGCTTTGTCACAAATGTGTTTTAATATATAATAATTTTAATATAACCATGTCGGGCACGGCAAGCATAAAAACAGCCACACGACATAATTAAATTAATTAACATTTAAGGTCTCGATGGTCCAGAGGTCGAGCGCCCCGCTTCTGAATCTAGAGGTCGCGGGTACGAATCTTGACTCACACCAAGGACTTTCCGATGTTGTTTTCGGAAGTTATGTGTGGTAAATATCGATAACTGAAAACTTTGTGCCCGGTATGGCGATAGGTTCGCTTCCTACTCCATTTGGAACGTAGACATAATGGCAAGACGAGGCTTAACAGCCACTGCATAGACCTTCGGGTAGAAAAGTCGTGAAGTTATGATGTTATTGTTAGGCGTTGAAATACTTTAATTTCTGGGATTGAAATGATCCTTTTTATGAGACGAACGAACTGGCGTGTCACGTGATGGTAAGCAACCAACGCCGCCCATGGACACCAGCAACACATATAGTGTTACTGTTGTGTTGCCGACCTTTAAAGGAAGGCGGATAACTTATATTAAAATCCGTTATTTACATTAAAATAATATATTAAACTAACGGAAGACTTAATATGATGCTGTTACGAAAATATATAAGGAATTGCATAAAGAAAAATTGATGTGATTTCAAAATAAAGAATAACAAAATTAATATAAATATATTATATTATTATAAATATCTTCCATTTCATAATTTATTAAATATACCTACCGCGTCAAAAACAAGGTTTTAAGGAACGAAGTCGAATTTGAATGAGCTCCGACGATTCGGACCTGTAGGAAGAATGGACTATGCAATATTGTCATCTTAAAAGACGTAACGCGACTGTGACCCTATCAGTGCTGCTCGGTTGTTCATTTCCCACAAGATATTTAATTAATATAATGTGTTTAAAAGATTGAACGACATTATTATGCTAAATTGTCTAGCAAAAATCTAGACAAGTATAGCGGCCTAGTACAATGCGAACGCTCCTGTTAAAATTCAGTACGAGAACGGCAGTTGGCGTCTTACGCGCATAGGCTTATCGTCTACGTACAAAGCAATTAATACGAAGGAATCGTGAATACTTATATTTATATATTTAATGTATATTACCTATTATACCCACATGGGGGCGTTAAAAGCGTTAAACTCTTGGCGGCGGAAACTCCTGGAAAAATGAAATCTGAAAAAAATCGTTGTAATTATTAGGAACTACTGCCTGTATCACCACGCAACGGCGGTGACGCCTGTCGGCGATACAGCGTAATACACTCAGTGTTTGAGCTTCATTACTGTAGTAATAGATGGCGTTTTTTTTTTATTTATAGTATTTAAAAAAAAAAAAGTAAGGTAACTAACTAACTATTTAACTATTATAAATCTAGTTACTATTGTAATCTAATTTGTAGTCTCGGTGGTTTGGTGGTCGAGAACACGGTTTCTGAATCCAAAAGGTCTACACCAACAGTTGTAGAGCCAAGCAGTAACAGTGGTAGAGCCAAGCAGTTTACTGCACAAATGGGCCGGCTCAACCGGTGAAATACCACGACCTCTCAGAAGACCGACGTAAAGTGGCCCATGCCACGTTTCGTTCGGTGGCAGAGGTACCCGGAGGCCCACCCCCTTCCCCATCCTTTCCTATCCTTCCCTTAAAGGTCGGCAACGCAACAGTTACACTATATGTGCTGCTGGTGTCCATCATAGTTTACCATCAGGTGACACGCCTGCTCGTTTGCCCTCCTTTCCCATAAAAAAAAAAACTGTTCACTAAGCCAGCCTCAAACCCTGCTCGCTGTAATTGAAATAATTATGATCTCATAAATTAGTAACAATTTTCAGCGGTGTGTACTTAATTAGACATCTTAATAAAGATGAAAACTGTTGATGACAAAATGTTGGCTTCTTAGGAAAGTAAAAATCTATATCTTAATTTATCACAAATCATTTATTTTGTATTGGCATGAGTTTTACACATCTGAGGCATAAAGCTTAAAAAAATTTTTATATTCTAATATTATGTATATTACCTATTATGGGGGCCATATACATGGGGGCGTTAAAAGCGTTAAACTCTTGTAAGACGCATTAGAAGTTCCACCTCAAAAACTGATCCATTTTGTCGCTGAAAACGCATTTTTTCATAGACATTTTGAATCTGGCACTCTAGCTATAATACACTCGAGAGCAATGAATCCGGGTCACTTAAAGAATCCTAAAAATCTCGGAAACTAAAAATGCTAGGTTAATGCAATAAATTGTATTTAATAGACAATGTAATACTCCTTAAATGAAGGTATTAAAACTTCTTAGTTATTGTAAAGTTATATCATAAAAAAATCAAATTTGAAAAAGGGCCACTTTCGAAGATGGAACTACGAAATTACAGCATTTGGTTTTGCTTTTGTTTGTAATCTGTCATTTATGTGGGTACATAAACCATGTTGATAGTGCTCTATATTCATTATTCAAGCTGAAATTATGTCGCTTACGCCTGAAGAATGCACCAGAATACTTACAATGCTGGAAACCGGCCGGAGTCAGCGCGATACAGCCAGGACTGTTGGTGTGTCGCTGTCAACAGTACAAAGAGTTCTCCGACGTTACGAAGAAACTGGTTCTAACCTACGCAGACCAGGAACGGGCAGAACCAGGTATACCACAACACGAGAAGACCGATACTTGGTGAACACCATGCTTCGAAATCGCTTTCTCACAGGAACTGAACTCACCAATCAGTTTCGACGCCTCGGAGGAAGTAACCCAAGTGCATGGACAGTAAGACGTCGGCTTGCTGAATCTAACTTAAAACCCCTTAGACCTGCAAACGGCCCTAAACTGGAGCGTGGGCATCGTATTTCAAGACTAAGATATGCCCAGAGCCACGTAAATTGGAGTATTGAAGATTGGTCAAAAGTTATGTTCTCCGACGAATCAAAATTTATGCTCTACAAGCACGATGGAAGACACAGAGTGTATCGAAGACCAGGGGAAAGATTCAAGCAAGCATGCATCGAGGAAAAAGTAGCCTACGGTGGTGGGTCTGTACTTGTGTGGGCCGGAATTTCTTCTGAAAGTCGCACAGAGCTGGTGATCATAGAAAACGGCTCTTTAACTAGCGTAAGATATGTGGAAGAAATCCTCAATGATCACGTTGGTCCATTTATGGTCAATTTAGGTGAGGATGCTATATTTATGCATGACAATGCCCGACCTCATACAGGTAGGATTGTGAATGACTACCTTCAAGAGATGAACATTACTCGTATGGAGTGGCCAGCGCGCAGCCCGGATATCAACCCGATCGAGCATGCTTGGGACGAGCTAGGCAGATGCGTAAAACAACGAAACCCTCCCCCAATCACGCTTCGTGAGCTCAAAATTGCTCTCACAGAGGAATGGGAGAATATTCCCCAAAATCGTATAAGGAACTTGGTGTACAGCATGCCAAACCGCGTAAACGCAGTAATGGAAGCACGAGGAGGCAATACGAAGTATTAAAATTCAAGAAAATCGTAATAAAGTTCAAAAATTTCATGTTTCCTATTTTTGTTTTAAGGAGAGATCAGCAGATTTTTTCTTTATGTAATTTTGTGTTAATAAAATGTATGGTGACTCATATTTTTTTTACTTTCATTTAAGGAGTATTACATTGTCTATTAAATACAATTTATTGCATTAACCTATCATTTTTAGTTTCCGAGATTTTTAACATTCTTTAAGTGACCCGGATTCATTGCTCTCGAGAGTATTATTCAAGTCAACGTATACGTTACATTCTGCTGTCGTAATTTAGTATTCAACATTCGGAGGACATAATTCGTAGCTGTAATTGTAAGAAGATAAAGTGATATCTCGTCATCTTATTCTTACGGATATAGAAGCCGGGTAAATTTCTTTGTCTATCATAAATGCAGCAAACGCTATGATTTTTTCCATTCACTTTTTAATCGATAATTAATAAATCACTAGTATAATTGCATAATTGATTAATTTGATGGTTAATTAATTAAATATTAAAGAAATATTTGCCGGATCTACTTTTGTTTCTATAATTTTCAGTTATGTTAGTTTTTGTTTGATGATGATGTTCCTTATTTGAATGATATTTTTACTATATGAGGACTGAGTAAAGCTTAAGCTATTCTCTGAAATAAATATTTAACCATAGATAAAAAGATTTAATTGAATAAAAAACGTATCTTTTGCAATCGATATATTGTGCCGCTTAGCGTTTTGAAAAGGTTTGAAAGGGGAATAATGTATTTATTTAATGATGAGGAACACCTTGAAACCGCATTCGTTTCATAAGGGTAGCCAGCGGTTCGATAACACTAAATACACTATCTACGTCTCTTACAAGATATTGAATTGCTACGTAATCGTTGGCCGCTGTCGTCAATTTGTTATTCATTTCCAAAAACGCACGGGCCGCTGTGCCGGCAGTTATAAGCAATTCAGCCTCGAACTCCAGTATTACATTATACTTTATGGCTTGTTGGACGAGTTCGTCACACTTGTCAGCAACATTTGGTTCGTCAAGCCTGCACATAAAACGTACCAGATGTGCGATCTGAAATCAGATTATTGGTTTTTATTATTTACCCCGCTGTCTGCCTACCCCACAAGGGACTTGACGTGAAGTTATGTATGTACAAGTATGTACATACGACAGTTGCGCTCGACTAATATATTTGCAGAGATTTTCTTTTAGGACGTTGATGATAATTTGCTTGGGCCATAACTGTGATGGTCTGGCTGCTATTCTGGCTGCTACACCTTTTATGCAAGGGGCTACTGCTTTGTTTTCAGTAGGGATATTAATATTGTTGTTATTTATGTTTAATAGTTTAAAAAGAGTTGCTTATCACTTCACAATATTTGTATTGCCCTGCGAATTTATTATACCCTTGTAGTGGATATCTGATGCTGAAATCACTGATGATACAGGTAAAAATAAATCTAAGTGGGCGGGGGCAGCATTTTACAGTTTGTGCCCCGCCTGAAAAAAAAATGAAGATCCGGGGCTGAAATGCTTGTAATGTTTTTGAGTCTACTGAGAGAATTTTTTACTTAAACAAGATGAAAATGAAGGAATGAGTTGCTATATTTTGGAAGTGTTTACTAAAAGCCCGTGTAAAATATGTGTGAGCGTGCATACCGCAGCGTAATCAACTTTCGTAAAAGGTCCGCTTGACGATTCAAAGCATGGGAGTAAGTGTTAGGTTATGTAAGCGAAATGAGAAAGAATAGTGAATGGTTTGGAAAGGCGTTTTTTTCGGAGGAGAGTTCTCTGGGTGAAGTCATTGCGGATCGGAAAAAAAAGAGTATGTCATGTCGAAGGATGATTGCGGATCGGGAGAAGTGTGTTGAGATTTGAGGTTCGGTCTTGTTGCTAGCGTTAAAATAAGTTGTCTGAATTTTACTTACACCACATGTCATAGCCTGGTATACCGACGTAAATACTTTTAGTTCCGCTATCACTACTCTGGGGTAACTATAACCCAAAGGTGCATAGGTAGAGACCAGCTCCATGTAGGATAAGCTTTTGCTGAAACAGATAATCAATTTATTTAGCAGGTACAAAACAACACTTATTTTATTCGACGGTCATACGTAGATATCATTAGCATTAAAGCTACCGGATAACATATGAAGGCATTTTCAGACAGCGTTTAGGCTATCATTAAACAAAGACATATCTACTCAAGAAGATATCATATTTTTCATATCTTTTTTTTTTCTTTTCTTTGCGAATAGAATACCAATAAAAACTTCCAATAAATTATTGAACCAATGATTTATTGAAGCTAATAAATATCAATGGCTGACAATTTTGTGTCCGGTGTAATCAAATAGGTTCGCCAATTGGGATGTAAACCAACGATTCGGCGAGACGAGGCTTTAAAACCCGCTGCGCGTAAAAATTTCACGTAACGTAACTTCACGTCTTGTTCTACCCAAAGGTGTACCTTTGGGTAGAACAAGACGTGAAGTTACGTTAAGTTAATTTTTAAAATTTATTGACTTCACATTGAACAGCAGGTATGGTCTGCAATCCTGTCGTAGACGATTCGTCTATCCCGACAAAAAAATATACATATATATACATACATATGATTGTCGTTTGTGGCTCAAAACAAGGCTGAACAAAATGAGAGCTAGTTTGAAGTATTTCATTCAAGAAATTCTTGTTCTGTACATATCAACAGTAATATAAACAAACAATACTTAAGTGATTTGGCTAATATCGCTCCGTTGAAGATAACATGGCCAAGTACAGCAGCGTGTCGTCTACCATCATTCAGCAGCGGCATTTTGTGGAAAAAGTTCATGGAACTAATTAAAGAGAAGAAAAACATTGTATTTAATGAACGATGAACTTTAAAATCCTGGAGCATATTATTAAATTCGACGCTGTTAAAATAACAAATTTCTTACAATATGTTTTTTTCGAGATGTTCCTGCGCACTGTCCACAAGCATTAAGCTGTTGAAATAGGGTGGCGCCTTCCCCTCCACAAAGCATGCGCACGCGCCGACTGATATCAGTAAGTACAGTAGCATTTTCACCTATAAAAAGTATACATAAACAACATAATACATGGCTAATTTATTATCACTACATAGTATAAAATAAAGTTGCTTTCCGCTGTCTGTCCCCTTATATGCATCTTTGAAACTACGCAACGGATTTTGATGCGGTTTATTTCAGCTTTGATCTTTCTTTCCTTTCTTTGGTTTAATTTACTCGTAATAAGTCCTTTAATTTGATACCCATATTGCAGAAGTGCATTAATAATAACTACTTCTTTATTTTGGATGATGCTGCCATATTGGATTTAGAATGACGTCACATTATTTTTCGAATTACTTTAAAAATTTAATACCTATATGGAAAAAAATGCATTAAAAATATCTATTTCATTTAGACTGACGTCACATTATTTCTCAAGTCACTATCAACAAGTCCGTTCATTTGATACAAACTATATAGGAGGATAGGAGGTCAAACGGGCAAGTAAATTGTGGATATCTTGAGGTTCAATTTGCGCTATGTTAATATGGTAATTTCTTCGAAAATATTCGTTTAAATTGAATACTATAAAGGGCCACGTTAATCTATATTACATGCAAAATCAATTTAATTGCATAAAAATTAATGCTGTAATGTTTAAAATCGCTTCGCCATTATTTCTCGTAAAAAGTAAAAATATTTAAATGATTTTTTGTAGACCTTCTGAAGGTGTTTAATAATGTAGAGCATTATTTTGATCTATCACTTAGGGTTCAGCCAGCGTTTGCAATTATAGTGCTAAATCTCAAAAAATATCATTTTTCTTTACAACATCATATATGAATTATAGATCAAATCCACCTTCTAACTATTAAAAAAACCGCATCAAAATCCGTTGCGTAGTTTTAAAGATATAAGCATATAAGGGGACAGACAGCGGAAAGTGACTTACTGTTTTATACTATGTAATGATGATGAGTAGTATAGTACCACAACCCGCTACTAGATGTCTATGTAAAGTCTTAAACGCGCTTAAGAAAATTTTTATGTAGGTTATTACTACTCATACACTTAATATTACTATTAATATTAAGTAATATATGAATATCATACGTTACTGTCTAACATATGTATTACATATGTTACTATACATACTTTTATACTACTTAAGTTAAGTTTTACGGCCGCATGGGGGCGTTAAGAGTGTTAAGCGATTATGAAGAGAGATTAGAAGGTCCACTTCTAAAGTGCACAAATGTCTTAATATGATAAGGAATAGACACTTACACAGCTTATCTTGTACAGTGTATTTCGAACTAGAGGTTTGTGTCACACTACCCGAAATTGTAGAATATCATGTATTTATACAAACTCTAATCGACACTTATTATCTCTATGACTAATTATCAATAGTCAATTATATTTGATTGGATTAGTTTCATTACATATTATATTATACACGGTATATACCACTTAGATCTTATTTTGTTTCTTCACGCTTTTAATTTAAGAAGGTCTGAATTCCGAGAATTCCGTTTTCGGTTCCGACAGCTATCCGCTTTTGCATTACATTGTCTGTTTAGTCTTTCTTGCTTTTACACCGACACTCTCTTTCAATCCAAATTCTTTCTTTACAGCCATTTTTGACGCGGTCAGCGAGAATCATGCTGCAAATTTTGTTTGTCCTACTTTGAAGCATAATCTACCGTACCCAACTCTCGATTCCTTAAGTTAGCGGTGGAATCAATACCGCATTGTGAATGAATACCTGGGATTTTTGCCATAAATTTTTGGGGGATTTATGGCAAAAAATTAAGGGATACTACACCTCATGGCACGTACATGTACGTGCCATCAATAGTATATAACAACGGTACGCACAGTATGCTGTAGTGGTCGGTGTCCAGCGACACACAGTTGTCGCTGACACGAATAAATGGCAAGATCATAATTACGTCTTTCATTTACCGGCCGCTCAACCACCATCATGGAAGAAGCACCACTCACTATTTACCATCATCCAGTGGAATAATCACCAGTAACGTCATCCGTTACACTGGTGACCCCGACGTGATCTGAACACGCAACCTTCTGATGACGAACACCATCACCGAAGAACATCCGCCTCACGATGATAACAACCACAACCGTTACATTGGTGACCCCGACGAACACGCAATGAAGAATCCCCGACGTCAGCATAGTCACCTGTAACAACCTACCGTAACATTGGTGACCCCGACGAACACGCAATGAAGAAACCCCGACGAACACGCAATCAAGAAACCCTGACGTGTGAACCCCGACGCTTCAAGAAAATCCGACTTCCAAGAAATTGTTACACCGTGAGTGCACTATTTTTTTGTGAAAAATTAATCCACAAACTCCATGCTCCAGCACAATGCCGTCGCCTACGCAAGGTTTATCGAAGAATGACTCGAAATCTGAAGCCTATAACGCGACAGCATTTCCTTCGATTCACAATTTCCGAAATTTTTGACGGACCAGCCTCGCGTATGATTTACAAGGGCAGAAGAAATAAGACGAAGTCAAAAGTACGCACTCCACAAAAACACAGCGACGAGAGACCAAGTTCTAAGGAAAAGAAGCGATACGATACAATAAGTAAGAAACGTTGAAGATGCGAGACGAGACGAGGAATCACAGAGGCGCCAAATACAGAAGGAATAATAAGGTAGCCGAGTTCCCGTAATGAAGACACGGAACGAGCGCAACGCGGCCGGTCGCGACAGAAGGTTTAGCCACCGCCGCTCACGTTCCAACTCTCGCAGCCACACGCGTACACTCCAGAACTCCAAAAGTCAAGATTAGGTATGTCAGTATCACGTAAGAAACATGCTTATAGATATATGCCACCCTGAGCCGGAATAAGGCTGCAGGAAAACTGGGTGTGGCGGTATACATGTAGCAGAGCCGGATATCTCCGCGCGCCAAACGTTTACCGCCCGATCAATTTATTTGTGTTTAAACAAAATCCGCTGCTATCCAGGAATTAGGGATACGTAGGCCGTCAAGAAGTCTATGATAGATAGATCTACACGTTGTACCTAAAAATTGGGAAATACGTCATTGTAGAGAGTTTAGACAATAAAACGCGGCTACTATACCGGATTGTATAATTGTTAAAAACACGTAATCATAAGATATTGTGTATGTTATAGTGACTGTGACAATGTCACGCAATTTCCGCAAAGCATGTTGACGACTAATCGTTATTAAATCACGTCGTCACTATTTTGCAATGTAGGCATCATATTAACATTGACATTGAGAACTAGTTTTTCTAATTACCGATATATTGACAAATATTTATTGTAAAATCACGTTTTTGCCAATTAAGCATTATATGTTATTATTGTATTAATCTTGTTTATTAACATGAACATGTAAAGATATTATGTACTGTACTGTGTAACTATAGGATTTTTTTTACTTTTGTGATCAATTTTAAGGATTTTTTTCAACTAAGGGGGGAATGGTGTAAGGGATACTACACCTCATGGCACGTACATGTACGTGCCATCAATAGTATATAACAACGGTACGCACAGTATGCTGTAGTGGTCGGTGTCCAGCGACACACAGTTGTCGCTGACACGAATAAATGGCAAGATCATAATTACGTCTTTCATTTACCGGCCGCTCAACCACCATCATGGAAGAAGCACCACTCACTATTTACCATCATCCAGTGGAATAATCACCAGTAACGTCATCCGTTACACCCCCAGGAATTTGCCCAACGCTCCATTTGCGCTGTTTCTTAACGCCACTCTTCTTTTGACATCCACGGTATACCTACCATCCCTGCTACAGGCGTTTTACACAATTCACACACACGCGATATACAATTCTAACCAACTGCTCCAGCACTACACATGACCATCCAATATCCTGGAATACGTTCTGTTTGCTGCCTTTTCAAATGCCATAAGTTTCATTTTCATTACATTCAATTATAAACCTTTCGTCAAGCAGTAATTTTTCATAATAGTGACTAATATTTGCAGGTCCGTGGGCGATTCGGTTACAAGCATGACGTCATCTGCGTAAATCAGTCAGCTCACAACTAGGTCCGCTAATCGCATCCCTATATTTAGCGATCTTACTCTCTGGAGACAGCTGACTAGGTACAGGATGAAAAACCGAACGGACAGCACGCAACCCTGTCGATGCCGATATTGACATCAAACCCAAAATACAGAAAAAACAAAATAAATCATTTTATTTATTTATTTACATCAATAAACTATCATTACAGGTGACATACCTAAAGCTATAGAGTGGCCTCCTTCACTAGTATTATAATAACTATTATCTAAATGAAATACAAATAAAAAGAAATATGAATATTACAACTAACAGAACAGTGACGAAGGTAATGTGTGTCTACGTGTAATGTAACCTTCGCGACTTCACTAGATTGATCATTCAGTATATCTACTCTTGTGTGTACTTCATTGATTCCACAAATAGCACAGGTAAGCGGTGTCTTAGCTAGTAAGTTGGTCCTTTTTTTACGCGAGGAATTGCTTGTGGGACTCCCAAAATAGTACACTGCAATCCGATCCTAGGATTACACACTAAAACCTCGCGGCGGCCTCCCTCCGGCGTTGGGGTGGCCCAGGACAGTGCGTCAGCCCTCTGGTCCACCCCGCCGTCGCACTCCCTCTGTCATGAGAGGGTGCTCATCCTCGAGGAGGCTCCCCCAGGCGGACGGCTCCGACCGCGCACTGTAAAGAGGCGCGCGGCCGGCAGGGCCCCCGACGACCCTTCCCGGTCGCCCCGGGGGGTCATCCATCCCGGGCCGCGACCTGGGCGCACCCGCGGGGTGTGTGCCCTCACTGGCCCTCACTGGCTGTGTGCCTTCGAGCGGGATCGGCTCTCTCCCGACCCCGCTTCTGGAGTATAACGGCTTCGCAGAAGGAGACCACAGCCCTACACTCCTCCTCGCCCGCCAGCATTGCAGCTACCAACGCCGGCCGGGACAAGTCTCGGCCGATCCCGTCGACCAGGACTCGGTGCTCAGCCGGAGTTCAGGTCGGATGCGCAATGGTGGCATCTCGTCGTATCTTCACGTTTTATTTGACTCAAGTACTCACCGAAGCACCCGGGCCCGGTGAGTATCTGAGTCAACCTGTAGGTGCCAGTTTCGTTTTCGTCGCATTCAACTGCAAGCCTTTAATCATGCAATCATCTTTCATAGTAGTGACTAGTGTTTGTAGGTCCGACGGCGATTCGGCTAGAAGCTCGGCGTCATCTGCGTAAAGCAGGCAGCTCACAACTAGGTCGCCCATTCGCATCCCTGCATCCATCGATCTCACTCGAGATAACTGTCCAGGTACCTACAGGATGAACAGTCGAGCGGACAGCGCGTAACCCTGTCTGAAGCCGATATTGACGTCAAACCAGGGGTACAAGCCACAGTCAACACGCACACATGCTATGCAGCCCTCATCAGTGGACTGCACAGCGCGCAGCAGTGCTCCGCTCACCCCGTAGCCCGGGAGTATGCCCCACAGATCCTTTCGTAACACTCTTTCAAACGCTTTTTCCAAATCCACAAAACCGCAGAAAACCTTCCGGTTAAAAGCCGATTGTTTCTCCACGATGTTATGGAGAGAAAAAATCTGATCCGTGCACCCTCGTCCGCTTCTAAAATCACCCTGAGCCTCCCACAACAGTCCATCAGATATCACCCTCATTCTCCTTTCAATAATTTTCCCATACACTTTTGCTGCTAAACTGATCAAACCTATGGCCCTGTAACTGGCGCACTGCATACGTGATCCCTTACCTTTATACAAGGGCACGATGACAGCGCGCCTCCAGTCCATGGGAACCTTACCCGACCTCCAGCATTGATTGCTCAAAGTCAGGAAAGCCTTCCGGATACAGGTTCCACCGTGTTTGATCATTTCAACAGGCATCATATCAATTCAAGCTGCCTTACCATACTTCGTATCGACCATTCAATCTCTTCCATAGTAATGTCCTCGTTAGATGTTGGCGCAGCGGCGTCAGCCGTAGGCTCACTCGCGGCGCCCACATCCGGAACATACTCGTACATTTCCCCAAAATTCTCACTCCACCTGCCCAATACGTCGCTTGGGTTTGCAAGAATGTCACCAGCCTTAGACATCATTTTGTCCATTCTGGATGTTGACGAAGAACCCCGAGACTTTCTAACTTCCCTCCAGAAGAGTTTTTTATTCGCCTCGAAGTTCTCCGTCAACCTCACTTCCTCATTCGCAACTAGTCTTTTACGCTTCTCTTTCACTAAGGCTTTGGTAAAATTCCTGCAGCAGCGGTAGCTCTCATACTTTTTTTCTGTCATACTATCATTCTGATTCAAACTTGAGACATAATCCAACCATGCTTTTTTCTTTCCTTCGGCGCTGGATTTTACATCCGCGTCCTACCAGGCATCACTTCTCAGAATCTTATGCCTCTTTGCACTACTACATACTTCTTTTGTACTATCCACTATACTTTCTTTCATTCTTTCCCAGCATTCTTCAACACCTAGGTCAGAAAGACTCGTCTCATTGAGTCTTTTACTGACTAGGTCTACATACATACTCCGTACACTTTCATCTTCTAATTTCTCACCTGTTATCCTTTGAAGCTCTCCAAAATGGGTACGCACTCGCCAGTGTCTGTCTCTACTTCTTGAATAGGCCCACGAAACGGCTTACCACCAGGTAGTGGTCCGTATCAAGAGTGGGGCCTCTGTAGGATCTTGTATTCCTTAGAGTATTTCGGAGACGACTATCTACCAAAATCAAATCAATCATACTCTTTTGTTCATTCCGTCTCCACGTATACGTGTGAATATCTTCATGACGGAATAATGTGTTAGACACAAGGAGGCTCCGTTCCAGGCATACGTCCAAGATCGGCTTACCAGCATCATTCACTCTCTTGTCACAATTCGGACCAAGGACAGCCTCCAGGCCATCTCTCTTGGTTCCGGACCAACCATTAAGATCACCACACAGAATTATCCTTTCATTTCCCTCAACCAGATCCAGAATATCCCTAACAGTTTCCCAAAACTCTTCGAGTTGGCGGGGATCCGCGAAGCTGACGGGAGCATAAGCTACGACCAGGAAGACTCGCGTGATCCCCACTTTTATTCGAACCAAAAGATGTCTCGGGCCTACTAACTCATAATCTTTTACTCCGGAAGCAAAGCGGGAAGCGGGAAATTAAAATTATAACCATAATTAAATAAATGGTAAGTAAATATGTACATATGCACATGATTCTATTCTATGCACATGATTCCGAGAGCTTGGGGGCCCCGGAGCACTGCCCCGTCTAGCCCTTGGTAGCTACTCCACTGCCTTTGAGATAACAGACGAAGGTGGCTCATGACGAGTTTTAATTAACGAAAGCGGTGTATAGAAGCCCACCTTCTTGTTTCTCCTCATCCATTCCTTATCTATAGTGGTAGAGCCAAGCAGTTCGCTGCACGAATGGGCCGGCTCGACCGGTGAAATAAAACAACCTCTCAGAAGATCGACGTAAAGTGGCTCATGCCGCGTTTCGTTTGGTGAGAGAGGTACCCGGACCTACCTTTCTTTGGCTATCCTACTCTCTTAAAGGTCGGCAACGAAACCGTAACACAATATGTGTTACAGATGTCCATGGGCGGCGATGATCACTTACCATCAGGTGACATGCCTTCTCGTTTGCCCATAAAAAATAAAGATATAATCTTTAAAATAAATATGTACAAATAAATGTTTGGACAGAATGTTTATTTTTTGGAGTTTACTCCATAAGAATCGATTTACATATATAGGCCCGGGGTATGAAAATTATGGGGACCAAAATCGTACTAGTCACGTGACTGTCACACGAAATGCGTTATGCAGTCACAGAGCATATAAATAAGAGTCGGCACTCCATACAATGTCCTGAGCTCTTTATAGTCACAGAGCATATAAATAAGAGTCGGCACTCCATACAATGTCCTGAGCTCTTTATAGTCACAGAGCATATAAATAAGAGTCGGCACTCCATACAATGTCCTGAGCTCTTTATAGAAACACTCTTTATAGCGATACGCCATTCTCTATTACGAAGAAATGTGTTCATATTTGTAGACAGTAAATATTTATTTTTGTAAATAAATACCGCAAAAACATGTAGAAAAAAACACCCCCAGACGAGGGATCGAACCCGCCCCGACCTTGTGTTATCGGTAGTGCGGTTTGCCGATGCACCACGAGGGCCGTATGTATAATCGTCTAATTACCGTCCTCTTTACCAATTTCGACACATTTTCTAGGATCGGGTTTGTTTGTTTGTTTGTTTTTTACATACATACATATACGTAAGTACGTATTGCAGGCGGAGAAAAAAAAAAATTATATTATTTATAAATTGTGTTTTTATAAATTGTGTTTTTTGAAAATTATATTTAAGTACGAATTACATACTAATAAAATAATGAAATATCAATAATATTTTTCGATCTTTGGTAATGAAACGAGGGGCGCCACAGTAGCATCGCCAACATCGTACTCCTAATAAAAAGTGTGTGAATCTCGGAATCGGCTCCAACGATTTTCATGAAATTTAGTATATAGGGGGTTTCGGGGGCTATAAATCGATCTAGCTATGAATCATTTTTAGAAAATTTCATTTTATCGTGTTTTATCGATAATTAACTTAAACATCAACTTACTTTTTTATTGGAATTCCTGACATCTATTGGCGAATGTGAATTATTTTAAATTGTGAGCACTTAACTTGCTTTAACGACAACAACACTAAAGCTATTCCAGCAGATGGCGTTGTTAACTAATTCTAAACTAATTACTATTTCTTTATTACTAAATTTCTTATTATATTACTATTTCTTTATTACTAAACTAATTACTATTTCTTTATTTCTTCTAAACTAATTACTATTTGTTTCTAATATAATATGTTAGTACATAGTATATATTAGTATATATTTATTATTGGAGTTTACTCCTTAAGAATCGATTTACAATATATAATAATAAGAGTCGGCACTCCATACAATGTCCTGAGCTCTTTATAGTCACAGAGCATATAAATAAGAGTCGGCACTCCATACAATGTCCTGAGCTCTTTATAGTCACAGAGCATATAAATAAGAGTCGGCACTCCATACAATGTCCTGAGCTCTTTATAGAAACACTCTTTATAGCGATACGCCATTCTCTATTACGAAGAAATGTGTTCATATTTGTAGACAGTAAATATTTATTTTTGTAAATAAATACCGCAAAAACATGTAGAAAAAAACACCCCCAGACGAGGGATCGAACCCGCCCCGACCTTGTGTTATCGGTAGTGCGGTTTACCGATGCACCACGAGGGCCGTATGTATAATCGTCTAATTACCGTCCTCTTTACCAATTTCGACACATTTTCTAGGATCGGGTTTGTTTGTTTGTTTGTTTTTTACATACATACATATACGTAAGTACGTATTGCAGGCGGAGAAAAAAAAAAATTATATTATTTATAAATTGTGTTTTTATAAATTGTGTTTTTTGAAAATTATATTTAAGTACGAATTACATACTAATAAAATAATGAAATATCAATAATATTTTTCGATCTTTGGTAATGAAACGAGGGGCGCCACAGTAGCATCGCCAACATCGTACTCCTAATAAAAAGTGTGTGAATCTCGGAATCGGCTCCAACGATTTTCATGAAATTTAGTATATAGGGGGTTTCGGGGGCTATAAATCGATCTAGCTAGGAATCATTTTTAGAAAATTTCATTTTATCGTGTTTTATCGATAATTAACTTAAACATCAACTTACTTTTTTATTGGAATTCCTGACATCTATTGGCGAATGTGAATTATTTTAAATTGTGAGCACTTAACTTGCTTTAACGACAACAACACTAAAGCTATTCCAGCAGATGGCGTTGTTAACTAATTCTAAACTAATTACTATTTCTTTATTACTAAATTTCTTATTATATTACTATTTCTTTATTACTAAACTAATTACTATTTCTTTATTTCTTCTAAACTAATTACTATTTGTTTCTAATATAATATGTTAGTACATAGTATATATTAGTATATATTTATTATTGGAGTTTACTCCTTAAGAATCGATTTACAATATATAATAATAAGAGTCGGCACTCCATACAATGTCCTGAGCTCTTTATAGTCACAGAGCATATAAATAAGAGTCGGCACTCCATACAATGTCCTGAGCTCTTTATAGTCACAGAGCATATAAATAAGAGTCGGCACTCCATTCAATGTCCTGAGCTCTTTATAGAAACACTCTTTATAGCGATACGCCATTCTCTATTACGAAGAAATGTGTTCATATTTGTAGACAGTAAATATTTATTATTTTATTTTATAATCGTTCTTGAGGAGTAAACTCCAGTCGTGCGTCGGAGCGGACACACACTTTTACTTTTTTTAAAGGACTTCCTTTTAAAAAAATAAAAATTCTGTCCACAAAATTAAAAATTCCTCGTAATTATGTTTATTTGAAAATTATTAATTATATGACATATACTTATGTTTGTATCTTACAATGAATCTTTTAATCACATTTGGGAACAGAACATATATTAATCAGTCTTACCGAATCTTAGGTAGATGCCTTTAACAACCAAAGGAGGGTGAAGTATGTTTTCTTCTTCAAGGCTTCAAGTAACACGCAGGAGTGTCTATCAAATTTATTTAAATTTTATAAACACAGTTATTGGACACCTATACAATAATTAGATTTGAAAGAAAAAACATCGTGCTTATTCTACTTTCATTCACACTCTGCCATACCCAATCCTAGGTTCCATAAGTAAGCGTTTGACGGGTTTTTCTGGTAACAACCAGGAAACCGTCCGCCGCTCCTCTTTCTACATCCGCGATGTACCTACCATTCCTGCTAAAGGCGCATCCAAAATATACAATTTCACCCAACTGCTCCAGCACTGCATGAGCAACTATTATCCTGGAATACGTTCTGATTTCTTCCCTTTTAAACACCATATGTTTTGTCTTCATCGCATTCAATTGTAACCCTAGTGACTAGTGTTTGCAGGTCCGACGGCTATTCGTTAAAAAGCACGACGCAGCTCACCACACCATTCGCATTCCTGTATCTATCCCTATTTAAAACATACTAAATGTGAAAATATTATATCTTACTTACATGACAACGGGTCTCGTGGTAGATTTCCAAAACTAATAGGTCGTTGCATAAATTATGTCGTATTTTAGAAGGAAAATAAAAGTTAATTTTTTAATATGTCGACATATTGTTGTATGATCAAAACCCATTCTTCCCTCTATCTCTCTGCTAGTTATAAATGGGTCTTCCATTATAATGGCCTTTAATTCATCTTCATTAAAAGAAGAGGGTCGGCCGGTATGAGGTGCGTCTTGAAGGTTAAAATTTCCAGTTCGAAATTTTGAAAACCACGTTCTCCCCGAAGGTGTTGCACAAATTTTTGGTACCTTCAGTTGCATTACTGCCTTTTTGATACTCATAAAGTATGCAGTGTCGAAGATGAGTTTTATCAACCTCTATTTTAAGGACTCAAATTTTATAAATTACTAGATACAATTTTAATAACACGCGGTTTTAGAGACGCAAGTAAATACACTAGGCGACAGGAATAACCACATGGCTCTAAAAGTGTCGCAAAAAAAAATTATGCAATTTCGAATTTTACCGAACTAAATACGACAGATATTTTGCAACAACCAATACTATGGTACTACTACTAACGGTAACCGTAAGTGACTATAAATCTTAATCTGGATAAAATCTGGTAAAATACTACTACTACTATTTTGAAGGATCTGCCATATTCTTCGTCGCATTCTTCTTGCGTGGTGGTAAAATAGGTTAAGTACGTCAGGTGTCTACCGCGGACAAATAACAAGATACGTATAAAACAAAGTCACATTCCGCTGTCTGTCCCCTTATATGCATATATCTTTAAAACTACGCAATAAATTTGGAGGTGGTTTTTTTAATAGTTAGAGGGTGACAATTGGGTAGTTTTGATCTATAATTCATATATGATTTTGTAAAGAAAAAATGATAATTATCGATATTTAGCACTTTAATTGCAAACGCTGGCTTAACCCTAAGTGATAGATCAAAACAATGTTCCGCATTATTAAACACCTTCTGAAGGTCTACAAAAAATCCACGAGGGCATATGTCCATCTCTTAGGGACAACCCACAATGACCATTTTATTTATTTGTTTACTTTTTACTAACAGTCACGGTGGTCCAGTGGGAGAGCACCAGGCTTCTGATCCAGAGGTCCGGGTTCGAATCCTGACACTGGCTCACACCAATGACTTTTCGAAATTGTTTACGGAAGTTAAGTGTGATAAATATCGATGACTGAAAACATTGTGCCTGGTATATAATAGGTTAGCCACCTATTCCATTTGGGACGTAAACATAACGGCGAGACGAGGCTTAACAGCCGCTGCCTACACCTTCGGGTAACAAAAGGCGTGAAGTTATGTCATGTGTTATGTTACTTTTTACTTGAATTAATAAGCGACATATGGCAAGTGATTTTAAACATTACAGCATTAATTTTCATCCAATTAAGTGTTTTATATAGATTGTACATGTAATATAGATGATCCTGGCCCTTTATAGCATGCAATTTAAATGAATATTTACGAAGATATTACAGTATTAATATAGCGGGACATAGTAGTTGCGTTGCGCGCCAAAATGCGTGCCGATAAATAAGCACAAATTAAACTTTTTAAGATCCAAATTTTACTCATTTATTACTTTGATGCGGAACAAAGTTCGCCGGGTCAGCTAGTTTTAAATATAATAAGATCAAGATTAAGCTATCAATTAATGAAACGAAGAAGTAATCATAGCTTGTTGCGATTTGAGTAAAACTTATCCGATTCTAAGAAATAAAGGTTAACCACAGATAAGACAGACTTAAATAAAAAAACGTAGGTATCCTTTGCAATTGATATATTGTGTCGCTTGGAGTTTTAAATAGGTTTAAAAGAGGAATAATCTCTCTAATATTTATTAATGATGAACAGGATTAATCGCCATTAGATTCAGAAGGGCAGCCAGTGGTTCGACTACAGTATATACAGCTTCCACGTCTCTTATAAGATATTGAATTGGTACGAAATCGTCTGCCACTGTCGTCAATTGTTTATTCATTTCCAAAAAGGCATTGGCCGCTGTGCCGGCAGTTAAAAGCATATCAGCCTCCGCGGCCAGTTCTGTTCCGGGCTTTATGGCTTTTTGGACCAGGTCATCACACGTATTGACAGCATTTGAATCAACAGCATTGCATTTCGAACGTACCAGCTGTACGACCTGGAAACAAATTAGGAATTTACTGTTAGTTTTTTCTCATTTTTGTACTCCATAATAAACACAAGCGCTATCTAGTTTTGCAGGCTAAGCAAGTAAATGCTGGTGTTGTGGATACGGAATTTGATTTTTTTTAGGAACTTTTAGTATCGTGAGAGAATTCTTCGTATTAACAAGACAAGACGGTGTGTGACGCTGTTTTAGTTGGCGGAAAATTGAATGAACGCGTGAAAGTAAGTACAGCAATAAGTGTTAACTAAAAGAACTAACTAAAACTAACTAAAAGTCTCGGTGGTGCAGTGGCTAGCACCCCGCTTCTAATTCAAGAAGTAGTGGGTTCAAATCCTGGCACACACCAATGACTTTTCGGAAGTTACGTGTGGTATAGCAACAGGTTCGCCACCTTTTCCATTTGGGACGTAAACATAACGGCGAGACGAGGCTTAACAGCCGCTGCCTACACCTTCGGGTAGAAAAACGCGTGAAGTTATGTTATGTATGTATGTAAAAGAAAGATGTGCCAGCCTGGATGTCTTGATACGTAATCTGGTGGCGGAAAAAGCCCGCTTGCAGATTCAAAGTGGTGTGCTGTTACCAACTCTGACGCTCTGAGTAAGGTGTGGCAAGCAATACAAGGAAAGTAAGGTGAGTGCCATAGAAATTTTCAGGATGAGAGTATGTTAAGTCACTTCCCGGCTCGAAAGAGAAATAAGATGTCATATGGAAGAATGATGTGTATAAAAGTATGTTGTATGATCTGGAAATGAATAGTTGCCGAAATCAACGATTTTTTCAACTTATTTGTTAAGTTCGGTGTATGAGATAGGTGTATAAATTAATCAAATGTTTTCAAATGGGTTGATTATTTGTAAATTCCTTACATTATTTATCAGGCCCGAGTATAGCGTGATAAAACCGTCAAGTTCCGATATCACTTTTTTGGGGTCACTATAACCCTCAGGCGCAAAAGAAGTGACCATCTCAATGTAGCGTGTGGCTTTCCTAAAACATGTAATCAATTTGTTTAGTAGATGTGTCAGATGATATAAACGTACAAAAGGGCACTTGTTTCATTAGCATTATTGGTTTTCAGATAGAGAGTTTTCAGGTCAGAAACTATATAAACCGAAACACAATCTTTATGATTAAAAAAAACTATGATTTAGGAGATGTTACACTAACGCGCAAGCGGGTCACCTGGTAGAAAGTGATTAGCGCCGCCAATAACCTCTAGCAACTCAGATACAGATAATTGCCGGCCTTTAAGGTCGTGGGACGGGAAGGCAGAGTGAAGGGGGAGTTAGCCTTCGAATGTCTCTCTCACCGAATGGAAATCGTGAGCTGCTTTACGGCAATCTTTCTAAAGGTCATGGTATTGCACTAAACTATACCACTATAGAAAAGTAATCAGTTAGTCGGCTCTTAAGGACTACACACGGATGAAGTACCAGGCGTTATTCCAGATCAGTTTTATGAGAACGGCAAAATAATATTGTCAGGATTCGATCTTGGGAATGGTTGTGAATCATCTGGGTTTCCGTTCTAACCCTGTCCGTTGAAATAATTAATACAGATTATCTTCTTATTTTTTTCAAATTACATACATACACATACATAACTTCATGTCAGGACCCTTGCGGGGTAGACAGAAAGAACAAAACGCAATAAGGTACGATTCTTACACACACCTAAGTCTCAGTCTAAGTTGACTTTCATAATTCTTTTCATGCACGCACGTCGATTTTAAGGCTACTAACATTACCTTCCTCCAAAACTCATTCTATTTGGTCCTGGAAGGTATGTCGTGACCGTCCTCGACTCCTACATTCATCCACGTTTCCATTGTATATCTACTTAGTCAATCTTGCATCATCCATTCTCTCCATATGTCTGAACCATCGAAGCATGTCTTTTCTTACTTTTACACTGACACTCTCTTTCAATTTTTCTTTACAATGGCACTCAGCAGATTCTGCGCAGTGCCCTCATTTCGACCGTTTTTATCCTACTTTCGTGTACACTCTCGCTTCCATAAGTTGGGGCTGGGATCAGAACCACATTGTGGTTAGCTACCTGGGCCGTTCTGCTAACTTTCTTTGCGTCCGGGAATCTGCCTAACGCTCTATTTACGCTGTTTCCTAACGCCACTCTTTTTGATGTCCGCGGTGTAGCTACCATTCCTGCTAAAAGTGCATCCAAAATATACAATATTATTCACCTACACCACCATCATCAACCATTCCTCCCTTTCAAACACCATTTTTCCATATTATTTTTCTCTATTAGAGCTTGGTGTTAATATCCATTCAATAAACTCATGTAAATGTAGATAATATAACCAAACAATACTTGTTGGAGTTTGTATCCAAGGCTGCGTTGAAGATAACATGCCAGAGCACAGCAGCGTGACGTCGACCATCATTCAGCAGCGGCATTTTATGCAATTGTTTCATGGATCTAATAAAAAAAAACAATACATTTTTATTAACAAAAAGTGGTTTGTCGTGCCAGTGACAAAGAGAGAGGATCAGCAACCCGCTTCAGAATCACGAAGAATCATCTATGGATTCAACGTTTTTAAAATAACAAAATTCTTACAATATACGATCGAGGTATCCCTGCGCTTTCTCCACAAGCATTAAGCTGTTGAGATAGGGTGGCGCCTTCCCCTCCACAAAGCATGCGCACGCGCCGACTGATATCAGTAAGTACAGCAGCATTTTCACCTAAAACAGTTTAATTAAACAACATAATACATGCTTATATGCTAAATAGAACTTTATACGACTGCTTAAGAAGAAAGAGCTGTATTTTTTGTATGTATGAGCGGCCAGGCGAGTTTTCGACATGAGATGTGTATTGAATGGTCTAGCTAGTGCATGGGCCGTGTTACTTAAATTGTTACTGTGTCTTAATTTAGCGCTGAGTGTAAGTAATTTTAGGGGAATATTTTTTATTTTTCTATTTTCATTGTTCAAGATGTGTAACAGTCTCAAAATAAAACATACTTGGACCTCCCCGAATGCCTCTTATTCCCTAATCTCAAGTAATATTTGCAGTGATCTAGCTTGTCTTAACTTATTTAAACTTATCTCATTTACACGAACTATTACAATAATAAGTGTTAATTGCAAAAGTTAAATATCGAAATAACTCTAAGAAGTTCAAGCTAGAACCTTCTGAAACTCGTAGCAGAGTAATCTCATAATACACATTTCAGCACATAATGAATGGGAAAAAATGTATGAAGTAAGTAATGTAGTATTAATAGTGGTAGAGCCAAGCAGTTCACTGCATGAATGGGCCGGCTCGACCGGTGAAATACCACGACCTCTCAGAAGACCGACGTAAAATGGCTCATGCCGCGTTTCGTTCGGTGAGAGAGGTACCCGGAGGCCTACCCCCCTTCCTCATCCTTTCCTATCCCCTATCCCTTAAGGGTCGGTAACGCAACAGTAACACTATATGTGTTGCTGGTGTCCATGGGCGGCGTTGGTTGCTTACCATCAGGTGACACGCCTGCTCGTTTGCCATCCTATCCCATAAAAAAGGTGTTTTGATCTGTTCACTGTTCATCGGATCTTGATACAAATTTCAGTAATAGATAAAGCGGTTCAAGATAAATGTTTATATTATACGTAATATAAGAGAAAACTTGTGTTGTGTTGTGTTAAGAAGATTTATTTCTGTTTTTTTTTATGGGATAGGAGGGCAAACGAGCGAGTGGTTCACCCGATGGTAATTAACTTCTCACCGCCCATGAACACCGTAGTGCATTGCCGTTCTGTTCTTTAAGGGACTAGGAGGAGAAAGGGAGTCGGGCCTCCGGATACCTCTCTCAGCGAACAAAACGCGGCACGAGCCACTTCACGTCGATATTCCGAGAGGTCGTTTTATTACAATGGTAGAGCCCGTCCCTTCATGCAGCGAACTGAAAAACTCTACTACTGCCCAAAATCAATAATTTAATGGTTGAAGTTGCTCGTGTTAGCTAGTCTTAAATATGCCATAAAATCTATACTCTAAAACCATAACCACCTGTCTTGCGCAGTTGCATAAAAACTGGACAAATATCTAAAAATATGAAAGTGCCTATATATACTTACAGAGCTTTTCTTGCGGAGTGTATTTCGAACAAGAGGCTTGTATCACAATACCCAATGTTGTCCAATATCATGTATTTATACAAACTCTAATTGATACATAATATTATTATCTGTATGACTAATTATTAATAGGTAATTTGATTGATTGGATTAGCTTCATTTTATTTTTATACACGTCGTTTGGTACACGCCACTTAGATTTTATTTTGTTCCTTCACGCTCTTAATTACTGAAGCAGTATCAATACATGAAAGACGATGATTGAAAAAAATGTATTCTTGTGACCACGGCCAGTGCAACGTGGCAGAAGGCAAACATGTCAAGCTAATCAAGCTAAATAGTGCTAACCTAAACTGTCCACAGTCAAGTGTCTCAAGAAAGCCCTCTCTATCTAGTTTCTCCAGAGGGTTGAAGCGCATCCTGGACCACCCTCACGCCGGAGGAAGGCCGCCGAGGAGTTTTATTTATTTATTTATACTTTATTGCACACAAAGATGAAAAAGAAAATTACATAGTAAGAACCTTATATATAACAGTACAATGGGCGGCCTTATTGCTGTAAGTAATTTCTGCCAGGCAAACCTTTAAGGTTTTAGTGCGTAACCCACGGATTGGATTACATTAAATTGCTTTAGGAGTCCTACAATACCCCCTGCCGTCCCTAGACGCCTACCAGGTGAGGGTGTCAATAAAGCATTTCCTGGCATTAGAAAATAAAAGATACTGTCCATCTCTCCATTCACTATGTTTTCTAGCATCCCTGCTAAAAGCGCTTCCAAGATAAACAATTTCAGCCAACGACTCCCGAACTACATGATCAACCCTTATCCTGGAAAACGTTCTGGTTTCTTCCCTTTCAAATACCATAACTTTCGTTTTTATCACATTCAATTGTAAGCCATTCGTCAAGCATTCTTTCATAGTAGTGACTAGTGATTGCAAGTAGGGTGGCGATTCGTTAGAAATCACGACGTTATTTGCGTAAAGCAAGCACGCATGTTCGTCTAACACACTCTCTGGAGACAATTGTCTGACGCCAAAATAGGCGTAAAACCAAATAAATAAAAACCAAAATATTAACACACTTTACAATTAAGACACTTTAAAATAGTCAATAAAACAAATTGATTATAATATTGCAATATACTTAGTCTGGCCATTTTGGCTGTTACAACTATAAATAAAAAAATATTACATTTGAATTTGGAATCTGTCATTTTTATACGATTGTTCATTGTGTTTTCTCGTTTTGGCGCCAATACATTGTACAATATTTTGCGATATTAAAATGGAGTGGGGTGATAAAAAGAACTGAATCGCTGTGATTGCATTACACAAAGTAGGTATGGAGCCAAATGCAATTTTTAAAACTCTCCATACACTTGGTATTGGTCATATGTTTGTGTACCGGGCTATTAATAGGTACAATGAGACCTCCTCTGTTTGTGACAGAAAAAGACCTGGCCGTCCACGTAGTGTTTGTACGAAAAAGGTGGTCAAAGCAGAAAGGGAAAGAATTCGAATAAATCCTGTCCGCAAGCAAAAGATTTTATCTCGGGAGATGAAGATAGCACCTAGAACAATGTCGCATATTTTAAAAGATGACTTAGGACTTGCTGCCTATAAGAGGCGCACTGGTCATCTATTAACTGATAATTTTAAAAAGAATAGGGTGTTAAAATGTAAACAACTACTGAAGCGGTACAAAGGGAGGTCACAGAAAAATATTGTTTACGGATGAAAAAGTTTTTACAATTGAGCAACATTTTAACAAACAAAATGACCGTATTTATGCTCAAAGCTCTAAGGAAGCTTCCCAATTAGTTGACAGAGTGCAACGTGGGCATTATCCGACTTCAGTGATGGTTTGGTGGGGTGTCAGCTACGAAGGAGTGACTGAGCCATATTTTTGTGAAAAAGGTATCAAAACATCGGCACAAGTGTATCAAGATACCATTCTTGAAAAGGTAGTCAAGCCCCTTAACAACACCATGTTCAATAACGAAGTATGGTCCTTCCAGCACGACTCGGCACCGGGTCATAAAGCTCGGTCCACGCAATCTTGGTTGGAAGCGAACGTTTCGGACTTCATTAGAGCTGAAGACTGGCCGTCGTCTAGTCCCGATCTTAATCCACTGGATTATGATTTGTGCTCAGTTTTAGAGAGTACGGCTTGCTCTAAACGTCATAATAATTTAGAGTCCCTAAAACAATCCATACGATTGGCAGTGAAGAATTTTCCCATGGAAAGAGTGCGTGTTTCTATTGATAACTGGCCTCAACGTTTAAAGGCCTGTATTGCAGCCAATGGAGACCACTTCGAATAAGCTTTTTATATTTTATATCGTTTTATATCTATGTATTAAAGTAGCACACTGTAAAAGTAATAAATGTTATTTGCAATTAAAAAAAAATTTTTCTTTGTTACAATATTTATGGCATGACTAAGTATTATTATTATATTAAAATATATGATAACTAACTGACCCGGCGAAAAATGCTCCCCATCAAAAGTAAGAAATAAGTAATTTTTGGATATGATGAGGTTCAATTTGTGCGATTTATCGGCTTTAACTGCTGTCCTGGCTGATGTGCTGGCTATATTAATACTGCAATATCTTCGAAAATATTCGTTTAAATTGCATGCTGTAAAGGGCCAGGATCATCTATATTACGTGCACAATCTATTCAAGACACTTAATTGGATTAAAATTAATGCTATAATGTTTATAAATAAGTGCTATAATATAAATAAGCCATTATTTCTCGTGAAGAGTAAAAAAATAAAAATGGTCATTGTGGGCTATCCCTGAGAGATAGACATATTTGTGTAGACCTTCTAAAGGTGTTTAATAATGTAGAACATTGTTTTGATCTCTCACTTAAGGTTCAGCCAGCGTTTGCAATTAAAGTGCTAAATCTCCAAAAATTATCATTTTTTCTTTACAACATCACATATGAAAAACCGTTGACACCCTCTAACTATTAAAAAAAAACCACATCAAAATCCGATGCGTAGTTTTATAGATATAAGCATATACGGGGACAGACAGCGGAAAGTGACTTTGTTTTATACTATGTAATGATAATGATATCTATATAATAATTATATATACTAGCTGACCCGGCAAACATTGTATTGCCAAAAATTAAAATTTAAAAAATAGGGGTTGATTGTAGGGAGTTGAAAATTTAGGGTTGTATGTGTTTTTGTATCCCGTTTTATAAAAAATATTAAAAAAAGGAAAATATAAAAAAATTGAGATGTGGGCTACCCTTGTGATTTAGGGGGATGAAAAATAGATATTGTCCGATTTTTAGACCAACCCGATATGCACACAAAATTTCAAGAGAATCAGTCAAGCCGTTTCGGAAGAGTATGGTAGCAAATAGGTATAGTATGTCTCAGACTTTTTAGTAGCTACTTATAAGATGTACAATTAATTCAAATAATCTCAATAGTTCTATCTTTTAGGCAGCGTACGCAAAATAAGTAACTTTTCTGGTTGATTTTTTATACCTTGTGTCTGAAAAACCCAAACATCTTCGGAACCCTGTTATTTTTCAAAATAAAATTTAGCCTATGTTACTCGTGGATAATGTAGCTTTCTAATGAAAAAATAATAATTAAAATCGGTCCAGTACTTTTTGAGTTTATTCGTTACATACAAAGATACAAAAATACAAATCTTTCCTCTTTATAATATTAGTGTAGAAGTGTAGATAAAGATTGTTAAAGTCTGCAGATGAACCCCACAAAAGTATAATTTAAGACATAATATGGAAATGGACCAGTCGAGCCGTTTCAACATTCGTTAACATTGTACTTTTTTTAACTGCATATGCCGACAGCTAAGTCTGCCCATCAGGTTTTCGATATGAGGACCCCATTGAAGCTTGTCAACTATAGTAATGCCAAGGAACTCGCTCAACTTCACAAGGTCCAATCCTACACCATTTATTTCCACAAATCCAGGTCGACAAGCCGCTGTCAAGCGGGCGCTGTGTAGCCCTCACCACTTGTGAGGGCTACACAGCGCGTGTGCGGATTCACAGTAAGCAGCAGTGCGCCGCCCAACTCGTAGCCCGGGAGTATGCCACACAGATCCTTTCATAACAACCCGTCAGACGCTTTTTCCAGACTTACAAAACGGTAAAACACCTTCCGGCTCAGCGCTAGTTGCTTCTCCGCGATGTTGCGGAGTTACAATTGGAATCAGCCACGCCACAGCAAACGCAAGAATTAATATTGGATAATTTAATATTTAACAAATATTTCCACGTTCCAATTTTGTTTCTGTAATTTTCAGATTTTAACAGTGGTAGAGCCAAGCAGTTCGCTGCATGAATCGGCCGGCTCGACCGGTGAAATACCACGACCTCTCAGAAGACCGACGTAAAGTGGCTCATGCCGCGTTTCGTTCGGTGAGAGAGGTACCCGGAGGCCCACCCCCCTTCCCCATCCTTTCCTATTCCTTATCCCTTAAAGGTCGGCAACGCAACAGTAACACTATATGTGTTGCTGGTGTCCATGGGCGACGTTGGTTGCTTACCATCAGGTGACACGCCTGCTCGTTTGCTCTCCTATCCCATAAAATAATAAAAAAAATATTTTCAGATGAGGTTGATGATAGTAAAAACCGCATCAAAATACGTTGAGTGGTTGATATTCAAAAAGATTCATACTTACATACAGCCAACATACAGACGTACTGGGAAACTTTGTTTTAATGTCAATAATTTAGTTTATTGATAAATGATCCGAATAATGTACCTCTGTAAAATGTTATGTAAATTTAAGTCATAAGTCAACCGTTAGTTGCTTAGCTCGGGAACTAGATGGCGCTATATGCAGCTTGGACATAACCATTTTTTTACTATAAATGTTATATATAATGATCATTTTTACAAACTTTGCTAGTGACATTTCTTAAGCGAAAACTAATACCGTCAGCATATGGTACATGCCAGCAATAGTCTAAATAGTCTGTACGCATGGTATGCGGCAGCGGTCTGTGTGCAGTGACAGACCTTTGTTGCTGACACTAAGAAAATATATCAAGATCGTAGTCAGTCTCAGTGGTCCAGATGTCGGGCACCCCTCTTCTAAATACAGAGGTCGCGGGTTCGAATCCTCACGTAGTCAACGTGACAATACACCAACAACTTTTCGAAATTAATTTCGTAAGGTGTGTGCGATAAATATCGAAGACTACAAACTTTGTGCCCGGTATGGCAAAAGATTCGCCACCTATTCCATTTGGGAGGTAAACATAATGGCGGGACGAGGCTTAACAGCCACTACCTACACCTTCGCGTAGAAAAAAGGTGTGAAGTTATGTAAGATCGTAGTGACGTCTTTCAATGATCGACCACTCATCCGCCATTACCGACAAACCAGCACCTTGCCATAACATCATCCATAAGACTAGTCTCCAAAGTTACACGGGTAAAACTATTACCGGCCAGGTTTCTCGTTTTCAATTAAATATTAAGCTATTAATTAATTAAGCGAACCATTAATAAAAAACATAGTCTTTTTCAATTGATATATTGTGCCGCTTAGAGTTTTAAAAAGGGGGTAAAAGGGGAGTAATACATTTCTTTAATGACGAGGAGTAGGGCCTACAATCATTAAATCAAGAACGGCAGCCAGTGGTGACATAACCTTAAATACAGCATCCACTTCTCTTATGAGATATTGAATTGGTACGAAATCGTCTGCCACTGTCGTCAGTTGTTTATTCATTTCCAAAAATGCATTGGCCGCTGTGCCGGCAGTTAAAAGCAATTCAGCCTCCTTGGCCAGTTTTGTTCCGGGCTTTATGGATTTTTGGACGAGGTCGTCACACGTATTGACACCATTTGACTCGGCAGGATTGCACTTCGAATTTACCAACTGTACGATCTGAAAACAAATAAAGCATAGGTTTTTTCTAATTCTGTATTATCGAAAGAGAAATAAGATGTCATATCAAAGTTTGTTTCAGATATAAACGGTAAAAATATGCATCATTTTTAAGAATCGTTGTGAGAAATGAGTATAAATAATATTTTTTTTTTAAAAGAATCTTTCTTACTTCATTTGTCATTTTCTGGTATGCCGTGAGAAAACCTTTAAGTTCGTTTATCACTAGTTTGGGGTCACTATAACCTTGAGGTGCTAAGGAAGTGACCAGCTCCAAGTACTTTGTGCGTTGCCTGAAACAGATAATCAATAGGTTTAGCAGATGTGTTTGATGATGAAAACCGGAATGGAAACTTGTTTTATTCGTCGGCCACACGTAGGTATTATTAGCAGTAATGGTTTTCACGGAACTACCTGATAATATATTAATAACTATGTATTGTATTGTAATTATGTATTGTATTGTATTTTGTAACTTTATACGGGCCATGTTGCCTGAAATAAATTATTATTATAACGTATGAAGGTATTAAAAAAAATTGAACACAATTGGGCCAAGTAATCAGTTTTTCTTTTAATAAGTTTGCCCAAATTTAAACTGTCCTTGAGGTAGAATTTTGGGAAATCGTTTTATTGGATTTCTAGAGTATGCAAATTAAACTCATTCCAAGGTTTGTGTGTCAACGATCGACGGTTTAAGCTGTGCGTCGTGAAAAAGTACTTATAGTGCCGTGACTGCAATAGATGGACATAATAATATTGGCTTGCGATTTTTTTTGTAAATAGATAATAATATGAACTTTAATATTGTAGAATTTTATTCTTCTATTATTCATATTTTTTGCAGCGTCAGCGATTAAAGACATTTTATGGCTAATTTTATTCACACTCATCGCCTATATTTTGAACTATTTATTATTCTGATGCTATATTATTGTATATGTATGTTATGTATAGGTATGCTTATATATTATATAGCTATATTATTGTGATGTTTCAACAAAATCAATTCAGTAGTTTTTACGTGCAAAAATAACAAACATACGTTCTCTCACACACTAATATTTATAATACAAATAAGATAAACAATACTTAAGGGGTTTTATATCCAGCGCTCCTCGGAAGATAACATTGAAGAGCACAGCAGCGTGACGTCTACCATCATTCAGCAGTGGCATATCATGCAAATCTTCCATGGATCTAATTAAAGAAAAAAAACAATACATTTCATTAACAATGTGTGATTCGTCGTCTCACTGACACAGAGAGAAGTTCAGCAATGCACTTCAGAATCACGAAGTAGAATCGAATTTCAAAATCCTGGTTCACATCAATTTGATGTTGTTAGAATAACAAAATTCTTACAATATGTGCTTTTCAACATATCCCTTCGCTTTCTCCACAAGCATTAAGCTGTTGAGATAGGGTGGCGCCTTCCCCTCCACAAAGCATGCGCACGCGCCGACTGATATCAGTAAGTACAGCAGCATTTTCACCTATAAAAAGTATAAGCAAACAACATAATGCGTAACATTGAAACAACTTTTTATGGATTATATCGCGTCTATTTAGAACTTATTTTCTATTTATTACCCAAAGTTTCGAACTCTTTACAGAGATCATATTCATGGGTAATGAACAAAAAGTTGGTAGTCGTTCAGAAGCTACTTTCATTGATACAGGAAGTACTGTGTTGGCTCTCTCTCCAAAATCCTCCGGGTACCTCTCTCACCGAACGAAACGCGGCATGAGGCACTTTACGTCGATTTTCTGGGATTTCGTGGTATTTCACCGGCCGAGCCGGCCCAGAATATAATAAGAGAACAGGTAATAGATTGAATTGTTTATTCGGTACAAAGCTGGTTGTACGTAGATTCATGTCTACTCGAAAACCATACCAACTTTTCTCGCGCAGTCGGATAAATATACAAACAAATAGCTAAACATATTAAAATATAGGTACTTACAGAGCTTTTCTTGCAGAGTATATTTCGAACAAGATGCTTGTGTCACAATAACCAACGTCGTCGAATATCGTGTATTTATACAAACTCTCTAATCGATATATAATATTATCTCTATAACTAATTTTATAATAGGTAATTATGCACACTTTTGATTGGATTAATTACATTTCATTTTACATTTAAACACGGCTCATTCAAACACTATTCATATCTTATTTTTATCCTTGAAGCTGTTAATTTCCAATGGTCTAAGCTGAATCAAACTCGCACCACTTAGCAACTGAAGTATTTTAGTCGCAATCTTAATGGATTATTAGTTGTCTCGGTAGGATTTAAATTCAAGCGTTCCTAACTTAAATATCAAAAAACATCTTACTTACATTACGACAGGCCACGTGTGGAACCGACAAAAGGCAGATTAGTTCGTAAAGCTACTTGGAGTCCCCATAACTTAAAAGGCATCAAATAATTTTCCTAATACTATAGTGGCTAGGGTTTCCTCACCGGGTATGTTGAGTGATCCAGATGAACATTACCACTCACTTTTATAAAACATAGACAGTCATAGACTCAGAACACAAGTCTACTTTTAAAATCAAAACTATGAGTAAAATTGACAATTTAACTTTTTGCAATTGGGCCACCACCGGTATTTACAAACGTAGAAATAAGTTGTATGTTTTATGGAAGTGGAACTTTGATCTCGTTTTTATTACTTATGTTAGAAATTACTCTAAAATATTTAAAGATGTTTACTTTACTGCCAAATGAATATATATATCTAAGTAGGTAGAATCTCGGAACAAGTTATGGACAACTTATGGAATATCACGAACAATGAGACTGGTCGTACTTTTAGTTAATAATAAAATTATAAAAGATCATTATGCTGTTGTACATTATGTTCATAGTTATAATGTTACATTTAGTGACTTTTTTGCCAAAATTCCCATTTCTACTACTAACACGTTAAATTCGTGTCCCGTTGAAGCTGAAACTCTGCTTAAGGATGGTGTGGGCGAGTGCAACGTTTCTTTTAAATTTAATCATATCGACCCTTACGATATATAAAGTGTTTAAACAATTAATTTCCTCAAAAACGGCTGACTATGGGGCATTTCCGTTAAACTTTTAATGTTTTGACAGTGATAGAGCCAAGCAGTTCGCTAAATGAATGGGCCGGCTCGATCGGTGAAATACCAAGACCTCTCAGAAGATCGACGTAAAGTGGCTCATGCCGCGTTTAGTTCGGTGAAAGAGGTAGCCGCAGGCTCACCTCCCTTCCCCATCTTTTCCCATCATACTACCTTAAAGGTAGGCAACGCAACTATAGCACCATACGTGTTCTAAGTGTCCATGGCCGGCGCTGGTCACATACCATCAGGTAACACGCATGCTCATTTGCCCTTATATGCCAAAAAAACTAATTTAATGAACACAGCAAATCGATACTATTATTTATAGTAATGGGTGTAAGAACGATCCAACCAACACTCGTCCTCTTCCCATTTTACCAAATACGCAACCATTTCAATCTAAATAATCTTTTTCACAACTAACAGTACTTTTTAGAAATGGTCGTTCTACAACTGATGCTGGCGCTGCTCTTATTAAACATATTTTCAATGCTTAAGAGTACTCGTAGGATGCAGTTGGATACTGCGATTTCTCTAAAGCTTTTGACTGCGTGGAGCACAACACACTTTTACGTAGGCTTAGTCACTACTGTGTTACAGTGCTGGTGTCAACGGGTGGCGCAGGGTGGCGCAGGGTGCAATACCATCAGGTGACGTGCTTGCTCGTTTGCCCTCCTATCCCATAAAAAACACATAGATATACTAAACATAGTAATGTGCATAATTTTAATACCAGAGGCAAATATAAACTTGTGTTGCCTTGTCATCGCCTGCTCAAAGTACTGTCGTTTCAGGGAAGGGGTGTACAGTTCTATAATAGTGTCCCTGCGCATATTCTGACTCTCTCTTTCGATTGGTTTAGGCGATCTGTAAAGGATCGTCTCGTTGCTGGTTGCTACACCATCAATGACTTCATGACGGACAAGTCGTCTTGGGACCGTTAAATTACTTGCTCAACGCGGATTGTGTAGTTTGCGTGTTAGAATTAGTTTATTTATTTTGAAGTGGAGGCGTTCTGTAATAATTTCTAATAGTTACGTTTTGAGGTTGCCTTTATGTTGTTTTTATATATGCTACATATAAATTGTATTATTGTACATACTAGCACAATGTTACCACTCCAATAATACTAATAAGACTAATACAGTTCATAGAATTTCTCTCGTTAACTTGTAGGACGATGATTTTAGAGTGGTTGGGTCTTAACTCGGTCGAGAATCCTGGCTGTTACACCTTTTAAGGACGCGTCTACTGCTATGTTTTCAGTAGCGACATTAATTATTTGTTATTAATTTTAAATGGTTTTGAAAAGAGTATTTAGCACATGAGTTTCTTGCCCGATTGTTTAAATGATAGCCCCTATACTCGGCATCGGGCCGCTCGTTGCGATTGCGTTCGTGTTTTCTTGTTCCACGGAAGCACTTTTCTCAATATGTAAAATTTTGTACATTGACTATTTTTAAGTGTCTGTGAATACCTACGAAAGTAAAGCTTCTTTAACTTTGAAAATACATCGAAATATGAAATATTTTTTCGTAATAAAATATATAAAATTATTTTTTTATTTCATTCTTTGGCACCCAGACTAACAATAGTGGGAAACAGTTATTTACGCCTCCTAGGGTCTTCTATCTGCACCAGTCTACCTACAACTCTTTCATAGAGTAAAAAAAAATAATTTTCATCAAGTTTCGGGCCGCCTACTTAAAATAAATATGTTTACAGCTTTTACCATTATTCGCTATTGTGTGTTTGGTCGAAAATTTACACATTATTATAGGTACTATTAGATCCTCATAGTTTTTTAAGCAACCGGCACTTTTAGGAATAGTAAATGAAAAAGTAAGAACCTTACTTAGTAAAATTCTTAACATATCGCTAAACGACCGGTCATGGCTACAGGCATCCCTACCAGTTCATTTGGGTGGTCTAGGTTCAAAATTTCAAATGTAAGCCTACCGGCTTTCTGTCCTCTATCCGTAATGCAGAATAATTAACCAGGAAAATACACTGGGTAATTCTAAGGTAGATTTTGGGTAGTGTTATGCAAAACTGACACAGTAAATGCCTGGAAACTGGCCTATGAAAACTCTAAATTACGGAGCAAATTCCCAGAGACAGTGGAACGACCCGCTCTGCGCCATCTTAAAAGACACTTATTAGTGGTACTTGTAGGTGATGCTACGCGTGCTTGTTTGCTGGCTGTGGGAGAGTCCAGTGTTTGGCTTAAGGCACTGCCATCGCCCAACATGGGAACATTACTAGATAATACGACTTTCCGTATCGCAACTTGCCTTCGTTTAGGTGCCCCATGTGTTTTCTGACATACATCCAGTATTTTTCAAAATAAGGTTGTTGATGATGATGATATTTTAATCACCTCAATCGAATATTTTTCCAAAATTATTGTTAGTCTTCATTAATAAGTTTCACTTTTACCGTGGTGTCAAAAAACCACACATACATACACATTTTTTTCTAATTCATTATAAATTAAAATTATTTGTTTACTTCATTGATTGATTCTGAAAATCATCACTAATTCATTATAAATTAAAATTATGATCTTCAGAATCAATCAATGAAGTAAAATAATGAAATAATAATAATTTTGGAAAAATATTCGCTTGAGGTGATTAAAATATCATCATCATCAGCAACCTTATTTTGCCAAATACTAAATACTTTAAAAACCATCGAAAGGTATGATGGCGTAGAGGCTCAAGAATTGAATAAAACTAATCCGATTCTCTGAAATAAAGGGTTAATCATGGATATATTTGAATGTAAAAACGTATCTTTTGCAATAGATTTATTTGTGCCACTTAGTGTTTTGAAAACGCTTTAAAAGAAGATTAGTATATTTATTTAATTATGATGATGACCACGTGGAAACATTAAAGTTACAACCTCAGTCAGTGGGCCCGTAACACTAGATACAGCATCCATTTCTTTTATAAGATATTGTATTGGTACGAAATTCTTTGCAGCTGTCGTCAATTGTTGAAGCATTTCCAAAAAGGCATTGGCCGCCTTGCCGGTAGTTAAAAGTAATTTACCCTGCTCTGTCAGTTTTTTATTACCCTTTATGGACTTTTGGACGATGTCGTCACACGTTTCAGCATTAGACATGCCGGGCATGCACTTCGAATTCACCAGGTGTACGATCTGGAATCAAATTATGCGTATTTACTTTTTTTCCACAACGCCCTTTAGTTTTCTAAGCAAAGCAAATAAGAGCTGGTGTTGTGGATACTGGATACGTTTTTTTTTGAAGAACTTTTGAGTGCGGTGATAGAATTCTTCGCACCAACAAGACGAAATTAAAGGCCGTAATGAAAGAAAAAACGTGATTGATGTGGTTTGATTGAGCTGGCGAGAAATTGAGTGAATTAGTTGTTATATGTAGAAAGTGTCAACTAAAAGAAACATGTGTGAGCCTGAATGAAAGGAAAAAGCTTTACGATTCAAAGTACTGGAGTAAGTATTAGCAATGGCATGCATTAAATATGGTAATAATGGAAATAAAGGTTTCTTAGGTTTTCTTTTCAGGGTTGAGTATGATGTCACGTCGAGGCTGATGTGGTGAAGAAAAGTATGTGGAGATGGTTTGGTCATGATGCAAAAATGAAAGATTAAATTGGCGTTAACAAAATTGTCACAATCGGTGTATGAGAAATCAAATGTTTTCAAATGGGTTCATAATTTGTATCTTTCTTACATCATTTGTCATATTCTCGTATAGCCCGATAAATGTCTCGAGTTCCAACATCACCATTTCGGGTTCACTATAAGCTTCAGGTGCATAACCAGTGACAAGATCCATATAGTTAATCCGTTGTCTAAAACAGATAATCAGTTTATTTAGCAGATGATGAAAGCGAAGATACAAACGGAAACTTGTTTTAACCATCGGCCACGCGTCTTCATTGATGGTTTTCACGGAACTACCTGTTAACGGATGGAGGTATTTTTGGGTTTTTTTCTGCGTTTAGGCTATTATAACACTAAGACATATCAAACTCAAAAAAAGAGAGGATCTCTTTTTCATCTCTCTTTGAGTTCCTATCTCAACTATTCATAGAGTTGAGATAGGAACTCAAAGAGAGATCAATAATCTATATGTACCCAAATACAATCTATATTATATCAAAATTTATCGTGAGCTGATTTACGGCGATATTTCGAGGTGCAGCCAACTGCGTGGCTTTACCACTACAGAAACGTCATCGTAGTAAGTCAGCTCTAACGAATTACGAATTACACACAAACACAGTGCCAGGTACTATTTCAGGTCTGATTTAAAGAAAATAGTAAAATAATATTGTCAGAATTTGATCCTGAGAATAGCTGTGAATCGCCCCATTTTCCGTCCTAGCTCTGTCGATTATAATGCTTAATACAAATTATTGTCTTAATTTCTCGGTGGTCCAGTGGTTGAGCACCCCGCTTCTGAATCCAAAAATCACGGGTTCAAATCCTGATACACCAATGACTTTCCGAAATTGTTTTCGGAAGATATGTGTGATAAATATCGATGACTGAAAACTTTGTGCCGGGTATGGCAATAGGTTCGCCACCTATTCCATTTCGGACGTAAACATAACGGCGATACGAGACTTAACAGCCGCTGCCATTTTAATTTTCTCTTTTTTTTTCTTTTTTTTTTCAAGTTAATTTATTTCATTTGCTGACGACTTCATATTGAATAGTAGGTAAGGTCACAGTTTGCATCACTGTCATCGACGATTCGTCTATTCCGAAATAAATATATAGTTTGTCGATTGTGGCTGGAAAACATGGAATATATATGGGTCAAATATTTCATTTAGTAAATTTATGTAATTGTAGATAATAAAAGTTAACAATACTTAAGGGGACGTCCATTCAGCGCATCGTGGAACATAACATGCCAGAGCACAGCAGCGTGACGTCTAGGATCATCCAGCAGCGGCATTTTATCCATTTTAACCATGGGCCTAATTTAAAAAAGAAAATACGTTTCATTAATAATATGTGGTTCGTCGTCTCAATGACTCAGAGAACAAGCAACCTGCTTCAGCTTCACGAAATAGTTTCGAATTCCAAAATCCTGGTTCAATTATATAATTCGACGTGGTTAAAATAATAAAACACTTACAATATGTTCTGTTCGAGATATCTCTTCGCTTTGTCCGCAAGCATTAAGCTGTTGAGATAGGGTGGTGCCGTGCCTTCCACAAAGCATGCGCACGCGCCGATTGTTACCAATACGTACAGCAGCATTTTAACCTATGAATAATAAAAATAGTCAATAGTACAAAGATTATTGACACTTATAGTTACAGTTTAATTATATAGTAAAACAAGTGTTTACGTAAAACCCAAAAACACAGTCGCAATCGCTACGAGCGACCCAATTCCGAGTTCTCGTGAGAAGAACCGGGTAAAGAAACTCATGTGTGAATAGTCTTTTCAAGTCTTAAACAATATCAGTATCAGCTACTGTCCATATAGCAGCAGACTCGTGCATTAAAGTTGTAACTGCCAAATTTTCAACCATCAAAGTTAAAATCCAACCAAATCAAAATCATTGTCCTATAAGTCAACTGTACTAAAAAGATATGGAATATAATACTATATTATTCTATGAAAATATTTTAGTCGAGCAATGCTGATGTAACATGTTTTGTTTATATGGATACGTTGTGCAATAAATATAAAATAAATCATAAAATACAAACATATTTAAATGAAATTTACTATTGTACAGTACACACAAGCTATTAGGATATTTAATAAATTATGAAATGGAAGACATGACTGACGGGCCTCGTGGCGCATTGGTAAATCTACCGGCTGAAGCAATGAGGTCGGGGGTTCGATTCCCACCCGAGCACAAATATTTGTGACAAACATGAATATTTGTGTGGTGTCTGGGTGTTTTTCTATGTATTATAAGTATGTATTTATAAAAAAAAGTATATATGTACTAGCTGACCCGGCGAACTCTGTTTCGCATCAAAAGTAATAACTGCTGCCCCGCTATGTTAATACTGCAATATCTTCGACAAATTTGAAGTCGATAGCAGCTATAGGTTAAAAATGGGAATTTTCCATTGTTAACACCCCCGCAACCCCACTTGTGGGTGGAATTTCGTAAAATCCGTTCTTAGCTGACCTCTACTCGGCGAAAGGAATAATCCTACCAAATTTCAAGTCGCTACGCCTTATGGCTCCAGAGATATCGTGATGAGTCAATATATAGGTGGAAATCTCTTATATATAATTATATATAGAAGATAGAAGATTTATATCCGTTATCTAGTATCCATAACACAAGCATTTAAATTCTTAGTTTGGAACTAGAGGGCGCTGTGTATATTGTGTCCAAGATATTATTATTATTATTTAATATATTTTCTTAATCTTTATTTTGAAATCACATCAATTTTTCTATAAGCAATTCCTTAAATATTTTCGTAATAGCATCATATCAAATCTTCCCTTAGCTTAATATATTATTTTGATGTATATAACGGATTTTAATATAAGTTAGTCTCGGTGGTCCATTGATCGAGTACCCCGCTTCTGACTCAAGAAGTCGCGGGTTCAAATCCTTCACCAATGACTTTTCGAAAGTTATGTGTGATAAATATAGATGACTGAAAACCTTGTGCCCGGTATGGCAATAGGTTCGCCACCTATTCTATTTGGTGATCATAACGGCGAGTTGAGACTTAACAGCCACTGCACACCTTCGGGTAGAAAAAGGCGCGTTAATATAAGTTTCAGCTATAGATAAAGCGGTTCAAGAGGCATGTTTATATACATTGGCATAATTATACAAGGCTCATGTCAGCTCGTTCTAGATATATACATAGAAACTTGGAAATTTGTACTGGTAAAACCTTACTAACATTTCTTCGCGGCCAGGTAAAAAGATAAACTATTTCTAAAAATCAAAAAACAAATACAGTATATATACTTACAGAGCTTTTCTTGCAGAGTGTATTTCGAACAAGAGGCTTGTATCACAATACCCAATGTTGTCGAATATCGTCTATTTATACAAACTCTAATTGATACGTAATATTATTATCTGTATGACTAATTATCAATAGGTAATTATGTTCACTTATTTATTAGATTAGTTTCATTTCATTTTACATTTAAGCAGGGTACTATTTAGATCTTATTTTATTCCTTCACGCTGTTAACGAAATTAAGTATTCATCTATTTCATAGAACTATCTATGAAATAGATGCCTATTAGCCGCCGATAGAATATTGCTCATGAAACGTCCCATATGCAATTTATTGAAGTGAGACTTCTTATGCGGCGGGCCAACTTTTAACGCATTTAACGCCCAATTTTGTTTTGTATTATTTTTAAATAATCGTTTCTTTTACAACGTTTTGAAATATTGTTTATAATATGGTCACCCATCCAAGTGCTTACCACCCATGACATTGCTTAACTTTGTGATCGCTCAAAACCAGCATATTCAATATGCAATTGTTATATAAAAAAAAACAAGCAAACAGCAATTGTTATAGAGACAGTAAATTAAACAGTCAATATAATAACCAACTAATTTAACGTATCGTCATCTATGTCCATTAGGTAAAACTACTGTAAAGATTGGCGACGTTGATTTGATCGACTATTCTCAATTTAATTTCAGATGTAGCGACATATGTGGACGAAAAGGTATACTAGTAAACAAAGATTGTAAATAAAGATCACAATAAACATTTGTGCCAGTTGTTTATTTTTTTAAGTGTTTTTAATGTAAATGTTGCTTTTGATGAGCAACTAATGAGTGTTTAAAATAACACTACTAAAATTGATCGTGAATGATCAAGAAAAACGCAAATTTATTAATTGTTACTTGATTTACATACAAATATTTTGGTATTTAATTATAAATACAAAAATTCCAATTTATTTCTTTTTTTTTACTCGTTTTTAGAATGTTTTTTCTCGTATTTACGTACATTTCTTTAATTAGTATTATGTTTGAATTAAGTAGTGTATTTCTTGCTTAATCTGAGAAACAATTCAAATTGTATGAGTTCAAAATTTGTACAATATTGCAATATGATGAGTAGCTATTTATAGTTTACTAGGAACATATTAATATATTACCTTTTCATATATAACTTAGAAATATGTTATATAACAAGCAACTTGATGTATAACTGTCGTTTATTCAATAAATTAAATAAATTTTCAGGTATTAGCCTCTTTTCTTAGTACGGTTGAGCCAAAATCGGCCTATCATGAAACGGTCGAGCGGGCCCAGTCATTCAACGAATTGCGTGGCTCTACAAACGTGTCTCTAGTGAAGTGTCTCATTACGTGTGCTGTTATCGAAATTATATCATTAAATTATTGCAAAAATAATAAAAAGCTTGCAGCAATACCAAAATAAATGAAAAAAACAGCAATTATAGTCTAATTTTATTTTCTGTATAATATACATATTGCCTGATTTGAGTACTCTCTTGTATCATCGAGGCGGGAATAGTCCATGTCTGGAAGAAAGCGAGCGGGAGGTAGAACAGCATACGAGTAAGTCGGATCATGAAAGATTTCTGATGAATCAATTTCACTGTAAAGATGTTCTGTATGTGATGAAGATGTTGTATCCTCTCCAAAGGCATCTATGTCTAGATTGCTCGATAGGTTCTTCTGGAATATAGCAAATTAGATATCATTGTTATTTTTGCACAATTACCAACATGGGAACATTACTAGATAATACGACTTTCCGTATCGCAACTTGCCTTCGTTTAGGTGCCCCATGTGTTTTCTGACATACATCCAGTATTTTTCAAAATAAGGTTGTTGATGATGATGATATTTTAATCACCTCAATCGAATATTTTTCCAAAATTATTGTTAGTCTTCATTAATAAGTTTCACTTTTACCGTGGTGTCAAAAAACCACACATACATACACATTTTTTTCTAATTCATTATAAATTAAAATTATTTGTTTACTTCATTGATTGATTCTGAAAATCATCACTAATTCATTATAAATTAAAATTATGATCTTCAGAATCAATCAATGAAGTAAAATAATGAAATAATAATAATTTTGGAAAAATATTCGCTTGAGGTGATTAAAATATCATCATCATCAGCAACCTTATTTTGCCAAATACTAAATACTTTAAAAACCATCGAAAGGTATGATGGCGTAGAGGCTCAAGAATTGAATAAAACTAATCCGATTCTCTGAAATAAAGGGTTAATCATGGATATATTTGAATGTAAAAACGTATCTTTTGCAATAGATTTATTTGTGCCACTTAGTGTTTTGAAAACGCTTTAAAAGAAGATTAGTATATTTATTTAATTATGATGATGACCACGTGGAAACATTAAAGTTACAACCTCAGTCAGTGGGCCCGTAACACTAGATACAGCATCCATTTCTTTTATAAGATATTGTATTGGTACGAAATTCTTTGCAGCTGTCGTCAATTGTTGAAGCATTTCCAAAAAGGCATTGGCCGCCTTGCCGGTAGTTAAAAGTAATTTACCCTGCTCTGTCAGTTTTTTATTACCCTTTATGGACTTTTGGACGATGTCGTCACACGTTTCAGCATTAGACATGCCGGGCATGCACTTCGAATTCACCAGGTGTACGATCTGGAATCAAATTATGCGTATTTACTTTTTTTCCACAACGCCCTTTAGTTTTCTAAGCAAAGCAAATAAGAGCTGGTGTTGTGGATACTGGATACGTTTTTTTTTGAAGAACTTTTGAGTGCGGTGATAGAATTCTTCGCACCAACAAGACGAAATTAAAGGCCGTAATGAAAGAAAAAACGTGATTGATGTGGTTTGATTGAGCTGGCGAGAAATTGAGTGAATTAGTTGTTATATGTAGAAAGTGTCAACTAAAAGAAACATGTGTGAGCCTGAATGAAAGGAAAAAGCTTTACGATTCAAAGTACTGGAGTAAGTATTAGCAATGGCATGCATTAAATATGGTAATAATGGAAATAAAGGTTTCTTAGGTTTTCTTTTCAGGGTTGAGTATGATGTCACGTCGAGGCTGATGTGGTGAAGAAAAGTATGTGGAGATGGTTTGGTCATGATGCAAAAATGAAAGATTAAATTGGCGTTAACAAAATTGTCACAATCGGTGTATGAGAAATCAAATGTTTTCAAATGGGTTCATAATTTGTATCTTTCTTACATCATTTGTCATATTCTCGTATAGCCCGATAAATGTCTCGAGTTCCAACATCACCATTTCGGGTTCACTATAAGCTTCAGGTGCATAACCAGTGACAAGATCCATATAGTTAATCCGTTGTCTAAAACAGATAATCAGTTTATTTAGCAGATGATGAAAGCGAAGATACAAACGGAAACTTGTTTTAACCATCGGCCACGCGTCTTCATTGATGGTTTTCACGGAACTACCTGTTAACGGATGGAGGTATTTTTGGGTTTTTTTCTGCGTTTAGGCTATTATAACACTAAGACATATCAAACTCAAAAAAAGAGAGGATCTCTTTTTCATCTCTCTTTGAGTTCCTATCTCAACTATTCATAGAGTTGAGATAGGAACTCAAAGAGAGATCAATAATCTATATGTACCCAAATACAATCTATATTATATCAAAATTTATCGTGAGCTGATTTACGGCGATATTTCGAGGTGCAGCCAACTGCGTGGCTTTACCACTACAGAAACGTCATCGTAGTAAGTCAGCTCTAACGAATTACGAATTACACACAAACACAGTGCCAGGTACTATTTCAGGTCTGATTTAAAGAAAATAGTAAAATAATATTGTCAGAATTTGATCCTGAGAATAGCTGTGAATCGCCCCATTTTCCGTCCTAGCTCTGTCGATTATAATGCTTAATACAAATTATTGTCTTAATTTCTCGGTGGTCCAGTGGTTGAGCACCCCGCTTCTGAATCCAAAAATCACGGGTTCAAATCCTGATACACCAATGACTTTCCGAAATTGTTTTCGGAAGATATGTGTGATAAATATCGATGACTGAAAACTTTGTGCCGGGTATGGCAATAGGTTCGCCACCTATTCCATTTCGGACGTAAACATAACGGCGATACGAGACTTAACAGCCGCTGCCATTTTAATTTTCTCTTTTTTTTTCTTTTTTTTTTCAAGTTAATTTATTTCATTTGCTGACGACTTCATATTGAATAGTAGGTAAGGTCACAGTTTGCATCACTGTCATCGACGATTCGTCTATTCCGAAATAAATATATAGTTTGTCGATTGTGGCTGGAAAACATGGAATATATATGGGTCAAATATTTCATTTAGTAAATTTATGTAATTGTAGATAATAAAAGTTAACAATACTTAAGGGGACGTCCATTCAGCGCATCGTGGAACATAACATGCCAGAGCACAGCAGCGTGACGTCTAGGATCATCCAGCAGCGGCATTTTATCCATTTTAACCATGGGCCTAATTTAAAAAAGAAAATACGTTTCATTAATAATATGTGGTTCGTCGTCTCAATGACTCAGAGAACAAGCAACCTGCTTCAGCTTCACGAAATAGTTTCGAATTCCAAAATCCTGGTTCAATTATATAATTCGACGTGGTTAAAATAATAAAACACTTACAATATGTTCTGTTCGAGATATCTCTTCGCTTTGTCCGCAAGCATTAAGCTGTTGAGATAGGGTGGTGCCGTGCCTTCCACAAAGCATGCGCACGCGCCGATTGTTACCAATACGTACAGCAGCATTTTAACCTATGAATAATAAAAATAGTCAATAGTACAAAGATTATTGACACTTATAGTTACAGTTTAATTATATAGTAAAACAAGTGTTTACGTAAAACCCAAAAACACAGTCGCAATCGCTACGAGCGACCCAATTCCGAGTTCTCGTGAGAAGAACCGGGTAAAGAAACTCATGTGTGAATAGTCTTTTCAAGTCTTAAACAATATCAGTATCAGCTACTGTCCATATAGCAGCAGACTCGTGCATTAAAGTTGTAACTGCCAAATTTTCAACCATCAAAGTTAAAATCCAACCAAATCAAAATCATTGTCCTATAAGTCAACTGTACTAAAAAGATATGGAATATAATACTATATTATTCTATGAAAATATTTTAGTCGAGCAATGCTGATGTAACATGTTTTGTTTATATGGATACGTTGTGCAATAAATATAAAATAAATCATAAAATACAAACATATTTAAATGAAATTTACTATTGTACAGTACACACAAGCTATTAGGATATTTAATAAATTATGAAATGGAAGACATGACTGACGGGCCTCGTGGCGCATTGGTAAATCTACCGGCTGAAGCAATGAGGTCGGGGGTTCGATTCCCACCCGAGCACAAATATTTGTGACAAACATGAATATTTGTGTGGTGTCTGGGTGTTTTTCTATGTATTATAAGTATGTATTTATAAAAAAAAGTATATATGTACTAGCTGACCCGGCGAACTCTGTTTCGCATCAAAAGTAATAACTGCTGCCCCGCTATGTTAATACTGCAATATCTTCGACAAATTTGAAGTCGATAGCAGCTATAGGTTAAAAATGGGAATTTTCCATTGTTAACACCCCCGCAACCCCACTTGTGGGTGGAATTTCGTAAAATCCGTTCTTAGCTGACCTCTACTCGGCGAAAGGAATAATCCTACCAAATTTCAAGTCGCTACGCCTTATGGCTCCAGAGATATCGTGATGAGTCAATATATAGGTGGAAATCTCTTATATATAATTATATATAGAAGATAGAAGATTTATATCCGTTATCTAGTATCCATAACACAAGCATTTAAATTCTTAGTTTGGAACTAGAGGGCGCTGTGTATATTGTGTCCAAGATATTATTATTATTATTTAATATATTTTCTTAATCTTTATTTTGAAATCACATCAATTTTTCTATAAGCAATTCCTTAAATATTTTCGTAATAGCATCATATCAAATCTTCCCTTAGCTTAATATATTATTTTGATGTATATAACGGATTTTAATATAAGTTAGTCTCGGTGGTCCATTGATCGAGTACCCCGCTTCTGACTCAAGAAGTCGCGGGTTCAAATCCTTCACCAATGACTTTTCGAAAGTTATGTGTGATAAATATAGATGACTGAAAACCTTGTGCCCGGTATGGCAATAGGTTCGCCACCTATTCTATTTGGTGATCATAACGGCGAGTTGAGACTTAACAGCCACTGCACACCTTCGGGTAGAAAAAGGCGCGTTAATATAAGTTTCAGCTATAGATAAAGCGGTTCAAGAGGCATGTTTATATACATTGGCATAATTATACAAGGCTCATGTCAGCTCGTTCTAGATATATACATAGAAACTTGGAAATTTGTACTGGTAAAACCTTACTAACATTTCTTCGCGGCCAGGTAAAAAGATAAACTATTTCTAAAAATCAAAAAACAAATACAGTATATATACTTACAGAGCTTTTCTTGCAGAGTGTATTTCGAACAAGAGGCTTGTATCACAATACCCAATGTTGTCGAATATCGTCTATTTATACAAACTCTAATTGATACGTAATATTATTATCTGTATGACTAATTATCAATAGGTAATTATGTTCACTTATTTATTAGATTAGTTTCATTTCATTTTACATTTAAGCAGGGTACTATTTAGATCTTATTTTATTCCTTCACGCTGTTAACGAAATTAAGTATTCATCTATTTCATAGAACTATCTATGAAATAGATGCCTATTAGCCGCCGATAGAATATTGCTCATGAAACGTCCCATATGCAATTTATTGAAGTGAGACTTCTTATGCGGCGGGCCAACTTTTAACGCATTTAACGCCCAATTTTGTTTTGTATTATTTTTAAATAATCGTTTCTTTTACAACGTTTTGAAATATTGTTTATAATATGGTCACCCATCCAAGTGCTTACCACCCATGACATTGCTTAACTTTGTGATCGCTCAAAACCAGCATATTCAATATGCAATTGTTATATAAAAAAAAACAAGCAAACAGCAATTGTTATAGAGACAGTAAATTAAACAGTCAATATAATAACCAACTAATTTAACGTATCGTCATCTATGTCCATTAGGTAAAACTACTGTAAAGATTGGCGACGTTGATTTGATCGACTATTCTCAATTTAATTTCAGATGTAGCGACATATGTGGACGAAAAGGTATACTAGTAAACAAAGATTGTAAATAAAGATCACAATAAACATTTGTGCCAGTTGTTTATTTTTTTAAGTGTTTTTAATGTAAATGTTGCTTTTGATGAGCAACTAATGAGTGTTTAAAATAACACTACTAAAATTGATCGTGAATGATCAAGAAAAACGCAAATTTATTAATTGTTACTTGATTTACATACAAATATTTTGGTATTTAATTATAAATACAAAAATTCCAATTTATTTCTTTTTTTTTACTCGTTTTTAGAATGTTTTTTCTCGTATTTACGTACATTTCTTTAATTAGTATTATGTTTGAATTAAGTAGTGTATTTCTTGCTTAATCTGAGAAACAATTCAAATTGTATGAGTTCAAAATTTGTACAATATTGCAATATGATGAGTAGCTATTTATAGTTTACTAGGAACATATTAATATATTACCTTTTCATATATAACTTAGAAATATGTTATATAACAAGCAACTTGATGTATAACTGTCGTTTATTCAATAAATTAAATAAATTTTCAGGTATTAGCCTCTTTTCTTAGTACGGTTGAGCCAAAATCGGCCTATCATGAAACGGTCGAGCGGGCCCAGTCATTCAACGAATTGCGTGGCTCTACAAACGTGTCTCTAGTGAAGTGTCTCATTACGTGTGCTGTTATCGAAATTATATCATTAAATTATTGCAAAAATAATAAAAAGCTTGCAGCAATACCAAAATAAATGAAAAAAACAGCAATTATAGTCTAATTTTATTTTCTGTATAATATACATATTGCCTGATTTGAGTACTCTCTTGTATCATCGAGGCGGGAATAGTCCATGTCTGGAAGAAAGCGAGCGGGAGGTAGAACAGCATACGAGTAAGTCGGATCATGAAAGATTTCTGATGAATCAATTTCACTGTAAAGATGTTCTGTATGTGATGAAGATGTTGTATCCTCTCCAAAGGCATCTATGTCTAGATTGCTCGATAGGTTCTTCTGGAATATAGCAAATTAGATATCATTGTTATTTTTGCACAATTGATTACGACGTCGATTCCTGTCTGAGTTCAAATATTTATGACAAGCATTAATGTTTGTAAGTGTGATCCGTATATATTACATTACAAAAAAAATGGTAGTATATCTGTATGTCTGATAGTATATCAGTTGTTTAGTTTCTTTATGAAAAGGATTTAATTATAAATAATCATTATTTGATTGAGTTGCTATCAGGATCTTTCTTTTTATATACTCGTAGGTAAATTTAAATAAGTAAGGTTTTGTTTTGATCTACTAACTATTATAGTATTTTATAAAAATGCCAATTTATGAAGCAATACAATAATATTTTAATTGAGCACGTTTACCTCATTTTTATTCTGTTTCACGTAGCAATGGATCGTAAAAATTAACAGAGTTATTATAATCGTCAGTAACAAGGCAGTACTTCCACTGATATACGGTATTGAAAATGCGATAGCTGGAACCAAAGCACTTGAATCAACATAATTATAATGATATTTCTTTTTTCTTCGAAGATTTTAAATGTCTATCTATATTATACTTAGTCTGGCCATAAATACTGTTACAACTAAAAACAAAAAAAAAATATTACATTTGAATTTGGAATCTGTAATTTTTATACGATGTTCATTGTGTTTTCTCGTTTTGGCGCCAATACATTGTACAATATTTTGCGATATTAAAATGGAGTGGGGTGATAAAGAGAACCGAATCGCTGTGATTGCATTACACAAAGTAGGTATGGAGCCAAATGCAATTTTGAAAACTCTTGGTATTAGTCAAATGTTGAGACCTCCTCTGTTTGTGACGTCGAAGTATGGTCCTTCCAGCAAGACTCGGCACCGGGTCATAAAGCTCGGTCCACGCAATCTTGGCATCAAGCAAGCAAATATCCTCAGAAAAGACTAAATAAGCAGGCACAACTTAAAATGACTTTTAGATTTGTTGTTTCTTCTTCTTTTACGCTCCGCTCCGCTCCCTATAGTAGAAATGTTATTATATTGCAGCCTTCTTTAAGAATGGAGCTATTTAGTATGAACCTCATCGGATTAGCATCTCTTGGTATTCGCCATGCGTTCAAGGAAAATTTGCTCTTTTTATAATATAGATATAGGATTAATCGCTTGAAATAATCTTACCTTTCTCTTGTGATGGTTTCTTTCGGAAAATTATTATCATCTTTCTATTTTCGAATATATTGTCAGTAGTATCAGTATATAAGCACATCACTTTCTTGTAATCAATTACTTTTATTGTGAGTTTATTAGCATCGGACGAGTACTCAAATGCGTTCATTTCTTCATCTGAAATTATCCATGTATTTATTTACGAGTAAGTCATAAGGATCTTATCATCTTATACTAGAATCATACATTCACAGATCTTTTATACCCGAAAGTGTAGACAGCAATAATTATGCTCCAGTTAGCAGATATTTTATAGATATAGATAGATATTTTTGCTCCCGAATACCAATTATTGGCTGAACTAATTGATATATATCGAACGCGAATTTATCAGTCATCCTAGGGACTGCCCCGGACCCTAGGAAAGAGCATGACTACTAGACCCACCTTGCCCAAAAACATTTTCTATGGGCGTCCCCATGTGTCTGTATTCCCGTCTGGTTGAGAGTCTCCTCGATCATGGGTAGCCTTATTTTGCGGGCTCCTTGGTACTGGATCTAGGGACAAAGGTCACCCTTCGACCATCTACAAAGTTACTTACCTTTACCATTACTTAAATCAAACCATTTGACATCTTTCTTTTCATCATCAGCTTGGTAGACGCAAGTTAGATTGAGTACTTCATCAGCTGAGTACTGATAGTAGGTTTCCCATTCATTTGATGCACTGGTGTATTGGAAAATTATATTCTCATCTCGTAGACCTAAAATTAAGGGGTCTACAAGAGACCAAATAAAAAATAGTTTTTGTATAAATAATAATTTTACGAAACATTTTTTAAAACTTGTTTTAACTAAAGATGGTCATATTTTCCTCAATTTTTGTCAACATATTAACAGTATTTTAATTTTACATATATTATACTATTGATTCTAATTCACAGTTCAAAGTTCAAAGTTAGAAAAAAATAAGTCCATTTTTTTTCCTTCGTTCAATGACGATTTATTTGAAAACCTACACATTTTTTATGGCCATACTAGTATTTATTTATAAATTATTGTATTATTGTTAAATATTCTTGGAATCTAAAAGGTTAATCACACCATGGGCTATATTTTCCTCGAGTGTTTTATGTTTAATTCATTTTTAAATCATAATATTATTAATTGTTATATTTTGGCCCTTCATGGTCCAGCTACTATGTCCCTTCTCAGAGACTGCCATTGCGATGGCATGGACTATCGGACTATTCTTCCTACCACTAAGAATTTCAGCATCAAAACATACTATAAAAATTACCTGGATTATTCAAGTTCTTCATATATGATGCAACCTTGTCATCCTTCCTGTGAACATTTGGACAGTACGAGTATCTTTGTATATGTGTATTTGCTCGTCCTGAAATAGACCATATAAAAAATTAAACCTGTTTAAGGTTGCATGATCTACCGAATATTAATCAATATTTGTCTGCATATATTATTAGTTTATATAAATTTTTAAAGGTATCCGATATCTGTATCATTAAAAATTAGTAAGAGCATGGCGCTGATGGTATGTGGAAAGTATAGAAGATGAATGATCAAGCAGATATACATATAATGCAAAGGTCGAAATGGAAGCAGATCATAGTAAACTTTTCATAATCCAACAGACTGCACCACGACTCTTGTTCATGTTTTGTACCTTCACAACCTACTTGAGTAATTGAAGGCATAGGCAGCGACATGCAAAAAGTATAAATAGTATGTTTTAAAATGATAACGCTTACCAATGTTTTCAGTTTCCGTATCCAAATTAAATACAGTTCTATATGTCATGTGTTTCTCATATATTTTAGAATTGGACTTATAGGTGTATATGTAAATACAGTCCACATATGAAAATATGTCTTGTTCTGTGAAACGCTTGCGCAATCTCAGTTCTGACCTGTTTTTTGATTCTGCCAATAAGATACCTTAGGAATAATTTAATATTTTCAATAATAATATAAGAAAAATACACTTCGGATTTATAATATTAGTGAGATTTTTATAGGCAAAGTAGAATGTATTTATGTGATACTTAGATACTAAAACAGGCGTAAGTAATCTCACCTTGTCCGTTATAATATTTCAATGCTAAATATTTGCCTTCTAAGTTCTCGGCAGCACTGCAACTCCAATCTATAACATCTCCTATTTGAGCTTTATATGAGGGAGGATATGCATCATAGAAGGGCATGATGCAGTTACCAATCTTCACTAACGCACCTTCTGTAAATAAATAATTTACAGTTTCTTTACTACGAGAAATAGACCTACATAAACAGCCCAATTTTCCACTTCCTCGGAAGTTACAGACAGCTGCAAGGTTATATGTTTTGACTGCACAACATTTTGACTTAAGACAAAATTTGTCAAACATTTTAGGGGTATACCCGTAAAGGCCATTATTTCATGACACGAAAGAGAAGTTGTAGAATATAAAGTAAAAAATAAATCAATATATACATTATACATACTATCTTCAACATTTTGAACATGAAAATCATAGTCGACGATGTGACTATCCAAATCCTTGAGATGACAACGCCACGTGGTGAACATAATGTCAGCAAAGCTTGGTACCTGGAAAAGGAAAAAAGTGACGCTCTTGTGACGTTATGGATCACCCTAGTTGAACTTTATATAAATTCCTACGGCTAAGAGCTGTAGTTAGTCGTAAGTAAGTATGCTGTATATAAAACTGTAGTAAGTCTATCAATATCTGTATTAGAAACAGGGCTATCTAGGAATAAAGTGAAAGATGTCTATGATCATAGAAAATGAATATTTTTTACATTTGCGAAATAAAATAAAACGTTATTGAGAAATAAAATATAATGTTTGTATGGTGTCTAGGTGTTTTTCTGTGTATTTTATGTAGCTATGTGTTTACCAAAAAAGTAATACATGTATTTAATATCCGTTATCTACTTTCCATAACACAAGTATTTAGTTGCTTAGCTTCGAACTAGAGGGTGTATTGTGTCCAAGATATTATTTATTTATTTATTACTAGCTAAAAAACCCGGCTTCGCCCGGGAGTTGATATGAGATGACGTGGTAGAGTCGAAATAAAAAAATAAACTATGACGTCATCATCATTTTCCTGCCCTTGTCCCACTCTATGTGGGGTCGGCACAACATGTCATTCTTTTCCATTCTCTCCTGTCACTCGTCGTTTTCACACTTACTCCCTTCATATTCATATCAACTTTTATACAGTCCATCCATCTCTTTTTCGGCCTTCCTCTACTAATGTGTCCATCCACAGTCATTCTCATCGTTCTCCTTGTGACATGGCTTTCGTCCCTTCTCATAATGTGGCCATACCACGCCAATCTACCACTTCTAATTTTTTCCGTGATTGGTGCTACTTTCATGCTTCCTCTTATATACTCATTTCTTATTCTATCCCTTTTTGTCACACCACACATCCATCTTAACATTCGCATTTCTGTTGCATGTACTCTCCTTTCATCCACTTCTTTCATAGGCCAACATTCAGACCCATACAATACGACAGGCCTGACAACCGATTTGTATATTTTCCCCTTTAATTTAAGGGGCATCCGTGGGTCGCATCCTGTTCCTGAGACCTGTCGCCATTTCATCCATCCCGCATTCATTCTGTTATTCACATCCCGGTCAATATTGCCATCGCATTGAATAAGCGAACCAAGGTATTTGAAGTTTGACGTAACTTTGAGGCTTTTTCCGTCCAAAGATATTGAGGAAAAGCCAGAGGAGCCACCAAAGTCACAGAAAAGGTGCTCAGTTTTATCGCGGCTGATCTTAAAACCGACTCTCTCTAGCTTATTCTGCCATCTTTTCAGCCTACTTTCTACCTCGGCCGCTTCCTCTCCTACCAGAACAATGTCGTCAGCAAAGAGCATGCACCAGGGTGCGTCCTCCTGAATGTCCGATGTAAGAGCATCGATTATCAGGAGGAACAAATAAGGGCTTAAAGCCGATCCCTGGTGTAAGCCCACATCCACACTGAACTGGTCGGTGACGCCGGCTACGGACCGGACACTAGTATACGCTCCTGCATACATCGCTTGCACCAGCCTAACATACTTCTCGGGCACTCTTTTTTCTTTTAAAGCCCACCACAGAACTTTACGAGGAACTCTGTCATATGCCTTTTCTAGGTCAATAAAAACCATATGCAAGTTCTTGTGTGCATGTCGGTATTTTTCGGACAGTTGCCGAAGAGCGAAAATTGCATCTGTTGTTCCTCGTCCCGGCATAAATCCGAACTGGTTCTGGGTGATCTCACTTTCCTCTCTCATTCTTCTCGCTATCACTTTCTCCCATATCTTCATACTATGTGACATGAGCTTTATTCCTCTATAGCTATTACATTCTTGGACATCACCCTTGTTTTTATAAATGGGCACCAGCGAACTGTTGCGCCACTCATCTGGGATCGTCTCTTCCTGAAACAGCTTATTGAAGAACAAAGTCAGCCACTTACATCCATCATCTTCCAAAATCTTCCATGCTTCTGCAGGTATACTGTCTGGTCCAGTTGCTCTATTACTTTTCATACTTCGTACTGACATTTGCACTTCTTTCACGGTAATTTCATTCACCATATCTACATTTGTATAGTTTTCTTCTAATATACCACTCCAAGCATTCTCTTCATTCATTAGCTTAAAAAAATATTCCTTCCATCGCTTTTTTATTTCCTCATTATCCATAAGCACTCTTCCATTATCATCTTTTATACATTTTACATGCATAATATCTCTCTCATTCATCTCTCTTTGCTTAGCTAGTCGATATAGATTTTTTTCGCCTTGGGGACTTTCAAGACTTTGATATATCTTATCATGTACTTTGGCCCTTGCCATAGCTACCTTTTTCTTGGCAATTTTCTTAAGCGTACAGTACTGCTTCCTTTTACTCTCTTTCAGGATCACCTCATCCTCATTCACACTCTTCCATTCTTTAAAAGCAAACTTTTTATCTTTCAACACCTTTTGTAGTTCTTCGTTCCACCACCAGGTTTCTCTCTTAATTATTCCTTTCCCTTTAGTCATACCTAAAACATCTTCTGCAATTTTTCTCATTCCTGATGCCACTTCATTCCAACATTCATTCACTTTCATTCCTACCATACGGTCATTCATTTCTAACATTTTATCAACCACTTTTTCTCGAAAACCTTTCACACAATCTTCTTTTTCTAGCATATCCCACTTAATTTTTGGCGGGGGTTTGGGTTTATTATTGGTTAATTTTATCACTAGTTTCATTTCCATTAGCAGTAACCGGTGTTGTGTTACTACTGCTTCTCCAGGTATCACTTTGCAATTAACGACTGTCTTGATATGATTTCTTCTTGTTAAAATGTAATCTATTTGTGTATTAAAATTTCTGCTATTGTATGTAATTAGGTGTTGATTCCGTTTTTGAAAAAAAGTATTTGCAATTGCCAAATCGAAAGCGGAAGCAGTTCGTAATAATGCTTCGCCTTCCCGGTTTCGAGTCCCAAAGCCCCAGCCACCATGTACTCTTTCAAATCCTTCATTCATCCGTCGACGTAAAAAGTAAAAAAAAAAGTTTATTGAAAACGTTTTCTCATTATTTACAATACTTGTTTATAAACAACATTTTTCATTTTATTGTCCGGAGTATATATACATAAATTTTTTGGATTTCCTACTCTTGAGCAAGCTATGTAGCTTACTCTTGTTAATGCCACAATATTTTAAAGTTTGTCCTTGCGCTTTGTTAATTGTAAAACTAAAGGCTAATTTTATTGGAAACTGCAGTCTTTTAAATTGAAATGGCAATTCCGAAGAGATCAGAGGTATTCTAGGTATAAATACTGTCTGTCCTTTGGTCTTTCCAGAAATAAGTTCAGCTTCAATGATATTATTCGATAGCTGTTTTACGATCATTCTAGTTCCATTACATAATTTTGGGGAGTTGAGATTTCTGAGTAGTATGATTGGAGTTCCAATTTTCAGACGAAGGCAGTGTAATGGCATTCCTGGTACTTGTAAAGAGTTTAGAAATTCAGTGGGGAAGTTGACACTTTCTTCAATGGATACCATCGTGTCGATCGATTTATATATTTTCTCTTCACCAGGTATTTTCTTTAGAATATTAAAATTGATATCGTCAACAATATTATTTTTAGTGGCCAAAATTGCTCTTTGAAATAACCACTCTGCATTAGTATAGTTCTGAATAATATTTGGATAAATTTTGTCGATTAGTTCGTCTTCAGTAGTGGCTATATTACAGAAATCACTATTAAGTTCAATGAGGCCGGTCGTTTGGTCAGTAGGATATGTACCTTCGCCGATTTGTAAAAGTATTTTAGCAAATTGTGCTGTTGTTTCATCTCTTGATAATTCAACTCTCATGTTTTTTGTTAATTGCAGTATTTGTACTTGTGGCCAGAGATATGATTTTTTCAAGCATGCATTGATCTCGTCTGCTGATGTTGACTTGGGAATAACTGGAAGTGTTTGTCGAAAATCTCCTGAGAGTATGAGTAGAGCTCCTCCCATTATTTCAGATTTTTTTCGCAATTCTTGTAATGTTCTGTCCATGGCTTCTATAAATTTTTTATGGGCCATGGTGCATTCATCCCAGATGATAATTTTAGCTTGTTTTAAAATTTGACCACGTCCAGATTTTCCTGAAATTTTACATACCGGGAATTGTTGTTCGGCTATATTCAATGGTAGTTGTAAGGCAGAATGGGCAGTTCGTCCTCCTTCCATAAGTGTGGCTGCAATGCCAGATGATGCTAGTGCCAGTGCGATGAGTTTTTTAGCACGTATTTCCGCCAGCTGTTCAAATTAAACTAACTCTGGTGAGCGACACCGGGCTCTTATATATTCAGAGAGCTAGGCTCTAGAATATTCGAGAAAATTTGAAAATATTTTCTCTCTCACACCTTCTAGAGTATGCTGGTCATTATCGTCCGCCATAATAAAAGGTTCTGTAGCGGTAGCGTATGTAGTAAAGGCGCGAAATTTAAAAACCTAAATTTTTAAATATTTTGAGAACTAATTTGGATAACTAAAATTATGTCGCTTTAACTCCAAAATATACGTTAAATAAAGACGTATAAATACACAAAATTTAACAACTTTATTATAGTAACAAATGAAATTTAAGTTAATATTGAAATTGGAATTTTAAATTTCGCGCCACTACTACACATGCTGCAATGGCTCACAACTATGGAGACTATACACTATGACTATTGGAGTATATAGTCTCCATAGTTGTCTTGAACGAAGTTCAAATATTCGATAACTGATGGCGCCACTGGACTTAATTTCCAAGTTGAAGGATCGGAAAGTCCCTTATATCTTTAAAAACATGCCCTTTAGATTAAAACGGGAACTTTCTTGTTCGAGGAGGGATAAAGGGCTATCACACCACATAAGTCCCTTTATCGTGTCGGGACTCCTTTTTAAGTTTTATCGGCACGCACATTTTATCGACTTAGTTTTATTATATAATATAGATTAATATTATTATAACTGTAATAATTATTTTCCTACTATTGAGAGCAGGTTATCAACAATAAGCGTTTTATTAAATAAATTAAATTAACTTACATCAAGTATAGAATTATGCAACTCCGGTAATACTGGCGTCATCGTATAAAACCCAGATTGGTTGTTAGCATCCCTGCATCTATAAAAATATATATGTAACTTAACGCATGTACAAATCGCTCATAATGTTAGAACACAGTAGATATTAATTTTTAATCAAATAAATATATATATTTACGTTACGTTACGTAACTTCACGCCAAATCTCTTAGGGGACAGGCCGAAAGAATTGAGCGCCCATAAGCACGGTACAAACAAACCCGAAACTTCGACCTTCATAACTCTTGTCTTGCACACTTGTTGGTTCTTAAGTCTTCCAACGTCATCTTCTGATAGAACACGATCAATAGCAAATAATTAAAACGTCGGGTTAAATAAACAAGCAAAATATTTATATGTATACATTTCTTGCTAAAAACTTAACACAATTTAGCTACTTGAGTATACAATAATTAGTAATAATTATTCTATTAAGTTATAAATAATATTATAAAACACTGAAATCACATGTTTTACATTGCCCTGGATATAATTATATGTCTGCTTAGTCATTATTCTTTCATAATCGAATGTCCGAACCATCGTTCGCTCTGATATTCCTCGCTTTAACAACGTTATTCTCTCTCAAACAAAAACTCCACCTGTTACAACGTTTTTTTTAAATATGGTTAGAGAAGGTCATCATTCCTTAAGCATTGTGCAGTGCTAACATCTGAATAACTCTATTCTGTGTATTGTTCTGCTTCTGCATTCACTGTGCCAATATCCTCCTCTTCCTTTGCGTTTGTTTAATTACCTGGTATAAATTTGTCAAAATCTTTATTCATGATGTCCCCAAAAAACGCTTTTTTGTAATGTCACTATTTTTTCTAGAATTATCTAGACACCTTCCATCCGTACTACAACACTAACAACTTTTATTCTTAATCGGACATTTTCGTTTTTAAATATCATGATCACCATTTTATAGGTGTTTAAATGTAAGTCCCTAAGTTGACTGCCATTATGCATCATTATGCAAATGACATCAAGCTGGTGTTTATAGTTCTAGTTCTGGCGTTTTCCCTTGTTTGAGTACATAAACGTCATCATCTACCTAAAGTCATACAGCTAGTCAGTCATTCACCCATTCCAATTCCAACATTCGCTGCTACTCCGAGACAATCATCGAGGTACACGATGAACAAAGGAGCAGCCAATGTTTGCCGGTGCAGCGGTGATTGATCCCAAAACTAATGCCAAACCTCCATTTCTATTTTTGTTTCCTACGAACCATCTATTATATAAATTCACAGGTCAAAATGCATACGGTACAGTCCGTGCTCCACAACAGTCCGGACTGCATGACATGGAGCAATGTGTTACCGACTCCACAGCCTACCAATATCTCCCTAGTTTAAGTTTTAAAATAGTCTATAAGTTTACACAGATCGTTTGTGATCAACTATTTAACTGAAGCAGCTCGGACAAATATTGCAAGTCGGGAAGAACCACTTCGAGAAAGAAGCCCGAAGACTTCGTCGAGTCTTTTCGTCACCCATCCCGCAAAGCCTTAAGACCAAGGTCTTCAATGAGTGCGTCATAACTTACGGAGCCGAGACGTGGACACTGACAGTGCGGTTGGTCCACCAATTTAAGGTCGCTCAGCGAGCCATGGAAAGGGCTATGTTAGGAGTTTCTCTGAAGGATAGGATTAGAAATGAAGACATCCGACAGAGAACTAAAGTCATCTACATAGCTCAAAGAATAAGCAAACTGAAGTGGCAGTGGGCGGTCACATTTGTCGCAAATCTAATTCCCGATGGGGGAAACGTGTTCTAGAGTGGAGACCGCGTCTCGGAACACGTAGAGTGGGGCGCCCTCAGGCTAGATGAGGCGACGATATACGCAAAGTTGCTAGCAGCAGTTGGAAACGAATGGCCGAAGATCAAGCTCAGTGGCGTGCCAATGGAGAGACCTATGTCCAGCAGTGGACGGAGATGGGTTGATAATGATGACCACGGTGTGCTTTTTTATTTTATTTTATAACTTTTTTATAGTTTTTTTTTTATCAGCCTCAATTTCTAAGATATGATTTTATTTAATTTTAAATATCTATAAGTAATCCATTGACTAGTCTAGTCTCTGAAACTTTATTTGTATTGCTCATTTGCTATGGAATCGAGAGATATGCATGCAATAAAGCTTAATACTATTATAGTTAGATAAGAAAATAATTTAGTTTATGCCATACTTTATTTCCGTAGACCTCGTGTTCTCAAAAACTATTTGGAGATGATCAAATTTTCTAATATAGAATATATTATTTTTGTTATTGCTATCCGAAAGCCAAATTGTTTGAATATCTGTAATAAAAAAAAACGTATTTACAATATTGTATACAACGATTTATCTCGTTTAAACCCTCAGCCTTATAAATAACCATAACCAAATAAAATTTTGAGTAATGTTCCGTTACTGTTTGAATGACCTCAGATGGTGAATATGATAATAACAACACATAACATGACAAAGTTTAAGTTTAAGTACATAGTTTAGTACAAGCACGTAACATAGTTAAGTACATATATTAGTACAAGTACGTAACAAAGTTCAAGTTTTTCAGTCACACATAACTTCCGTAAAGAATTTCGAAATGTCCAACACCAATGTGTGAGCCCGGATTCAAACCCACGACTTCTTTATTTAGAAGCGGGGTGCATATATATAACGGCAATTTTCACTTTGCAGTTTTTCACTCGAGGCATGAAAAATTTAAAAAGATAAATGCATTTATTGTATAATTTTGACCTGCGCACAGTCCCAGTAGTTTCTTGACCCGAACAAGGAAAATAGTTTTAATCTTATTAAATAAATATATTAAATGCGAAAGTTTGTTTGTATAGTTAGTACTTTTTTTATATTTTGTAGCTAATTTAATAACTTTTGTATTAATATAACTATATCTTCGTAAAGATTTCTAACAATATATTATTATTAAAAACAACGTATGTCATTCTAATGATACTAAAACAAAGCAAACTTAAAAAAAAAAATTCATAGCAACACATTTTTGCAATCGTGACGTGAAAATTTAAAAAATAAATGTACTCTCCCAAAGCACGTAGCTAAAGCCAGTGGTGATTAATACCCTGATATAACTAATATCAACATTTGGTCTGATGAAGAAAATAATTTAATGGCAGAGGTATAAAAAAATGATGTGGTGTCGTGGGACACTTGGTAGGAACGAAGTTCCTTCGGCTAATTTAAGATCGACACAAATTGCAAAAAATCGTGCTCAATTTTATGTAGGTTTTCTTGTTTTTTCTCTTAAATTTTGCTGATTAGTTTTTATTTAAGTACAAGAAAGTATTTAGGAAATTCAGTATTTTAGGAAATAATAAATTACTTAAAATAAAAAACATCGCAATTCAAATTATCAACTAAAATAACAAAATATTATATGTCTCTTTATTTTTGTTTGACAACATAAAATTACATAGAAATAGAAAAATAGAAATAATATTATACACTACTCGCTTGTGTATGCGACTGTCGCGCCTGCGCACGTCTCATTTAACGGTTTTATTCCACGCACTTTTTTCCACGGATTTTTTCTTACGGTTTTACTATCACATTTTTTTCAGTTCGGTCGTGCAGCAAAATCCCTATCCCCTCCAAGCCTGCCGTAAGGAACTTCATTCCAATTATTTCTGGTACCTTCTTAGGGCACTAAAATTTACGTAAGCATCAGAGTCATAGCTAGCTAGCACTAAGTTATATATCGCTCATTACCTACTTCTTAAAAAATCTGTGGTCGAGCTCCCCACCTATGATTTAGAAATCATGGGATCGATTCTGGGATCACATCAATGATTTCTGGGAATTATTTTTAAAGGTATTTATGATAAATATTGATGACTGACACTGACTGGCCGGTGAATGGCCATAAAGGTTGCGTCACGTATTCCATTTTAGGACGTAACGATTCGGCGAGTTGAGGCTTAACAGCCGATGCCTACATCTTCGAGTGGAAAAAGCTAGATCGATCCGGGCCCGGATTCGAATTCGAGAACTCTGAATTAAAAACAAATTAGCTACTTAAAATAATATAATAATAGTTTCTGCTGCTACTGTTAACAGTGGTAGAACCAAGCAGTTCGCTGCATAAATGGGCCGGCTCAACCGGTGAAATTACCCGACCTCTCAGAAGATCGACGTAAAGTAGCTCATGCCATGTTTCGTTCGGTGAGAGAGGTACCCGGCCCTCCGACTAAAGGTCAGCAACCCATTTGTAACACTATATGTATTGCAAGTGTGGGCGGCGCTAGTCACTTAAAATCAGGTGACACGCCTGCTTGTTTGTCCTCCAATCCCATAAAGAAAAACTGCTCCCTTGGATTATAAGAGGAAAAAATATGAAAAGCTTAGGACGGACTCTTAAGAAATTATGTCATTAGTCAACTACTTCTTCTGTAATATAGAAGTGTATATATACCGTATTTTTTATTAACATTACAATTACAACAAAAATAATATTTGCAAAAATAATAAGTATTTTAGTTAAGCAGAGTGTAAGCCAGATAGAAAGCAGTCCAATTATTTAGGCATATTATTCGTCATATCGTAATCTGACATCAAGATATAAATCGACGCGCGTATGATAAAGAGTTGCAAATGTAAAAGAAGCGAGGGAAGAAGTATGTAAGAACCATAGATATATCAGACTATTTTGACAGTGGTAGAGCCAAGCAGTGCGCTCCATGAATGGGCCAGCTCGACTGGTGAAATACCACGACTTCTGAGAAGATGGACGTAAAGTGGTTCATGCCGCGTTTCGTTCGGTGAGAGAGGTACCAGGACGCCCACCCTCCTTCCCCATCCTTCCCTATCCCGTATCCCTTAAAGGTCGGCAACGCAACAGTAACACTATATGTGTTGTTGGTGTCCATGGGCGGCGTTGGTTGCTTACCATCAGGTGACACGCTTGTTCGTTTACCCTCCTATACCATAAAAAAAACAATGAGTAAAATAAGTTTATTAATATGCTGCGGTTTTGACTTTAAAATAAAAGTTTATCTCAAGCTGTCAGTGTCAAATATCTTACCTGCGCCTTCACTATTGAAGATTAATAAAATAGATAGCAAGCAAATATATTTAATCCAAATCATTATTATAACAAATAGGTGTATTTAAAAAATATAAAACTTTTATCAAAGACCACTGGTAATGTCAATAATCACTAAACAAATACGATATATACATAACTTTAATTAAGTCAAATAATAAATTACATCATATAATTTATACCTAAGTATCCAACAAAGAAAATAAGGATATTGATGTTATACCCTAAGTATTTGGTACATAACTGACCACTATTGTCCAGTTGACGCATGAACTAATTCAAGGGCATCTAAAGGAAAACCAAAATATTGTACCTAACTAGGGAGAACGAACTGTTAGAATTTTACAAAAAATAAAAAAGACTGTCGTAAATTTTTTCAACGCAATCATTAATCAAGCAATCATCTTTTAAGTCATTATAAATGTATCCTATTGGTCTTAATTTTTAACTTCATCCTTACAAAAATCATCATCGTTCTCTTTATCCGTCTCGTGTTGGGTTCGGCAAGATATATCATGCTTTATCATAATGTATTTATCAGTCTTCACTACACCTCTCATGATCATATCCACTTCTACACAATCCATCCGTTTCTTTTTAAGTCTTGCTCTACAAATGTGTCCACTAACGTTTCTTCTCATTCCTCTCCCAGGTAACATAACTTGCTTCCCTACTAATAACATAATGCTACCACGCTAATCTATCACCTTGACTTTTTCCACTATTGGTGTCTCTTTTAGGCTTCCTGTTATGTAATAATTATTATTAATAGTTTCTTACTTCATTTACAATCAAGTATAGATTTTTTGATAAAATACTTTGATGATTTCGATGCTAACACATGCCAAGCCCATCTCTAGAATGCTCTACCAATGAGGCTATCCTTCACAGCGCGCCTAAAGCGATCAAAAGACAAAGCCAGAATTTGAGGGGGTATCTTATTATAAAACTGTACGCCCATACCTAAAAAAAGACATGAAATCGGCAATTTTGTCATTTGGGGACATGGAAATCAAATAGGGGTAGAGGAAAATGTAAACGTTCCGCCATGATAGTTTCGTATGGTAGAACTTCACGTAAGTTTACGTTACGTAAGTTAGAACTGTAGCAATACAATTATTTAAAACTGTCTGACCCGGCGAACTTTGTTCCGCATCAAAAGTATTTTTACAGCGTTTACAATTAAGTGCTCAATCTCGATAGTTATTACTTTTTGTGTACTACACATTAAACATGAATTATACATAAAAACCCTGTATCTATAAAAAACCGCATCGAAATCTGTTGCATAGTTTCAAAGATCTAAGTATTTGGGAACGGACAGCGGAAATTATCTTTACTTTTTCTTAAATTATCACTTTTTTACTTTAACGCTAGCTGAACCCCAAGTGATAAACCAAAACAATGTACCTACGTTTTTAGTGGATAGGTGGGCAAACGAGCAGTGGGGCACCTGATTGATGGTAAATTACTTCTCACCGTCCATGAACACCGTGGCGTGTGGGCGTCCTTTAAGGATGTAGGAGGGGAAAGGAAGGTGAAAGGGGATCGGGCCTCTGGATACCTTCCTCACCGAACGAAACGCGGCACGAAGCACTTGACGCCATATTTCGGGAGGTCGTGGTCTTTCACCGGTCGAGCCGGCCCATTCATACAGCGAACTATACGACTCTTCCATAAGGAGACTACATAATAGTACTACATATTTATACACCTTCAAAAGGTCTACAAAAAAATCCGTAACGGTGTATGTCTATCTCTTCGCCCTAGGGTGAACCCACAATGAACATTTGTATTTCTTCTTATTGCTTCTGAGGAAAAACAAAGTTTGCTGGGTAATCTAGTAAAAGATAAAAGAATGTGTGCAAATAATATCGACTGGTTTGTTTCTTTAGATATTTTTTATGCAAAAATCTGAAAAATAGTTAGATGTATTCGTCGACGTTTTCCCGAGAAATCCACGGGAATATAAGGCATTCACCGTACTGTCATCCGCATAACAATGAAAGTTGCTGCAATGTCATCGGCCAATGCGTCATGGGCCAATTACAGGTCCTCCCTATGGATGAGACAGATTTCGAGAATACCCCCCAGATACCTCTCTTACCTAAAATCGTCGAGGGTGTATAAAAAGAGTTTTGAAACTCAAAGAATCGTGTTTTATGATGCTATCTAGTATCTATATCTGCCTAACGCCACTCTAATTAAAAGATGTCGCGTCAGTTGTGCTCGACCACTGTGATCGCATAGAATTTCTTAGTTAACATGTAGGACGTTGATTTTAATTTGGTTGGATCTTAATTGTGACTGTCGAGTATTCTGTTTGCTACACCTTTTATTCACCAACCTACTGATTTGTTTTCAGTAGTTATAATAATATTGTTATTTATTTCAAACGGTTTGAAAAAAATATTTGGCATATGAGTTTCTTGCCCGCTTCTTCTCATGATAGCCCCTACACTCGGAATCGGGCCGCTCGTGGCGATTGCGTCCGTGTCTTTTTTTGTTCCACGGAGGCACTTTCCACAAACGCTCGTGTTTGTATTTAATTTGAAATAATATGTTATCTGTACTTGTTGACTATTTTTAAGTGTCTGTGAAGACCTACAAAAATAAAGTTATTTTGACTTGACTATCTTGACGCTTAAGTGACTTGTCTGTTTATATGTATGTTTTATATGTATTCATTACTTATCAGCTCTTACATTTAGTAACGTTTATTCGATTATCACATAGTACGAAACAAACTGGTTGTCTGTCCCCTTAAATACAAAGTCCTAGGAAACTATGCTACGGAATTTGATGCCGTTTTTTAATAAGAGTTTTTATGTATAATTCAGGTATTCTAGAGCAAATGAAAGTTTTTGCACTTTAATTGCAAACGCTGGCTGAACGCTAAGTGATAGATGAGGGTTAACTAGTTATGATAAAAATAAAAAACCACAAACCAATATAAAAAATAATATATTTTATATAAATACTTTATGAATATATTTACTTTATTTCAGTTTAATATCAAAATTTAACCAGTTTAATTATCTAATATTGTCGAAAACATGACATATTTCCCGTTTCGGTTCTCGTCAGTCTACCGTGATCATAACTAACCACTCATCAGCTCTCACCAGTGACACAAATATTTTAGCCTTACAAAATCTTAGTCATGTATAAACTTTAACTTTTGACACATACAAAATTTTACTTATAACTAACAATGATATCGTTATTTCTATAATATTGATAACAGAATAGATTAAAAACAAATCTCTTAGTAATAATATTAGCAAACACTTGTCTAGATTTGTTAGATACAGTTAAAGATTTTTTTAAAGTTTGGATTCCATTTAACTATTTTCAATTCATCAATCATTAGTTCCATTGTAAATTTGGTTGATTTCTTGTGATATTGTTGTAGAGATACTGTCATAGGCATACCCGTCAATGCTGTCTAACTTTACCATCAGCTGAGATTTTTTTATAATTTTCACTGCGAAAATTCTCATAATTCGTAATTCTTATTCCACTTTTAATATCATCTTCTCTACCGTCAGATGTATCACTCTTGATTTTATGATTCTCATATAGGAAAAGATTAGTAGAGCTTGTGTTTTTCATATTATTTTTGAATGAGTCGTCAATTTCCGTGTAATGGTTTTCAGTATATGCACTCGAAACTCTGGTGGAGCATGCCGGTTGGTTGTGGTGATACAAGGAATTCTCCAAAATAACCCCATATGAAATTGCTGTATAATGATGTTGATTATACGAATAGTCGTTTCCAACCTGATTATGTGGAAGTGTGGTTATCGTGGGGTCAATACCAGTGAAATTATGGAATGGATTCTGTAAAAATTGGAAATAAAAAATTAATATTCACCAAACATAAAAAAATACTTAATTCCCGTTCGCGTGGGAATTCCGGGATGAAATTTCACTTTAGTGCATTACATTTTCACCGTTCAGGCAAGAGAGCATGCAAGAAGAGAAAATACAAACGTTGCAATTGGTGTCTCTCTTATGATGCTTTCATAGTTGGGACTAGGCCTTGCATCAGGGTGCGACAAATAATATCTAATCCTATTGGCTGAAGTAAGATACGAATAGTGGCTTTAGGTCTGCAAATAGGATGTAAGCTGTTTAATACAAATAAATCCAGTATGACAGTGCGACCAAGTGATTCTCTTAATTTATTTTTTTAACAAAATCTGTATTTAGTTGTTACTATTAATTCTGCCTTCTGAGCAACAGGTTAGATATAATTTTGGATCAGAGATTCGTCGTATTGTATGAATCGTATGTTCCTCTTGTTTTTAATAAAATTAAATGTATTTAACTCACCTCCTTCTTTCTCAGCTTCATATACCAGCAGATAATACAGATCATAATGATTATTGCTACTAGCGACGCAACACTAATATATATATACATTGTACCTGTATCACTATTATTAATATTAGTAACGCCATCTGCAAAAAAACAATTTAATCTAGATATTTATTTTTTTATTACAAAACTTGCTAGCATGCAATTGAACACACAACTTGAACTAGTTCTTTGACTGGCTCAATCTTAATGCCGCAATGATATTTAAGTATTCCATATTGAGAGCACTCATAGAATAAGTAAAAAATGAAAAGTTAATGACTGTAGCGTTGTCCGCGTGAAACGTTCCCAAGATATTCATATCCATCCATGTACTACATAGTTACCTTCATTCAATATCCAATTCACTTCGTGAAGGGAAATTTTATAAAGATTCTAAACATAAACATACATAACTTCACGCTTTTGTTACCCGAAGGTTAAGCCTCGTGTCGTCGTTATGTTTACGTTCCAAATGGAATAGGTGGCGCACACAAAGTTTTCAGTCATCTATATTTATCAAACTTAACTTCCGAAAACAAATTTCGAAAGGTCATTGGTGTGAGCCAGTGTCAGGATTCGAACCAGGGATCTCTGGATCAGTGCATATATTAAGATGATGAAGGAAGATTTTCAAGAATCAAGAATTTCGTTTCAACTATAAATGATCATAATGTGTATATGTATGTATGTGTGCGTGTGCGTGACAATTATGTAATTATGGGTGTATTGTATTAGTGTGGGTTCTGTAACTACATAAACATATGACAGTGGATGTTGTTAATTGATAGTTGTGGGTGCCTTAAAAAAATGAGCACCGGTCATGAAACTAAATACTTAAGTAACTCAATGTATTATATGTGCATCATTTACTGGCGTCCCAAATACAAATAAATAAATAAATATTAGGAATAATATAATCAATTGTAATATGTAAAAAAATGTGTTCCGGAAAAGTTTAATTGAATGGTGAAGCGGTTAAGTAGACATTCGTTTATGTTAAGTGGAAACTATCTTAAACAGTCTTTGGAAATATCTTAATATGTCTAAATGTAAAGGAGATTTAAAGATTCAATGCATAAATCCGTGCTCCAACGAAACCAGGACAAGATGCTGTCATTTTTTGCGCTGATAAATTTCTGGACAACTTCTCTCCCTTCAGAATACTGGTGAACTTACCCAAGTTACGTGTATCAGTATGGTTCGAGGTCTCCTCCAGTTCCCTTCTCCAATTCCCTTGAAGTACAATAATCATTTTTTTATCCAGTTCGTGCTCCAATTTATATACGCAAGTTATCTTTTTGTAATGTTTCGCTTTAATAATAATGTTCACAAATACACGATTATCGGATACTATCATTTCTTTATCTGAAATTGTATAATTGGATAGTTGGTTAGATATTTGTTATTACCTTATGCGATCCATCTCTTAAGTCACAATTGGACTTATGTCTCCGCTATCCGACTTTCAGTTCAGAGGTCGATAGTTGTAGATTGTTAAACAACTATCCTACTTTTTACTAATGATATTATAAGCCCGAAAGTTATGTGTATATATATAAATTGATTTAATTTATGTTGGTCGCTTCTTTACGCCAGATAATAGATTTTTTTTAACATCCGCCCTCGAAGGACCAAATTGTAAATTTAATTTGTGAAGTCAATTTACTCGTGAGAATAACACAAATTTATGAGTAAAATTGTAGAAAATATAACTCCATTATTGGAGTCATTAACAACAGTTTGATACTATTGAAAATCTTTATCTTAAACTGTTTGGACGATCTGACGCTTTTTGCTCTGGCGAAGTTATTATAACAATATGTACCTTCACCATTGCTTCCATCATACCATTTGACATATCCCTTTTTATCAGCAGCTCGGTTGACACACTTTAGATCAAGTACTTCATCAGGTGAGTACTGATAGTGAGTTATCCAGTTATGTGAATCACTTATGTATTGGAAAATTATATTCCCGTCTTGGAGTCCAAGCACAAAGAGTTCTAAAACAGAGAAACAGTTCAAATTTGCTATTGTTATATTTGTTGGATCAAGCTTATTCTATGCCAGTAATATGTTCCCTTGGGATAAAATCTCAACTTTAATGTATTTTAACAATAACAAAGTCCAAATTTCATTAATTGCCCTAAAACTAATAGTTGTGCGTCTGTTTACTATGAATAATAGTTCTGTCGTGTATGTACACGAGCAATGCTGCGGGTAAAAATAGTTAGAAACTAAATCTATTTTTAAGACTTTCGCGAATCTCACTCATAGATTAAAACAACTTTAAAGGCCCATTTAGACGGAGAGAGTTTCTCGTACGTTTTGGTACGAGAAACCATACGCTAATATCACAAGCAATAATCGCCATAACACAATCGTATCAGAAAGTTTACATACTGGCAAAAAATAAAATCTCGCCTACGATTATGTCATACGAGATTCGCATTTGACTTATCGCCAGGCGATAATTGTTTGTTTACACGACGAATATATTGTAAGCAGATTCTTGCTTAGGAGAATCACAACAAGTATAAAACACGATCTCGTCTGACATATTTTCAAGTTCATACGAGTATCGTATAAATCGGTTTGTATCGTTTTCAGTGCGAGATTTGCCATTCGAATTTAGTGATTATAGTATATTGTTCCTAAAAAAAACTGAAACCAAAAAGTAACTTATGGTACACCTAGGTACTCTAAATATTTCTGATAATGTTTGAAATGAATCTCCTGTAGCCAAATATTTTAAAGTGATTTCCAATTTTGTACTAGCAGCTATAGCTTAACGCATATTTGTATCACTTTTTTGTATAGATGGTCCAATTTCTTGAAGTAAATATATAAATTGAGTTTTTGTGACCCGAAACATATTTTTGAATGTCTCTTCATCTTCCAATTGTAATTCGAGGCACAACGTGTTAGATGCCCCCAAATCATTTCTCCTCTGGATTTTGTAACCCAACACCTTTTCTTCTTTTTCCGTTTAACAAATTCTTGCCTTAGACGAGCAGATATAATTAAAACACCCTCGCGCACTGCATTCGTGGTAGCAACTGGCATAAAATCTCGAAATACGATTATTGCTTTAAAATTCTGTTTACACGGACACAATAATATTCCAGTGCGAGGCAATTGTCGCCCAAGGTAACGAGCGAGAAGAGTGAATGTTTAGACGAAAAAAATTGTATTATATTCTTTCGATAACCGTATCTTCGAGACGAGAAACTCTCTCCGTCAGTTGTTTTAATCTAGAAACAAAATCCTTACCGGGATCTAAGATTTTCTTAGAAAATGATGCTGGACCTGGATGTATACATTCTCTTAGCGACGTACTATGTGTAAATTTTCTTTCGTCTGAAATAACAAGCAGAATAGATACAAATTGTATTAGCGACAAAATTGTATATTATATTCAGCACTACGACTTACAGTTACGGGATGACAAGTTTGTATCCGAGCTTACACTATTAACTGACCTTTAATCATCATTATCATCCGGGTTCAAATCCTGACACTGCCTCACACCAATGATTTTTCGAAATTGTTTTCGGAAGTTAAGTGTGATAAATATCGATGACTGAAATCTTTGTGCCCGGTATGGCAATAGGTTCGCCACCTATTCCATTTTGATGCGGGTTTTTTTTTTTTTTTTTTTTTTTTATGGGATAAGGGGCAAACGAGCTTGCGGGTCACCTGATGGAAAGCAATCACCGCCGCCCATGGCGTCTGCAATACCAGGGGCATCACATCAGCGTTGCCGCCCTTTCAGATGGGAATAGGCTCGTTTCTTGAAGGTTCCTAGGTCGTAGCGGTTTTTTTAATGTTTTAGTTTCAGTTAATGTGTTAAATTATGAGTGTTAGCTGACCGGGCGAACCAGGTTCTCCAGGCGCACCAAGTTCGCCCAGTCAGCTAATTATTTGTAACGAATGTCACAACAAAATTAAATAACTATATTATAACTAAGGAAATTATGCCCGATGTCATATTTTGGGCCTAAATATTATGACTAATCCCACCTTATAATATTAAAGCCATAAATGTACAAAAATGTTGTCTGTCTATTTGTTTCGGCTTTTGGCGATACTTACATACATTAGCATATGATTTATTATAAAAAAATCTTCAGACTCAGACTAAGTTGTAAACAAAATACATACCCAGCTCTTCTGTTACAACATCCAGGTCAAAAACAGTTCTATATGTTAAAGTTGGTCCTAAATGCCCACTACTCTCAATGTATTCATCAATAAAAATACAGTCCACATATGACAATCTGTCATTCTCGGTGAATCGCTTGAGTAATCTCAAATCTGTAGTTTGTTCAGAATTGGCCAGTAAAATACCTGATGGATTTAAAATTGAAAATAAATATATAAAAAAGAAAAACAGTTGTCTTAGTGGGCTAGTGGTTCGGCAATCAGCTTCAGATTCAGAGGTCGCCGAAATCGTATCGAATGGCACCAAAGTAGTTTGAAAGTGGGACAAAATGGTACCCGACGTTGTCTTAAGAAGAACGAAGAAGATACATTAATAGATGTATACTTGTATTGATCGAATTATTATCACTTAAATTAGTTAATTCAGTGCTACGTTGTGGAATTGAAATAGATTCGTTACAAGTTGAACGCCTATCGTGCTACTCTATCGCCCTCTCTCTTGCATGCTCCGCCTGAGCGGACCTCGCTCTTTTAACGCTGTTTCCTAACGCTATTCTTCTTTCCACATCAGTGTACTTACCATTCCATCCCTCCAGTTAAAAGCGCATTCAAGATATACAATTACATCTTTGCATTCGTTCTGGTTTATTCCCTTTCAAACACTAACTTTCATGTAGTTTTCATCACATTCACTTGTCAAACAATTATCTTGCATAATAGGGACTGGTATTTGCAGATCCGACGGCAATTAAGCTAAAAGAATCTGCATACAGCTCACAGCAAGCTCACAATTAGATCACTTATTATCCCTTAAATTCGTCGATCACACTTTCACAAGACCACTGTCCAGGTGCAGGATGAACGTGCCGATATTGTCGTCAAATTAGGGCACAACCGCCGGCACGCGCCGTCAACACGCACAGCGCGCCGCTCTCTCTGTAATCTGGGAGCATGTCACACAGATCGATTTTTCCAGATCCACAAAACTGACTTGGAATTTCGCCGGTCGAGCTGCCCCATTTATATATTATACTGCGTTACTCCACCCCTATTAAAGCATATATTCAAACAATATGAACTTCACCTCGTTTGTTATAATATTTCAACTTTATCCAAGTATGAGTACTCTGGTTTGTCTTTTTGCAACTCCAATCTATAATTTCACCCAATTTAGCCTTATATGTGGGAGGATATGTTTCATTGAAAGGTACGATGCAGTTATTAATTTTTACTAACGCCTTACCTGCAACAAAATTAAACAGTAATATTTACAATTTTTCATCAAAGTTGACAATTAGAATTACAATACCCCATCTGAGAAATTTGGTATGGTAACGCAAGGTGTAACTTTAAATTTAAGTGCAATAAAGAGCACAAAAGTGATAGCAAATTATATGTTCTATAGTTGGAAATGTGTACGTTTTACAAAATGAAGTGTTTTGTAACGAGGAATTGTAATGCACTAATTCAAAAGAAGGAAAGAATTCTGTGTAAGAGAAATCTGTAGCGGAAACAAGAATTCTCATTAAAACTTATGTAGCCAATGTTGTGTTGGACAGGAAATGCAAAAACTTCAGAAATAATATTTTAATCTTAGGGTTAAAGAGGGTTCTCGCGCACGGCAAATTTTAAAGACGAAAAGCAGGGGTAAGTAACTTGGAGATAAGTCAACTTTTACAAAATGTTTAAAGGTTTATGAAATGATCCAGAAACAAGGACACTGATTTGAAGCCGAGAGACGTCACACGGCGGTTTCAAATTTGTGAACTATTGACTCAATTGCAGAAAAGAAAAAGTTTTTGGTACTGTATCATGGCTGGCGATGCAAGCCAATGCATGCATACACTACTATCAAAGTGTCCTGTGCGGTATTCCATTGATGATGATGTCGTATTTCACCGGTGGAGCAGGCCCATTCATGGAGTGAACTATACGGCAAACCTATATTATCTACCACCGCCAAATTGGTAAATATATTTGAATCAATAAAAGATCTACTACTACTATTTATCTATATGACGAGTCCCAGGGATACACTGAAAAGTAAATTTAAAGAGATACGAATAATGGCGTTACAATCAATATACTTGAAATGGTAAACGAGTGTAAGAATTCAGATTTCAGTAAAATCATAGATTTTGAAGATGTGAGTGTGGCTACTTCTAATTTTCTAAATACAATATCAAAACTTATTTTAAATAATACTATCTCTTACAAATTGCCAAGAAATAGAATAACATTAAAACCGTGGATAACCATAGGACTTCTAAGATGTATGAGAAATAGAGATAGGATGCACATGAAATTAAAAAACAGTAGTAATAGCGAAACACTTAGAATAACTTACAAAAGATATAGGATATACTGCAATAATTTATTAAAAAAATTAAAACAACAATTTGATAGAGAGAAACTTAGGACTAGTAGTAATAACACAAAGGAATTATGGAAATCTATTAATAATATTGTACACAAAGACAAACCAAAAGAGTTTGCTCAAGAACTTCTTGAAAATAATGATATAAATGAGATCAATAGTTTTTTTGCGAGCGTAGGACAAAACTTTGCTGCTAAAATACCTATACAATCATGGATTGACAAAGAAAACTCTAATGAATCTTCAAGTTCTCATTGTTCCTCATTTGTTTTACTTCCGACTACGCAAGATGAGATTGAAATAGTTATTAAGACATTAAAGCAAAGTGGGTCAACTGGCTGGGATGGTATTAGTGGGTCTGTACTCAAGCACCTCAAAGACTACATAACTGTACCTTTAATTACATTGTTTAATCGGTGTATAGATGTCGGAGTATTTCCACAACCACTCAAAAAGTCTATTGTGGTTCCTATACACAAGTCTGGGAAGAGAGACTTTGTCAACAATTATCGACCTATTTCCATTTTGCCCACAGTATCAAAAATTTTTGAAAAGATAATTAACAATAACTTAAAAAACTTTCTGGAATCGAACAATCTTCTGTCAAATAATCAATTTGGCTTTAGGTCTAAAAAATCCACCGAAGGCGCTATTCACTACTATAGACAACGGAAAGAAATGCATTACTATTTTTCTTGATCTTGCTAAAGCATTTGACACAGTGTCTGTACCGCTACTTGTTACTAAATTACATAGGCTTGGTATACGTGGCACTCAACTAAAACTTCTGGAAAGCTACTTGTCTGAGCGATCTCAGTGTGTTAAAATTGGCAACTCGACTAGTGCGGAATGCTACATTCATTATGGTGTGCCACAGGGCAGTGTTTTGGGTCCTACCCTATTCTTATGCTATCTAAATGAACTCTGTGAAATGAAACTTAAAAACTGTAGAATAATTTCTTATGCTGATGACACTACTCTTACTTTTTATGGTGATAGCTGGGAGGACGTCTATGATGATGCTCAGTCGGGTTTCAACAGTGTGTGTAAATGGTTGGCTAGTAATTCATTAACACTTAACAGTGACAAAACTAAATTGATAAGATTCTCAATAATTAATAATGTCCCTAAATTAAATAATTTTAAAATCCAATCCCATCACTGTCAATTCACAAATAGGCAATGTAACTGCCCAGAAATATCTAAAACTACAAATATTAAATATCTCGGTGTTACTATTGATCAAAATCTTAACTTTATTGAACACATAAATGTTGTCAGCAAAAGAGTTAGAAAATTAACACACATTTTTAAGACGCTGAGACATGTTGCTGATTATAGCATTATGAAGACTGTGTACACTTCTCTCGTTCAATCTGTTATTGGTTACTGTATTACTTAATACACACTTAATAAAACTTGAACGCGCACAGAGATTGATTTTAAAAATTTGCCTCTTTAAGCCTAAGTTACTCGTATATCCCACTAAACTGTTACACTTGGATGCGGGCATTTTGTCCGTTCGAAAATTATATATTCTATTATCAATCCTTAAACAACATAGTGAAATTAAACATAGCGTAGTACAAGATCTTAACAGGGACCGACGTAGATCATATGTGGTATCTAAACAACATTATTTTAAAACCTCTTTCTGTAGAAGATTTTTTGTTATCAAAGTTCAAACCTGTACAATAAAATTAATAAAACTCTTAACATTGTAAATAAATCTAAATATGAAACCAAGAAACTTATAACTAATTGGCTTTTGAGTTTGGATTATGATGAGAGTGAAAAATTACTACATTCGAACTTTAAATGATGACTAACAAATTAAACTGTTAAATATAATAAAATTGTGTAATGTGGATGTGAGACTCAAGTAAGAAATATTTAATTGTATGTTTTCTTCCAATCTTTAGTATCGTCTCTTATAAATTTTCTGTATCACAGCTATTTGGAGAGGCCAGGAGACCCATAGCACAGGGTTTCCCTAGTTTGGGCTCCTGTCTTCCTTTACTCAATTGTAATTTAATCAACAATGTCACTATTAGTTTTAAAGGGAGAAAATAAACGTTATTTTTATTTTTTTTTATTTTTTATTCACAATATATTTATGATAATTTAATCTATGTTCATAAAAATATAACTAAATTTAAAAAAAAAATAGTGATATCCATCAATTAAACTTAAGAAATAAAAACAAACTTGCTGTGTCCACTAATAGGCTCCATAAAATTTCTAACGCGTTTCCAGGTCAATGTATATGCTTTTACAATAAACTTCCAAACGACGCGGTTAAATTATCGTTAGGTAAATTTAAGAAATATGTTAAAAGTAGACTATATTCAAGGGCTTATTACTGTATCGCAGATTATATCAATGATAACCGTTTGGAATTGAATTGCTTCTTTTGTGTTATATTGTTTGTATTTGCTGTAGCAAAATATTGTTAATCTGCTAACTAAACATTACTGTTAATTAGTAAGATTGTGTGCAATATGACGTTTCTCACCGGGCAAGCTTACTAGTTTCTTTTTTTGTCTGGGATCTTGAATAAGTCATGCTCACTGAAAGGTTTTTGCTTATGGCGGCGTCGTTGATCGGGTCGCTACCTTCCCTAAAATATGGCGAGGGAGGCGATAGCTGAGATATGGGTCATGCTCGTGAACGGGTGCTGTTTGTGGGGACTGGTCTGTTCAAGCGTCCAAAGAATATTAACGTACTGTGTTCTAAGTTTGACGCGAGGAACCTCTATAAATTATTGTAATAATTTGTAATTTAGTTTAACTATAATTAAGTAAAAACAAAAAAAAGGACTCCCCTGAGTTTCTTGCCAATTCTTCTCAGGACGTGAGTAATCGAATTGGCGGATTGAAAATATTGACCTTCATAAGTCTCTATAACGACCTGAATTGAATAAATGAGATTTTGATTTGATTTGATTTTACGCTCTAGACAATTAAAACATGAATTCGACATAGGCCATAGGACTTATAGGACGCAATTTAATTCTTGAAACATGTAGGAGGAATCTGTAGCCCTTAACCCCCTTTTTCGGGGTAAAATATAAAACCTTATCTGCAATCTCTCGGAATGCACTGCAATGCAATGCGATTCTTACAATTTTAATTGTGACATTTCAATGAACTATTATGTACCTACTTGTATTAATATTTTGAATATCGAATTCATAATATTTTCTATTGTGAGTGCTGTCAGATTCAATTATGTCACAACTCCAGCGTGTGAACGCAAAATCGTTGATGTAGGCGATCTGAAAAACAAAAGCTATTTGTACTGTCTGAATACTGTAACCTATCCTACAAACATCCTACCAAACTAACTTCCACATTAATTTTATGTCTCAGAAAGAAAAATAAGTAACAGCTAAGATGAAGAAAAAAATTAAATAAAAAACATCTACTCAGTGGCCACAAACTACTGCTAATTAGTGCATTACGTAACTTAGCAAGAGAACAAGAAGAACGGCAAGTAATCGTCTCGATAAATATCACATTTAAATGGTATTATAATGTCAAAAAGTATATTAACTTACTTACTTCAAGTACATTATCAATATGCGGTATATTTGGCCCATTGATGTAAAAGTTAAGGACATTGTCAGCGTTCCGGCATCTGGAAAAAATATCATTATAACCTATAGAATACAGTGTCATATTAAATTTTTAAATTAGATTCACTTACAGTCATATTAATTTATCATCATTATCATTACATAGTGTAAAACAAAGACACTTTCCGCTGTCTGCCCACTCATATACTTAGATTTTTGAAACTACGTAACGAGTTTTATGTGGTTGACAACCTCTGGGGGTGGTTTGTGTATACATATTTCAGGAATAGAAAAAGTAGTATTTTTTTGCACTTTAATTGCATATGCTGGCTTAAACCCTAAGTTATGATCAAAACAAAGTACTACATTGTTACACATATACCGCTGCTACTACCTACCTACTACCTAGGGGGGGTGACGGCGGGCTGGACTAGACGGGTTAGCCGAATACTGGACTACCCCAGGAAGCCCACCGCGAGGTTTTAGTGGCTAAACGCGGTAGAAATGAGGGCACTGCGCAAAATCTGCGGAGTGACTCTCGCTGACCGCGTCGAAAACAAGGTTGTAGGAAGGAAGTTGGATTGAAAGAGTGTAGGTGTAAAAGTAAGAAAGGGAATGCTCCGATGGTTTGGACATATAGAAAGAATGAATGATGCAAGAGTGACTAAGCAGATATACAATGCAAAAGCGGATGGATGTAGGAGTCGAGGACCGCCAAGACACACATTCCATGACCAACTAGAACGTTTTCTAGAGGAAGGTGCTGTTAGGAGTCTCAAAAATCAACGCGCGAGCATGAAAAGAGTTATGAAAGTCAACGAAGCGAGTGAAGCGTGTAAGAATCGTGCCTTATGGCGCTCCGTTCTCTCTGCCTACCTCGCAAGGGATTTGGCTTGAAGTTATGTATACATACATAACTTTAAGCCAAATAAATAAGCCAAGTAAATATATATCATAAAGTTCATTGTTAATGGATCCAGGTAAGCAGAACTATGGGATGAATATTGACATTAAACTTTTAATCAAATGTCAAAATTTGTTGTTTCATGTCACTGTAATAAGTTTGAAGGTATGCAATTTATAATCAATTCATGTAACTATTTGGATAAGTTATTTTTAACTAAACTAAAAAAACTATAACAAAATTTAAATAATGCATTGGTTTGGAGGGAGCATCGCAGAGGCGGTAACATTATCAAGCAACGGAATGCCATTTTTGCCATAGTTGTTATTACCACGAAGAAGGTGACGATGATTTATAAGTTCAGATGGCATGCACTGTAGATGAAAAAGATGTGGTGAGCCGTCTCTCCAAGATCAGTCCACCTTCCTCATCGAAGACTGAAGAACGGATAAATAAATAACACAAATTCATCAATTTTTTACCGATGCCGTCACCAGGGCCGGATTTAAACTCAATGCCGCTCCTGGGCACCGGAAAAAAGTCCGCCCTATCACTAGAATTTTACTTAAGGGGGGAAATACCTGTAGAAAGACGTTTTCATGCTGATTTTTTATTCATTTTTTTAAGGTATGAAAACTAATGTTATATATTGAAACTATCAGGTTATTTCATACATATATTTATATTTTTCCATATTTTACGACAATATAACTTGAAAAGTAGCGGAGATTTCAGCTGATACACATAGTAGGTTGTCGTCCGACTTAGCAGTTGGTGTGCACTATAGAAGCTATAATTTTTATCTGAAATCAATGGCACAGAAAAATTAATTTTCTTTATGCAATTACGCTGCATATGGACCTCCATCATAAGCGACATTTTTATTTAAACAATTTTTCTGTGCTATTGATAAGTTATATTGTTGTTTAATACGAATAAATACTCATAAATATATGTATGAAATAACCTGATATTTTCAATCAATAATATTAATTTTTTATACCTTAAAAAAATTAAAAAAAAAATCAGCATGAAAACGGCCTTCTACACGTATTTCACCCCTTAAACATATGTATTTTATATTTTTATTAGCTTCACCTGTATGTATGTTTGTAGGTTTGTTTGTAACCGACTTCTTTTTTAGTTTCCGCTGATTGCCACTAGATGGTGCGATTTGTGAACTATGAAAGTTCTAGACTAGAAAACCGAACTAAAAAATAGAAAATAAATTTTAATGAATTTAAATTAAGAAAATAGTGTTAAAAATTTCAATGAATATAAATTAAAAAAGCGTGGGGTGCTTTTTAAGATATTATCGAAATGATAATCACTCTACTCATATCTGTCAATAAAATATTTATAACTATTGACACCATGCACCCCACGCTTTTTTGAACGATAAATGGTGCGATTTGTGAACTATGAAAGTTCACAAATCGCACCATCTAGTGGCAATCAGCGGAAAGTTTACGTTATCAACTTGAAACGAGTTCCTTATATAAGTCACAGATGGCGCTATTCCTCAAATTCGAAACTAAGAAACGCGCTGTCATACAAAACCAAACTAAAAAATTTAAAATAAATAATAGTTTAAAAAAACTAAAAAACACGCTTTTTATTGAAAACCGAACTAAAAAATAGAAAAAAAAAATACTTTATTTTAAAAAAAGCGTGGGGTGCATGGTGTCAATAGTTATAAATATTTTATTGACAGATATGAGTAGAGTGATTATCATTTCGATTTACGATTTACGCTTTTTTTAAAATCAAGTATTTTTTTTTTTCTATTTTTTAGTTCGTTTTTCAATAAAAAGCGTGTTTTTTAGTTTTTTTAAACTATTATTTATTAAAACTTAAAATAACTAATTTATTGCAGAAAGAATATGGCGCTCTGTTCTCTCTGCCTACCCCGCAAGGGATTTGGCGTGAAGTTGTGTATGTATGTATGTATGTATTGCAGAAACTTTTTTATATTATATATTCTAAAAACATAAATAAATATTTGTTTTTTTTTTCTAACAATTATAAATTTGGCACTAAGGGTGACTACTCATAATTTTAATATATCAATTTTTTCACAGGCAAACACGTCTGACTTTTTGAATTGCGAATTGGTCGATTAAATCTTCGCAATCTAAATTTCTTTAATTCCAGAAAGTAGAAAAATCGATTATTATTTGAAATCTCCAAGAAAACAAATTGATTAAATCATTTTGATTATTAATTTTTATTAAAAAAGTGCCAAAATTATAATACATAAATAATGAATGAATTGAATTTCTTGAATTATCAATTAAACAAAAAATTATTAATTAATAGAATTAATTAATTATATTGGGGAATCTTGATAACACTAAAAAAAAATTTTCACTTTTCACTTTCAAAATTTTTCCGCCCTAAAACATTTGCCGCCCTGGGCACTTGCCCCGACTGCCCCTAGTGTAAATCCACCACTGGCCGTCACTATTCTTCAATAGAAGGAACGGTACTCCTTTAGGTGTTGTTTTTAACCTAGCAACTAGGATCAACAGGATACTGGAAGAGCACCGCAAAGACCACCAACTAATAGGACAAATTAAGACAATTAAAAGAAGCCAAAACTTTTGACAACATGGATAGTTAAAAAGAATGACATGTGTCCACTCTAGCTCGGTAGCTGATGTAATAAGAAGTAACTATTGTTACTTACTTTTGTTTAAGAAAAATCTTTTATTTACTTATATAATGGTTTTGAGGCGAAACAAAGTTCGCCGGGTCACCTAGTGTCATATACAAATTAAAATATCGTCGCAAGTGACTTGGCGTGAAGTTAGGTAGGTACCTATAAATGTATGTACTTACGCTATGCTAGGAGAAGTAACGTTTTCAAACGTTATTCGTACAGTATCGCCTACGCCCAAATAGAATATGCCATTCTTGTCATTGCTATCAGAGAGCCAAATGTTTTTAGTTTCTGTAACATCAAAGATATATACGTATAAATTTTATTAAGCAACCGAGTTTATAGTTTACTGCTGAAACTCAAAGACTTTATTTGCAAGCGATTGCTGATTCTATATTTTTTTCATTCCGACTGCACAAAAATGAGGGTACAGTCATCATCAGCCTATTGCAGTCCACTGCTGGACGTAGGCCTCTCCCAATTTGCACCACAACATCCGATTCTCTGCCTTGCCCTGAGCTGCTGGAAAAGACTGAATGCGGAAGGCAGAGAATCGGGTAACAGTACATGTATTTATATATACATATATTCCTAAATCCATCCGCTTTTGCATTGTATATCTGCTTAATCAATCTTGCATCATCCATCATTTCTACATATCCGAACCGTCGGAGCATGCCCTTTCTTACTTTTACACCGACACTCGCTTTCAATCCGACTTCCTTCCTTATAATCTTGTTCCTTATAATTCCGCGGATTTTGCGCAGTGTCCTCATTTCGACCGCGTTTATCCTACTTTCATGCACGCTCTGCCATACCCAGCTCTCGCTTCCATAAGTTAGCGTTGGGATCAGTATTGCATTGTCAATTGCTAGCTGGGCTTTTCTGCTAATATTTTTTGCGCCCAGGAATCTGCCCAACGCCCCATTTACTTTGTACTCCCCTTGTTTTATATTTTGTACTCTCCGCCTTTAATGCACAATAATGGCATCGTCACAATATTTCCATAAATTGATGTCAATATGTCAGCGGTCGAGCACACGGCTTCTGATCCAGAGGTCCGGGTTCAAATCCGGACACTGGCTCACACCAATGACTTTTTGAAATTGTTTTCGGAAGTCAAGGGATAAATATCGATAACCGAAAACCTTGGTATGGCAATAGGTTCGCCACCTATTCCATTTGGAACGTAAACATAACGGCGAGACGCGGCTTAACAGCCGCTGCCTACACCTTCGGGTAACAAAAGGCGTGAAGTTATGTTATGTTTTGACGTCATAACTACTATGTTGGAGCAAATAAGGAAATCAATAATGTAATTATATACCTATACTGAACAGTCATATAATATATTTCAGTAACTATTAATGTAATGCTGTTTTTGGAATAATGACAGATGATCTACCTACTGGGCCACCACGGGAAAATAAATTAAGTTGATTTTTACGAGCCCCGTGGTGCATTGGTAAAACTACCGACTGCAGAATCGAGGTTGGTGGGTTCGAATCCCACCTGAGTACAAATATTTGTGACAAGCATGAATGAATTATAAGTATGTATTTACAAATAAAAAGTATATATCTATTAATATCCGTTATCTAGTATCCATAGCACAAGCATTTAGTTGCTTAGTTTGGAACTAGAGGGCGCTGTGTGTATTGTGTCCAAGATATTATTTTGGTAAAAGAAGCTAGTTTCCGTACTCTTCAAGCTCGCATCACTTTCCGAGTGCTCATTTAAATACGGGCGTTTATGCTGCCGTAAGTTAAATTATAAGATAGTCCTGTAGCTAGCCCATGGCCTACGCGATCCCTCTCATTGTGTAAAGGCATAAGAACTCTGCGACTTCAAAAATTTCCTGTTGAAGTTTGTTACAGTACATGAAAAGTTTTTCGCTTGCAGTCTTTGTATGTTTATAGGCGATAAGTATATTTCTTATTCTCTATCTTTTAGTGATTATTTAGCCACTTCACGTCGATCTTCTGAGAGGTCGTGGTATTTCACCGGTCGAGCCGGCCCATTCATGCAGTGAACTTTTGCTCATTATGTTACTTATCTAGGTATCATAATTATTTTAAAATTGCAAAAGTTTGTGATTCACAATCACTGCTGTTAAATGTTGAACAGAATTAGATGAAAAAGGGCAAAGGGTTGGATTAAAATTAGAGTCCGACCGAATCTGGTTTTCCGGCCGAAACCGAAACCGAATGTTCGGCCGCCACTTCAGTTTCGGCCGAAACCGAAACTCACATGTTCGCGTATTAAATTCCATAAAATACTGAAACTTGACGCTTTTTCCCATCATTTTGTGTCAATTAGAAGAGGAAATGAAAAACAATGGGAATATGTATTAATTTTGTTGCAATCAACAATATAACTTCACGCCTTTTTCTACCTGAAGGTGTAGGCAAAATGTTTACCAGATATAAAGAAGTAAAAAATATATACCCGAACTTGAAACTCGACCGAAACCGAAACCGAACTTTTGGTCGGTCACTAATTAAAATGTAGAAGCGACTATTCGCCCTAGCTATATGTTTCTTGGGATAATCTTAATTCTTAAAACTTTAATTGTTGTATTAATAAAAGTTTGTTTACCATAATCATTTTTGATTTTTGAAGTGTAACTTCTAATGGCTCGTGCAATCATTTAACGCTTTTAACGCCCCATTGCGACCGCTAAATATATTATATATTTATAAAAAAGGCGAAACTGAACCGGTCTATATATTAATCCACGAAGCAAATTGCTTAAGCCTGATTTTTCGCAGTATATAGACATCTAGTAGCGCATAGTGGTACTATTAGCGCATAATTCAATTATTATACATCAATTATTTGATAGGTATAAATTATTAGTAGAATAGTACCACCATCCGCTGCTAGATGCTGCCACAGCCGCAGCCCCAACCACTAAGATGATAAAAGTTATTATATTGTGAAAATATTTATGATTACATTATAGCTAAAGTCATTAAAAAACAAAAAATCCTTTCGACTTTAAACCGGCGAATAATTTATATTCGCCGAATTAAGAACGAACATTATTTTGTTCAATAATAGACATGTAGTGGCGGGTGGTGTTAATTATATTGCAAATATAATTAACTCAGTTATGTTTGATCCTAGTAACTCACAGGATTCGTACAGTTGCCTTATTGTAGGTACTATCCGTTTCCATATTAATATTAAAGATAAAAATTAATTTAAAATGTGCTAAAATATAATATTAACTGTTTTCAAAGACATCGTTCAAAACATACCTTGCAATCAAAAAAGCTTATGTAGTCAATATTCTTTATATTGTGATGTTGCTAGAAGCTACATGTTGCCACGCTCGCTGCTACCACGATTAAGATAAAGTAAAAGTTATTACATATATTGTGAAAATATATATGATTACATTATACATCATATTACAAAAGTCACCGAAATGAAACTCAGCAGTTTTATATAAAAGTTTCAAATATTGACGCAGGGCGCTATCTAGCGGCAACTGTAGTTAACTATAGCCGTTTATCATTTTAGGTAATTGATTTATTATACATAATTACATGTTGATATTTATGTGAATATATTACTAAAATCTAATATGGACATCGGTGAAATACACTACATTTATAATTATGAGGTTAAAGTAATTTTCAAGTTATATAGTCACTGTTTTGATGATAATTCCACAGCACACGGTTTTTTTAATAGATACTTTACTCGCTTCGTTGTAGTACCACTAGTTTCCAATAGATGTCCTTGCTATTAATACTTTTTATCTAATTTTCTTTTCTAAACATATACTTAAAACACATAGAAAAGCACCTAGACACCAAACAAACAATAATGATTATCATAAATATTTGTTCGCTGGATGCAGCTGGCACAGGATAGGGAGTTATGGCGCGCTAAGGGGGAGGCCTACGTTCAGCAGTGGACTAATCTGGGCTCATGATGATGATGATGAAATATTTGTTAAGTCAGATGTTTCCAAATATGTATGTAATTCAATTTGCAAAAAAAATGTTAGTTGTTTCTTTTGCCGGCAGAACATTACAAAACGAGAGGAAAAGAGAAAGAATGATAAAGGTTAGAGAAGAGGAAAGAGAGAGAGTGAGTCAATATCAGTATCACTCAAAAAATATTGTTTTTTGTGATTTTTCGCGAAGCGAAGTTAGCAGTGTGTAATTAGTTTATTTACGTGTTTTTATTATTTATATCATCGCATAATTGTTTTTTTTAAATTTAATTTAACACTTATAATTTAATAGTGCAGTGATTTTAATTTCGAATTTAGTGGATAAGATTTATAAATAATGAGTGATAACAATTCAAGAGATAATGCGACGGATTTAAAGTTACAATGCCCAGGTACGTGTCTTGAAGATTTATTTGATTGTTTTTTAATTTGTAAATATATATTAACGCATTCACATACATCTACAATGTACAAATAAGCAGAGATGTGACTTATTTGAAATACTTCTATTTAAAATACAAAAATACAAAATACCTATTTTGTATTTAAATACCTTTTTGTTGAAAGCATTTTGTTAAAGTTATTTTAATTGAAATACCTCTCGAGAGGTATTTTGTATTTTGAATAGTCATTTCAAAATACAAAATACTTTCTGATTAATTTTAGCCAAATTCATGCCATTTCTTTTTGTAAGTACAATTTTAGTATAGTTTGTTATTTATCGTATGTATTAAAATTTTAAAGTTTTTATAGGTTATTATAATTTTATAGGTAAAATTTAATAGGTGGTCCAGTGGTCGAGCACACCGCTTTTGAATCAAGAAGTTGTTGTGGGTTCAAATCCTGGCTCACACTAATGACTTTTCGAAATGATTTTTGAAAGTTATACATACATACATAACCTCACGCCAAATCGATTGCGAAGTAGGCAGAGAGAACAAAGCACATAAGGCATGAATCTTGCACGCCTCACTCGCTTATTTGATCGTGATTGTTTTTTTTAATGATATAAGGCGGCAAAGGACCTTGCGGGTCACCTTATGGAAAGCCACTACCTACTAGCGACTACTACTACGCTCATGGACATCTGCAACACCAGGGTTATCACATCAGCGTTGCCGGCCTTTAAGGTGGGAATAGGCTCGTTTCTTGAAGGTGCCTAGGTCGTAGCGGTCCGGAAATACCGTTGCCGGCAACTCGTTCCACAACGGAACAGTGTGTAAAATGGGGTAAGCTGGTACTCATCTTTTGGCAGAGTCACCCCGCCCAAAGATGTGAACAGTATTCCATATGAGGTCGGAAATGCGCTTTATATAGCTGCAAGCGATTACCTGACGTGAAGTACCGTCCTTTTTCTAAGCCAATTTCGCCTTGACCTTCGACCCCGAAAATTCCGATATCGGTTAAGGCGGGTAACCGAGTGCCCTCAAAAAAGGGAGGCAACAAAGTGTGCCTCTTCAGCGGGAAACACGCAGACCTGTGTCTTCTTAGGGTGTAATTAGCTAAGTTGAGTCGGCCTTAGTCTGAAATCTGACTAGGCAGAGTTTCGATTGTAGACACAGTTTATTCCGGTACGAATCGACGTTTTCCCGAGAAATCCGCGGGTAGCCAGTATATATGGAATTCGCCGTACCGCATAGCCCCGTACCGTATCCGCATAACAATGAAGATTGCTGTAATGCAGCATGTCATTGATATGCAGAAGAAACAGCGTAGGGGATAGCACACAGCCCTGGGGGACTCCAGCACTCACGGATTTGAAGTCGGAGCATGACCCGTCGACAACGACCTTAATGCGCCGAGCCGCATGAAAACTGGAGACCCAATCGCATTATTTCAAATCCGCTTCTCGATCTACTGGCAGAGTGCCTAGAAGACCGACCGCATTGCCATTTGATCAGTTTCTTTGCAAGATCTTTATAGAGTGTACGAGCACTCGGACCCCATGTTCCTAGATTCTCAACCCCAAACGCCCAACCACTGGACCACTGAGACTCATTGAAGATTTCATCAAAAAGTATTTTGAAAATACCTATTTTGCATTTTGCATTTGAAATACAAAACGAAATCTTTAGTGGTAGAGCCAAGCAGTTCTCTGCATGAATGGGCCGGCTCGACCGGTGAAATACCACGACCTCTCAGAAGACCAACGTAAAGTGGCTCATGTCGCGTTTCGTTCGGTGAGAGAGGTACCCGGAGGCCCACTCCCCTTTCCCCTATCCCTTAAGGTCGGTAACGCAACAGTAACACTATATGTGTTGCTTGTGTCCATAGGCGGCGTTGGTTTCTTACCATCAGGTGACATGCCTGCTCGTTTGCCCTCCTATCCCATAAAAAAAGAACGAAAAACTATTTAGTATTTTGCATTTGAAATAGTAAATCTGAAAAGTATTTTGTATTTAAATGCTTTTTTAAATCCATTTTGTACATCTCTGCAAATAAGTAACTGAATGTGTTAGTAAGTACAAAACTCTAGAAAAGCTGAACCGATTTCGCTAATTTTTTTTTTAATATTTCTTGAAATACGAGGTTGGTCCATAAACAGGGATGATGAATATTATTATTATTATTATTACTCAAACAAAAAAATGGCAAAATAGAATAAAATATAATGTTATTTGTGTTTTTTATAGTTTGACATAATAATATTAAGTCAAACAATAAAATTATTGTAGGATCGTTATTTCTTTTCTAATATGCAGTTCTCGAATTGTAGAATAAGTATTAACAAAGAAAGAATATACTTTTAGTGCGTACGAAGATCGCAGGGTCAGCTAGTTATTAAGATAAATACATTTTACGGGCGAGACGATGAGGCAAGCACTTCCAGTGGTTTAAGAGGTCCCAGGAGTAAATGCAAATTTTTTTTACAATACGAAGTTACACTTCTTTCGCGCGGAGGGACTCCACGCACGGTTTTTTTTTAACTAATCAATTTCACATCTACGCATGTTCCGGAAACCACGGGTACAACTACTTATCATTAAAATAATTAAGGATTTTAATTTTAACAAAAAAAAGAAATTAATTTCACAATCTCTCTCTTACCTGTTGCTTGGCTTCTGAACATGGACAGAATTGTAGTTTGCAGATAAACATTTAGAAACCAATTCATTATATTTGTAACAAACATAAATTATTTTCAAATACTTGCGATATATCAAACAGCACAATATAACAGTAGTCAGTGTCACCAAACAACTATAAATTATTTACCAAGCTTCATTATTCAATTTTATTTATTTTGCAATAATTATTATTGTCCTTATTTTATTAAGGACAATAATTTATGACTCGCACAAAGCAGTACCAAGTTCCACATTTAATATATAAGTTTCCTTGTACTTTATGTTTACTGGAATTTTATATGCTCATAATATTTCATTAATAGTATTAAAATATCTCATTTCATGACCATTCCACCATATTCCACCAGACAAAACTTATTTTACAACAACAATTTTACAAAAGCTACTTTTAGGAACTTATTCAGTTCCAGTTTTCAAAAATTTTGATGCGTTAAAGTGACACTCAACCTACACCTGGCACTTTCCTCGCCCTCAATACCAGGAAAGTAGGAAAGAAAAACTGGAACTCATAAGTTATAATATATATATATATATCTTGGCATCTAAATCCATCCGCTTTTGCACTGTATATTTACTTATTGACTAACTTGACTTGCATCATCCATTCTTTGTACATGTCCGAACCATCGGAGCATACCTTTTACACCGACATTTTCTTTCAATCCGACTTCCTTCCTTACAACCTTGTTTTCAATGCGGTCAGTGAGGGTCACTCCGCAGATTTTGCGCAGTGCCTTAATTTCGTGTGTGTTTATCTACTTTCGTAATTAAAATATGCCCGCATAAAATAAATTTTAAGGGCACACAAAAAGTAACGTTGTTTTAAGATCGCGTAAGCGGTGCAAAGTCTCGCTTGTCCACCCCGCTTCTAAATCAAGAAGTCGCGGGTTCGGATCCTGGCTCACACCAACGACTTTTCGAAAGTTATGTGTGATAAATATCGATGACTGAAAACTTCGAGCCCGGTACGGCAATAGGTTCAACTTTTCCATTTGCAACGTAAGAATAACGGCGACTCGAAGCTTAACATCCACTGCCTACACCTTCGGGTAGAAAAGGCATGAAGTTATGTTTTCATATTATGTATTCATGGAGCCATCTTTAGGCTAGAAAAGATACATACTTATATACTCCTGAAATAATACTCTTTCGACATAGTAGGGTTAAAATCAATTTGCCGATTATGTTCATAGACAATTCACAAGCCTGACGTTGAAGGTTTGAAAAAAACTACAACTTTGTTTATAGCACACAATCAAACATATATTTCTAAAGTACATAATTAACAATATAGTTGGATCTTGTCAGTCTATACAAGTATAATATATTATTTTACTCTTTTATTTCATTTATAACTCTCTTTTATATAAATACAATTAGTCGGCTACAAAACTTATACTATAACATACGAGACACTTTATAAGTATATATTAGTAAATAGACAGTAATGAAGTTTAAAAAAAAATGAAGATAAAAAAAACAGGTCCTTTGTCTTTGAAACAAGCGTTGAATTTTTTGGCAACAAAAAAATATATGTAATTTATATGGCTCAAAGGACCATTTGCTGTACATGAATTTTTTTTTCAAAGGTTTGCGTTCAACCACTACATAGTACATACTATTTCAGAAATAGTATTTTTTGTGGTGACGCGCCGGTACACTTTTACTTTGGTGAGACTTATAATTTTTTTTTACAAATAAATATGAAAACAAAGAAATGCTTTATATTTGGCTTAGGATCTTTTAAATCCTTGCAGTCATTGTCCTACACGGGCGAGATCAAATATCACTAGAAAAAAAAAACACCTCAATTCATTTAAATCCAAAAAATTAATATATAAAAATAGCTTAAAATTGATACAAAGTCTGAAATTGCTTAGTTATATTTCAATAGTTACCAAAAATTAATCGGAATGTAAGCCTCCAAAATATTGCGATTTTTGAGATTCAGTATTTTTTTCCTTAATTTAAAATTTAAGCAAACTAACTTCTTTTGTTTTTTTTTTTCAAACGAATATATGCTGTCACCTCAATAGGACAATGCGATATAGATTTAAAAAATAATTTTATATAAATACAAACACAAACAATAATCACAACACAATACCAAAATACAATTTATGAACTACAAAAAATTTAAAAATAAAAACATTGCACTCGACGATCGTTAAATTTTATCAATATCAAACTAACGCCCGAATACTGAAGTGCCACTCAAATATATAAGCGCTACTTAAGCGTTTACGTAGCTGTCACATTAGACAGCATACGCGAAATTTGTGCAGTAAGTAGCACTTTATTGATTGTCAGATTTGAGTGGCGGTTCAGTATTCGGGCGTAAATGTACTAATTCTAAAAGGATACACTCATTTACAAGAACATAAATATTACACTACATATATTTGTAGGAGAAAAAGAGGTATAATGTTATTGCTAACATCAAGATATAACTTATATTATGACAATCATAATTTCTAAGGACCAAATCCCAACTTAGAAGGCGAGGGAGGCAGTGAATTTTGAGGTTATGAAAGTATAAAAAGTAGTATATGACTTTGACAAATCGAAGATGAAGGTTTTAAGCCGCGATACGCCGATATGTGTAAACAAAAGACTAGCCATTAATATTAATCGTGGAAAAAAAGGAATAAAAAGATGTTAGTATTTCACTTTTAGAGAAAAAAAAATTCAACCATTATATATTGTCTATAAATGCTATTGAAGGAATGATTGTGATCTGGTTCCATTTAAATTTCCATTGTACAATTCCCGCGGTTTTATTTATAATCAAAGTTTATACTACCTCCATTGTGATACTCAACAATATTAAAAGTAAAGAAGAATGGAAAAAAAATAAAAGAAATGTTGTCATATCTATATCGATAGTTGTAATGAGATCAAACCCCGGCCCTTCTAAATAGCGTCTCGAATTTAAATGCCTTTTCTGTATATAACACAAATTATTAGAAATATCATAATTTTTATATGAACATAATCAATATAGAGTACATCTATGTTATCTAGTAAAAAAGCAAACTCAAAACTTCAGAAACATCATTAATATATTTTTAAAATTAGAATCAATTGTTTTTAGGCGGTAAACTGATCGTACCAAGATTATTTGAATTTGGAACAAAATACTTTTTTAAAACCATAAACAAGTGACAAATATGTTCTAATTTTAAATTTGAAACCATGAACACATTGCAAAATTCGAAAAAGTAAAGATAATAATATAGATGTACCCTATTTTACATACAAACCTGTTTTAATAATACACTGTTACAATTTAAACATCAGCTGATTAATAACAGCACATAATTCTGGAACTGACCGCAACATAATATAATCGTCTGAAAGAACCACATCACAAAACATATTTCTATCAAACAATTATTTCAAAGCTGAAACAGAAAAAAAAATAGTTAAAACATTAATACCACCAAAACCAAGTTAAGTATATAAGACTCATATTTCATAAATATGAAATAACATTTTCAAAATTACACACGTACGAAATGTTTGCAAATTTTCATCAAAATTTTACATGGATGTTGGAGAGAATAAGTAATAGTGCTTATAAAGAATCAACAACGCCATCTAGTTTTGAACTAGAGAAGCGGTAAGGTGGAACACCGCTGTGGTTTTTGAACAGAACCATCCATAAAAAAAAATCACTGGATAAAAATAAAAGAAAAAACGGGAAAAGATTATTACTTAAGTGTTTTTTTTTCAATATATAAGATAGAGGCCACACATATGTTCTAAACACAAATAGCCATCACATCACGAGATTTAGCTTGATTACAAGTTAAATTAAAATTTCACTTCATAATTGAATTCAACACAAAAAATTATCATTTAGATATTTCTGATTTCATACTTCGCAAGAAAGGATTTTCTAAATCGTGCCATCATCACCAACCCCACTCATGAAATAGAACCATAAATAAGAGACTTATAATAATATTCTCTCCAATATCCAGGTTTTACAAAACACGAGTGTAAGTTCAGAGACTCAAGGAACCCACAACCACTTATTGATCCACTTTTTTATATCTTCACGCCTCTAAAATTTAATAAAAAATGTATGTGAATCTTTGACATTACACTGTGTTTTAGTAAACATATTGTAAAAAATGGCGGTCCAAAATTCTATCAAAGAACTATGTGACGGCCAGAACATTTTGATGTCTCAAACAAAAACTATGGCAATATTCGAACTCCACTATCTTCGTTGAATCTCTTCAATCTGTGCAAAACGGATCTACTGCAGATTAACTTTTGGTGCAGATTAGAGATTTTTATAAAATAATATACTTGGAATTAATAATCGATAGATGAATTTTTATTGAGGCCGAATTAAAACAGCGTCCCAATTTGTGCATTCTATTTTTTTCACGTTAATACAAGTTAGACAGAGACGGTTTAGAAAATGTTTTGTTATGGAATTCGTTATTGATAGTTGTTTGATTAATCAATTAGTAGAGCATATACCATAGTTCATTACCTTCAATCAACATGAAGCAATAAAGCAATATATCTATTTTTATTTATTTATTATATATTTGAAATTTTCCCATTGGTGTTGCCATAGTTTTATATTTGGACAGCTAATAAGTTATCAATCAAAGTATATATATAAAACAATCAACACACATCACAAACAGATATATATATTTATAATTTTTATACAAACTAGTGTACAATTATGTATAAAAAAATCGTTCAATACATTTTGTAACAATATTTGTCCCCGGTCAGATTTAGATATAGTCAGTATCATCTGTTGATCTTTGTGTGTGAAAGAGATAGATATTGTATTGCGATCTCAAGACGCACAGATAATAAATTAAACCGCAAAGTAATCTCCTGTCTGGTCCATGATGACTTTAGAGACACAATATACAAGAGTTTCGGCGACGAATATCACTGTTATTGACAATATGATATTTGTCACAGTAACTGTTACCATATAAAAAGACTTGTTAGCCATATCAACAAGAACGAGACTCGGCGATTCACAAAGATAACAAATAAATACAAAGGACTCGTAATCCCTGCTTAAAACACTACTGAAGCGATATCGCAGAACGATATCTATAAATAATAAATATAACTAATATTTACAAAAAAAAACCTAGGACATTTTACGACGCGCTACACATTCATTGACTTTTTTTCCTAACTTACAAGCTGTATTAAATTCTATGAACCTTCGTAAGTAATAAAATATGTTAAATATTTCTTTTATGTACATTTCAATATAATATTGTACCATCAGATTTAAATCACGTTGTTGTTGTTATTTTCGATTGCAAGTTCTCATGTGATCTGGTATCCCATGGATCTTCTGAATATTATTCAGAAGTGGGAGGGGAAAATGTCACAAATAGTAACATGATTTAGATGTGATAAAATACAAATATATATTGACCTTTCTTATAATTTATTGATAAAGTGTGTACGCGTGTACTATAAATCATTGATGCGAATTATGGGAACTAAATATAATGGTTACTAAAGACGAATGTACTGATTTACTCTGCGAAACTTTTGACAAACATGAATCTCAATATAATTTCACGGAAAAATTTTATCTTCACTAACAAAAAACATAAGGAAATTAATTAATTGAAAAATAATTGATAACTTTCCAAAACAGAAATGTATTGAATCTTAATACAATTATTGAATTTCATTTAAAAGAAAAAAAGTTTTTTTTTTATAAAATCAATACTAGCTAAGCAGATATATATCAAGTTCTCCTAATTCGATCAATGTAATGCAATATATTTATTTATATAATATATAGACAAGTATGTCTATCTGAGTGCCGTATATAGGTTGAGAACGCTCTTGTTTTCCTTGTGCGATGGTGTTTTTGAGAAGACATTCCAAAATCTTAGTGTTTCATCACCAGCGCCGGTGACGATCGCCTCGCCGTCGGGTGATAGCGCTAAATACAGCACACGATACGAGTGACCAGTTAGCTTTGCCACCTAGAATTAAAAAAAAAAAAAAAAAAAATTCACGACTTTTTCTACTCGAGGGCAGCGGCCTTGACTCGCTGCATTTTTATGTCCCAAATGTAATAAGTGACAGAACCTATTGTCTTACAACGGGCACAATGTTATCAATCGTGGATGTTTATCACACCTCGATATTTATGTAGCAAAAAAAAAACACAAATAATAGCACAATTGAGTCTAAGTCTTTCCAGGAAGAGAGAAAGTACTGATAAGGCTTGTATCTTCGACTCTTGTCGACAACTCTCGTCATACATGCTGCTGATTTTTAAAATTTCCTCTCAAAGACAATGTGATCATTGAAAGAGTGCCGAAGCCTACCTCGAGTCCAATATCTTTCTTGTGTCTTTCTCGTGTAAGTACAGGGCGTCGCATGAGACCGTGGATTAACGTGGACGTTCTACCATTTATTGAGTAATTTAGCCTTGAATATAAAAAAGTGAGTATCGACTAACGATTGCTTTGGAAAACATACCTGAGTGAGCGAGGGATACTTCCAAACCAGTATCTGGTTCTGTGAGTAGCCGTGCGTGGACACCAACTCGCTGGAGTGCTTCGACCACGCCAAGTTGCACACTTGGGAACCTGGGGCAATCAAATTCAGAAATTAATTTGATAATATACAAATCCACAGGAAAAGAATAATCCCGGATCCACGCAATTAAGTCTGTAACTGAACTCCTCATGAGAAAAGCTCCGTCCCATAACAAAGGGTTACGGGAAAAGAGGTCAAATGAGTATGCCTGTCCTGTCACCTGATGGTAAGTGACTAGCGCCGCCCATGGACATCTACAACATCGACAGTTGCGTTGGATTGGGAAGGGTGGGCCACCCAATACAGGAGTCACTTAAAGTCGATTTACTAAGAGGTTGTGGTATTTGAAGGTCGAGCCGGCCCATTCTTGCAGCGACTACCACTGTTGTAAATCTATTATATCGCACTTATAAAAATTGTAACATACCTGTGTCGACACATTGCATGGGTTGCGAAGTGAGCGTATTCCAGAAACGAATACACCTGTCTGCTGTTCCACCGCCGGACGCGAGAAGACCATGCTGGTGAGGAGACCACGCTATGGCTTTCACTGCAGCCACATGAGCGCCGTAAGTCTGAACCGGCGACGTTGATTGCTAAAACAAAGACAGAAAAATACCTTAGAAACTCATAAAAAGGGGTTATATTATTGGGTTATAGTTGGGTAATTGTGATCTAAGGGTTCAACATTGCGTTTCTGATTCATAAGTTTGGCGTGATGATTATTCGGAAGTTATTTTTGGTAGATATCGATGACTGAAAACTTTGTGCCTGCCCAGCATGTCAATAGGTTTGCCACCTATTCTATTTGGGACGTAAACATAACGGCGAGTCGAGGCTTAACTGCCACTGCCTACACCTTCGGGTAGAAAAAGGCGTGAAGTTATATTATGTTAAAAGAAAGTTTCTTCCTGTTCAGTTTGGAAATGGAAATCCGAAGTAGCTTTGTACAGTTCGGACTCACCATAAGCGATGCTTCCATACAGTTTTATCATTAATTCTGCAGTGATTAATTTAGCAAAGGAATTCTTCTGTATTTATTAAAGGCTTGAAACTAAAATAATAGCTGCATGGAAATTTAACCTTGATCGAAATATCGCTTGGGAATTTCTACAACGGTTTCGCAAAGCGGTAGGTAGCAACTAATTATTCCCGACCACACTTCGTTCCCATGGCTGAAACAATGGACCATTCGTGTAACGGTCTAGTAGATAAATATAATAAATAATAATGAATAAAAGTAAATACTTTAGCTTCTCTGCTAATCCTCTGTGGGGGTAGATAGAATGTGACCATTCAGTCTATTTATGCCTATGCCTTGAAAATAACCTTCAAAATAATCTATGATAAAAATAAAATTGGGAGTGTCTGTTTGCAATATTGAAATAATTGCTTTCTACTACATTCATATGAATTTGGCTATACGGCATATAGTTCACCAAACTGACTCTTTTAATACAAATTTTGTGTCTGCCTGTCTGTTTGTTTGTTCCGGGTAATCTCTGAAATGGCGATTTTGACGGGATTTTTATAGGCCACTTAGAAATTAAAAAAAAAATATTTACTGCTTCTGAGGCGAAACACAGTTCGCCGGGTCGGCTAGTAGAAAATAAATCTAGCGTTTGGAACTATTCTCCAAGTTATAGGTCTAGGTCTAGGTCTGAAAAGTCATTAGTTAGTGTGAGCCAGTATTCGAAGTCACGACTTGTGAACTAAAAGTCAGAGTGCTATACCAACAGGCTATGGAGACTTGGAACACTAGAGATGGTCATCAGGTCAAGGGTGACAGATAAAATACCCTTAAATTACGTAAATCAATAAATTTACTGACTACGAAACAAATAATGATAATTACAAATTTGTTTGTTATAATCGAATATATTAAGCAATATCATATTGAGGTTTATCGATAATGGTTTATCAATACACAGTATATAACGAAGTCGATTTCCGCTGTCTGTTCCCTTATATGCGAAATTACGCAACGAATTTTGATGCGGTTTTTAAAGTGAAACTTTTATTACATCGTCTCAAACTTTTTCGTCTGCGTGTTGCATGTCGCGTGACGGTCGGCCGCGGAGTAGGGATAAAGTGAAAGGCGCTCGTCAGAGCGCCTTTCACGTCTATTATCGTTTATTTATTATTAATTAATTACCCAAATATACACTTTATTTTTGTAAATAAATACCGTAAAAACATGTAGAAAAACACCCCCGGACGCCGTACAAAGAACACAATAAATATATTTGTTTGTTTGCACTCGGGTGGGATCGAACCCGCCCCGACCTCGTGTTATCGGTAGTGCGGTTTACCGATGCACCACGAGGCCCGTATGAATGATTGTCTTATTACCGTCCTCTTTACCAATTTCGACACATTTTCTAGGATCGGGTTTGTTTGTTTGTTTGTTTGTTTGTTTTTTACATACATACATATACGTACGTACGTATTGCAGGCGGAGAAAAAAAAAAATATATTATTAATATAACAAATGACACGATAAAAGGGAATATAATAAATTCGTATGTATTGTAAACGACGGAGGCTTTTAAGTTTCCAATTCCAAAAAGTGAACTACATATATGTGACACAGTTATGTTCGTCAATTTATTAGCGATAAGATAGTGCTCTTTATATATGTATTTGTCACATTTTCATAATAAATCAAAATATCATATTTACTGGAGGAAAAAATATCGTTTTGTTTTGTAAAGATCCTTTGTTGTAATGTTGTTAACGTTTAATAGGTGTCGCGTTATCCCTAGTGCCGTAGCTGGAATACTTGTCGATTCGGGCGACATCTATCGATATAATACGATATTACGGCAGAATCATCAATAGTAGCAACCTAGTAGCGCCATCTAGGAATTATTGTCGTGACCACGTAAAATAAAAAACATTTATTAAACCCTATTAACAAATACAAGATGGCAAGTAAATTAAAATCGTAACCAATATTTTATGGTAACTAAAATACGTGAACAGTGACTTACATTCGATTTTCGAAAATTTTTAGTTAAATGTCTATAATGTGAAAAAAAGTTTCACTTTTACGGTGGTTTCATAAAACCACACAAGTTTTTTTTAATATACAAAGGATGTCAACGGTGCGGTTTGTATGTATAAGTCATGTATAATGTAGTAAAAAAAGTAATAATTTTCGAAATTTAGCACTTTAATTACAAACCCTAAGTGATAAATCAAAACAATGTACTACATTATTATACACCTTCAAAAGGTTTGCAAAAAAAGTCCGCGATGATGTATGTCTATCTCTTAGGGATAACCCACAATGACCATTTTAATTTCTTCTAAGGCGAAACAAAGTTTGCAGGGTTTACTACTGGTTTACTATTAATTAGTTTATTTATATTATTTTCTATTAAAATATACAAAAATAGTCCGGCAGCAACATGGCAGTTGTGCCATGTATGTTGCTGCCGGACTATTTTCTTTAAGGGAATTTATAATGTGAAGCTTGATAGTAGATCGTGGCAGCCTGCCTTATCGTCATGCATCGGCCACAACTTACTTTTTCAGTCATCTTCGAAAAGTCATTGCCTGATTGTATACCCAAACACGAACCGGAAATTTCTGAATCAGAAGCTGGGTTTTTTGAACTATTGGGCCACCGAAAAAATAATGTTTTTTATTCAAATTTTCTAAAAGAAAATCCTTTGTTTATAGTGTTATGCTATTGTTAATTTAAAACGAATACAAGTGCTGATATTAATGAATGATAGATGAAGACTCTTAAGACCCCAATGATATTAGATGACGACTGGAGTTGCCGAGAACAACTAGTATGTTAATAGCGTGTTACACAATAGTGACATCTATAGATAATAAAGCTTATCAAGTACTACTGACCATAGACCACACGAAGAGTTTGTTATCGTTGCCGCCGGATGCGAGCGACTGGCCGTCGGGCGACCACTTCAGACCGCAAACCTCTTGTCTATGCCCTTGTAATACACGGGACATTTGTGACGCTGCAAATTAGAAAATATAAAACTTAATGGTTGCAATTCCAGTTGTTGTGTCGATGGGTTTTTTTTACCTAGACGAAGCCTAATATAGGTAGGATATGGTTACTAACTGAGTGTCCATCTTAAAGCTTTCTCATCACGTACGATAGGATCTAGGGAACACTTTCATACGCTTCAAGAACAATCTAGATGGTTTACTGGTTTAGCACTGCCGATTTCTGATCGAGAGGTCGCAAATTAAAATCCACCAATGCGTTTTCGGAAATATATGGTGTATTGCAACAGGCTCCGTTTCCTATTACCTGGGATATTGAAATATCATCAAGATCTAATGTGGCTGCCGAAAATTATGGGTACATTTATAAACTTTTAAAGACATTCAATCATTCACAAACCAAACCAAACAACGAATCTCAATAACGAACACCAAATAGTATGCACTGGTCGATTGAAAATAGCAAATCATGAAGCGAGAGTAAGTCTGGTCTGCTGATATCTTCCAACAATGTATCCGAGGCGTGCAAAATTTTAATTTCACGTCAACAACACGAATGAACAATCCTATTACATAAATTATAAACCCGAGTATTGCATACGCGATTACATAGTCAATACTCGCTGACCCCAGGCCTAGAGTACCTACGTATGTTTGTGAGAACTAAACTGTATACAAACAACTTCTAGGTATAAAATACATTGTAGAGTGATGCAAATCTTCATAGACGGAGCAAAACGACATTGCCCTATGTATGTACTTGGGTAGCTATTCAACTGCTGCAGATATCGCTTGCATAGTCGTTGAACTTTGGAGTCAAGCGTCCGTGTACTAGAGCTGACTGCTGCAACGGGATTAGAGTGAACGACCTTCAAAGTTTTCTGGATTTAAGCGATAATTTTACTCAAAGCGGTCAAGTTCAAATCTGTTATTTACGCTATCCTTATTATGTTGAATATTTGAGTTGTTAGTGTTGTTGATCGCGCTAATCTCGGCAATTAATAAACCGATCTGGAAAATTCTTTCAGTTTTACATAACCCATTTAACGATGAATGCTATAAGCATCATTATGTTACCACTTAAAGGAACTCTTTCTTTTAGTATTTTATAAAAATAGCATATTGTGTTTGTATATACACGTCATCGTAAAACAGTAGCTCTAGTGTCCGTTTAGTGTTTGATTGTCTTGGTTAAGAACTAGCACTAAACATTCTAGAACTTCACCTGTGTGTGGACAAAATTTTCAGAATGACCAGACGACTTGATATGGAATTGACTTCAGTTAGATATGGATATAACTTTGAGCGTCATTGTTCTATAAGCTAGTGTCTAAACCAGTTTCGCACTCAAACCAGTGCACCATCTCCGAAGCAAACGTACATATTGCATAGAAATACAGCTGCAAAGTACCAATCTCCAATAGAGAATCAAAAATTTTAACAAAACACACAATTTCCGCAGCTATTATTCTTATGGCGAAAAAATGCATTAGAAAATAAAACTATCGACTCCCCTGTGATACCCTGTATCTGTACCAAGAAACCTTGGTTTTCACCAGCGACGATCCTAACACACTTTTTTCACCTCATCCATACACATACATCATGCATTCACTTCATTTTCGGGTGCTACTCATTTTTCCGTTTGCCATTTTTTGTGACAGACTATTATATCTGGTCGTGGTATCTCATTCTCCACCTGTAATAATGTCCAAAACACTATTTGAATGGCACTCACGCGGTGTTCTAGTATCTCTTTGTCTAATATGTCTGTCTCTTGATCCAGAACTTAGTATGTCGCCGTTCCAGGCGAGCGCGCCAACCCGGGCTATGTGACCTTGCAGCTTTGTTACCTGAAAGCAAACAGACAGATAGTTAAATTCCTTGTAATCAACATTAATACACTCGTATATTTTACGACTGTTTAATTGGTATATATAATTAGATCAATTTATTCTTCAGATACGTTAAGCACCTATGTTAAGGTGTCTTAAATTTTTGGTGGAATAATCACGTTTACCTTTCTGGGTCTAGTAATAATTCTTGAAGAACCTTTTTTGTTTATGGAAATTAGCAGTTTAATAAGTTAATATAAATCAAATGATGAATTAAAATTAAGTGCATAAAATTAAAATTGTTAGTGATGTGTACGGATGTTATGGAGACATTAGATCTGGCACCAAACATCTATTATTTATAATAATTCTCTCAAAATATGTACATCTATCAAAACAGATTCGTGAGGTTGTTATAAAATTTCGCCGGATTTATACGGATTTATAAGGTGTGTTTTAATAAAAAAAATATTCCTAAGCTCTATTTTTAACTCATACCGCATCATGTCAAATATAAACTTAAAACTTAGTAGGTATTGCCGCTTATAATTTATAGTGATATTTTAATAACTACGATAATTAATAATTTTATGTTACGTCTTTATTATCAAACCAAATAGTTTTTTTTTTATGGGATAGGAGTGCAAACGAGCAGGCGTGTCACCTGATGGTAAGCAACCAACGCCGCCCATGGACACCAGCAACACATATAGTGTTACTGTTGCGTTGCCGACCTTTAAGGGATAGGGGATAGGAAAGGATGGGGAAGGGGGGTGGGCCTCCGGGTACCTCTCTCACCGAACGAAACGCGGCATGAGCCACTTTACGTCGGTCTTCTGAGAGGTCGTGGTATTTCACCGGTCGAGCCGGCCCATTCATGCAGCGAACTGCTTGGTTCTACCACTGTTATAGTATATCTGCCTAACCCACAAGGGGCCTGGCGTGAAGTTATGTAGTGTTATGCTATGTTAATACCGCATCTCAAATACCCCTTATATCCGCGTCTTATAGAAAGGATGCACAATTTATCAGGAGAGCCGTAAACTAGTACTCGAAATAGGGTTGGCAATATCTACTTTTCGAATTAATCAATAAATTTGAAATTTATTTAAACAGTAATATTTATCTAGTGCACGCCGTTATTACTACAGTTTACTCTGAGTTGAAATCTGTGACAATTTTCTGCCAACCTCGCAAAAGATTTGGTGTAAACATGTGTTGTTGAGTCAAATACAAATATTTTCATAAAAACAGCAAGCAAACTTTTAACTAAACAATTATTTATCGTGCAAAGATATTTAAAAAATGTACAAAATTAACAATAGTTTTGAAACTAAACTATTTACTATTACTATTTAATACGTAAGAAAATTTTACATGTATTAAGATTTTACTAGAGTAGACTTAGTACATAATTATATATAGCACGTTTGCAGAAAACATTTGGAACAAAACATATCAGATCATATACAGAGTTATTTTGTGTTTGTATTTGAATTAATTATATTTTAAAAAATAAAGTGCCAGCCCTGACTTAGGACATTGCAATAATGCCATCGCGATTGGATAACCGGCCGAGCGAGCTATATATGCACATCCCGGCACTAAGATCTCATTTGATAAAATGGGAGTAACATATTCATTGCATGCTCATTTAACTATTTCAAGTTTTGTAAACTATTACTGCAGATTTACATGTTTATTGGTAGCTTGGAAGCCGTCCGGAAATAACCAGAAAAATACATGTAATAAATGCTTTACACAAAATAAAAACACTACACCACTGACATAAAACTTCTTTAGCTACATAAATATTATTTAACTTCCGTTCGCCTCGCCTGATCACACATTTCATAACGCTTTCATCAAGCACACATTAAGAAGTTTCACTTTGAAAAAATATCTTACCTCCTTATTTACAGCAACATCCCAAACGCTGATGTGTCCCTTCTGTGTACCGACAGCAACCAGGTGTCCTCTTTCACTCCAAGCCACCGATGTGACAGCGTTACCTTCTGAAGACAGATCGCACAATCGCGTAACCTGCAAAAAAGCATCTACTGTAGACAAACGTGACGTGTAAATATTGCAGCATAGGTACTCTATAAGTCATAACCGCCGAATAGGTTCTTATACCATGAGAAGAACCGGCAAGAAAACAGCGTGTTTTCACTGTTACGACATTCAAAATTAAGTTCTGAATGCCCTTCACACTTCATCTAGTTTATTTCTTATTTACTCTTTTAACAGGTTTTTTTAGCACATAAATATGAACAGGTGGGCAGGGCCGAACATCATAAATTGAAGTAATAATAGCACGAGGCAATGGCGCTTAATACGGCATATCGTGGTGATGAACCGGTTCTCGCCAAACGTAGCTACTGTATTTAGAAGAAACGTGTTGGCCATAAATCAGACGCCGAGCATTATCGTAAGCAATAATAAAATTATGTAACACATCTGACTAGTACACGGACACGAATCAGACCACCATCTAGCACCATAAAATAATATGGACTGATACAAAGGGTACTCCTGAACCTGAAAACTTGTTACACTGTAATGAATAACAGCCCCCTTTATCCAGATTTCATTCGCTATGCCTTCCACCATGCTACTTTTTATGCCACCCCTGCGCTGGAGTGGCGTGGTAGAAGTTTAAACTTTAAAACTAATGTGTCTTTTGGTAAAATGTTGCATTTTCTGCCTTGCATGTGATTTGGTAACAGTTAATCAGCAAACACGTACCATTAAAAACTTTTGAGGATAAGAAATTTCTAAAGTACTCACTTGACTAGTACAAGCACTCCACAAATACACACAGCTACCCAGCCCCACGCTGAGAACATTCTGTGCGGACCAATCGACCAAGTTCAGATAGAAGTCGTCCTGCAACTCCGGCGCGTCGAGGACCTTGAACGGGATCCGCGATATCTTCCGCGTCGCCTTCCTAGGGGAACGCAGCAGCTTCTCAGACTTCGCTGATATCGGTGATAAGCTGTATGGTGATGGGTCTATGTTCTCCTGCAAAGGAAATAACACTTTTATCTATGGATACCTCAGAAACAATGTTAGGCAAGCTGGCAAAGGAGTAGTGAAGGTCTTAGGGGAATTCTTTAGTTATTGGAAAGAGTAATACCGAACTAAAATTCGCGCACTAAAAATTTAAAGGACAAAAGTATATCATGATTTTCTGAGAACCTAAAGCTTATCGTTGTACACGTATATCACACGAACCAGACAATCACTTAAAATATTACGAACTTATCTTATGGTTGTAATATTTTTAAATTAAAATAGGTAATTAAACTTGAAATTGGACTTGAAATGGCAAGCTAAAACTAACATCTTCTAAACAACGCCATCTAGTTTCCAAGCTTGACAATCTTATGTTTGTAACAATGGCTTTTAATAATCATTTACTTTTCTTAACCTTAATTCACACGTCTTCTACAAGCCGAGCAATTAACCTAGATTGAACCCGCTAACTTCCAGCTACTAGAAGCTCTTCGCTTCCAGTTATTTATGAAAATTAGTAGAAAGTCGAGTCTTTTCCGCACTCCCCGGAACTATTAGGTTCTTAGTGTGCAAGAGACATATTTCCTCATATAGGTATAAGTTTTACCAAAACCTTTTTTACGACTTGCAACTAACATCAAGTCGTTGGCATGAGGATATGTAGATTAGACATTAGCCCGTCGAGACACAAACCATAAAACTGAATTACGATTCACATTTGCCCACATCGTATTATGTGCATACGAGAAAAAAAAAACGTGTTCGTTAAAAGAGCTATCAAGATTTGAAAACTTCTAAAAACTCACAACTACACGAAAGCGACAAAAAAATGGCATAAAAACCATCTTGTAAAACCATCTAGATGTGCAGCCACACTCATCTTAATTAATAACTTTATGATAGGATATTTGATTTAATAGGCTAATTTGGCTATTTTAATGACGGCCAAAAGTGTAGGTAACAATGTTTTTGAGACGACATCAATGCCAAAACACGCGGTAGCCAATGAACGATGATTATAAATGCGGTCTATATATCTTGTCATCTCATTATAGAATGTAGTGTAAAAAAGAATAATTACTGCCCACAGAATAAGTACGAGTTTGGAGAACGTATATTTTGCTATTGTAAAAAATGATAGAGAATGACTTCGTAATAATTTCTTGAGGAACAAGCGAAGCTAATTGTAAGAGATAAAAGAGATTGAGATGCCTATAAATAAATTCATATAATTTGTAAAGATGATTTCTAAAATTCTTATAGTAACTACAAAAGAGAAGTTGGCAGATTCTTTAAAAAAAGAAAAAGAGAACCAGTTACGACCTGACTGAGAAGTAGAAGGGCAAACCAGTCGTCCCCACAGAAGCAATGTATCAGCGTGCAATATGAGTAGCTGATGCTGGCGTTTATAATAAAAAATCAAAGACTAATGTACTTCAGACTTGAATCCTATTATACATCACGTCAGCCGGTGTCAGAATTATAAATGTTGCAACAACCATTAGCCTCGTAACGGCAATCAAACACAAAAACATCTAAGCTTCAATACAAATGATGATTATACTAAAATATTAAAAAAATAACTATTGACAAATTGAAAATACTAATTTCAACAGAACAGACTCGAGTGTCGAGGCTCAAACAAAATATTATGATGAATCGTATTAGAAAAATAAAAACTATATAACAAAATTTAAAGCGCATTTTCAATACGAAATCACAGCGAGAGGTAGATGTGTAAATCAAGAATGACGTGTACAAAAAAAATAACATTTAACGATCTTTAAAAAAATCTAGACAAGAAATGATTCTGAGATATTCTAGACTCCAATGCAAAAATATTCAAATCAAAGAGCTATTATGTTTGAATGCTGACGAGATAAATCTTATTACAATACTGTTCCTGGTTCGATGCCCGCCCGCCAAAAAAGGATTTGATGGTGAGCCTTGCAACTGTCATAACATCTCGGTTACACCCCCTTTCAGTGATGTATTTATTTTACATTATCATCAATACAGTAGCCGTATTTTGTGAGTTTTTGTTTATTTGCGAGGTAACATCCGGAAGCACAGCATATATAGCTTTTATCAGGCTACAGGTTCTAAAACTATATGTATGCTTCGATAAAAACATTTCGATATTGGTTTTGTTGGATAAAAAATAGCTGAAATTATTATTTGAGATTTTTACAAAAATGCAAATACTTAAACACACCTAGGTACTATTGTTATCCGCTGACAGCATAAAACAAATGTAATACAAATAAAAACTGTGTAATATAATTAAATTGAAACTTCCTGAAGTATATAGTGCCGATATTATTAGGCCTTGAAAAGTTCGCCCACCCGCCAACGGCAAAACCGTGGCTTTTGTGTACGGGAACAGCGAAATAAAAAATAAAAAAAAAGAACCAAACTTGTTCGTCTAATAGTATTACGATTTGTCAGCGATTTATATAAACGGCACGCTTACAATTAATCATGAATGTAATTATTATTATGCTGTACATACTTTTTCATTAGTCTTATTGACGGACGCAATGGACACCACCTCATGATATTATCTGCGGCTACCATTATTTTAATCGGCACTCGCGCTACTTCACGGCAAATCAGTTGCGGGGTAAGCAGATGAAAAATGAGTGCCATAAGATACTTTCCTTACACAGCTCAATGACTTCTTAGATTCTCAATTCTGTCTTCTTATTGTTTTGTTTTGGAAAAAGGGGACAAGCGGGTCGGCTAATGGTAATCGAATCGCCCATGGACATCTACAACAACGGGGATTGCTCTTGCGTTGCCTTCAAGTCCAAATATCTTTGATTTAACAATTGGATTACATCAAATCACGCAATCAAATTATTTATTGTAAACTAGCAGTTTGTCTGAATGAAAAGCAAATAAATTATTTCGCGACCATGGGGACGAAATTTCATGTTATTTTAAGATGAATAGCAACGTTTTTTAACACTCCGAGTATCAGACGTTTAATATCCGTATTCTGTTACGACAATCAGTCAGTCACAGAGTCTTAAACAAATTATGCTTAAACACATAAAACTTGCATTCTATTTGATTAAGTGCGGTGTTGACATATTTTTGAATGCGAATATTCGTGCACCGACAAACGTCCCGCGCAATTCTAAGTATGCGCACGCTGCAAATGAAAAAAAAACATTGCACACATTTTTTCATAAAAAATCTCGACATACAAGTACAGCACCAGTGTGTCGGTGAACTCGTTTTTTTTTCGTTTTTATTAAACAAACTCCTTTTAAGTAATCTAGATGAATAACACCTTCATAAAGAAAAAGATTCAAATTTCCTGAGACACAACATTACTCTGTGCATGTCTGTCTCTGTGTGTATGTATGTATATATATGTGGGTTTGTGCGTATTTTCGAGTCTGATAATAATCCTTTTATTGTTGTCGAATAAGATTTGGATGTGTGGGACGAAAATATTGGTAAGTAGGTACTGTTTTGGGGCACGCGCAGTGCGATTGTTTAAGGTTTAAGGAAACTGTCAGAAATAAGATTAGGTATTATTAAAAGAGGACCGGCTTCATCTTCTTTTACCTTAAAGGGGTTAGGTACTGCAAGTAACCCTTTAAGGTAAGGTTGGTGATTGTAGAGTCTATCTACAAAGATCTATTACAAAATTCTATGATTTTTTAAAACTTAATTTCACCGTAAAATATCTAAATTAGCAAGAGCCGGAGGTTTTCTAACCCTAAGTCACGCGATTGTCACCATAATTCTTGATGTTACGTATGATATTTATTAATGACTGCACAAAATGGGCACAATATGTCGCGACAGGCTTGCCACCTAATCCATAGGGCTAACTAATTTCGACAAAACAACGCAATAGACATTCAAGAAATATTTTGTCATTTTCAAAACTTCTTTTCAAAGTCAGTTAATAAGAAAATAAATACCGACACACTTTACTGCAAATAATTCAGACGGGGACACACAACCTACGGGTTGACGCCTACGTCAATGGTATGGTGGAGGAACACAAGATGTTACACATATATAGGTAGGTACACGCTGGACAATAAACGGGAATGTTTAAAGTCATGCGTAAACAATAAATCCAAGATAAAGTGAAGATTTACATGTAATACTACAAGATATCGGCATACACCGAACACCGTTGTCATGTCATGGCCCCATTTCGTTTGTGTGGGGTCAATCTTTGGTGCACAACAAAGTTGCTCACTCTGTATATACACGTCATGTATATACACGACTAGCAATTTTAATTTTGATGCGGTTTCTATTATTGGATAAGGTGATAGATAGATAATTCTTTATTTGTACAAGTTAGGAAGAAAAAAAATGACGCCTTGGAAGATATCACTAAAAGCTGGAAATCTTTAGCAGGAACTTGGACGTTTGAGCGAATTGAGAGGAAAAGTTGTATGTATAATAAATGTATATTACAGTAAAGAAAACCCGGTAAATACAACAATTAATATTGTACGAACAATTAAATGTAACCAATAAATAATAATTGATTATAGAATCATAGATACATCAAGAATGTATATAGCAATAACAGTATAATAATAAGAGATGTTAAACATATTTTTATTGATAAATATTTAAAAATGTAACAGACAGAAATTCTCTACTGATTTATTATGCAGTATATTATTCTGTTAAACGCCCACAATTTTACAAAACAAAACATATTTTGACTTCAAATCATATTATATGAATAGTCAAACAAAATTTATGCAGCCCATACTATATACTCTATGCCATTAAATATTAAAAATTCCGTGCTAATCTATGCAGCAACAGAAAAACACACTCGCTCTTTGAAGATGCAACCGCTAGAGGCGTGGAATACAAGCCGTGAATGGAAATAATAAATAAATACATCTATTGACGACACATAAATATTAAGATGGTAAAATCATAGAGACACGTGCGCGGTGATTAATACCCCAAAATACCGCCCAGAGAGATAATGACAGACCACGGCTCTGGCACGCCTCTAAACATGCAATAAAATAAAGATACTCAAACACCAAAATTGGACGTGTGCCATCAGTGCCATGTCATAATAGCACACATAGCCTGCAGCTAATTGCAACTGGTTTCTTTTTTCACAGACAAGATGTCAGTTGAGTTAGAAAAGAAGGATAAATCTATTTTGTCAGTAGTGGTGCCAGGCAGTTCGCTGTTTGAATGGGCCGGCTCGACTGAAACACCATGACCTCTCAGAATATCGAATTCAAGTAGCCGATGTCACGTTACGTTCGCTGAGAGTGGTATCCGGGGGTACCCTTCCTTCCAACTCCTCTCACACTCTCCATATCCCATCTAAAATGCCGGCATGCAACTGTAACTCCATCTGTGTCGCAGGTGTCTATAGGATGCGCTAGTCACTTATCATCAGCTGACCCGCTTGCTCGGCTGCCCCCCCCAATAAAATAAAACTGAGACTCACACGGATAATGTGGCTACGAAACCAACTTCAACCTATAATTAGACCATGTTGACATCACGTTCTAGACCAGACTACATGTGAGATAGTCATCAAAACTCAGACAGCTACTGACAATCTCTACTATTAAAGTAATAAAATGACAAATGTAATAATGCACTTGTGTACATTAAATCAGTTGTTATTTTATCTACTCTATACGTTTAAGTTCACGCCTTTATTCCTGAAGGTGTGGGCAGACCGGTAATTATGTCTCGACACGCCGGATAAAACAGGTGGCAAAATCTACCGGCGTACATCGGGAAGGGTTTTATTACTTTATCGATATTATCACACATAACTGGCTTACTAGATCGGAACCTGAGAATTAGAATGGGAGGGCTGAACCATTACCTCATTGAGGCTTTTTATCCAAGATCAGGTCAAACTTATCTTTATTCCACTGTAATAAAATTCGTAAACACCTTTGAAAAAACAAATATACGATGTATTTCAATAGGTGTTTCAAGATGGCTGTACTAAGTTGGGTATCCTTTTATTCCAATCAAAAATATCAGAACTCAATAATAACTCAAAATCGTTACGCATCGATCACACAAGCGTATGCCTCAGAACAGATGCATAAATAATTAATTCATAAATTATCTTAAAAACTTTCTCCTTATGAACGGTGATATCAATCCATAGACTATGTTTTCAAAGTTTTACTAAATTTAAAGAAAAATCCAACACAACATCTTGAAAGGAATCTATTGCATTCTAAAATGAGTAATTAGATAATAGTGTATACTGTTCTATTGTCTTTAATTACAATACATTTGGGGAAAGGCAGTGTAAGATTGAAGCTAAAGAATATTATCGTATTCATACGAGAATATTGAGCAACGGTAAACGCGCTGTGCAACTAGTGCGTGACGAAGTACACAACCATCATATTATGATTATTATTATTATTATTATTATACTAAGAACATATCCGAACTGAGTTTAGAGCCTCTGGCAACTGGCTAATGTAACTTTGATTACGCGAATTATGAATAGTTTTTACCACAAATTCACTGGTAGTCAGTACCTACCTTACGTCATACTGTAATAAATGGACATTTACCTTAACTAACGAACAAGTTTTTATAAGTCAACAACACTTCTAGTGGCTACTTAATATAAATGTAATGTAAAAAATAATAAGTTTACACGGCGTGCCGTAGAGTAACGCTCAAAGTATGTAGATAGATACATAATTTATAAAAATAAATGTTGAGATTGCGTGTGTTGGGATAATACGGCAAATTGTCCACTTCCTCGTCCAGCAATTGGTGTATTCAAGCCAAACTGAACAGAAATTCAACAACAAAAGACTTGAACTATTACCAACAATAGACGTGTCTGTGTGGGTACAGATACAGACAGAAATAGACGAAACTAATTGCATCGTGTTTACAAAAAAAAAGATAGGAAAAAATTATAATCAAATCTAGACGAGCGAGACGACTAAACCGTGTTGGATGCTGGTAATGATACAGGAGCCGCGGTTGGGTAAATGAAAAATTTCAATCTAACCACAATGATGTAAGATGAATGAGCAATCAAAATGGCAAAAGTTTGTTAACCTCACACGGCAGACGCATAAAAACCTAAAAAAATCTAGCAGTCACTAGATCGCAGATAGTGAATTGATTGGTGCTATACATAATATATACCTAGAGATACACCACTGCGAGCTGAGCCTGACCTGATGCCAGTTCCGTATGCATATCACGTCGATGTTTGTTGCAATAAAACAAAATAATCCCAACTACAAAACAAAAAGAATGGGAGTGTTCATTCAGAATCTAGACATAAACACAGCTGGAATATTAATTAAAAAGCCGGAACTGGTTTTTGACGAACAAATACGAAGAAGAGCGTATTGTCAGATATTATTTTATCTTTAATTACAAGAGACATATACTAATTGCCACGAAATTATTACACAGATTACAAGGAAATTATTGACACAGCCTTCGAGTGCAATAGAAATGTGAAAGGTAATAAAAGCCAAGGTGCGGTAAGCCACAGAGACTTTATTATCTATTATTATGGCAGCATGGCGAGTTCAAAGACCAGAGAATCTCTTTCCTGGGGGATAAACTTAGATAATAATTTGTTTTAGCATCAGAGGCAGAGCAGCCTTTGAAATTTCAATCAATCATTTTAGTACTAATTAATAGTTACTACAATAGAATATTATATAATGATCTTTATTATACGTCCAGGTAATCTTTACGCAACTGTTTTAGATTTAAACCAATAAACTTTAGAAATATTATTAAATTGTCGATGTTTTCATAGGTATACCATAGAAGCGACAGAATTAGCAGTGTCAATATGCGTAACCCCTATGGGGCCTCGATAGCAAAAAGCCTCTGTTTACACAACCATACGTTAAATATGTACTTTGGAAAAAAAAATAAGGTCAACACTGGAGGCCTCTCGCATAATTCCTTCGCACAAGGTACTACGGTAGACGTTGTTTTTTCAGTAAACATAGGTGTAAACTGATGACCACACCGTATCACAACGATCATTACTGATGCCCGAACCAGACGGAAGCGTCTTATAATAACCTAAGATTTCAAAAAAGAGCCATCCTATAATTGCATACGACCAATGTTAAGTTAAATTCTATTTCTGCTGCAATTGTAATCTTCAATCTACATGTTGTAGAACAAGTTTTTACTCTTATTTTTTTTGTTTTCCTCTTCGAATACAATGGTAGAAAATTAATATAATACCTAGGTATCGTAGTCCAAGAGTGCCTGGGCATAGATCGTATATGTAGGTATATTGGTATAGCATTCAATTGTAATGTAACACGGTACGAGTCGTGCGATGTGTCAGTCACCAGTTTTGTTATTTGGATACAAAACTAGTCCCCATATCAGATAACCAGTTGGACATCTGCATTATGATTAGCGCTATGGTTATGTCAATCAATACCTTCGTGGCGTGCGATGACGACAAAAAAAGTGGGCACACTTCTGTATTTGTCAGGCAGCAGTTTCGAATTCAAGGTTACCAAAATCGGTCCTATCTAGATTGTAAACCAAAAAAAAAAGATCTGTTGTAATTAACTAGAAATTCATATCTTGATGGTGTGTGGTATTAAAACAGCACCCAACACAAACGATCAGGATACTGATGACTGTGCAGCAACACGGGAGTACCACAATCTGAGACATGATCTATTGTAATCAACGCGACGGCAGCCGAGCAGCGACTGGTCCAAAAACAACTACAACAATTATACAAATCGATATAATCGATTTCATGCAATTCGATCGAAAAAAATCGATAAAAAAAAAGATGTAGGTATAGACATAGACACAGAAATATCAAAATTAACTAATCATCCCCTGCCAATGACCTGTGCATGTCTAGACCGAGGTTTAGTTTGAAACTTGTCTTTACAAAACAGAGAAAAAAAGAAATCTTTTATAATAACTATTTGATGAGCAAATACGCAGTCGTGTTCGTGTATTACTTAGAATTATTTTTATGGTCAGCCATTTGCGTTATTGCTTTGCAAATATTAGTGCCTACCTACCTGCTAATTAGGTACATGTTCATTTTTGTTCTAATACAGCTTTTTCCTAGCGATTGCGTACGTGGGGTTACAGGATTTATAATATGCCATAACTTGACATACTTCTCTTAAATTATTGTGTTAGCTCCAGTTGCAATAACAAAAATAGGTATTTTTCGTATAGACAGACATCGGTGTGTAATACTAGATAATTATGAGCGTGCTGTAAGCCTTTTTTTCTAAATAATGTTTTAAAGTAGTTTATTGTCATCATTACGTAACGTAAAATTATAGAGTCTCCTGATGGTAAGCAACTAGCGCCGGGCATAGACACCTGCAACACAGTTATGTTACAGTTGCGTTTCAGGCCTTTATGTGAGTGGAATGGAAAGGGAGGTTGTGGGCCTCGGGATACCCCTCTCACCGAACGAAACTCGACATGAACTGCTCTAAGTCGTTTTCTTGACAGGTCTCAGTATTTCACCGGTCGATTTATCCCATTCCTGTAGCGAGGCTCTACCCGATTGAAATATACATTCATATTTTTATATCAATCGTCGATTCTGCATTGAGAATTTAGATCACGAATTCGCATATGGACATTTCGTGGACAGATAAATATTGCAGCCAAAGTTCCACATGATATAATCAGATCGACCGGCAATGTGTGATGCATAATTGAAATGGGAGTTAGCATATTTTGTTGTGTTTTCATTACAATCTTTCTGTCGGGCTGAATAATTTTAACACGCTTAATGGTTTTAGCATGCCAGTGGACTGTGTCCGTCTGTCACAGCGTCGAGAATTCTGTATACGACCTGCACACTTTTTTGAGCTCCGATGAGCTCCGATGGTTCGGACATGTAGAAAGAATGATTGATGCAAGACTGACTAAGCAGATATACAATGCAAAGGCGGATGTAGGAATCAAGGACGGCCAAGACACACATTCCATGACCAAATAGAACGTGTTCTGGAGGAAGGTAATGTTAAGAGCCTCAAAAACCGACGCGCGTGCATGAAAAGAGTTATGAAAGTCAACGAAGCGAGTGAGGCGTGTAAGAATCGTGCCCTATGGCGCTCTGTTCTCTCTGCCTACCCCGCAAGGGATTTGGCGTGAAGTTATGTATGTATGTATTTCATAGCTACATTAAATTACAGATGAGAGTAGCAGTAGTTTATTTTTCACATACAATAGAGTTACGAAGGCTGAATTACTCATAACCTATTGCCATACGTTTTGTCAGACATCAACGTTTCAGACACAACTCGGGACCTCTCAACAAGAAGTCGGTGTGCCAAACCATTCGCTTTAACCGAGGAAATGATATAGTTAATTCTAACATTTTTATACCGACAAAATTTAAGAGACTTTATTTACCACGCGGACTGGATCGTACGCCAAAAAGCTAATAACAATAAATTAGTATGAAACTAATTAAAACACAAACGCAGGAAGTGACGTGTTCAACAATTCCGCTGTAAATGATACCTTTTCGCTCTATTTGCATATCAAATTGCGACAATGGCGGCAACCGCCGAGATTATATAAAATTTTATTAATCCATCTCTTGTATTTCACTATTAAATATTACTGGTTTAGGTGTATTTGTGATGATTAAGAAGAGAAGATGCCGAAGAAGAAGAATAACAGAGCTGTCAGGAACTGTCAAGGAAATTGTCGTACCAGAGATTGGGAATCTTGGAAGGAAAAGTGTATGACGAACAACTGAAAGAAAAGTGAGGGAAGATAAGGGTAAGATTTGTAAGAACCATCAACCATTTCTCTGGCACTAAGTCCTATCTGTCTACGACTTGGCCGTAAAGTTAAATTGTTATAGAATGTAACTGTTATGTAATGTAAGAAAGGGCACACTCCGATAGTTCAGACATGTTCAACGAATAGCTGATGCAAGATTAACCAAGCAGATATACATTGCAAAAGTGGATGGATGTAGGAGTTGAGGACGGCCAAGACACACATTCTATGACCAAATAGAACGTGTTCTGGAGGAAGGTAATGTTAGGAGCCTCAGAAGCCGACGCGCGTGCACGAAAAGAGTTACGAAAGTCAACGAAGCGAGTGAGGCGTGTAAGAATCGTGCCTTATGGTGCTCTGTTCTCTCTGCCTACCCCGCAAAGGATTTGGCGTGAAGTTATGTATGTGTGTGTATGTTATAGAATATCTTTACCACACGTGTTTGAAAAAGAATTACAAGATGTCGTAAAATTTTATTTCCTCGCCGGAAACTTTATTTGTAAGAAATCGTGACGTACGAATCAAAATTATACACAATAACCAAGAAATTGTTCGATAAAATTTCCTAAAATAATAGATGCACCTTCCGTATCACACGGAGTAATCGGCGATAAAATAAAATAAAATGTGCGCGTTCCCAGGTTCGAAACTGGCCTAGACAACAAATGTTATGCAGATATACACACCACAAATCGATTTGCTTTATTCTGATTTTTATTAGTGTCCATTCTCGATTATTTACACCTGGATGTATAAGGTACGTGTGTTCGGATGGAATTATATGTAATAAAATAATAACCGAAACGCGATAACACGCAGATAAAAATAGCGAATATTGTTTTCGAGATGTTGCAACACATGTTATCGGATTGTCCTTTATCCCGGTGCGTGAATTGATACCATTAAAATCTCTAATTACCTAACAAAAAACTGTGAAATTTAAACTATTCCTATCTGTGAAATCAGTCGATTTGGCAAAATAGCTTGGATACATTGTTCCATTAGCGAGACAAGGCAAAGGGGCAAAAATTTTTGGTGGCTTATTCTCAAATTGTTACGCTATATAAATAGTTGTTCACGGTCGCCATTGGTCATCTAAAGGCCTCATTAAATTCATGAGATTAGAAGACCATCAAGCACCCTTGTTTACCAGCAGCAAGTAACCTCATTTGCGTACTTTTTATGAAGGTAGATAGGTCATATAGATGTGGCTTTTTATTCATATCCAAACTCTACGGTCCAGCATCAATAAATACACTATTATCAACAGGATTAACATAAAAAATGTAATGTTCCAAATTTAAATAAAGTCAACTTATGTTAAGAGCGGTCAAAAATTTATATGGGAAAAGAACGCATCGTGGTTCGTATGTAAATAAATATGCATTTTTTTTTTCAAATAATCAGTATGCGTCGTGCAATGCAAAATAATCCAGTAGGTGGTACCGTCTACCGTCATAGAATTTCGTTGAAGGTTTAATGTGTTTTTTCTGCGTTTATACATTTAACATAGACTACTATTTAGTTTTTTTTTCGATATGCAAACGGAGCGGTTGAATTAAGATTTTTGCCACGCAACGTTCAGGACATCTCACTAATATTAATCGATTGCACAATAGTTATTTCCTATTATGGACTCTTTGAACTAGCCTTATAGAAGTTACGTATAAAATAAACCACCGAAAAAATGTAAATATAATATTTTTCTTGCTTTAAAAAATGTACTACTACCTTCTAGTAATATAAATTATCTGGCTGTTGGTAAGGTGAGTAATAAAAACATATATGTTTGATTAGTTACTTGGAGATATTGTTTTTTCTGAACTGCTGAGAGGTTTTCGTAACTAGAGTCGTGCCTGATCATCATCACTCCATACACGCTGACAGGCGGCTAATGCACGAGAATAAAATGCTATAATATACTTTTTATAATCAATATATTAAAATAAGGTCTATTTTTTAGTAATAATTTATTTTAGAGAACGTTTTTGGCACTCAATTCGTACTGACTAAATGATCTAAAACATCAATCAAAAAGAAGCCTGTCCAATATACACCATTAAATTTAAATGAATAAAAAATACGCTTCTTATTTCAACAAATATTTATTCTCACTAGCGAAATAAAAATATAACATTCTAATTTTAAAATGGGGCAAATAGTGTCTAAATAGGAACCTACATAAATACTTTTCAAAATATTTTTACCGGCACTGTCATTTATTCCATGGTAGTCCATGGACGTCTTAGTTTTTTGTTCTTTTTTATACATTAGCTGGTTTGTAGGTATCTGCCGTCAATCGAGACGGTGACAACGACCAAAAATAATAAATTATTTAAGTTTTACTGCCAAATATCTTTAGCAATGCGGTTTGTTTTATTTGACAATCAAATATATGGGATCGTTAAAATAAGAATGACGCCGGTACATTTAAAACGTCTCTATTTGTTTTGAATTATCATCAAACAAAGCCCAGTTAACCCAGTCTCTAATAGCATTATAAAGAGGAAAGTCTGATTTGGCTTGTTCGTAATCGATAAACTCTAAAATTAATGAATCGATTTTAATCCATTCTGCCCGTAATTTTATATGGACTTCATCATCGACGTGTCTTGATCATCTTTTTTTATATGGATTGATTTACCTGTCAAATAAGTCTTAGCTTTAGTAGTATTTGAATTTTTAAGTGTTCCAAAAGTCAGTGCACGTATAGAGAGTAAATAAATTAAATTAAGAAAAAATCACAAAGCGACGTGCGGCTCAAAGGATTTGCATTGTTTAAGAGTACAAAAAATTGTGCAAAAAAAAAAAAAAAAACGAGTACAGGTGACAATTAGCATATCCTCGTTGTCACTATAGCGCTAAACGCAGGATGTAGTGATAATTGAACAAACACATTTACGCTTATTTTTCTCTTATTTAGGTGAATATGGCTTAATGGTCTCGGTGGTCCGGTGGTAAATCAAGAGGTCGCGGGATCGAATCCTCACACTGGCTCACACCAATGACTTTTCCAAGTTCTTTTCGGAAGTTTCGTGTGATAAATATCGATGACTGAAAACTTTGTGCCCGGTATGGCCATGGGTTCGCCACCTATTCCATTTGGGACATAAACAACATAACGGCGAGACGAGGCTTAACAGCCGCTGTCTACACCTTCGGGTAGAAAAATACGTGATGTTATGTTATGGCTAATAATATTAACTTTAAGTAGGTTTAAAGATGAAAATATACAATGTCGTAAAGTTTGTAATTTTAACGCATTTATTAATGAAAATGAACATTAAAAAAAACAAAATTGACGGGCTCCGTGGTGCTTTAGTGAAACAACTGACTTCGGAGTAGGGGTCGGCGCGTTCGATCCCAATCCGTTCAAATATTTGTAATGATCATTGACGTTTGCTTGGCGTTTTACAGTTTTAATTTAACAGTGTGTGTTAATAAAAAAATCCCGTTCCCATAAAACTAGCATTTTATAAAAATTGAGTCTAAATCTGTGACTGCAATCAAAATATTAAACGGAGAAGCGAAAACAATAATAAAATACATTACTAAGCAGATATACAATACAAAAGCGGAAGGATGTAGGAGTCGAGGACAGGCACGACAGACTTTCTATTGCCAAATTTAACATTTCCTTGCGATAGGTGATGTTAGGAGCTTTAAAAACAGACGAGCTTTATCAACAAGAGTTGTCGAAGAAGCGATTGAGGCGTATAAAGTCGTGGTTTATGGCCCTCTGTTCTATCTGTCTGCCATGTAAAGGATTTGGCGTGAAGTAATTATCGTAAAAATATATTTCATTTAGAAAATAACACTCTTGAATACCTCTTAGCTAAATCAGTACTTCAGGTAGTAGCATATATGGTTTCTAGTACCTGTCTCAGGTGTCGAACGGGTGCGGGCAGAATAACATTATACAGTTTATTATTTGCAATATTATTTCATAACAAATACTTATGACATTCGATCGAGTACTTCGATTACAATGAGACACCGACAGATGCGATTGATTCAGCAATTCATAACAAATATTATATTCTTTATGTGCAGTTACAAAAACAATCGCCATATATGTATTACTGCTTACGCGACAGAATCGAGTAAGGTGTGTGTTTATTGTTATTATTAGTAACTTCACACCGAATTCTTGAAGGTACAGGCAACGGCTGTTACGCCTCTAAAAATAATTCCGAAAGTAAGTAAATAAGTTTTATGCAATAGCAAACGGATGATACATGAAAAATGCGCCAAAAACTATACTTAATTGGAGTTGATACTGAGCTTCATATCATTTAGCAAACATAACATAACTTCACCCCTTTGTTACCCGAAGGTGCAGGCAGCGGCTGTTAAGCCTCGTCTCGCCGTTATGTTTACGTCCCAAATGGGCACAAAGCTTTCAGTCATCGATATTATCACACTTAACTTCCAAAAACACTTTCGTAAAGTCATTGGTGTGAGCCAGTGTCAGGATTCAAATCCAGACCTGCGGATCAGAAGCCGTGTGCTCGACCACTGGACCACCGAGACAGACTATCTATCTATCATTTAGCAAATTAACAAAAAAAATAGTTTATCGCTTGTACTAAAATGTGAAACACCATTTCAACGGACCTTAATATAATTGCGATTTAAAAAGATTACATACTTTATCGATATTGTAATCGAACCGACTAATTTGACTTAAAGATTCTTGATTGCAACCGTATCGTATTAACACTAACGTATATTAAATATATATATATATATATATATATAATTTCGTATAAAAATAAAAAATAAAAACTCGTACAGATTTTCTTAAACAGCTCGCGGTTGGGTAGGTAATACAAATTATCATTCGTTCGGAACTGTCATTCGAACACTCTCAATAAAAATCGATATTTTTTATATCCAGTACAAAATTTTATCGATTTTTGAAAAAGCAATCGGTATTTAAAAAGAGCAACGCTGTCACAACAGTATTTTTGTGACATTAGGCGGGTTACTTTACGCGACACTCGGAATCGATATTGCCGAATTCAATTTGACAACAGAATCGGTTTAATAAAATCAAGTTGATTTTATTTTATTTTAAAATCACCGTGTGGTAGGTATACAAGAATATTATTGATATTTATGTATAAAATAATATGTATTTAATGGCATATAATTAAAAAAATAACGTTGTGTTATGAACATAAAGACATATTGAAGTATCAATAATTATAATTAAGATACGTTATTTAATTATTCATGTATTATAATAATGTGTAATAAATACTATTAATATTGGAGAACATTTTTTTCGTTTGTTACAGAAAAACTAATGAGCCTATTTTAATAATTCCTTCGCTTCCTCTTTTTTCTTTATGAATTAGGGTACCGCACATCACTTCTCATCTCTGCCTTTGTTCCCCACAGGTAAGAGGCGTGATCATATCAGAGGATAGGCAGAATATAATATATATCTGTATAATTAAACTCGACACTGCTACTACTCTATCAGAACACACCCGGTGAAATTGTTGGAATACTCAAACTCTTCGCCAAACTATAAAGTTTGCCTATCCTCTGAGGAGCCAGTCGTGAAGATGTGTTAAGACTGTACGTAATAATGCAGAGTCGGTTGCCTTTTACAATACTTTCATTGAAGACGAATATTGAGATGGATGTGTGTGACGAAAACGGATAAAATACGGAAGGAGTATAAAAGGAAACTTGAAATATGCACCAATAACTGGGAGTATAAGAGGGAATCGCCATGCGTGATGTGGGCACGTAATGAGGAGGTATGATACACATGTTGCGAGAAGAATGATAAATCTGAATGTGGAAGGAAATCAAAGAAGAGGAAGACCAAAAAGAAAATATTGATGGATTCTATGAAAGACGACATGAGAAAGACAGGTGACGAAAGGTGTGGAAGAACTGAACGATAGGGAAGTTTGGAAAAGAAAAACTTGTTGTGCCGACCCCAAATAATGGGTACAGGGCAGGAAGATGATGATTGTGTCCCAGTGATAAAACTAATATAGACTAGTTACAAATAGATTATATGATTGGACAAATAATTACTAAACTAATTTATTCAAATAGTATGTATGCGTCTTAGGATGCACATAAATTTTCTAAAACACACTTCGACAGTAGCAACTATTAAAAAAAAAACTAAACATCTAGCAGACAGGATTTCCACAACCTGTTACAATTACTGATCATTAATTTGAGCGGTAAAACTTAGTCATGAACTCGTATTTTTTTTTTATTATCGGGTATGTAATATAAACAGACTGCATTTCGACAATACGCGAATTGCCATTCAAGTGATAGTTCGGGCAAGAATCGAGTAAATCAAATTATATGCACGTGTCAATTGACGGGGGAATAAATTTTGTGAGGACGTAAAAAAAGCCTTCATTTGGGCACTGACAAGGAAATGTTTATTATATTTTTCCTGTCTTTTTAACGAGATAATTTTGTAAAGAGTTTTCAAGTAATGTTCTATATATGATTTATAATGTTCGATATGTATAGAACCTCTCTCGCTCGTCATCAGAAAGTGTAGGCAGAGGCAATTGATACCTCAGCCCAATGGAGTAAAAGGCGAAACTTAAGTTATTGATTGGTTTTTATTATACAACTGAAGTTATATATATATAAGCGTAGTGTAGTACGCCCACCAGCCCGATGGTCGGACCACCTCAGAAAGGCTGCTGGAAAAGACTGGATGCGGAAGGTAGAGCATCGTATGTTGTGGCGCAAATTGGGAGAGGCCAGCAGTGGACTGCAACAGGCTAATGATGAACTAAAGTTTGGATAAGATGTACCAGAAATAGAGGTCGAGTTTGGCCAAAATCTTTTAAGAAACCGAGGGGCACAGCTAAACCCGGGGAGGTTTGCTAAACAGAACATTTCAGAAAGTTTAATATATCACAGCCGAGAATGGCATCCATGCATATAAATTACACAGATCTTGCAAATAAAAACTGCAAACAAAAGGACGGTGGTCACTCACAAAAACCATATAAAATTCAAAAAAAAAATAACGAATCAACGATTACGACCATTTGAAAAGAACTAAAACCGAAACCTAAAACAGCATCCGATTGGACACAGATATTGCATGCAACTTGGATAATTTGACATGCACATTTTTTTTACATAGCTTATAGTACAGTGCGAACATTTTCATCAGAACTATGATTTAGTTCCCAGGTCTAGTTGTGGTACATTGAAGTCATAAACAAGAAGAATTTGTTAGTTTGTTTAAATCTCGAGAGTTAATAATGCCAAATACATTTTTTTTATATGGAAAATTTTAAAAAAATAAAGGAAATTATTTTCGGAAGTTATGTGTGATAATATCGATGACTGACGACTTTGTCCCTTGTGTATGGCAATAGGTTCGCCACCTATTCCATTTGGGACGTAAACATAACGGCGAGACGAGACTTAGCAGCCGCTACCTACAACTTCGGGTAGAAAAAGTTTAGTGTTATGAAAGTTTTATACGATACTCTCACCTATATACAACGGAGAAAGATTTCCTCTAATCCTTCTCAATTCAATTTTCATTCTTTTTTTTTATGGGATAGGAGGGCAAACGAGCAGGCGTGTCACCTGATGGTAAGCAACCAACGCCGCCCATGGACACCAGCAATATATACAGTGTTACTGTTGCGTTGCCGACCTATAAGGGATAGGGGATAGGAAAGGATGGGGAAGGGGGGCCCCTGGGTACCTCTCTCACCGAACGAAACGCGGCATGAGCCACTTTACGTCGGTCTTCTGAGAGGCCGTGGTATTTCACTGGTCGAGCCGGCCCATTCATGCAGCGAACTTCGAAATTCGTTCAAATCGCATCCAAAATGTGCAGTGACGCTGCATGTATTTTTTTGTTGTGGTGCTACGACCGATTCGTTACGTCACGTCGTCGATAATAAACTAACGCTCGATTGGGCAATTGCACCAATTTTTTATTGATCAGAAAATACCGTTCCACCGTCGCTTCCGAAAAGGCCACTACTTTCCACGGGAAACGTGGCTCCAACACAAAACGGGAATTTCGGTTTTGTGTCTAAATTGTTGAAAAAATATTACAATTTACTACCGAGAGCTTAATGCGTATTTCTACCATTAATGTAGGTATTCATTAATAGAAAAGTTTTTTGTGTTTTGCTCGGACTAGCGCTTGACCACACTTCGACTGATGGTAAGTGATTAGAGAATTAATGAGTATCATAACGCACGGTCTTGATAAAGACCCGTACAAAATTTACTACATATTTGTAAATCGTCTCGGTGCTTCAGTGGTCGAGTACCACGCTTCTGACCGATATAATACCGATGACTGACAACTTTATGCCCTGTGTATGGTAATAGGCTCGCCAACTATTCCATTTGGGACGAGTAACATAACGAATAGGCAAGTCGAGACTTAACAGCCACTGCCTAGACCTTCGGGTAAAAAAATGGCGTGAAGTTATTAGTAAATGAGTATTACAAGTTTAATGCGGCTTTCCTTTGTACATGATGAACGAATCGTGTTCGAAGACTTACCAGTCGCCATTTTGTTTGTTCATTTTGATGTCACGCTTTTAGAAATAACAAACGTATGCTTATTAATCATCCAGGTCTTTAGAATTCACCAACACCAGCAGTACAAATACGTCACAACCTTATTAGGCACAAGGAGTGCGTTGGAAGTTCCATAGATAGATTTTATGTCCGACTGGCAGCCGATTGTTATCACTATCCGCCTATAAAACATGACCTTCCTATTCTATAGGAGGAGTAAACAGGAGATACCTAAGCGGGACTATAAGGGGCCGTTTAAAAATAACCTTTACATTTAAAAAAGAAACCTCATTATGACATTTGTAACGGCAAATAATATAGCACCGTGTAACTAAATTTTTCTTCTAACATAACTATTGTCTTTAAAAAATATGACCGTGTGAAAACTGGTCAGAATCTCAAGCTAGATAAAGTAAAGCAATGACTTCTCCAGGGCACAATTGAAATAGAATTGGGAGGCATTTAAGCCCGAATACTGAACCGGCAATCAAATATATAAGCGCTACTTAAGAGTTTTTATGTAGCTGTCACATTAGACAGAATATGTGAAATTTGAGCAGTAAGTAGCACTTAATTGATTGTCAGATTTAAGTGGTGGTTCAGCATTCGGGCGTTAGAAGCTAAAATAAGTAATACAGATCAAACAAGGCTGTCAATAAAATCAAATAAATACACTTACAGCTGCGTTATGATTGTGCGCACTAAATCTGTAGACCGGCAGATAGGCTGGTGACGATTTGGGGGTCTGTGCAGTGCCCAAGCTGGATTTGTTCCCATCGGCGCATGTTGCTGATGGACCACGGACCTCCTCGATTCTGGCACCGAGAAGCTCGTTCTGCAGGAGGCAATTGTAGGCGTGCTGATCACGACCCCCGCTACAATTGTCCCCTCCGCCATCGCCCCTCGCTTTTTTAGTCGGCTGGTTTTCCGTGCCTCTGTGTATGGCTGAAAATAAAAGATAAATTATTTTTTTATGAGAACGAATTTTCTAGAACTAATTTACAAAGATGCATATCTACGTGGATACTATATTTTGGGGAAAAAACGATCCTGATTCCTCTAATTGTTTTCATCATCTGGTGTTTTAATGGCACCAGACGATTTAGTTAATTTTGTCCTCCATATTATGCACGCACGCATCCTGTACCGAGCACGTGCCACCGTGACTCACGCTTGACAAAAAAAAAATCTCGACATTATCAAATGAAAAGATTAATTGATGCGTTGAGTTGTTAGGTAAACATTAATGCTAAATTTTTTATCGCCATTTCAAAATAGATTGACTGTTTTTTTTTTCCTTTTTTTTACTACTCTCAACAAAACGAAGCTTTCAAATTTCAAATATGATATGAATGGTACACAAAAAAAAGAAATCACCAAATGCAAAACATGATAATTTTTAAAATGAAAAGTCATCATCTTACATGTTATGTATAAATACATTGCATGTTTCGCTAGAGCGCCATTACTCTGCGCAAATTAATTACTGAAGTCTCGTCTAGATATTCATTTTTAATATTTATAAATAACATAACATAACATAACTTCACGCCTATTGTTACCCGAAGGTGTAGCCAGCGGCCGTTAAGCCTCGTCTCGCCGTTATGTTTACGTCCCAAATGGAATTGGAGGCGAACCTATTGCCATACCGGGCACAAAGTTTTCAGTCATCGATATTTATCACACTTAACTTCCGAAAACAATTTCGAAAAGTCATTGGTGTGAGCCAGTGTCAGGATTCGAACCCGGACCTCTGGATCAGAAACCGTGTGCTCTACCACTGGACCACCGAGACTCCCGAAACTCTCCGAGTTTATAAATAAGAAGAAGATTAATCGAATATTGGTGTAATAATAATACATCACTGTCCATCCTCTTTACGAATATATTGGTGTGAACTTATTGTAACAGTAAACTAAAACTATCACCTGAATCGTAATGTATCCAATAGCTTTAAAATAGTAAGTAATTTTATATATTAAAGTTGACCCGGCGAACTTTGTTCCGCATTAAAAGTAATAAAGAAGTAAATTTTGAATCTATTAAAAAAACCGCATCAAAATCCTTAGCGTAGTTTTAAAGATATAAGGGGACAGAAAGCGAGTTTGTTTTATACTATAGTGCTCTATACTCACTGTAAATTTAATTTTAAAAAGTAGTCATAAATGGCATAGTACGTACAATATATACATAGTGATAGACAGTAGAAATGAAACACCTTGAGATACATCCCCGATGCCACACGGGCCGTACAAGAGTAGCCACGATTTAGAGAACTACCCGGGGGACATTATCGGCCAAAAATATTTTTGCACCAAGTACCTACTACCAAAAAAAAAAACAGTCAAAAGTGATTCATCAAAAGAATTGAATGCATTTAGTAGTGATTCACTTATAACTTGTCTTAGACAAAGCTCGGAACGACCAGAATGATAATATTTTGACTCGGCAAACGATGTTTTGTAAAAATAAAGATCGAAAGAAGAAAGATAAGTATTGTAAAATAAATAATAAGCGTATTGATCGTGGAAGGGTACAAAATTGAAGGTTGTATGTATTTTTGAATGCTGTGTATCATAACTAAATGAAATGTCTAAAAAATTACAAAAATATTGTGGAGTGGACCACCTTTAACATATATAGGGGTATTAAAAAAAATAGATCATCATCATCTTCCTGCCCTGTTCCCATTATTAGGAACGACAGGTTTTTTTCTTTTCTACACCTCCCTATCATTCACTTCTTCCACACCAACCTTTCTTAATCATGTCATCTTTCACACAATCATCTATCCATATTTACTTCTAGGTCTTCCTCTTCACTTATTCCCTTCCACATTCAGGTTTAACATTCTTCTCGCAACATGCGTCTCATTCCTCCCCATATCACGCAAGGCCATTCCCTTTAAAAAATAGATATGAACCTATTTTCTGACCTACACGATATGCAAACCAAATTTCATAAAAATCTATCCAATCATTACAGAGGAGTTTTGCAAACACTAGGCGACATGAGAATTTTATGTATCCAATATTAGCATCGGACATTAAAGAAATGAAATATTAAATATGCGTCTATATTGCCGTCATTAGCATAAATTATTATTTGTTATATTAAGATGCATCTACTAGCCATCAGACGTTTATTTTATTGGTATCGCGTCTAGAAAAAAATGCTCATAAATAGATGTTAAAATTGAATAATCTCGAAATAGCGACCAATATCTCTTTGTAGGTGTTAAAGAATGCATAAATATTAAATTTATTAGTAAAAATATATATTTAAATAAATAAATAAAATAGCCATATCAAAACAACACTTGTAAAACAAGTAGGTAGAGAAATGTGAAGTCAGTTTTGGAGATACACGTGATTTTATTAGAAAATTTATTGCTACACGCATTGCTTGTAATAATGTAAATACTTAAAACAACTGAAATATAAGTTTTGAGCGTTAGTAAGCAAATAGCAATGTTACAACTATCAAACACTTGTTTGTTGTGTTTAATAGTTTGTTTGAACACGCTAATATCAGAACTACTGTTCTAATTGAAACACTCAAATTGTTTTGGATGTTCCATTTACCGAGGAAGGTATGACGATTCCATGACATAATCAATCCATTTATCGATGAAGACTTTAGGCTGTATATCAGCACGCTATAATCAATAGGAGCTAACCACTAAACTTTTTAGTGGTAAAAGTATGTATGTACTATGTATATATATATCAGCTATTATTATATGCATTATTTTTTATCAGTCTAACGTACAATCGCATATGACAACAGGCTTATATTAATATTTGTCAATTGAACGCATCTCCGGAATGCTAATCGTACCTCTACATACGCCAAGTGGACCTTTGTACGACTAATCAATAATCAATACATAATAAAATACAATACAATACTAAATCAATAAACGTACGTCGACTTTCAAGTTACATTCGCACGCAGTGGTCGATGCACTTTCAAAACAAAACATAGCCACTCCGAATCGGAAGCACGTTCCCTAAATGCATATTACAATAGTAGTTGTAATGAATAAAAAAATAAAAAAAGCACCAATTGTTCCTGTGCTGCTAACAAGTCCGGACCGCAAGTTCACTAACACCTCTTCCTTCCTGGGCCATAGAAGGTGGTATCGACGTTATACATGCATCTATATATGGTCAACTACGTGACAGAGAGTGGTCGGTACCCGGGGAATAATTAATTCTGATCATCGCCAAATTCGTCAACATCCTGGGCTGATGCGATTCCGCACTGAATCCGCAAACACATAGAGTCTAGTTTTCTATAGTATTTTAAACGGATAGGTAGTAGTACTAGAGTATAACAGTGGCTGTAACCAAGGTCTCTCCACCTACGTGGTGACTGCCCACATCCAATTCTCCTGGACGCGGAGTGATGTTTTGTAAAGTGGCCCCAATTCTCCGATCGGCAACCGGCTCAATTGAATTGTTTCTAGTAAATGTTTAATTTGAAAAGCGACATGGTGCGTTAGTCTGTTTTCAAACAAAGGGTTTTTAAAGATAATACGTCACTATCAGCTACCAGTTTTAGTCAAAAGAAATACTAGTCGATAACGACAGTGGGTAACTATGGATTTTGAGGAATTTCCAATAGTGTAAATTGTAAAATGAAAAATTGAGTCAAATTACTTGTTATCTGTAGAAATTCTTGAAATGTGTGTCATGCACTTCAGAATGTGTGTTACGTTATCGGGAATAGGTAGGGAAGCAGGTGAAAAAAAAATATTTTGTACAATAATAACTTATCAATAACTGAACTGATATATCTTTATGTTGACTCCTATTGTAACCAACTGACCAAGAATTGGTCGGGTTATAATTTTTAAACGTACGTATGGATATTTCTTTGGATACTTTATGAAATATCAGAGTAGTTTTGGCGAAGCGAGATTTTTTCTTAATCACTTTTATCATAAAGAAAACTATCCTGTGTAACTACATACTAGACCAATGGTTTGATGGTAAACGGTTACCGCGGCTCCTAAACTCAGGAATATTAATCAGTTGTGCGAAGATTAGCCTCATCATTGCCTTAGTAACAAAACTTAATGCACACTACCTACATTTTACAGTATTTACAGCGTGAATATATATATATATATATATATATATATATATATATATATATATATATATATATATATATATACAAAAAAACTGACAACTCATTCCGTTACTGCGTTAGTAATCATCAATTTACGATTACATCGTTATGATGACCTGGATTCTTGCAATATAATTACTGTATGTACTAGGCAGGTATTGGAAGCCGACCTGAAGGCAAAAATCATGTAGTTTTAAAGTATTTTCAATGAAAAACAACGTTTGTACTTATTTCCTTACAATAGTCCATTAACCGTTAGTAATGTGTTCTGTCGCAAGGTCAGAATTTTCCCACATTTTCTAACGCATTTGCATGTCTATGGAAAGCGTCCAAGTCAAAGACATTTGCATGCGTTCAAATACTAAATACTAAGAATGTCTCTATAGTAATACTAAATTTTGCAAAAATTACCCTTCGCATTGTTTAGTCATTGTACACAAACGTCACTGTACTTCAGTAATTGGAAGCATCCCACTTCGAATCAGGGATTCTAACAAACACAAGTTCGGGTGCGAAATCAATGTACTATCGGAATGAGTAACCATTAAATTTATGATTGTATGTGAAAATACTTTGAACAAATAAAAAAAAAACTTAGTAACCAATGAATATGTAAGCGGACAATGTTCCTAACAAACAAAAATGCTCAGGTGTGGTACGTCATTGTAAAATTGCGCAACCAGCAGTTCCGACTAAAGATTATTATTACTTCGATAAATTCACAAGTGCTTGTAAAACACTCGACTAAATATACGACCTAGATATATAAATAAACACTATCGCGCCGAGATTACAAGAGAATAATGTTAAAATTGTCACCACCAGCATATTTCTAATCACTGCTTTCTATGAAGAGGATTTTACATAACATATCTTCACGCCTTTTGTTACCCGAAGGTGTAGGTCGCCGTTATGTTTACGTCCCAAATGGAATAGGTGGCGAACCTATTGCCATACCACGAAGTTTTCAGTCATCTATCTTTTTCACACTTAACTTCCGAAAACAATTTCGAAAAGTAATTGGTGTGAGCCAGTATCAGGATTCGAACCCGGACCTCTGGACTGGACCACCGAGACTGTTAAATTATGATTTTATCATATAAATACACGCCTTTGCTAGCCAGCGGCTGTTACGCCACGACTCGTCAAATTTTTACGTCAGACATGGAATTGGTGGCAAGTGGAGTAGACGATTGCCATACGAAAATACTTGCCGAAATATTTGGTCGCCATACGAGGATAAAATATCACTCATTCACGAATCACGAATCCTGGTCTGTTTTTGGTACTATCTAAAACATAGACCAGAGTTCATATAACAATCGCCATCAGACAGAGGTTAAGTATTAAACCATCAGGCAATGACTCCCAGGATACTGCATTAAATCAAACGCAAGGGAATTCAACAAGCTTTAAGAATATTAGATGAACATCTAGTCAAGTCCTGCATGCAAGTACCTACTCGCTAGTGCAGTCAGGTCACTAACGGGACCCTAGTCGTGGCTGGCGCATTGCAAGTACTTCGCAGTATCTAACTTCTAAGTGCATCTCGGCTGCGTTCACTGCACTTATAAAACTACTGCACAGTCTCCATTTTGAAACAGGTTCCTTGAACCTACGCTATCAGCCATTAAAACAAAATGGCCTATTGAAATGTTATTTGTTGTGAGTAACAGTAGCGGTGTTTGTGGCGGCCATAATGCACCGGTTATCGACTCCCCATACATTTCTTATCAGCCAACAATTGTTCCACTATATGCTGGAAGACATTTATAATGCATAGTTCAGATACGACTGACTCGAGACACCATTAAAAAACATTTTGATGTGTCCTCCTTTTGTTTATAGCCATTTTGTAAACGATGAAGATTTTTTGACAAACGTTTTCAATATAGTTTGTTATCATTCATAACAAAAAATAAAACTACATGTACCGGCACATGAGCATTGAAATTGGCAAAGGCGTGATTAATTCTGCAAAAATTTTGTGACATGACCTCACGACGATACAAGTTTCTATGTGTACATGTTGCAACGTGTTCAAGATTGAACAGCTGTAAAGATTTAAAGGAAAATAAAGAATTTTGACGCAATAATAAAGAATTGGAGTATATGAATTCCCTACTTGAGTCAGGTGCATTGAACTGCATCCGTCTAAAACAACCAATATATATTAATAAAGTTACATGAATAAGCCAAAGGCGTAAGTATCCCACCCACACGAACCGCTTCCAGTTTTAAACCAGACGCTATCCTATCCTATCTAATGTTATTTAAATTATTACTCGTTCCGATAATGTAGTGGCTCAGCATGGCGAGTTGAGTCATATTTCTCGCTGCCTACGCCTTCAGGAGTTGAGGGTGATGTGATATAACAATTCCTGTCTGTCTGTGTGATACCTCTTGTTCTTTGAAAATCGATATCTACTTTGTTTAAGTCTTGAAATAGAACATAGCATAGTCCTTCGCGAAAATAATCATTTAAGGTTGCACAGGAAAGTGTAGCAAGAATTATAAAACTCATTTAAATTCCAATAAAAATTGCAATATGCACTATATAAATGCGAAGTTGAAACTATCGATGATGAGTCGGTTTTACATGCAGCTCGCGGGGACGGAAATTCCCATGGGATAGATGAGTAGCTGACCAACATCTAATACAGTATTAAATAAACAAGATCATCATGCATTCTTAATGCAATACGTACAGATCACCGGGTGGGTAGTTGGATAGTTTTTACAGAGCAATGACTCCATCCAGACCAAGGATATCGTGCAAATAATGACTTCTTCTAATACTAATGAATTGATTGATACAACCATTAGATATACAGAAATATAGTGATTCGTGAGTGCATTGAACCAAAAAAAACGTGGGTTTTATTACATAACTCGTAGGTAGGTAAGCAGAGGGAACGTGAGCCATTCCACTTTTTGCATATAAAACCTTTTTTTCGCATGATATTTTACTTAATACTAAAGCGAGTAAGTTATCGTTTTTATCGATTACGTCGTTTTAACTATGGATTATGTATTTATTTTTATACATTTACGCGTTTAATATTTGAAAGTGTAGGCACTTATTTTATAATTTTTTTTGTAACGTTAAAGAGGTGACGGAGCGTATTTCACAACAATTTTGTCCGTCATCGATACGTATCACCCTTAACTTCCGAGAACATTTCCGTGCAGTCGATTCGTACTTTTAATAGCTTCATAAAAACATAACTTCACGCCTTTTGTTACCCGAAGGTAGCGGCTGTTAAGCCTCGTCTCGCCGTTATGTTTACGTCCCAAATGGAATAGGTGGCGAAGCTATTACCATACTGGGCACAAAGTTTTCAGTCATCGATATTTATCACACATAACTTCCGAAAACAAATTCGAGAAGTCATTGGTGTGAGCTAGTGTCAGGAATCGAACCCGGGCCTCTGGATCAGAAGCCGTGTGCTCGACCACTGCGCCACCGAAACTCGCCTCTTTAAAATACTAAAACAGGCAGAGAAATATTTGATACAATGGAAAAGATTGAGATTACCTAAATATTTTCTCAAAAGCCATTAATTTATCATCATCCCAGGATCATCTAATTTTTTTAAATTTTTCTCCAATTCCAGAAGTCCACACAGATCATAGTGACGACATTAAAAATGATGATAAACGATGGTATTGAAAATGATTATTAAACATTTTGCCAGTGACAAAAAATAAAATATATGTACCTATACATTTCGCTCCAACAGTCTAGACAAGGCAAGACAAAGCTTATAATAATATTTCAAAGATCATGATATAATCACGGATGATGATGTCAGTGACACTATCACCACGGACATGTCAATAGATTGTCCGGGCATTGTATACCATCGGTCTGAATTCAACACTCTTGACAACTGATTTATGGTCAAAGCCAGGTGTCTAAAGCAGAGACAATACAAAAACTAAAGCAATTGCATACAAAGAAACAATGAATGATAGAGTGACAAATTAATCTTTTTGTTTTATACTTTAGTGGTGTCGCAACAAGCTCCTTAATCGAGTAACCAAAGTTAAATCGTTAGCCGAAGCGTAGAGAACATTTCAAGCCTTTAGGAACCGATGGTGGAGGCAGCGACAGTTATGTTTGCGACTTGCCGAAATTTTTGGTCACGTTCAACATTAAATGGAAGAACATAATGCCATACACCTCGCAGAGTTTAATTTAGAGTACATGTGTTTAAGCACGTGAATTTCTGTGGGTGAGAAGAATAAAGAAAGTTTTAGGTTTTGAATCAGGGATACACCCAAATATTTTTTCCCACAAACAAGCGAAAATCCGATATTTAGCACACGTAACTTGCGAAAAGATCTCAGAACATCATACGTTGTGCAACTGAACAGATTTCAACTCGACAACTCTGAATCAAAAGCGTAAAAATATATTCAAGATTCTGTTTGATACAAGTGTTTGCGACGCCTATAAAGGTAGTGTATGTAGACAAGCTAGTAGCCGGCAACGGGCACTTGGAAGTAGGTCGTAACTATTGGCATAAGCGAGAGCAAACAATGTAACAGGCTGTTTTATTTGCTTTTGTAACACCATCGTATAGCCTTTCGTTAGTACGAGGCATAAAGAATGTCGTAAGTAACCGATCCATTATTAGAAAAACCGCTACTCAAAACAAAGAGCACATGTTTTGCACGTTATTATGCTTTCATCCATAGATATAATAAAGCAGAAGAAAAACTGTACATTTAGAGAGAGAAAAGTAAATTTAAATCTAGCTTTGTCCAATGACTATGTGACACATGAAATATTGATTTAAAAATAACCATTGCCTTCGTACATCTTGAGGATAGACTTAATCAAACTATAGAAACCATATTAAACTCTATTTAAAGGTCTCTGAGATTTCCTGTTTCTTTTTTCAATGAAAATTAATTATATTTTGTGATAAAATTTGAGCACACATCAAGCAACAAATCGGCAAAAGCTGTATTAAAAACGCGTTTTTTGTCTTTTGATCGTATGACTCAGACAAACTCTAGAAGCTATTGTTTTAATAAAGAGCGAAACATCAAGTAACGCTCCAGTGCATTTCCTCAACATCAGTTCTCCAGTTCACTTTCAAATTGTACTAAACCAGACCCATGGAAATCTCGGTATTTAAAAACAGTTACCTCCTCACTATGAAAATTACGTTCCGATTATCGCTAAGACATTTTCCCCGTCTTTACTAAATCTAAAAAGTTACGACCACATAATAACTTAATATCTCTGACGCGTTAGCCAGACGATTATATTTAATAATTCTCGAAATCTATTATGTGCAATTATCATGAATAAATTAATGATACATTGACAGCAGACATCAAAACATTTGCATCAATCAATAGATTTATCGTGATACAACGAAAAAAACTTGCATCAAATTCTTTAATAGGGTTAGGCGCTCTTAGACCAGTCTATAAAAATATATAAGTCCTATTAAAAAAAAACAAAACCTGACTAAATCTTTATTATTGATGATGCGATGACGATGACTGTCGGACAATGTGGATTTGTCGTATTAAAAGATCCTTGAATCATTAATACAGCTGATATCTGACAGCGGGGAGGACACTCGGCATGTCTAGACTTGACAGTGTACAAGAAAAAAACCTAGCATTATCTTGAAGACTGTCGCCGTGGATATAATAACCAAATCCGTCGACTAAAATAGAGGTGTAAAATAATGACATCATTCGTTGAGAAAACTAATAAAAAAGACATTTGCAACGTTGTAGATAATATGATTTTATCCATGCAAAAGGTATAAATTTCTTTGCACATAAAATAATAACGAAAACATAATATAAAAGTAACACTAAAATATGATATCTTTACGTGTTTCCAAACACACAATTAAAAATCGGGTGCAATTTAACTTTTACAACATTGTCGAAACGTATCTGGAAGAATATCGTAAAGGAAAAAAATAAATAATATCAAACTTGACTCAGCTGATGCGTACAATGAACTTCCGAGAACGAATACTTGAGGAATACTGAAAGTATTACTATGCCGAAAGCACGACGCGGCCTCTGAATCATAGTCAGCTGATTCCGACCAAAATGGAAAAAATGAAACTAGAGCATTCTCTGTCAACAAATCCAAGATTAGCACAAAAATGTTAAACAAACAATATTGTGACGGTAAATCGCGAAATTATGCATCAAAACAAATATATTTAATACAGACTCCAGATGAGATCACTGTTTCTATTGAAGACTATCTATTGAAAGAAGTTTTTAGCTTTGAAAGAAGACCTAAGTATCGCATCTGCGCTTGGAGACATTCAGATGTCACTGTAATATACGACAAAAGGCTGTCGATCAGTTACAACTGTCAAAATTGGGCTACATAAAACGGAATACCGTAGAATACCGATTTAATTTAATTCACCTCACTAACTTAGACGCATAGACAGGGTTAAATATATTTTTTTACAATTAATACAAGAAAAAATCACAAAATACAATATAAAAAAATGTTACTTGAATGCCATCGTACTAAGTCAGCAGACCAAATCAACACTACCATATAAGGTATCACTCTGTCTACGGGCTACGGCATGTCATGCACCTTGTTATAGACCTGTCTGTCTTATATTAAGGCCAGACAAACTTATTGAACATAAAAATTCATTCCACAGTCAAAATATTAGCGAATACAAAACAATATAAAAAAAAGAAAAGTGAATTAGTCTACCGATTTATTTACATGTCGGTGTCATAAAAGTGACATTTCATTAGTACGTTATCGTCCATGAATCATTATTGTACATAATAGATAAGTTAAAAGCAAAATAGTATCAAAACTTGTTATAATATGTGTATGAATTTATATTTATATTTCGACGAAGGCGAGTGTAGATTGAATAAAAAGCTCTCAATTTTACTTGGATGATATATTTGTATGCGTATGAAAAGTGCTAATTTGTCAGTTGAAATAATCCAACGGTGCAAATATGCACTGCGCCCACCCAAAAATTAGCGGGCTCGTGTAAAAGTTTACACAGGTGGTGCAAGATTGTGATCCGTTGCCGACTTAATGCAATTATTTGCAAAACTTAAAAGGAATTGGCGCTTCGATAGAATAGACAAAAAAAATAGGTATTTTTAACAAAAATTGTCACAATCTGACTGATCTGACACTTATTACATCTTGATCTGGATTATGTATAGTATTTGGGAGTAGTAGGTAGGTAGAAAGGGATTTATCTCGCTCAAGCTGGAGCAGCTAGGCCTGGTGGTTACGCTCGGCTAATCGCCTGCTAGCGGCCAGGTCATGCACCCGCTGTTTGCTATGCAGTATCGCAGTTTGGTACAAACTCCATACTTTTTGAATGACGCCAAGCCATTCAAATTTAATCCTAACAATGAGTTATTTGCATAAACTTGGTGTAAAAATGTTAATGAGTCAGACAAAAATATTTATACATTTCATGTTTGACTTGTCTGCTTTTTATTACATGTAATATTTTCGTACAGTCCCAAGAGCGACTGCACCGAATTTAATAAAAATGTATATAAAAGCAGGCAGCTGTAAAATCAATTGTAAACCTCTAATAATTATTTCTCTTGATTTGGTATTTAAAAATGCATACAACCCATCTATCAAATCATCATCAACTATAACATACTAAGTATGTTATAAGCATAATGTTCTTAGCAGTCTGATTTCCATATTCAATATAACAAAGGAAAAATAATATTATGCGAAAAATACATTGCGAACGAAACTCGAGGATTCAAATTCGTAAGTTAATCTTTGTGTTTAGACAAAATATTTATTAATTGATAGCTATATTGTGGGAGGTCATGCAATCAATCATTTTTGCGTCAATAATTTCAGTGAATTATTGGGGGTTAAACCTGTGATGGACAAACATACGTTTAAATATAAAAATTATCAATTGTTGATACTCAGAATCTGGCCTGTCTGTATAATTTTAAGCGTATCACTATAAAACTACTGCATCCTTTTTAATACGTTTTACACTAACATGTAATATTCCCGTACACAGGAATATCTTTCAATCTATCTGTAAATATATTCGTTTTGGAGTCGGATTCGCAGTTAAAACAGATTTAGCAGAATTACAATACTAGTTTGTTCTGCTACTGTCCCGTATATTCTCGAAAACCGTTGTGCGTTTTCCTTCATCATGGTTGGAACCACCAAGGAAATTTATTGACCGACTTCACCTTCAACACAAAGATATTTTTTATAAAACGAATTAAATTTAAAATATATATTTAATGCATAAAATGGTAATTGCCTGATAAAAGTTTATCGACAGAGTCAAGTAGTTTGATCTCTAAGTTAGTAGGCCGACTATTGAACATAAAAAATACAAACAGTTTACTAGTAATATCGCACTGTTTTGGTGTCTTATGTTCCAAATTTCCTAAACAATAACCTATTTAGAGTAACTGATCTTCTTTTTGAAGTCGGTTCAATACGTGAACTTTCTATTTATGGTACTTTTTATATATTTTTCTGAAAAGTATATATATATATATAACAAAGTGACTGTTTATTTTTTATGGAATAAGAAGTAAAGGACCGTAAGCATGTCATCTGTATATAAAGAACACAAATAGTGTTAAATTTGCATTGTCGGACTTTAAGACACGACAGAAAGGCAATCGGAAAGGGATGGTAAAAGTGGCGTAAACCTATATCCTCTGTTAACTACTAAATCGGCGATATAAATTATCTAACGATAAGTTACTTCATTGATGAATCAATTGTCCATCGAAAATTCAATCGCCATTCACGGGTTAGAAGCTCTTTCAAACCCTCAAACGTGCATCAAAAACCCGGGGTCTGAACAGACCATTATTACTAAAACATATTTATCAGTATGTGTGCAGGTTGCAAGAGTTATCAAAAAGTAATTGCATTTTACAATATTCTCAACCGATAAAACGTTATCTATGTTTATATATTTGTGAATAATATCGCCACTATAAAAATGCAGTTGACAGAGGTCAGGATGATGTAGGATACTCGAATAATGTGTGTTTTTTTAACCTTGATACAAGTACTAAGTAAGTGAATGCAAAATTATCAATCGCTTATATAAATATTGTAGATATTTTTGGGGTATTATAAAAATAATAACGTAAGTAATACGTATACGTATTTCTATTTTCAGATATTGGGCAAAGAACGGAATTTTATATTTAGTAGTAGGATACAATAGTGTGAAAATCAGCAATCTCCACAAACTTCGGCAGAAGCCGAAGTTTATAAACTATTAGTAATTTAATATTTTTCTTCAATATCATCCACGGCTAAAGAAGAATATCGGCGTAAAGTGGCTCTCGCCGCTTTTTTCTCGGTGATAGAAGTATTAGCACTGAACTAAGTGCAGTTCGGCCCGTCAGTGACTCACTCTTACGTAACAGTTCCTTTAATCCCGACTGTTTTCGGACCTTCGGCTTCGGTCAAATTCTGGGCCGAAGCCTAAGTTCTCGCGCAAGATGGATTTTTGGCCGAAGCCGAAGCTTCGGTCGGACACTAGAAAATACCTAAATCAGCACTGGGTTGAATTAAATGCGATTTGGTATTGGTTTATATATGATAAATATGCATCAAACACCATTAAATAAGCCGTCACAAAAATAACTGCGAGGATAGCATTGAATAAACACTGATTGTGTAAAATGGCATTAAATACAACTACTACTAAAAAAAAAGAGAACGCATTAGTATAAATACGAAAACAGGTGAAATATATTCTAAAACGCAAAACTTACGCACCTGTACAGTCAGTCAATCAGTCAGTGTATGGAAGACAGACGACGAAAATTACCAAACTTTATATACATATAATTAGCTCTTGACCCGAGCTTGGTAAGCGAGGATATAACGACTGATAATTACCATGCTAATGGTTCAGACAAAGTTTGTGCATCCTGCCTGCTTGTTTACGATTTAACATCAAAAACAACTAGACCTATTAGCTTAGTTTAGCTTAGCCTAGATTAGCTTAGTTTTTTAATCAATATTTAACAGAACTATGCATGTAGGTAGGGGATATTGAAGTAATGCCTACTAATATGAATACTCGTCACTACATGTTAAAAGGCAAAAAAGAAACAATAAGAAAATGGTACGATTGTAATGTAAAACACTAAGACAAGGGAATCACTAAACAAGCAGATATAAAATGCAGAAGCGGATGGATGTAGGAGTCGAAGGACGGCCAAGACACACGTTCCATGACCATATAGAACGTGTTCTGGAGGAAGGTGATGTTAGGAACCTCAAAAATCGACGCGCGTGCCTGAAAAGAGTTATGAAAGTCAAAGAAGCGAGTGAGGCGTGTAAGAATCGTGCCTTATTGTTACTCGTGCGTCGTTTACTCTGCCTACACCGCAAGGAAATTGGACATAACATTAAAAGAGCTTTGAACACATGAACACACCTGCTGTTCCCTCTATCTGATTGTAGTTTCGATATTAAAGTCCTACCTACCTATCTCGCCAATTTCACTAGGGAAATGACATACCGACGTACTTATAAAAAGTTATGTTATAATTACTAATCGTTAACTTGTTATAATTAAAAGAAATTAATATTACGTCCGTCTATTACACCGTGGTAAGTTAATTTTAAAAAATACCGATGACTGACAAACTTTGTTCCCGGTATGGCAATAGGTTCGCCACCTATTCCATTTGGGACGTAAACATAACGGCGAGACGAGACTTAACAGCCGCTGCCTACACCTTCGGGTAACAAAAGGCGTGAAGTTATGTTATTGCAACTACCAAATGTGAGCCGATAGGAACGAAACCCGAAAAGTAATTTGAATGCACCTATAATATGAACTAATTTTTTTTAGCTAAACAGGTAAGCAGCGGTGTTTCGATGACCGCTCGAAGTATTACGAAGAATTGAAAAATTTTAAGTCCCCCAAGAAGGTCCGTGGTCCAGAGGTCGAGCACCCCGCTTCTGAATCAAAAAGTCGTGAGAACAAATCCGGAGTTTTTTTCGGTACATTGTGCCCGATGTATGGCAGTAGGTTCAGCCACCTATTCAATTTGGGACTTGGCCTACACTTTCGGGTAGAAAAAAACAGTTTATTAAAAAAACACCTATGCAATTCCGTGCCGTGCTAGTATTTGAACTTCTGTACATCTGGTACTAAACTAGATAAATTAATCGTACATACATATACATAGCAAGAATAAATCATGAAAATAACAAGGGTGAATATACCATATCCTATTAGCTGTGCGTCTCGCTTCATAATCCTGGTAGATAGTATAAAATAAAAATTAAAAAATCTATGCAAAATCACTGAGGCGAGAGTAGTTACTTAATAAGAACAATAATAATTGTGGAATGGATGTGGTGGTATGCATTTATTTTTTATTAATTTAAAATACTAATAGAGATAAGATTCTTAGAGACTTTTATGAGTGGTTTTGCGTGAGAATGAGAAACAACACATACCTATTTGAAATTAATAATAATAATATCCACATTTCTACAGCAATGACTTGTTAGAAATCTCATAAAGAATGTGTATTATAATTACCCACGTAGGGTAATTGAAGGAAAATAGTTTCCTATGTATGGCACTAAGCCCCGTCATCTATAAATAGTGCCAAGACAAAATCTGCCAATCGAGGCATTGGGGTATTAAAAGCATGAAGTTAAGACTCGGGACACAACCACTTACATTAAACCCATAGCATCAAAAAGAATTAAAATTTTCTTTCTAAAGTAACAAAGTCTATACTGGCCAGGAATATTAAAATTTCAGTCCTTCGTTTCCGTGCAAAATATGTAAATACTTATACATATATTTAACTTGTAACCAACATGGTGTTTCGAAATTCACGTAGTATCTACTCGGCTATTTTAAAACTTTGTACACCGCATACACTACATATTTATCTGTCTACCCCACATTAACCGCACAAAAATCACGCCGTACGATGATCCCCACACTATAAATAAATCCAAATAGCTTGATATTTTAAACTGCCACATGGCTTGAACCATACACGCCATGGTTAAAAAACATGCAACTATAAATAATAATCAGTGTAGGAAAAAGGTGATAGTGTGATTTGTTTTTTTTTACAATAAAAAATTATGAAAATAGTTCCCGAGAGTCTCGTAGGGCTCGGCCGAGAATTGCGTAACTGTCCCGGTCGAGTGACTCCGATGCCCTGGCTGCGCATGTTAATGAACTATCTCCAGTGTGAACGGCCTATCACTTTGATTGTGCAAGCGGACTATTAAAAATAGGGCCTTGGCTATAATCTTCATACTTAATTAAAGGATTTTTGCGCCAATAAAGTTTAATGTAGTAAATATTGATGAGTAACAAAATGGTATCCGATGTATATGGCAATAAGTTTCGTTTTGTGACTGGATAGTTAATTTGGCGTTTCGTTGCATAATAGTCACTGCCTATACCTTTGGGGTACTAAGGACATTCAGTTACAGCTGCGGTAGGCTACAGTACAAAATCGAAATTTAACAAGTATTGATGACTAATTTTAACGTCAAAAACATTTACAATTACTTTGGTTAAATGTCTGCATTTGTTCAGGCTAGGGAGTAAAAATCTAAAAGATAAATAAAGACTTTATAAAAAGAAACAGACAGAGTAAACATGAACATTCTAATAAAAAAGAGCATAAGATATTTACTAGAAAAAAATAAAAGTGATTCGCCATGATCCATTAAAAACAGATATTCTATAAAATGAATTTCAAACACAAAAAATGAATAATTATAATTTTGAATGGAACGCAATAAATTTAATGGTGTAAACTCATATATTTATTCACGACTAAAATAACGTGCAATTAATTTAAAAAAATATTAAAATCAAGTCAAAATGCCACACATCCTCACAGAGCCATTTTAATTACGTAGAAATTCTAAACGGCAACCCTACCGAGACCGGTCAATCCTATCGTTTATACTTCACGCTCAGTAATCAAACCCTGGATCATTTATTCCATGTACATAATATTATCATATAGCACGCTAGCATTGAACTCGAAAAACCACAGGAGATAAAAAAATAGAACAGGTATTTTAATTGCCACAAGAATAAGAGAAAATAATATTCATAATTAGGTAATTAAAATGAATTTTTAAATTTATTAGTATTTGTATTGAACATGTTAACTCCTGCATATCCCATTTTTATGAATATACATATTTATATACATATAACGATGTAGAATAAAACAGAATAAATAAATAAAATTCAAAAAGTGCAGTTACGGTCTGCGGATTTTCAAGTTCTTTTTTATCATATTTACGAGGTGCATATATCTAGAGTTTAAATTAAGTCGAGACTTGTATTATAAGTTATGGTAAAAGATTACTAAGTCATACAGTCACGATGGTTATTACTATCTATGAAAATAAAACAGTGATTTAAAAAATATTAAAAAAAAAACTACATAGATACGGAACATGTATTAAAACGCCTAGGATTTTGTGGCATTATAAAAAAAAATTAGCATGACTTTTGCACCAGCCATATAATTATTCAAAGCAATCCAACAAATATAGCGGGCACGTGGCGTAAAGGGCACTTCAGGATGCGCCGGAACAGAGCGTAGAACGGGTTCAACTCAAAACCAAATATGCAAAGAGTTGAGAGTGAATTTAAAAACGTGTCCGTTAGAAATAAAACAGACGATCCGTTTCGGGCACTTGTCAAACTAAGCAAAAGTAAACAGAGTAATGATATTACGACCTATTTTTTTTTGTTAAAGATTTAACGACCTGGTTGCTAAGACCTTTAAGTCGAATCTTTTTGCTATAAATAACATCTTCATTCTTAACCTAGTCTAGCCTAAACCTACAGCTTAACCTAACCTAACCTAATCATCCATAAAGTCGTGGCACTTTATGCATGATTTTCCGAGGGAGTTTTGACGATAATGTAGAAGAGCATATTAAACACGATATTTACACCATCTCCCACATTTGCACTCATATACGAACACTTATTAAATAAAACGCCACAAATTTTATCTAATAACTAGCTGACCCGGCAAACGTTGTCTTGCCGAAAAATAAAATTTAAAAAATAGGGGTTGATCGTAGGAGGTTGAAAATTTAGGATTGTATGTATTTTTGTATCCCGTTTTATAAAAAAAATACGAAACAGAAATATATCGAAAAATTAAAAAAAATATATTGAGGGGTGGGACCCTTGTGATTTAGGGGGATGAAAAATAGATGTTGTCCTATTCTCAGACTTACCCGATATGCATACAAAATTTCATGAGAATCGGTGGAGTCGTTTCGGAGGAGTTCAAGTTCGAACCCCGTGACACGAGAATTTTATTTAGTAGATATCCATTGAAACATAAATTTGAGAAAATATAAATGCAAATAACGGACATGTCTCTTCCACAGTCCCGCCAAAACTCCATTACGACCTATATTTATAAACATTAAACAGAGTAGTTGACGATGAATTCCCTACCGCATCACGAAGCAGCATTTAATATATTCCAGTAGCAACCCAAAATTTATGATAACAGCTAATACAATTAAATATGATGGGCAATTAAAAACTTTCATCGCAGTGAAACATAATAAATAAATCTACAACATTTGTTTTTGTATAGACCCCGAGTTAATAAAAAATGCACTGGTGTACATACTTTCTCTACGAAGCAAAGATAGCGTCCAGGTAGCCAAGCGCGAAGTTTTACGAATTAATAGCCGCTTCATTCGAGTGGTAAAGAGCAAACCTATTTTTTGTTTTTTGAAGTCGGCTCCATAGCGCAACTTAACTTCATGAAACTTTCACAATTTATACATTTTATTTTTAAGTACGATTATGTTTTTAAACATATACAAATGCAAGGGTAACTTTTCTATGGACTAATGTGCGAATCGTACAAAACACGAACCGATTCTGGAACGCACAATGCCTAAAAAACCTAGAAAAATGAAACTAGTTCAAGTTTTCATCGTTACGCTTGCTTGCCTTTTATTGGTTTTAAGTATATTATAGAAAAAACACGTTTTTGATAAAACACGGTGAAACCCTTTCCTGACCTTAAGCTCTGTGCTGGAGGTTTGATAAAGTTTCCATGGACTAGAGGCGTGCTGTCATCGTCGGCTTGTATCATGTAAGGGATCACATATGTTGTACACCAGCTCCAGGGTAATCAGTTTGATCAGCTTAGTGGCAAGTGTGCGGGACAATTATTGAAAGGAGAATGAGATTCGGCATAAAATTGATGTATGTTAGAGAAAAGTGTCATCTTTTTTTTATGGGATAGGAGGGCAAACGAGCAAACGTGTCACGCCGCCCATGGACTCCAGCAATACATATAGTGTTACTGTTGCGTTGCCGACCTTTAAGGGACAGGAGATAGGGTAAGGATGGGGAAGGGGAGTGGACCTCCGGGTACCTCCCTCACCGAACGAAACGTGGCATGAGCCACATTACGTTGATCTTCTGAGAGGTCGTGGTATTTCACCGGTCGAGCCGGCCCATTCATGCAGCAAACTGCATTGCTCTACCACTGTTAAGTCATCAGTCATCATATCAATTACTGTGTTTAACAAAACTCGTTTCAGAAAAGTTGCAAAAAGAAGGTATTACTGAACTCCACGAATTGCCTAGTAGCCAAATACTAGTAGTGATGGTAAACAGTAATATGTAACGTAGTACTCATACTTACAATAAAACCAAATAATAGATAGAAAATAAAAAGTATACGTGCCCCACTTACGAAACGTATTAATAAGTACTTAGATATTGTATTGTGAAATTTTATAACAAATCATTGTAATTAGGTTCTATTAGGCGGTAGTAGCCGGAGCAAAAAGACAATTACGATGCATTATCGACTTACGATTTGTCAAGTACTTAGTGGCAATTTTCTATATGAAATTACAATTAGTCGTAGTTCTATTTATACATGTATATAAAGATTGGATAGCTTGGTAATTACTACATACATAACTTCACGCCTTTTGTTACCCGAAGGTGTAGGCAGCGGCTGTTAAGCCTCGTCTCGACGTTATGTTTACGTCCCAAATGGAATAGGTGGTGAACCTATTGCCATACCGGGCACAAAGTTATCAGTCATCGATATTTATCACACATAACTTCCGAAAACAATTTCGAAAAGTCATTGGTGTGAGCCAGTGTCAGGAATCGAACCCGGACCTCTGGATCAGAAGCCGTGTGCTCGCACCACTGGGCTACCGAGACCGAGAATTACTATCTACTTATTATATAAAATTCATTTAAAATAATATCGATCTAGCCTAAATAGCTATTTCATACATAATTATAACTGGTTGGCATTATGTGTCTTCTCCATGAGATGAGGTGTTGGTAGGAATATTATGCACGAGCAAAAGCTATTTGTCGATCATGGCCATGACAAGTCAACTTTAATGTTACTTATTACTTAGGGGCCATCTATTAATCACGTGAGTCTTGGAATGGTGGGCGTTGACAAAAATACGTAATGAATGGACGGCCCCTTTATAATGCAGTTAATTCAATTCTAAAACAACCAATTTTTCAATAGCTAAGAGCTTCAATTTTAGGCCTGGCCAAATAAATATACACGACAAAATTGATAACGTTCGTCTTTCTCAAAGTTGAGCTAAAATTATAAAAACTAACACTTGCCGTAGAATCCTTTCGATCTTAAGGAATAATTGAATAGTAAGTGGCACCGCTGAACTCATTACCTATTTCAAGGTGCAATGGATGACTCATCGTTATGATCTGCCTTGATAATGATCCATATTACAAAGTGGGTTAAACTAAGTCCAAAAAAAAAACACAGAATAGGTAGTTGCTATTCGCAGATCCCTCCGCGCGTTCTTTCTAATGACGGTCACTCTTTTTTACAAGTTATCAGATTTTAATAAAACAGACTTTATTTATACCGATAACAAGGAACTAAAGGAAGCTAGTAAAAAACGCATGAAAATCTGTAATGTATATGCTGATATCCCTGAGTTTGCCGTGAGGTGGAAAAAATACATTTTATTTATCATAGGGCACATCGATTTATAACCTACTAGCTGACCCGGCGAACTCTGTTTCGCATCAAAAGTAATAACTGCTGCCCCGCTATGTTAATACTGCAATATCTTCGACAAATTTGAAGTCGATAGCAGCTATAGGTTAAATATGGGAATTTTCCATTGTTAACACCCCCGCAACCCCCCTTGTGGGTGGAATTTCGTAAAATCCGTTCTTAGCTGACCTCTACTCGGCGAAAGGAATAATCCTACCAAATTTCAAGTCGCTACGCCTTATGGTTCCAGAGATATCGTGATGAGTCAATATATAGGTGGAAATCTCTTATATATATATAGATTATAATGGGTTATTCTAAGTCACACGCTAAGAACAATAGTTTGATATATAGATCGCTTTCATTTCTAAAAACTCGTCTCACCAAACAATGTTAAAATCTCTCCCTTGATAATGTAGTATTCTACCCTGTATTGAGTATCTGCACCGATCTCTTAAAAAACGAAATAAAATGAGGAAAAATGAGTGACTGCGTTGTTGCTACTTTTGTTGCTATGTACAAATAAGTTGTTTCAACATTTGACTTACATTTTTGACGTACCGCCTTCTAGAACAAGCGACGATCTCTTAACTTAGAATGACCCAAATACAGATATTTATATGACAGACAAAAAAGATCCTAAAAACCCTTGATTTAGCGTTAGTTTCAGAGATATCACCAGACGGTGCCCGGTTGCGATTTTATAATAAGTAGGTATAGGTCAGGAGTTAGCTTACATCCGTTGGTAACCATTAACAAATTTTATTATGCGGCTGTTTTAAATTTTGTCAATGCCAAGATATATTGCATATAAGATGATGAAACAATAAAAAACAGAGTTGAAGTTTACCTATTTTTTTCCTGCCCCTTCACTACATAGTATAAAACAAAGTCACTTTCTCTGTCCCTATGTACGCTTAAATCTTTAAAACTACGTAACGGATTTCGATGAGGTTTTTTTAATAGATAGAGGGTGTCAAGGGGTTTGGTTTATATGTTTTATTTACTTATTTAATACTTTTGTTACGGAACAAAGTTCGCCGGGTCGACTAGTGCTATATAATTCAGTTTACTGAAATACTGTACAATAAAGAGTATTTTCAGAACATTAATTCGGAAAATAATTATGCTATTATTACTGTTCAGAGTTATTTACTGACAGCTTTTAGGCTAGAATCCGTCCAGCGGATCAACAACTATGCAGTCGCAAACATAACTCATTTTTCATTCATTTCACTTTATACGTGGTCGAGTAAAAATGCAATACAAAATGGCAACATGCTTTGATACAGGTCGACACGGCAGTTATTCTATATGTCTGCCCATGTAATATTACACGCCACCCACCTATTGGGCGATTCACAATGTCCCATATGGCTCCATGTTCCTAAAAAGGAAGGTTGACTTTTAAGTCATAATCAGCTACGTGGCCTATGTACTGCTGTTAGAACTGTTTCTTTTTTCTATACACTTTTAGCGATAAGCTGAGATCGTGTTCTCCTATAAGACGGTATGAACTATCATTTATTATAAGCTATCATTTATTAAATTAATTATTACAATACGAAGTATTATATATATATATATATAACTATCACATTAGATCACAGCATTGTAACTAGTATTTTAGTCATCGTAATTTAAATAATGAACTTTTTTAATAAGCCTACGCTCATGGTTGGTAAAATATTCGTACACGCATCATACATCCCGAGCATTTAAAACATAAGTTGATCTGCCTACACGATCGAGTAAAAAAGAAATAAAAAAATTAATTAGGTAGATCAATATCTTAACGCTTTAAAAGTTTAATGAATTTTTATTTCCTGGATTTTCGCTAATCACATTCATAACATTGTAACAACTTTTTATGGATTATATCGCGTTGAAATGATACACTCGTGAAAATGATCTCTGTAAAGAGTTCGAAACGTCGGGAAATAAATAGAAAATAAGTTCTAAATAAACGCGATATAATCCATAAAAAGTTGTTTCAATGTTATTAATTAATTTTTCCAGAAAAACTTCTACTTTGAAATAGAATTTGCCAAATTTTTAATTATATTTATGTATGTTAATTAGACATTTTTTTAATGTACACAAAATTTAAATTTTAAATTCACAAAAACCAATCTGTCACTTGATAGAAATATGCACTTCAGAAAATAAAATAAAAAGTAGAAATAGTTGTCAGTTCAACTTCCGGATCGCGCATAATTTTATGCTAGCTGACAACCTCCAGTATCTTAAGTAAGCATCTGAGTTAATTATTGATTCCTATGATAACACTGCAAAAAGTTAACTAATCCTATTATTTATATTATGTATACACATACATTTCAGAGGGATCTTTCTCCATCATATCTTGAGGAACATGTGCAGCCTTGAAAACCCAGCAAACAGGTTGTTCACACCACAAAACCCTGAAGCGTGACCAAATTTGCTATGAGCATATTTTTTTTGTCTAGACCGAAAATAATAGGCAATGTTATTACTTATGTTGTAAAGTCGACAAGCATAGTAAATTACGATTATTACGTTATTTAATTAAAAGCCACCGAATCTGGGAACATTTCGTATTAAATTCACACACGCTGTGCCAATTTTACACCGGAGTCTTAAAATTATTAATAGAATACACACGTGAGAACCTTTATATCTATTCCATTTTGCGCGTGAGTTTTACATAAGTAACTTCACGCTTAGTCCATTTCAAGGTAGGCACAGTAGAATAGAGCGCCATAAGGCACGATTCTTACATGCTTCACTCGTTTCTTTGACATTCGTAACTCCTGTCTTGCACCCTCGTCGATTTTTAAGTCTCCAAACATGACCTTCCTCAAGGACTCGTTCTATTTGGTCATAGCAAGTGTGCCGTGGCCGTCCTCTTTCATCCATCGGCTTTAGCATAGTAAATCTGATTAGTTAATATTCAGGTTAAATCTAGATTTGTGTGATCTATGTCGTCAGAAGCGTCTTAGGTAAGTCACACAGTTGCATTATTTTTTTAAATCCCACGTCCAAAAAAATATACGCATTTAATTTCTACCGAGAATATATTATTATATGGCAATAAACAAAAACATCGCCGCTGGACACAAGTATAAGTGAATGTTACAGATAGATCAAATAATTACTTTTGTGATTGAATAAAAAATGTTTTCGATGTATGACAATAGACTACCTACTTCAAGAATTGAGAGCATGAAGTTACAAAAAGCGCACCGACTTCGTTAGACTATATAATGACAGGATTATTACATTTGAATGCGAAGAAAACCAAGGTCATTCATAATAACATCATCCAAACAGGGTCAAGGCATCCCGAAAAAAAAAATTTTAGGGATAGACAATCATTTGACTATGTACTCCATGGAATAGGAAGAAGGTGCATATATTTAGCAAAGATGACACACTGCTGATGTAGAAAAATATGTGTAAGAGACATTGGGTAATAATTTATTAAATTCAGGGCACCGAAAACTTCAGCACTAAAACCCAGGCTCTACCAATCGCTTTTTTAAAAGACCATAATCACCTCATATTATCTGCATTACTTTAAAATTAAAAAATATATTTTTAATTAGATACAATATAATTAACATTCAATTACGTTATATTTTATAATCGTGCATATCTAATCTTACAGTTGGTCAAATCCAGATGTTCAAATTAACTAGAACAAATTGTACTGACCCGAATTCGTACTCGCGTAAAGTGGGATGGATGCATAGGAAATTCAATGTCATGCCAATTAACACTGCTCCATAACTCTACAGGCGATTTTAAGGGTCCAGTAAAAGAACAAACACGTTTGACAATCTTTACGCTTTCATCAAACGATACAGTGAACAGGACTTTGCTAGTGTTTGACAAACACGTAGATTGATTGACAAGCTGATCGATCTCAAACAGCCCCGCATTTGGACAAATTATTTGCGAAATATGTAAAATATTACTATAAGTTTTGATAATTTACCAGGCAATTAAGTTGTGCTGATAATAATTAAATCAAAGAGAATTTAAAGTGATAAAAATCTAAAACCGTTTGGGAAAACAGGAAACCACAAGTTAAATATATTAGAAACGCTAGCCGACTTTGTGAACTTGGCATGGCTCCCTATGAAAATTTTTGTCTTATTCGCAAAAATGACTTCTTTTGAAGTAGTGTATATCATAACTTTACGCCTTTGTTACCCGAAGGTGTAGGCAGCGGCTGTTAAGCCTCGTCTCGCTGTTATGTTTGTCCCAAATGGAATAGGTGGGGAACCTATTGCCATACCGGGCACAATGTTTATCACACTTAACTTCCAAAAACAATTTTGAAAAGTCATTTGTGTGAGCTAGTGTCAGGATTCAAATCCGGACCTCTGGATCAGAAGCCAATTGCTCGACCACTGGACCACCGAGACATTTTTAAAAGTAGTTTATAGGAGATCATATTAAGGTTTAGACACAAAATCACTATACAATGCAGCCTATAGTGACTAATGAGTAATTTGTTTATTACTTAAATTAATAAACTAAATTATACATAATGATGTATTCGTTAAGTAATTTCTCTTATTTCTACTATGAGGAAAGCACATTTCGGAATTATAAAGACTGAGTTTTACATGCTAGTCCTATGAATTTATATCTAACCATCAAGGGCAGGACTTAAAATATATAATATATATGACACTTAGATGACCCAGCAAATGTTGTCTTGCCAAAAAAATCAAGTTTTTTATGAACAATTAAAAAATACAGCCTCGGTAGCGCATTGGCTAGCACCCTGCTTCTGATACAAGAAGTAGTGGGTTCAAATTCCAGCACACACCAATGACTTTTCGAATTTTTCAGAAGATAACGTGTGATAACTGCCGATGACTGACAACTTTGGGCCCAGTATGGCAATAGGTACGCCACCTATTCCATTTGGGACGTAAACATAACGGCGAGACGAGGCTTAACAAGCCGCTGCCTACACCTTTGGGTAGAAAAAGGTGTGAAGTTATGTTATGTTAAAAATATAGGATTGATTATGGCGGTGAAAAATTTTATATAAAATGAATTTATTTAATAAAACTTAAACAAAAAAAAATAGTAGTGATAGATTAAATATCAGCTCAACAAGATTTTATTTTGTAATTTTACAATATAATAATATTTTAATTATATTATCATTAAATTTATGAGATCAAATAAAATTAGAACCGGCATTACAATCAAAAATTATCTAAGAGATTTCTTGATTATATTTAGAAAGTATTTGTCACTAATTAGTGTTAGTATACTAATTAGTTTGCTAGTGCAAATTTAAGTTACTATTAAAATTAAAAACTAAAAAGTACATTTGCCTAATTAAAACATTATAATACTACTAATATTTATTGTTTTATAAAAAAACAAAGTATCATTTGGTAGGTAAGTTGCAGCCCTTCTTAAGTTAAATATGGATCAAAGATTATGAAACACTTGAGATAATGTTTTCTTATCAATAACTTGTTATCAATACCCTAAATAATTATTTCCTAGTTACTCATACCTATAGTGTAAAAATATTCACTTTAAAAAATAAATAACCTTCACTTCACAATATACTAAAAAAAATACTATCAACATGTGTTAGTACAACAAGTTAGTATGCCTAATAAAATCTAGTTCATACCTTGAAATGCTGTTTGCCAATTGTTTCCAGCTCGACATGGTGTAAATCTATCACCATTTGTATGTGTAGCTGGGAATCTAAGGCACTGTTTCTTGCTCAATGGGCTACATTGCTGCACCAGCCTGGTTTCATAATGTTTACTAAACATTTTAAATTTAATATATATGTCCAAGTCCCACACACTATGTACAGTTCAAAAACTCTTTATAATCACTTATATTGAGGGTATATGGAAGAGATAAGACTAGAAGATTTTTTTTCGAAATTAAGCTCTCAGAGATTACTGGCCATTGTAATATAAAACACGTTAACACTGTTTATTCACGGGTTACAGCTCGAAACACTAACTGCTCGACACAGGAGCGTTCTCACTGACTGCTGTAAACCATTTGAGTCCATCATTCGACATGCACCATAGCACAATATTCTAAACATTGCCCCCACAAATCGAAACTACATACTGAACAAAACAGTCAAGCGGGCGGTATTTATTTCAGCCAAGGTTCTAATTTTACAATGTACAAATTAATTTATCTAATAAACGTTTCAATTACGTGGAATGTTTTTATTACATCGAGCTAATGCATAATTTCTAATCATGTAAATTTTTTTCAGCAAACAAATGTAGAAACAGTGTCACAATTTTTTAATAGTGAAGTTCCGTTTGATTAAAATCATTGCTATAGTGACATTGGTACATATCGATTTTTCTAATATATTTGTCTTTTTTAATTTTGTTATGGCAGCTAGATATTACAAAAACAATGAAGATCAATATCTCCTTTGAACACTAAATCTTCAACACATTTTATAAAGTTTTATAAAGAACACGGTGATCAAACACGGTGGATCCTGTGTCCGGGACGCTTTCCTTACCTTGAGCAATCTGTGCTGGAGGTCGGGTAAGGTTCCCATGGACTGGAGGCGCGCTGTCATCGTGCCCTTGTATAAAGGTAAGGGATCACGTATGCAGTGCGCCAGTTACAGGGCCATCAGTTTGATCAGTTTAGCAGCAAAAGTGTATGGGAAAATTATTGAAAGGAGAATGAGGGTGATATCTGATGGAGTGTTGTGGGAGGCTCAGGGTGGTTTCAGAAGCGGACGAGGGTGCATGGATCAGATTTTTTCTCTCCGCAACATCGTGGAGAAGCAACTGGCTGTTAACCGGAAGGTTTTCTGCGGTTTTGTGGATCTGGAAAAAGCGTTTGACAGAGTGTTACGAAAGGATCTGTGGGATATACTCCCGGGCTACGGGGTGAGCGGAGCACTGCTGCGCGCTGTGCAGTCCACTTATGAGGGCTGCACAGCGTGTGTGCGTGTTGACGGCGGCTTGTCCCCCTGGTTTGACGTCAATATCGGCGTCAGACAGGGTTGCGTGCTGTCCGCTCGACTGTTCATCCTGTACCTGGACAGTTGTCTCCAGAGAATGAGATCGATGGATGTAGGGATGCGAATGGGTGACTTAGTTGTGAGCTGCCTGCTTTACGCAGATGACGCCGTGCTTCTAGCCGAATCGCCGTCGGACCTGCAAACACTAGTCACTACTATGAAAGATGATTGCATGATTAAAGGCTTGCAGTTGAATGCGACGAAAACGAAAGTAATGGTGTTTGAAAGGGAGGAATCCAGAACAGATGCAAGGATAATGGTTGATGATGTAGTGCTGGAACAGGTGAATGAAATTGTATATCTTGGATGCGCTTTTAGCAGAGATGGAAGGTACACCGCGGATGTAGAAAGACGAGTGGCGATAGGAAATAGCGTAAACGGAGTGTTGGGCAGATTCCTGGGCGCAAAAAATATTAGCAGAAAGGCCCAGTTAGCAATCCACAATGCAGTCCTGATCCCAACACTAACTTATGGAAGCGAGAGCTGGGTATGGCAGAGTGTGCATGAAAGTAGAATAAACGCGGTAGAAATGAGGGCTCTACGCAAAATCTGCGGAGTGACTCTCGCTGACCGCGTAGAAAACAAGGTTGTAAGGAAGGAAGTTGGTTTGAAAGAGAGTGTCGGTGTAAAAGTAAGAAAGGGCATGCTCCGATGGTTCGGACATGTAGAAAGAATGGTTGACGCAAGACTGACTAAGCAGATATACAATGCAAAAGCGGACGGATGTAGGAGTCGAGGACGGCCAAGACACACATTCCAAGACCAAATAGAACGTGTTCTGGAGGAAGGTGATGTTAAGAGCCTCAAAAACCGACGCGCGTGCATGAAAAGGGTTATGAAAGTCAACGAAGCGAGTGAGGTGTGTAAGAATCGTGCCCTATGGCGCTCTGTTCTCTCTGCCTACCCCGCAAGGGATTTGGCGTGAAGTTATGTATGTGTGTATGTTATAAAGAACAACACATTTTATAAAGTTTACGTTTTTGTGTTTTGTAAATCTCCATTTAGCGGGGATTTCATCGTTGAATCGTAATAAAATTTGTGTGCATATCAGGTAGGTCTAAGAATCGGTCAACATCTATTTTTCACACTTAATGTTAAAGAGTGTGGTCTACCGCATGTTATTTTTGCAAAAAACTGTTTGCAAGCTCATACAGTTGTTGCATATGTTTTGAAATTACCTGATTACTTATGTAATTTCTTTTTCACTGCCAATATAATTGATCAGCCACGCTTTTATTAGTTGTCTCAACTATAGTCAAATATAATACAATTTCATTTCATCATCATCATCATTAGCCTATTGCAGTCCACTGCTGGACATAGGCCTCTCCCAATTTGCAATTTCATTTAGTACAGAAGTAATAAAAGACGTGTAATATTTAGGTAGCAGAGAAGAAAGCATTCTTACATCATGCTATTCTTCCTTTTCATTTAAAACATAAACTAATACCATTTAAATGCGTATTGTTTAGCTTTTTAGTACTCAACAAAATGCTAAAATAATTTTGATGTGATTTTGTTAACATTTCAAATAATTGTATCGAATAGAAAGTATATAGTTAATCGATTGTACTACAGAACATTGGGCCAGCACTGTTGAAGGAAAAAATATATAAATGTTGCAAGTAAAAAAAAATGTCTTAAAAAATAACCGTTATTTCAAATTTCGAATTAAATTGTGAGCGCCACTTGCAGTCACGTAAAAGATTATATGTATTTTTTTACGATATTTCTACACGATTCCAATTGGCGCCACCTGGTAGCAAAAAGTAACTTAGCGTCTACCTTTTAACCTGTTTATTTGGAAAATATTACATTAAAGAATTATTGTAAAATTTAATCCCGAGATGAACTCTTTATATAAAGCAATTTTTATATTTTTATTATTATTATTTTATTTACAAATATTATTATATAACACGTTCACTGTCCACTGAACCACATATGGCTTGGGAAACTTGCACTTAGAAAGCATTAATACGGTCCTGAGACATATTTGTGACAGAGGACAGATACAATTTCTTTATCGAAAATTCCTTACGCTCCTGAATGATGTGTTTCATATTATAAACCTAACCACTATTAAGCACTTTCATTTTTTTTTTAATTTTGGGTATTCAAATATTTAACACATAATAAATATTTTGCATAAAATCTCTTGGACTTGCAGATCACTATTGCTATTTTGTTTGAGACAGGGAACGTGTGAAATAATGAGAGATATTCGCCTCGACCACAGAAAAAAACTCATCCACATCCTTAAAAAATATTTAATGCCCAGTTCCATAAAGGCAACAATGTCATGGTCTGTTGTGATGAAAAATATTAGAATAATATTGATCGAACGCAATGTGAATTGTATTGTCTGTGAATTACTGAATTATTCAATAACTGTTGAGGGCCTATCTCATTGTTATTACTATTATGCTTGTTGACTGTTTTACGTATGCTGGAGAGAAAACATTTATTTATAAAAAATATAGTCAAATTTCAATGTCAAATTCCTTTATGAAATTTTCATTTTCAAATATGTAGGTAGATCATCGGCGTCTAATGGGGTTGCCAATTTATAGCTTCTGCCCCTAAATTTATGGGGAAAAAATTAAATGGGGTCTTCGAGGGGTGTTATAGGGCATATATATATTGACATATCTATATATATATCCTCGGATATATTCGATTCTATCACTTGACTATTTATATATTTTTCAAATTCGGCTGAAGAAAATTATTTGGTACTTGAAATTGTCGATCCTTTAAAATAAATAATTTTATATATTGGGCAAAATTTTCGGTTTTAGGGTAATAAATTGAGTGAATTGGGAACACTGCGATTTTAGTAAACTAACAAATGTTTGTTTACTAAAATCGCAGTCCAACAAACCCAACTTAAAATTCATTAGTTTATTAACTTTATACACAGAACAAATCTCTAATTGATTGTGACGAAAGTATTCAGTGCAACGAGATAAAGTAATAATTATAATGTTGTATATGTTGTGCAATTATAAAAGTATTGATAAAGTTACTTAGTTATCATTAATACCTACACTACACCGGAAAATTAACGTAGTCGCGTATAACCAATTGGAAATTTTCTGAGAGTTTCATATTTCTCATGAAATATATGGCAATAGGGTGCAACAGGATATGGATTCAAGTATATAATTATGGACTCCAAGCGTATGTAGAATACTGTGGCTAAAGCATTTAAGGTTGGTTGGTATTCGTTAGATTGACATGACTGATGTCATTATTGACAATTCTGCTATCTGCTGACGTATCACGTATCTGACAGGCGACAGCTGACTGCTGACTCAAATATGAATTAAATAAATAAATAAATGAATTAGGCTGTAGATACGTGTTTTAATGTATTTATTGCAAGTGCAAGTACAACTATTGTATTGCATCATAATATCATGAATTGTTGATATTTTTATAATCTTTTAAATTTTAGCTTATTTGGCTACAATTTAAAGGTAAATATAACTGCGTAATCACATTTCATTGGTGTGGTACCATTGTTTTTAGTTATTTATGTAAGCAAAGATGAGTAGTAGACGTAGTCGCAATGAAGAATCGTCAGAAGATTTTCCCCCTCACTCGAGGCTATTCATAGTATGCGAGAAGCGTTATAAGGAGGAAGAATTAGATGAAGCCTTTTCAAAATTCGGTACAATCGTAGATATACGCATTCCCCGTGATTTTAACACGGGGGAGCCTAAAGGGGTTGCCTATATAAAATTCTCTAAAACCTCTGAGGCAGCTAATGCTTTAGAAGAAATGAATAGGAAAAGTTTACGACAATCCGATCGTCCACTGAGAGTGATGGTGGCTACTAACCGCTCTGACATACAGACAGACAGAGGTAATTATGATTCTGATAAGTTTAACAGACTCTTTATCACTGTTCCCAAAACTGCTAATGAAGAAGACATAACTCAGGTTTTTAGTAAATATGGTTATGTTAATTCAGTTCTTGTACAAAGAGATAGAAGTGCAGGTGAATCAAGAGGCTTTGCCTATGTGAAATACAGAAAATTTTCTGAGGCAGCGTGTGCCTTTGAACAGTGTCCAAAAGAGTATAAAGCAATTTTTGCCACACCTAAACAAGATAAAAGGGTTTCGCAAACTTCATTTGAAACTAACATTAATAATTTAGCATCAACATCGATCTCCAGTGACAGAACTAATTTGGATCTTATTTCTATGATGAATACTCGTGCTGGGGGCTTCACTAAAATAAATTTTAAGTGTTCTGCATGCTTAACTAAAATGCATGTAGAATATTTATTTGACATTGTTCCTGGCATGGTTGACTGCCATTATTTAGTCGATTTGTTACGTAACTGTGGCAAAGGTTTTATTTCTTATTCGAATCCTATATCAGCAGCGTATGCGGTACAAAAGTTAAATGAATTTGAATACCCACCTGGTAAGAAAATTTACGTTAGGCCTTGGAAGTCAAACAATGATCAGCAAGAACAAAATTTCAATAAAATACCACAGGTCACTCAATCGTTAAAACAAGCAATTCAAACAGCTTCTAGCTCTGCTACTCTGGATTTAGCTCAGCTGGCAGAAGCTGTGGCAGAAGCCTCTAAATTAATTAAAACGGTGACAACAGGAGTCTCTGAAGTACATGACAGTAGTGATTTAAACTACTGCAGCGTAAAATTGCCTCCACCACAACCGTTAGCACACATTGATGATAAAGTTGCCAAAAGATGTTTCTTGGTATGTAAACCGCAACCACCGCCACAGACTGTTTTGCGCGACATATTCTGTAGATTTGGAGACCTTATTAATGTCTACACATTTCCCAATAAAACAGTAGGATATGCTCGTTATGCTTCGGCTCAGGCAGCTGATGAAGCTATAAAAATATTACACGGTGCAGAGGTCTGTGGTGTACGTATAAAAGTTTTAGAGGCTGAAGATGAAATTCCCGCTAAAAAAAGAAGGTTTGAAACTTATGACTGACAAGACCACCATTCACATTCCCAAGACAAGGAGACCAACAGACTACAAATGAACAGACAGACAATGTAGTGTGACAAAATAAAATCTTATTTATATAAACGTTTTGATATTCTCTTTAGGTTTACAATCTAAGATCCTTTGTCACTTAAAATTTCAATTCAATTGACATATAAATCATGAACAAATATTTCCTCACCTAAGGCTTTTTTCAAAATAATATTGCTTGTAGATTAAAATTAATTTATTAAATAATTAAACTTAATCCAATATATTGCTTAGACAGCCTTCTGATTTAGGAAAATTGACATATCAGTTATCAATCACATTAATATTTGATGACAGCTTTATAATGACTAGCTATATTTAGGAAACTGCAGATAACAAAATTTAACACACACTTTTTATATGCTGAGGTGCAACGGCACTCGAACTCTGAATGCCTAGTTTTTGGCCATAAATGATATATACATAGCGAAGTTTGGACATTGCAACCAAATACATGAAGCAACTTCCAACAAGTCATTGTTGAGTCAGGACTAAAACCCAAGACCTGTTCACTTCTTAAACTCTCTCAAATACCAATGTGACTCTTTATTTCTTCAGGCAATCAATAATATTTTCAAGATTCCATTATTGCTTGTTGTAATAGAGGTAAAAGTTGTTCTTTATAAAGCTGATGTCTTTCTCCGTGAGTGATTTTTATAATTTTTTCAGCACACTTCAATTGGTGCAGAGCTTTATCAATGTCCATTTTGTACAAAAGTATCTTGCCAAATTTGATATGCAGTAGACCGAGAAGTGGGTTCCTCTCACCATAGTAAAACCTGCAAATATTATTTTGATATGTTAAGAATGAGAAATAAGATACAGATATAATAAGATAAGAACAAAACATTGTTCATCAAGAAAAAGTTTTTGGTGATCCCGATTGGTTTTATTTTATATAATATGGAGCAATTGAAAAGTCTCGGTAGCGCAGTGGCAGGCACCCCGCTTCTGATTAAAGAAGTAGTGGGTTCAAATCCTGGCACACATCAATGACTTTTCGAAAGTTATGTGTGATAAATATTGATGACTGAAAATTTTGTGCCCGGTATGGCAATAGGTTCGCCACCTATTCCATTTGGGACGTAAACATAACGGCGAGACGAGGCTTAACAGCCGCTGCCTACACCTTCAGGTAACAAAAGGCATGGAGTTATGTTATGTATTAGCTAGTCACCCAATGGGAAGCTAACAGTGCTCTGCCCATGGACACCAACAACACAGATAATGTTACTGTTGTGTTGCCGGCCTTAATAGTGTTATGGGAGTGGCATGGGAAGAAAGAAAGAATTTGGCCTCCGGTGGATATTCCGATTGATGGTGGTATTCCATCGGTCGAGTTGGCACATTCATGCCGCCAACTGCGTGGCTCTACCACAGAGAAAAATGTTCTTAACTAATTAATCGAAAGTTGTGAATAGCAAAAATTCATATACCTAAAGCAGGGGATGAGCCTTTCAGCATAATGGCACGCCTTATCCCACAGTTGCATCTGGATCAGAGCATCGAAAGCATGATCCAGTGTTTGTGCGTGCAGAACATTCAGTGGATGTAGTACACCATCTTGCTTGTCCAAACAGTATTGACACACATCAACATCTGGATTTTAGTCAAGGTTCATATAGTTTTAGTAAATCTTGTATCTAATCTAGTAAATCCTTTCGTAAAGTTGTTACATATATTTTTGAAAATACATCCAACAATTTTTTTTATGTTCGCCACCTATTCCATTTGGGACGTAAACATAACGGCGAGAAGAGACTTAATAGCCGCTGCCTACACTTTCGGGTAACAAGGGCGTGAAGTTATGTTATTTTGTGTTTTTTTACATCCAACAAAACCTAAGTCTACTTTTCAGTTTTCCCTGTTACTGAGACTTTGCAGTTTGTCCGTCACCAAGCTGTATCTCCAAGAACAGTGATTGCTAGATAGTTCAAATTTTTACATTTTTTTACAATTTTAATTCATCAGTAGAGCCGGCCCATGCATGCAGCGAACTGCGTGACTCTACCAGAAGATCCACTATTAAACATTACCTCTATATAGAGATTAGATTAAGACCAATCAAAATTTATCGATAAGCAGATTTAGGTTTTATCAAAACAATTTGAATGTTCAAAAAGGATACAGGCAACAGAAGCCCTCTCCATATTTTGTAAATGCATAAAAGTGAATTCCATGGTTTTAACAAAATCATCAATATCTTTCTCTGTATATTTAGTACCGCATTCTCGACAGTGAATCGTATCAGTGTCTTCATTACACTCATCACTAATTCCTTTTGTATCCGTATTCACATCACCATCACTATTATTTGGTAATCCATTATCGATAGTTTCTGTATCGATATTTTTCTCAGGTTTTCTAACGAGTGGACAATTATCCTTCCAAGGTATATTGACTGGTTTATCGCATTGCTTGTTCAGACATATCCCGGCGTGTACGTACTTGATCTGCGTCTCATCTGAAATTATATTTTAATTTTAACCAGAATGGTATTTGTAAAATAAAATTAAGGGTTGCATATTTCAATAAGCATGCATAGACGAAAAAAAACGGACATAGAAAACGCCATAATTTACTTTGAGAAATGGTTATGCAATATAAATATATTTAAAAAAGCACACGACATAATTATAACATGTCAATAGTTTTGTGCATTGTAATATTTCTGATTTAAGAAAAACAATAGGGCACGTCCATTAATTATGTGATACTTAACAATAACTGTTTAAATGAATTCTCTCTCTATAGTTTTTGTAAATGTATCGCTGCATGAATGGGCTGGCTCGACCGATGAAATATCACGATCTCTCAGAGGAACGACGTATAGTGGCTCATGCCGCGTTTCGTTTGATGAGAGAGGTACCCGGAGGCCCACCTCCCCTTCCCAATTCTATGCTATCCTACTCCCTTAAAGGTCGGCAACGCAACAGTAACACTGTATGTGTTACTGGTGTCCATATTGTCTGCCTTCCTAACCCATAAAAATAATATAATATGAATTTTTCCTGATAAATTCCATGAAAGGCTCAGATATGAGCAATAGAAAATTGCACTCTAGTATATATCTCAGCCATTAAGTACAGTGACTTGGGTGCCATGCAACGAAAAGTACAAGATACAAATTAGTTTGCACATCTAAAGCATTTACCCATGCACCTGTCACAATTGCACAAGAAGTAGTAGTTCTTTAACAGCTCCGTCTGACGATCGTAGGGTGTCTTCATCAGATCTATGTATGAAATGCGGACCTGGAAATGTATTACAAATTAACTATAACAATTAATTAGATGAAAACGAAATTAATATTATAAAAAAATAATAATAATATCTTAGGTCTTAGTGGTCCAGTGGTCGAGCACACGGCTTCTAATCCAGTTGGTCCGGGTTCGAATTCTGACACTGGCTCACACCAATGACTTTTCGAAATAGTTTTCTAAAGTTAAGTGTGATAAATACCGAGGACTGAAAACTTTGTGCCCCGTATGGCAATAGGTTCGCCACCTATTTCATTTGGGACGTAAACATAACGGCGAGACGAGGCATAACAGCCGCTGCCTAAACCTTCGGGTAACAAAGTCGTGAAGTAATGTTTTATGTTTTTTTATGTTATTAATATCAAAATTCTAGGATGAAATATTAACTAAAAAGCAACGGCGCGTTTCCTTCTAATTACGGTCGTATAATGTGACTACCAGTTTCCATTAATCGCCACGTGATCGTAATTGGCGCTAGGTGTCGTGCTATTTTTTTAAGTAAAAAAAAAAAGACAACGTTTTTTTTTGTTGAAATCGTAAAGCTGAAAATCCAGTTCTAACAATGACTAACAAAATATTCTACCTGATTCCAATCCAAGCAAGGCATATCTTTGATCGCTCTTATGTTGATTGTCTTCCCGTCGAAGGTGGCCACAACGTTGGGGTCACAACTGTGATCCAATATGGACGAAGCCAGGTAAATGCCGGTCCCTATGGAGTTCATGTCGCTATCCAGAATCATAAAACTGTTTATAACCATCTGAAAAATAATAATGATCTCGAATTTATAATCTCAATTTCTAATTGATTACGAGTTGTAGTAAATTAAGATTATATTGAGTGGTTGAGCTCCGAAGTTATGTGTGATAAATATGGATGACTTACAATATATAATAATTATTAATATCTTATACACAATACACACAGCGCCCTCTAGTTCCAAGCTAAGCAACTAAATGCTTGTGTTATGGATACTAGATAACGGATATTAATACTTATATACTTTTCTTTTGTAAATACATACTTATAATACATAGAAAAAGACCCAGACGCCACACAAATATTCATGTTTGTCACAAATATTTGTGCTCGGGTGGGAATCGAACCCCCGACCTCATTGCTGCAGCTGGTAGTTTTACCAATGCCCCACGAGGCCCGGCAATAGTTTTTCCCATCTATTTAATTTGAGAGATAAAAGCGAGTCAAGGCTGAATAGCCGCTGCCTACGCCTTCGGGTAGAAAAATGTTTGAAGTTTTTATTATTACATACATAACTTCACGCCAATTCCCTTGCAGGGTAGGCAAAGAGAACAGAGCGCCATAACGCATGATTCATACAGCGGAAATAGCATATAGGTATACTGTCATTTCTTTTAAATACATAGATTTAAGTAAGTATCTTACCCTTCCATACAATCCCATCATTTCGACGGTGTTCGGCAGCGAGATGTCTTTTAGGAACTCGTACAGCACACCACAGAGTGACATAAAATGATCCATTCTCTTTACATCTGTTTTAAGATCGGAATAATCTGAAATTGACAATGACATAATATGTAATAGATTGTGGTGTGCATTTATGGAACAGCCTATGTAAAAGTAAGAAAGGGCATGATCCGATGGGTCGGTCATGTAGATAGAATGGATGATGCAAGATTGACTAAGCAGATATACAATGCAAAAGCGGATGGATGTAGGAATGGAGGACGGCCAAGAGACACATTCCATGATGAGCATCAAAAATCGACGCGCGTGCATGAAAATGAGTTAAGAAAGTCAACGAAGCGAGGGAGGTGTGTAAGAACCGTGCCTTATGGCGCTCTGTTCTCTCTGCCTACCTCGCAAGGGATTTCACGTGAAGTTATGTATTTATGTATTTATAGAACTTGATTTAATAAGATAACTTGGTAGTCAATCTGGAACTTCATAATATCTGATGAGCAAGTCTGCGCAACTCTACAATCACTTGCAGCTGTATCAAAAAATGGTACAACGTCGGTATAAATAAGTATACTGAATACGTACATACTTAAGTAATGTTTTAATACTCAATCACTTAGACATGGAAGGAATCGGTCCTTAAATACTAAACCTGACTCTAGCCAATATAGTAAATTATTATTTATTTGAACAGACTCAATGGCTTAGTGGTTTCGCATACAGACTCGTTTGCCAAAGTCTTGAAGTCGATCGCGTTTGTGACTTTTTGGATGTTAATAAATAATTATCGGTCATCATCTTTCTACTCTGCTCCCATTGTTCGGGGTCGGCACAACAGATTTTCTTTTCCACACTTCCCTGTCATTCACTTCTTCCACGCTAACAATTCATACGCACACACACAATTCATCCATACTTTCTTAGGTCTTTCTCTTCTCTTATTTCCCTCCAATTTCAGGTTTATCACCCTTCTCGCGACATGTGTATCATCCCTCCTCATTACATGGCCATACCACATAAATCGGTGACTGTAAAAAATTACGGTATTCATTTCGCCACCCATTTTTAGAAGTCAAATAATAATTCCGCGCAATAAACAAACTACCTACACTATGGGTTATTAAAAGCGTAACATAACTTCATGCCTTTTTCTACCTGAAGATGTAGGCAGCGGCTGTTAAGCCTCGTCTCGCCGTTATGTTTACATCCCTAACGGAATAGGTGGCGAACCTATTGCAATACCGGGCACAAAGTTTTCAGTCATCAATTTTTTTCACACATAACTTCTGAAAAGAACTTCGAAAAGTCATTGGTGTGAGCCAGTGTGAGGATTCAAACCCGCGACCTCAAGATTCAGAATTCAACCACTGGACCACCGAGACCTGTAAAAGCGTAAATATCCAAAAATAGTGGTAATAAGTGCAAATTACATACGCGACATGAGATCCTTCCACATTCTAAACGAACTGCCAGAGTAGAACGATCTGAACGTGTGCCCGTCTCCTCGGTACAGCCGATTGATTATTTTAGCCAACATGCGCGCTCCATCCGGTAGGATTTTTGGGGCCACACGTTTGAAATTCATACATTCCCACTGTAAAAACAAATGAAATATAATAATATTAAAATATAATAATAGATGGAGCAAGAGGGTCATTGAGTGGAGACCGCGACTTGGTAAGCGTAGTGTAGGACGCCCACCAGCCTGATGGTCAGACGACCCCAGAGAGGCTGCTGGAAACGACTGGATGCGGAAGGCAGAGATTCGGATGTTGTGGCGCAAATTGGGAGAGGCCTATGTCCAGCAGTGGACTGCAATAGGCTAATGATGATGATGACAACTTTCTGCTCATAGCAATCGGAACATTTGGCACATTTGGGACTAACGATCCGAGATTCGAGGCTTAAGCAAGCCAATGCCTACACCTTCCGCTAGAAAAAGGCGTCAAATTACTATTTATGTATCAAAAAAAATACAGCACGTTCAGAAACAGATACAAATTGGCATAATAAAACACATAGATAGGTATTAGGTACCAAACTCTTACGTCAAAATTGTTGAACGTTAAGTTTTTTTGAAGTGTAACTTCTAATGGCTCGTGCAACCATTTAACGCTTTTAACGCCCCCTTGCAGTCGCTAAACATATTATATATTTATAAGGAAGGCAAAACTGAACCGGTCTATATATAAATCCACGAAGCAAATTGCTTAAGCGTGATTGTTTACAGTATATAGACATCTAGTAGCGCATAGTGGTACTATTAGCGCATAATTGATAGGTATAAATTATTAGTAGAATAGTACCACCATCCGCTGCTAGATGCCACTGCGCCACCGCGACTATTCAATTATTCAATTTGTGGAGGTTGTAAAAAATATTAAAAAATATAGGTACATAGCCATTTTAGCCTGTTTCCAAATATGTATGTAATTCAATTTGTAAAAAAAATGTTAGTTGTTTCTTTTGACGGCAGATCATTACAAAACGAGAGGAAAAGAGAAAGAATGATAAAGGTTAGGGAAGAGGAAAGAGAGAGAGTGCGTCAATTTCACTAAAAAAATATTGATATTTGTGATTTTTCGCGAAGCGAAGTTAGCAGTGTGTAATTAGTTTGTTTACTTTGTTTACGTATTTTTAATATTTATATCATCGCATAATTGTTTTTTTTTTAAATAAATTTAACACTTATAATTTAATAGTGCAGTGATTTTATTTTCGAACTTTTGTGGATAAGATTTATAAATAATGATTGATAACAATCCAAGCGATAATGCGACGTATATAAAGTTACAATGCCAAGGTACGGTCTTGAAGATTTATTTGATTGTTTTTAATTTGAAAATATACAGGGTTATTTCAAATATACTAATAATTAGCTAAGGGTATATTCTGTAGGTAATTACCTAACACTTTTGTTCTACGACTTTTTAAAAATCACAATTTTAATTTTTTTTTCATTTCAAACAAATTTAAATAATTAAAATCGGTAGTTGTAAAATATTAACTAAGTCTACGTATTGCATTGAGCGCACCGAGTGACAACGGTATGGGGGGGTAGCGGGGCAAGGTCACGCGGCATTTGAACTTTGATTGCTCCCGTAGGTCATTAGCCAAACATATGTTAGTCGCCCGTAAGTTACCGCCCGTGTCATCTCATTGTGTGCGAATTGGTAAAGTGACGAATGCCATTCAGTTGCGGTGGCAAGTATTTAATAAATGTAATTAGTCGCAGTTGGTATGTCTGAATAATCTCGAATGCTTAATATCGTGGGCGGAATAATCGAGTTTTCACTTAAATACCCACATTAAATAGGTAGGTAAATAATTCAAATTTCCTGAAATACATTAAATTTTAAGTGTATTAGCCTAAAAATACATTTCTAACACCTTTAATTTCGTAATCTACACGATATCCGATTGGGTATGTGAATTAAAAGCAGTTTCGTGTAGAAAGCGCGGGAACTCGCTTCTCTTGTTTAGATACATAAACAGAGCTGCTACTCTGAATGAAAATCGGGTGAAATAGGTACGTTTAGTACAAAATACAGAGTTACAAAGTGTCAGATGGTACAATTAAATCTTAAAAATCGTTTTTTTTACTAGAGTTTTAGGTTTTTGTAAAACTGATAAAAGAAAAGTTGTTTAGAATGACACAAAGGAGCTATGTGTAGAATAGTATTAGTATATTAAAATTAACCCTGTATATTGACGCATTTACATACATCTAGGTACAATGTACAAATACGCAGAGATGTAACTTATTCGAAATACTTCTATTTAAAATACAAATACAAAATACCCATTTTGTATTTAAATACCTTTTTGTTGAAAGCATTTTGTATTTTATTTGAAATACTATTTTGTATTTTGTATTTTTAATAGTAATTTCAAAATACAAAATACTTTGTGATTAATTTTAGCCAAATTCATTCATAAGATGCCATTTATTTTTGTAAGTACAATTTTAGTATAGTTTGTTGTTTATCGTATGTATTAAAATTTTTTAAGTTTTTATAGGTTATTATAATTTTATATGTAAAATTTAATAGGTGGTCCAGTGGTCGAGCTTTTGAATCAAGAAGTTGTTGTGGGTTCAAATTCTGGCTCACACTAATGACTTTTCGAAATGATTTTTCAAAGTTATACATACATACATAACTTCATGCCAAATCGATTGCGAAGTAGGCAGAGAGAACAGAGCACATAAGGCACGACTCTTGTACGCCTCACTCGCTTTTTTGATCTTAATTGTTTTTTTTAATGATATAAGGAGGCAACATAGGGGGTCATGTCAAGAGCGTGCGCGTCGCGATCCCTGCCGTCCCAGTGGGACGCAATCTTGACCAAAGCAAACTCAGCCGGACGGGCTGCTAGGGCGTGCCCCGCAAGCGACGGGCACCGATTAGCCCCCGTCGGTGCGGCTGCATGCGCATGCGGCGAAGGGGGCCGCCACCCTTCACGCAGCGCCAATCCTGGCGGGACGAGGAGAGGGGAGTGCCGTATAGGCACGTGGAATGTTAGAGGTAGCATGGCAAGAAAGATGAATGAGATGATGGATGTATTAAATGAGAGATGCCTGGATGCCTTATGTTTGACGGAGACAAAGCGGAGGGGGAGGGAGACCGAGGACCTCCCCGGTGGCATGGTAGCCCTATGGTCCGGAGTGGACCCGGACGTCCGTGCCAGTGGGGGTGTTGGAGTCGTTCTCTCCTCCCGCTTTGCTTCCGGAGTGAAAGCTTATGAGTTGGTAGGCCCAAGACATCTTTGGGTTCGAATAAAACTGGGGATCACGCGAGTTTTCCTGGTCGCAGCTTATGCTCCCGTTAGCTCCGCGGATCCCCGCGAACTCGAGGAGTTTTGGGAAACTGTTAGGGATATTCTGGATCTAGCTGAGGAAAATGAAAGGATAATTCTGTGTGGTGATCTTAATGGGTGGGTCGGAACCAAGCGAGACGGCCTGGAGGCTGTCCTTGGTCCGAATGGTGACAAGAGAGTGAATGATGCTGGTAAGCCGATATTGGACGTATGCCTGGAACGGAACCTCCTTGTGTCTAACACATTATTCCGTCATAAAGATATTCACACGTATACGTGGAGACGGAATGAGCAAAAGAGTATGATAGATTTGATTTTGATAGATAGTCGTCTCCGAAATACTCTAAGGGATACAAGAGCCTACAGAGGCCCCACTCTTGATACGGACCACTACCTGGTGGTAAGCCGATTCGTGGGCCTTTTCAAGAAGTGGAGACACTGGCGAGTGCGTACCCATTTCGGAGAGCTTGAAAGGATAAAATGTGAGAAATTAGAAGATGAAAGTGTACGGAGTATGTATGTAGGCCTAGTCAGTAAAGGACTCAATGAGACGAGTCTTTCTGACCTAGGTGTTGAAGAATGCTGGGAAAGAATGAAAGAAAGTATAGTGAATAGTGCAAAAGAAGTATGTGGTAGTGCAAAGAGGCATAAGATTCTGAGAGGTGACGCCTGGTGGGATGCGGATGTGAAATCCAGCGTCGAAAGAAAGAAAAAAGCATGGTTGGATTATGTCTCAAGTTTGAATCAGAATGATAGTATGACAGAGAAAAAGTATGAGAGCTACCGCCGCTGCAGGAATGTTACCAAAGCCTTAGTGAAAGAGAAGCGTGAAAGACTTGTTGCGAATGAGGAAGTGAGGTTGACGGAGAACTTCGAGGCGAATAACAAACTCTTCTGGAGGGAAGTTAGAAAGTCTCGGGGTTCTTCGTCAACATCCAGAATGGACAAAATTATGTCTAAGTTTGGTGACATTCTTGCAAACCCAAGCGATGTATTGGGCAGGTGGAGTGAGTATTTTGGGGAAATGTACGAGTATGTTCCGGATGTGGGCGCCGCGAGTGAGCCTACGGCTGACACCGCTGCGCCAACATCTGATGAGGACATTACTATGGAAGAGATTGAATGGTCGATACGAAGTATGAAAAATGGTAAGGCAGCTGGAATTGATATGATGTCTGCTGAAATGATCAAACACGGTGGAACCTGTGTCCGGGACGCTTTCCTGACCTTGAGCAATCTGTGCTGGAGGTCGGGTAAGGTTCCCATGGACTGGAGGCGCGCTGTCATCGTGCCCTTGTATAAAGGTAAGGGATCACGTATGCAGTGCGCCAGTTACAGGGCCATCAGTTTGATCAGTTTAGCAGCAAAAGTGTATGGGAAAATTATTGAAAGGAGAATGAGGGTGATATCTGATGGAGTGTTGTGGGAGGCTCAGGGTGGTTTCAGAAGCGGACGAGGGTGCATGGATCAGATTTTTTCTCTCCGCAACATCGTGGAGAAACAACTGGCTGTTAACCGGAAGGTTTTCTGCGGTTTTGTGGATCTGGAAAAAGCGTTTGACAGAGTGTTACGAAAGGATCTGTGGGATATACTCCCGGGCTACGGGGTGAGCGGAGCACTGCTGCGCGCTGTGCAGTCCACTTATGAGGGCTGCACAGCGTGTGTGCGTGTTGACGGCGGCTTGTCCCCCTGGTTTGACGTCAATATCGGCGTCAGACAGGGTTGCGTGCTGTCCGCTCGACTGTTCATCCTGTACCTGGACAGTTGTCTCCAGAGAATGAGATCGATGGATGTAGGGATGCGAATGGGTGACCTAGTTGTGAGCTGCCTGCTTTACGCAGATGACGCCGTGCTTCTAGCCGAATCGCCGTCGGACCTGCAAACACTAGTCACTACTATGAAAGATGATTGCATGATTAAAGGCTTGCAGTTGAATGCGACGAAAACGAAAGTAATGGTGTTTGAAAGGGAGGAATCCAGAACAGATGCAAGGATAATGGTTGATGATGTAGTGCTGGAACAGGTGAATGAAATTGTATATCTTGGATGCGCTTTTAGCAGAGATGGAAGGTACACCGCGGATGTAGAAAGACGAGTGGCGATAGGAAATAGCGTAAACGGAGTGTTGGGCAGATTCCTGGGCGCAAAAAATATTAGCAGAAAGGCCCAGTTAGCAATCCACAATGCAGTCCTGATCCCAACACTAACTTATGGAAGCGAGAGCTGGGTATGGCAGAGTGTGCATGAAAGTAGAATAAACGCGGTAGAAATGAGGGCTCTACGCAAAATCTGCGGAGTGACTCTCGCTGACCGCGTAGAAAACAAGGTTGTAAGGAAGGAAGTTGGTTTGAAAGAGAGTGTCGGTGTAAAAGTAAGAAAGGGCATGCTCCGATGGTTCGGACATGTAGAAAGAATGGTTGACGCAAGACTGACTAAGCAGATATACAATGCAAAAGCGGACGGATGTAGGAGTCGAGGACGGCCAAGACACACATTCCAAGACCAAATAGAACGTGTTCTGGAGGAAGGTGATGTTAAGAGCCGCAAAAACCGACGCGCGTGCATGAAAAGAGTTATGAAAGTCAACGAAGCGAGTGAGGTGTGTAAGAATCGTGCCCTATGGCGCTCTGTTCTCTCTGCCTACCCCGCAAGGGATTTGGCGTGAAGTTATGTGTGTATGTGTATGTGTAAGGAGGCAAAGGAGCTTGCGGGTCACCTGATGGAAAGCGACGTCCTACTAGCGACTACTACTACGCTCATGGACATCTGCAACACCAGGATTATCACATCAGCGTTGCCGGCCTTTAAGGTGGGAATAGGCTCGTTTCTTGGAGGTGCCTAGGTCATAGCGGTCCGGAAATACCGTTGCCGGCAACTCGTTCCACAACGGAACAGTGCGTGGCGAGAAGTGCCAAGGGGCTAAGCCGATCTGACGAGTTTGGTTGACAGCAAGCCGAACAGCGCGTCGTTGAATGCGTTAAAATGGGGTAAGCTGGTACTCATCTTGTAGCTGAGCCACCCCGCCCAAAGATGAGAACAGTATTCCATGTGAGGTCGGAAATGCGCTTTATATAGCTGCAAGCGATTACCTGACGTGAAATACCGTCCTTTTTCTAAGCCAATTTCGCCTTGCCCTCCAGATAACCGCAAAACTGAACAAGTCGACCACAAGAATTCCGATATCGGTTAAGGCGGGTAACCGAGTGCCCTCAAAAAGGGGAGGCAACAAAATGTGCCTTTTCAGCGGGAAACGCGCAGACCTGTGTCTTCTTAGGGTGGAATTAGCTAAGTTGAGTCGGCCTTAGTCCGAAATCTGACTAGCCAGAGTTTCGGTTGTAGACACAGTTTATTCCGGTACGAATCGATGTTTTTCCGAGAAATCCACGGGTGGCCAGTATATATGGCATCCGCCGTACCGCATAGCCCCGTACCGTATCCGCATAACAATGAAGATTGCTGTAATGCAGCATGTCATTGATATGCAGAAGAAACAGCGTAGGGGATAGCACACAGCCCTGGGGGACTCCAGCACTCACGGATTTTAAGTCGAAGGATGACCCGTCGACAACGACCTTAATGCGCCGAGCCGCATGAAAACTGGAGACCCAATCGCATGATTTCGAATCCGTTTCTCGATCTACTGGCAGAGTGCCCAGAAGACCGACCACATTGCCACGTCAAATGGCAATGCTAATCCTCTGTGCCAGGATGGACCAGCCCCTTGGTCGAGAGAGCCCTCGAACAGTTTCTTTGCAAGATCTTTATAGAGTGTACTCGGACCCCATGTTCCTAGATTCTCAACCCCATACGCTCAACCACTGGACCACTGAGACTCATTGAAGATTTCGTCAAAAAGTATTATATTTTGAAAAAAGTGCATAATAGTATTATCTCAAACAATAAAATTATTGTAATCCTACAATCATTTTATTGTTATTTCTTTTCTAATATGCAGTTCTCGAATTGTAGAACAAGAACAACACTTTTAGTGGATATGAAGATCCCAGGGTCAGCTAGTTATTAAGATAAATACATTTTTAAGGGCGAGACGATGAGGCAAGCATTTCCACTAGTTTAAGAGGTCCCAGGAGTAAATGCAATTTTCTTCTACAATACGAAGTTACACTTCTTTCGCGCGGAGGGACTCCACGCAGGTTTTTTTTTTTCAAATTTGTTACGGTAACAATCAGTTACGGATGTACAAAAATAAAACGCGCAGATTTACAACATGTCTATTCATTTCGAAGGTGTTAAATGTGTATGGGAATGCGTGCCAAGTTTCTTCTGGATGCACGCAAACACTGTCTCTGGTTGTCAGTGCCGACGTCAATTATTACTATTTATTACGCTAAAGAAATGTTATTTTTATTCTGTATAATATTTCTGGAGAATCTATTCTGCCATCTGCATTATTTTTGTTTAAGGGGAACGGACATATATTTTTACAAGAAGCTTAAATAATTTATTTACTTGATTGATGTGTCTATAGATGCTACTTCATATTTTAAACACTATCTTCCAGATGGCACAGATAAGTTATTTCGACGAAATGTGTTTTTTTTTGTGTTTCATTCGGTGAGATAGTATCCGGAGGCCCACCCCCTCTTACTCCTTTCTTATCCTACTCCCTTAAGTGCCGGCAACGCAATTGTAACACTATCTGTGTTGCAGGTGTCCATGGGCGGCGGTAGTTGCTTACCATCAGGATACCCGCTTCATTATTTACCCGCGTATTTTATAAAAAAAAAAAATATATTATAAATATTACTGTTGCGAACGAATCAACGGGCTACGACTAGTAAGTAAATAAAACAGATGTGCCACTACTACAGACTATATTTAAATACCTTATGGTTGACCCATGCGTCTTTCTGGCACGCCCGGCCGCAGTAATGCACATATTGGCATCCGGAACATTTCAATACTTTGACCCTGAAACCAAGTGTACAATTAGTAGAGATGAATATATATCAGTCTTAAATTTACGTCGTGTTTGTCGTTACATAGTATAAAATAAAGTCGCTTTCGAAACTACTCTAAAGATTATGATGCGGTTTTCTCTAATATACAGGGGGTGTACACAAGGTGTAAATATGGTGGTTTTATCTATAATTCATGTTTAGAAAGAGTATAGAAAAAGTCATAAATAAAAAAAAACCTTATTTATTACTTTTTTATTACTAAAGATAACAGACCCTACAGAATTGTAATTCGCAATCTTCACCCGACAACTCCGATAAGCATGATTAAAGATGAAATTGAATCCACAGGTAATAAGGTCTTGGGAGAAATAATAAACGCCAAATTCGGCCCGGATAAGAAGCCCACATCAACATTCTTCGTTAACATTGAAAGTGGACCGAACAATAAGAAAGTGAAGGAAATCAAATACATCTATCATCAAAGTGTCATCATTGAAGATCCCAGGAAGAAAACATCCATAGTCCAATGTCAGAGGTGCCAGCAGTATGGCCATTCGAAAAATTACTGCATGCGCCCTTATCGATGCGTCAAATGTGGCCTATCTCATAAAACCTCAGAATGCGGAAAACGAGACCGCAAAGAACCCGCAACTTGCGCTCTCTGTGGTGGTCCGCACCCTGCTAATTACAAGGGCTGTGAAGTATATTTACAAATATTGGCTCGTAAGAAAAAAATAACCACCAAGCCAAATGTACAACAGGACGTCGAATGTACTAAGACCACAAGTAAACACTTATTCAAGGAGCACGATAAATATCGGACTGGCACAATAACTTATGCTCAAACAGTGAGACAAAAGGCCAACTGGGATACAAAGGAAGACACTGCTACTGCCAACAATCCACCAATTGAAGAAATCCTCATGAGACAAACTGAAAAGTTTGAGCTTATCTTACAACAAATGAGCACCCTAATGAGCCTCATAACCAAACTCATTGACAAATTAACAAAATGACTACATTACGCATAGCGACCTACAACATAAATGGTCTAGCTCCAAACAAAGACGAAGTTGAGCTACTCTTAACACAGTATCAATTAGACATACTGCTTATATCGGAGTCACACTGTACAACATCCACAAGTGTCAAATTCAAGGGCTATAACTGCTATCTGACTGGCCATCCAGATGGAACAGGACATGCAGGTACAGCAGTTATAATTAGACAATCAATAAAACACCATGTCATGCCCAAATATGAAACAAACCACATACAAGCCACCTCGGTCGTTGTTGAGGATAAAGCAGGTTATCTTAATGTTGTGGCTGTGTATTGTCCACCGAAGTACAAAATAAAGGAAGCCATGTTCACTCACTTCTTCAGCACACTGGGAGATCGATTCCTGGCGGGTGGCGATTGGAACGCCAAGCATACTCACTGGAGTTCCAGACTAATAAGCACTAGAGGCAGACAACTCAAACTAAGTGTTGATAATAACCATCTTACAACTATATCAACCGCGGAGCCCACGCATTGGCCCAGTGATCCTAATAAAATCCCCGATCTCTTGGACTTCTTTATAGCAAAGGGGTTGTCCAGATACTACATGAAACCAGAAGCGTGCTTTGATGGTTCCTCCAACCACACACCGGTTTTGCTGACTGTTAGCTCAAAAATCGTAGAGCGTACACTGCCTGCATCACTTTATAATAAAGACACTGACTGGGAATCCTTTAGAGAATACATGAATGAAAATATTGATCTAAAAATGGCTCTAAAAACACCTGAAGATATAGATAGTGCAACGGAATACATCACAAAACTTATACAGAAGGCTTGCTGGCTCTGCACTCCTGTGATGCCTAGTGCCCTTCCGAAGTATCAGTGCTATCCACGTGAAATAAAACGGGCAATATTAGAGAAACGGAGACTGAGGCGAGTTTGGCACCAAAGTAGACTCCAAATAGATAGGGTTATATTCAATGTTGCTGCCAAGAAACTAAAAGCCATGTTACAAACTTGGAATGATGATACTCTGCAGACCCAACTGGAATCACTCACAGCAACAGCTTCCACCAATTATTCTCTATGGAAATTTACAAGTAACTACGACAGACCTCAGCCTAGCCTACCTCCTCTTAGAACCAGCTTAGGCTGGGCAAGAACAACCCAAGAAAAGGCTGATGCGTTTGCTGAACACCTTTGTAAGATCTTTTCTCCCAATGATGTTATGGATACAATGTTTCAGACCTACGTTCACAGGACTCTGAAGCAGGATCTACAATTATCTCTTCCTCCACCCTCAACATCAGTACGAGAAACCTGGAGAATAATTCAAAGCCTGAAAGACAAAAAGGCGCCTGGGTTTGATCTGATTACCAAGGAGGTACTTAAGCAGCTTCCTAAAAGAGCTACAGTATTTTTGACTATGCTGTTCAATGGGATATTGAAAACCCAGTATTATCCTCTCTCATGGAGGGTGTCTCAAATACTGATGGTACACAAGGCAGGGAAGCCACCTACTGACCTATCGTCGTATAGACCTATCAGCCTACTACCAGTATTATCAAAGGTATTTGAAAAGTTGCTACTTGCTCGCATTCAACCTCTCTTGGAAGACGGCGGCGTTATACCTGCCCACCAGTTTGGCTTCAGGCAGCGCCACTCTACTACTGAACAAGTCCATAGAGTATGTAACAGTATTAGAAAATCACTGGAACAAAAGGAGTACTGCTCTTCAGTGTTTTTGGATGTGCAGCAGGCCTTTGACCGTGTCTGGCACGAGGGTCTCCTCTGTAAAATAAAAACCTATCTTCCACATAGTTACTACCTGTTACTTAGATCGTATCTATCTGATAGACTGTACCAAGTTACATGCCAAGAAACGGCTTCAAAATTTTATGACATCAAGGCAGGAGTACCGCAGGGTTCAGTGTTGGGGCCTACCCTGTACAGTATATTTACAGCTGACCTGCCAATAGTGGAAGGCTTAACTACAGCTACCTTCGCGGATGATACAGCAATACTCGCCAGCAGCAAGAACCCAGAAATAGCCACAAAAAAATTACATAAAGGATTAGATAAAATATCTGACTGGCTCCGAAAGTGGAAGATAAAGGCCAGTACTTCTAAATCGGTCCAAGTTACTTTTACACTCCGCAAGGGTAATTGTCCTCCAGTACATTTGGATGGTGAAACACTGCCCCATAGCGACTGTGTTCGATACTTGGGATTACACTTGGATCGCCGTCTTACTTGGAACCAGCACATAAGAACTAAGAGAGAAGAGCTCAAATTCCGATATAGTAATTTATACTGGATCCTTGGAAGGAATAGTGCCCTGTCAGTGGACAACAAATTGCTCATATACAAGACAATATTAAAGCCAGTCTGGACGTACGGAATCCAACTATGGGGTAGTGCATGCAATTCCAATATAAACATCCTTCAGAGAATGCAAAATTCTATACTGCGCACAATATGCAATGTACCATGGTACATTCGAAACTCTGAAATACATGAACATGCAGGAATGACTACAGTTGTGGAGGAAATCCAAACTTGTCTGCAGAAATACAGAGAGAAGCTACTGGTGCATCCAAATGCTCTAGCAACTGGTTTGCTCACACTCCCATACACCAAAAGGCTGAAAAGGAAAGACATAATATCCAAAGTGTGACACAAATTGTGAATCTATTGTAGTGCTCCTAATGGGGGGCACACAAAACCTGCTAGTACTTACCCAACTCATCTGCTTATGGCTTGGCCGATCGCAGATAATAGAAAAAGAAAAAAAAAAAAAAAAAAAAAAATTTATTACTTTTGATGCAGAACAAAGTTCACCGGGAGAGCTAGTATATATATATTTATAGATACCATTTTAGGAAAGGAATATAATCTATTATCACTGGACAATCAGTGATCTCAAAAACTATGTAAGTCAGAAAGTCAGTCTTGGTAGTCCAGTGGTTGAACTCCCCGTTTCTGATTCAGAAGTTGTGGGATCGCTTATGAGCCCACACTATTAATTTTTCAGAAGTTATAACTTTGTGCCCAGTATACGGCAATAGTTCTCACCAACTATTCTGTTTGGTAACAATTTGGTGAGTTGAAGCTAACAGCCGCTGCCTACACCTTCAGATAAAAGAAGATGTGAAGTTATGTTATAAAAACAAACTTTACATAAACAAGGTTGCCACCATAGATCAGTTAATTTACAAGAAACAGGTCTCTTTAAAAGAGACCTTTTAGTTTAGTAATTACTTAATTATGTAATTACTAATTATGAGGAATTGTTACATTTCCTAGACAGTTTAAATAAGATTTATTAAAATTGTTTTAACATATACATATTATATTAAAACAAACTAGTTACTAGCCTAACTTTATGCCAAATCTCCTACCTCTAAAGAAATATGTTACATAACTACAAATAATTAAGAGAAACAATATTTGCTACATTTATTGTAATCTAAAGAAATTTATTGGTAATACAAAAAATATTTTTTAATATAGTAATATATAACAGACTTAGCTTACGTGAATTAAAGGATTTATGTATGTCATACATATATCATAGACTTCTCCCTCCAACCTTTTTTTATTTTATTTATTTATTGAAATTATGTGACAAAACACTGAGTAGTAGATTGTTTCTGATATGGTGATAAATACAGAAAAATATTTCAAATATTTGTCATAAATTAATTCTAAGTCTGATGTAATGTTCAACATAATAGACATAGACAGAAAATTACTTTTAAATTATAATTTGAGCATAAGCAAGAGGATTTTACTATAATTTCTTTAGCCTCTTTTCATCTATTAATATAGCAGTGATAAATTATATTAATAATTAATTACTCCGAAATTATTAAGAAATAATTTTAGAAATCCCAATAATAAATATCACAAAGATTTTGTCAAAAGTACTCACTTTTCCAAACAATTATCACATCGACTTCCTTGTTCTTTCGACGACAGTACAAAAGCAAAAGGTTGTTCAGTTAAAATTAAATCACCAGCTTTTATGGATGAATCAGTATTCCTATATTTGTTTTTCATATTGTTATGGACTCTATGCTATAACTTAAATTGACCAATTATGTATTCAATAGAGAATGTTTAAGGAATGTCTATGAAGTTACGATACGAGCGTGCGAGTTGTTCCAGTAGTGAGATGTTTGTGAATGCTGAAAATTATTTGATCCACTACCTGCTAGGCCAAAATTAACCTACTCCAAATCAGTTACATTATTTTTAGTGGAGACGCGACCGCAGTCGGCTCGTCAAACCGAAAAACAAATAATAACAACCTCTATTATTAGCAATATTTACGTCATGACGAAAGTGAGAGAACAATTTTACTTGAGTTCACTCGAATAACAGAAAACTATTCGGAACTTGCGGATACAAAGTATTATTTAAATATAGCAATTTTATAAACTATAATCCAAATACTAGTGAAGGTTGAAACGAAAGAATTTAAAAATGGTCAAAAGACTGAAAAGACGAATGAATGAAAACGATCGCAAATTAAATCAAAACAAACGTACTAGAAACTATTTTTTTTTATTAGCCCAAATTGGACAGGCTTAAGTGTTTATGCCACTCAGTGTTGCCAACCCCAACAAATAAAAAAAAAACAGTTCTCTCATTAAAAAACATTAGAAAACTGTAGATGGGTGCAAAAAGGCAGGTTTCATAATTTTCTCATATATTATAATTTAAACAGTGGTAGACTAAGCAGTTCGCTGCATGAATGGGCCGGCTCGACCGGTGAAATACCACTACCTCTCAGAAGATCGACGTAAAGTGGCTCATGCCGCGTTTCGTTCGGTGAGAGAGGTAACAGGAGGCCCACCCCCTTTGCCCAACTTCCCTATCTGCTATCCCTTAAAGGTCGGCAACGCAACAGTAACACTATATGTGTTGCTGGTGTCCATGGGCGGCGTTGGTTGCTTACCCTCAGGCAACACGTCTGCTCGTTTGCCCTCCTATCCCACAAATAAAAAAAAACAATAATCAATGTCAGTAAATATACTCAATTATTTCAGTTAATAAGACACATTCACATTATTATATTTATATAATCACAACATATTATGTAATAAAAAAAACTAGTCTAGAATAAACTATGAGAGAAACAAGATTACTATTTTTCTTATTATTATTATAAAGGCAGGCAGGTATCACACGTATTAGAGAAATTTTAAGTTTCAACTGCAGTTGTCACTAGCATATGGGCTATGGTCTATTAAACTATGCAGTTACATACGTTTTATAACATATAAATAATAAAGTAAAATATTTTCTTGAGGTAATAGGTGTCTCTCTAACCTTATTGATACCTCATGGATAAAACAAAAAACAGGGACATCAATTAAAAAACAGTAGATCTACTGTTAAAACAGTAGGTTTGGCAACAGTGATGCCACTGTCTAAGATATTCCCTATTTTTTTTAATTTGTTCATTATTGGACAGGCTAAAGCTTTCAAGCCATACTGCCTTGTCTGACGTTATTTTTTTATGAAGTAATGATGATGATGATGAAAATTATATTAGAATGTTATGAACATCAGTTCTTAGTATTCTAACGACGAAGTTTAATATTTCCCTCTAGTTTATCCTCTATCCTCATCTAGTTTAATAGTTATTTTTTCGTTGATTATATTAAGATTTACAAAAGCATAGTATAAAAAGAAATAGGCAACTTGTTCGGTAAACGACAAAAAACAGGGACATCAATTGAAAAACAGTAGATCTACTGTTAAAACAGTAGGTTTGGCAACAGTGATGCCACTGTCTAAGATATACCCTATTTTTTTTTAATTTGTTCATTATTGGACAGGCTAAAGCTTTCAAGCCATACTGCCTTGTCTGACGTTATTTTTTTGAAGTAATGATGATGATGATGATGAAAATTATATTAGAATGTTAAGAACATCAGTTCTTAGTATTCTAACGACGAAGTTTAATATTTCCCTCTAGTTTATCCTCTATCCTCATCTAGTTTAATAGTTATTTTTTCGTTGATTATATTAAGATTTACAAAAGCATAGTATAAAAAGAAATAGGCAACTTGTTCGGTATATATTCATAAGTCGCGAAGTCATCTATTGTAGCTAATAATAATCATAAAATAGTAATATATTTGTGAACAAGTATATTACGCACCTATATTTAACTAGATTCGTGTTTATTTAAAAAACATTATCCACCAACCTACCATGTTACTGTTACAAATACAAAATAATTATGTTAATAAATAAAGTAGCCATTAATATCTGTGACAAATTATTTATTTTAACTGACAAATTTTAAGTCAAATTTATTAAATGTATTTCATTTCCCAAGCAATACATTACTGTCATACTAAAATAAAATGTCTGATGAGTTTTTGATATGGGTTTTAGGGCAGAATTTTTTTGTATATGCTAGAAAAGCATGCTTATGAACTGTTTACACTTGCTACCAATGAGCATGGTAGTTTCAAACATATTACTAGCTTACTCATTGGGCAAACCTGTTCACACGCGCTAAAAACACCTCCCTTCCACCCGCGCCAGATAGCATGCTCATTAATCGCTCGGCTATCGATTTTGAGCATGCTCCATCTTAGCATGCTCTCGTGCTGTAATGAGCATGTGTAACAGTAGTGTTCGGTTTAAAAGAACTTGTTGCCAGAGTTGTAATTTTTTTAAAACAGGCTAGCTTATCCTTGGAGTTCCAGATGCCATATTTACAGACATGGGATTAATGTATCAGTGAAAAGAAAAGATGCATATGAATCTTTTGATCACTGCGATATGTATCACTCTTTTCTATCACTATATCACTTTGTATCCACAACTCACCACTCATTCTACTCAGCGTGATTTATTTGCTCACTGAGTGATCAAATTCAAAAGTGAATATATTCATTCTTTTAAATCATTATATAATTTCGTATTAACAAGCGTTCCGTGCAAAGTCCATGGCTGCCCATGTTCAACATGGTTCGTTCGTTATTTTAGAAAAGATACCGAGCCCTACAATGAATTTGAATTTTATTATTAGTACTATTATATTAGTACTGAATAATATTAATAACTATATTATTATAATATAGTTATTACATATTATTATTAATAATAACTATATTATAAATTTATAGCAAAAAAAAATATATTATTTCACTGGTCGAGCCAGCCCATTCATGCAGCGAACTGTTTGGCTCTACAACTTTGTGCATATTATTAATTAAATAAAATTAAGCCTTGGCAACCAAATAAAATTGTTGTTTGTTTAATAATATTATATTGATAGAATTAAATTACTCGTACTAAACTAAATATTGTAATTTTGTAATAATATAATAACGCTTCATTTAAGCGAATCAAGGCATGCCATAATTCAAACAAAACGAACTTATGTTGACGTAATCACTCATCGCCGATATACATCCGTTGCGATCACTCCTAGTCAGTGATCGCTATGATCGCCAATGATCGCGATTCAAAAGATTGAAAAGATACACTGATAGATTCATAAAGTAAGTGATAGATAGAGTGATGGATAGAAAGAGACAGATACATATCATTTTTATCTATCTCTCCTGAGTTACTCACCTCTAAATTTATATCTGTGATAAATATGCTCTGTGATGCCAGGAGTCAACTGTCAATTTTGCCGTCTGTTCGTGGTGTGTTTTAAAATATTTTCAAGATACTGATAACTTCTCTTGTTAATATTGAATATTAATGATTGTTATATAAATATAATGTCCCTAATAATGACTAAAGCTGCACTGGCATTAAAAAATGCTGAAAACAATTTTAAATTCGTAAAATTTGAGGCACACAAACCTAAAAAGAAACAAGTTTCGGAGGACAACACAGAGTTGATTAGGAAACCAGAAACGAAAAATTCTAGCAAAGATTTGGAACTCAAGCAAATAAGACACGAAATTGTGAAATTCGGAATGTCTGGTTTCGATCCGACCAAAAAACAAGAAGCCAAAATAGCACTTGCTGTCAGTTTAGGTTAGTTTTAAGTATCAACAAAGAAGTATTGACACGATGTGTTTATGTAGTCGGGAATCGCCAGCCGCGAAAATTCTACTTTAGTGATAAACCTGTTTAATCTACACCGTGCTAAATAATTAGTTGATTATGTTTGTTAATTCTAATATTTGTTATGGCTCTAAGTATACTGATTGTATGTTTTTCATTGCTTATAGGTGCGAAACCCCCAAAGAAACAATATATCAATTACAAAGATTTAATGAAAAAGAGGAAAGAGGAGAAATTAAAACAACAGGAAGAGAAACAGTTAATGTTAACCAAGAGTATATTGCATACAGCAGGCAAAAAGAAGAAAAAAACCAACAATGATGTGGGACATTTCCTTAGTAGTTACGGAAAGGTATGCCTATGATTATTTATTTAAAACCTGAAGCTGAATTTAGGTATTCAGGCCTGAATGATTTAAATACTAGTCTCTATTTCCTTCAATATTATCACTCTCTTTTCCCTCTGCCTACACTGCAACACACTTTGCGTAAAATAATATTGTGTTTAAATCTGGTGAAATAAATATTGGGATTCATTGTATGCCTGTATTTACTTCTATGAATTTAAATGGGACTATATTGTATGGCAACAGGTTTGCTATCTACTCCTTTTGGGACATAAAGATAATGGCGAGAGCAGGCTTAACAGCCACTGCCTACACGTTCGGATAGAAAAAGCCGTGAATTTATGTTATGTTCTGAAGATAATTAAAGCTTTCTCTGACTTTATGTAACTAGCCTGAAATTATAAAATATATCTATGTATATTTTATGTTTTTATACAGAGTTGTTTTTATTACAGGTTCAAAAGAAAGATTTGAAAAACAAAGATGAGAAAGGCCCTAAAAAGAAGAAAAAGAAATGATTCCGTGTAATTATTATTAATATTACAGTATAAAATGTAAATAGTTTTTAAATTTAAAATATACTTGTACATCTAATGATTTTTTTTATCTAGTAGCATAGTTATGTATGATATTTAAAATTGTGTTTTCTCCCTGGGATAAAGTTTGCATTTAGTCCCTGGCACGGGGACAAAAGTACCTGATTCTCTCCCAATGAGATTCTGGCAGCTTTATGTTAATGGAAGCTCTAATCAAGGATTGATTAATTTTTAAAAACAAACTTTTTAACCTGGTTGAAAGAGAAGAAAAGTAGGACATTCCATGATTCGCGAAAATTCGCGGGAGTGAATGCTCTACTTTTCTCACTTGAGTAGTCATATACTATTCTTGGAGTGCAAGCCCTAACCTTGTCTCATGCTAGGTGGAACCAGCATAAAATGTTCTTTCTTTTTCACTGTCTTTTCTGAAATTTTCAGATGCCTCCAGGGTTGAATAACGTAGTATGGAGATTCTATAATTGTCATACTGGGATATTATATATTTTATTAAAATAAAACACCCTTATAAATGTTAAATATTTTATATTTAAAAAATACTAGGTATAATCATTATATTTATTTACATTTGTATAAATACAATTAGTGCATACTTATTTTTAAAAGACGGCAAGTTCATTTTTACAATAAATAATATTTTATTAATAATAATAATACACTTACAAAACTAGTAAGTTAGACATAGGGTTCAAAATATTTTATAGCAGTCGTCATAGGTTTTTCGTTGATTTTGTTCGTTGAAATAGAATTTTTCACGCGCATTTTAATGTCCTTGGGTTTCAAAACACTCTTATGATTGGCACTGGGAGGCCTTAAACCAAGATAATTCTTACTAGGCGTGAATATAGACTTAGAACTAAGACCAGAGCTCTCTAGGAAGAAATCAAAAGAGCCTTTCGCTTTTGCGTTTATATCTGCTTTATCATTCAGCATCATCCTTGGCTCACATTTCACAGTGTTGTAAGAGCCACTGTTGCTAGCCGATGAGTTGCTAGACTCAATATCAGAATTTCTTACAGATTCAGTCTCTAAATTCTCTATATTAGAAAGGAGATCAGGTTTATTAGATAACTTAGCATTTTTCACTGAACCTTTGTTCAAAGTACTGTCGTCATCGTCGAGAAAATTATCATCAGCTTTTTCATTGTCATTATAATTGTTTTTGATATTCTGGTTTTCTTTATCAGGTACATTAGTATTATGTTCGGTTATAACATCTGACACGGAACCGTCACTGCTACCAGAGCTGATCCGGTATTCCTCTGCAACTATACTGCCGAGTTCATCATCTATCTTAAACTCTTCGAAGTTTTGGGACAAATCGAATTTGTCAATGTCATCGAAATATTCAGCTTTATGTAATTCGGCATTGTTTATTTGATTCTTCTCGGGTCCATGATTGAACTGATTGTCCAGTTCCGTCAAGTTGATATGCTTGTTACCTCCCTTACCGCCTTTATTAATCTCAGATAGTATAGAAGACACCGTGTTTCCCATTTGAATTGATGCTCGTGGGTCCAATTTCGGTTGCAGAGGATGAATTGCAAAGCCAGTTAAATAATTTTCAGTGGTCTGCTGAAAGGAGCGATTGTGTTCATCGTTAGTCTTATCATCTTCATCTGGTATGATGATCTCGGTTACTTGGGGAAGTTTAGGAATATCTTTGTCACAAATCTTGTTTTGGATCCTTGGTAAAGATACCACTTTAGCCACACTATTACGTTGACTAATTGCGTGCATTGGGTATTGTTCGTTATGGATCTCGACGGTTGGCTGTGTGAGTAGCAACTCTCTTTTACCGTTGCTTACTACTGGAACATTTATCTCTGAAATGGAGCAGTAGTCCGGTTCAATATTGTTAATAGTCGCTATTTGTCCCACTTTTCTCGTCTTAACATCTGCAACCCGTTGATTGGCCGCAACGGCGTCAGAGTCTAAATGTTCTGTCATTTGTTTAACAGCGTTATCGGCTTTCCATTTCGCCGAGAGATTCTTCGGCTTTGGCGGCAATGCGGGAGGTGTTCGTGGCACTTTCCTTTTATTGAATATTTTCATTGACCCGAGATCATTATCAATCTTTTTCTCAGCAGTATTAACACCGCTAATGTTACGGTTTTCTATGTTAGCAGCGATATTTTTCACTATTGAACCTTTTATTATTGGAACTTGTTTATCGTTTATCTGTACTGAACGCGGTAATGGCACTGGTTTAGCATCACTCGTTTTAGTTACTATAGGTTCATATTCATTACTATACAAGCTTTGAACTTCGTATTGAAATCCTTGTGCTGTGTTAGGTACTTCATAGCTATGCTCCGAGGCAGTCTCCAGACTAAATTTAACAATTTTATTTGCTCGTTTGTCCGTTCTCGGCAGCGTATTGTTGCTTGGTCTTATTTTCTCATCATAAGAAATACTATTTAGGGTGGAAAATTGCACACGTTTCGCTGTAGATTTCGGACTAGGCGTTTCGCTTGACTTAGAATTGTCATTACTACTGTCGTCTAGGGAGTTTTGAAGTAAGATTTGATTGACGCACTCCAGTACTGGATTATTTTTATATATCTCATTACTTGGGGTTTCATCTGCATCACTTGTACTGGCGTACCAATTTTCATTAACATCAGCTTGTTGACTCAAGCTTGATTCAATATTAGTGTTGGTATCAAAACCTGCTTGAAATATTTCATTATTTTTCATAATGCTATTGCACAGTACTTCGTTTTTAGCCGATACTATTTCTACGTCACGTAAACCAGCCAATAGGTCATCATTTGATTTGGACTTACTCGTCAAAGACCTTTGTTCTAAACAGTCTGTCTCTTGCTCTGGATCGCTAACATTACAATACCAGGGTTTTTCATTATTCTCTTCACTAAGAACGTTGTTTAAGAAAAGTTGTCTGTTGGCTTTGATTTCATCAGACGCTTGTCTTTTGATTCCATGTACTCTTTCCATCTTTGTAGAGTAAGTCTTATCGGAGTCATTAGCAGTGTCTAACTCTTTTTTAGCGGCTTCTCCAATGAGCTGATCAATTTTTTGAGAAGCCAGTCGAATATCATTAGCAATTTGATTGGCAGTGATATCGTTATCATCGTGATTCACTTGATAGCTCATCCCGATGCATTCTTCAGCACTGCTACTGTTGTTTATTTGGGTGTTATAACTTTTATGTGTATTTTCAGTAAATTTATTATTATTTTTTCTTCCAGAGTATTTTCTTGATCTTCTGAAAACATCACGTCTAACAAAGGCTTGTTTATTTTTTATGAAAGTCCCCTTGTTACCAACACTGGCATTATTGCCTTCTTCACTGGAACTAGTGTTACCATAAACGACTTCGGTCTTTGGTAACTGATATTGAAAGCTCTTGCTTAATCTGGTATTCTTTTGAAATACCGATGGAGAATTTCGTTCTCGATAACTACTACTCCTGACAAACGTATTTTGAAATCTTGAGTCTGTGCTTTCTAAGCTTTGAAATTCTGGATCTGTTTCTATATTAGTCTGTTCGCTGGTGAACCCAAGTAATTGTTGGCAATTGCTGCAATAGGACTTGCGAGCTTTAAGTTTTAATATTTCTTCTTGTTGGCATTTGATTACTTTTTCCTTCTGTTGGAGCGCAACATGAATTTGTTTTTGTTCTCTAGTAAGACGGGATTCCAATAAAACTAGTGAACGTAGAACTATTGCTAGTTGGTCTTGTCTAAGACGCCTTTCCTGCGCTGCCTTCTTCTCTCGCGCCGCCAGCGTCTGGCTAGCCTCTACTAGCTGATGTCTCTGTTTGAGGACCGATTCAGACTGCTGTTGGAGCGCGTTCTTCACCGCATCTAACTCTCGTCTCAACTCCATCGCCTCTGAGCTGCTATCCATCTGAAAATAAAGGAAATAAAACTTTATTTAGACACATTACCAAGAGATTGCAATATTACCGACATTTAACTTCATACGAAGTTTGTATGGCTCGTTGAAAAGATCATTGCAGTTATAGTTAAATGTCAAGAACGACTCATTCACGATTCCCTATTGAGCCCAGAGAAATTAATGTCGCCAATGACTCTGCGCCTTTGAATAGAGAATGAATGCTTCTATAGTTTGCCAAACGTTAGAAACACACTTTGACATTTCAGAACGGTTCGGTTCTAATAAAAAAAAATGTCTTGTAAATCATTTTATTTTAAACACGCTATCTTATTACGTTAAGTAGTTAATTACTTCCTAATTGGGCTATAATATTTCAATAATAATGCATGAGATATTGTGTTTACTAGGTAAATATGTATTTTCGTTAGGTTTCAAGTAACCCTATCAGTCGAAGCTATGAAAAGAAAAGTTTGAACAAAGAATCTACGTCAGAGCTATTTTGTACTATAGTTGATATTTTAATATACATACTACTATTATATAAAATCATATAATTACTGAATACCATTAATAAAAATACTTATTCATATTAAAAATCATTACAAAAGGTAATAAGTATGTATGTAAAGGTTTCCGCTGTCTGTCCGATATGCTTCGATCTTTGAAACTACTCTAAGGATTTTGATGAGGTTTTATATAAAAGATAGGATGTCAACGGGGTGGTTTATACTTTATATTTTTAAGTCATGTTTAATGTAGTTGAGAAAAAGTGATAATTTTCGGGACTCAGCACTTTAATTGTGGAAAAAAAAAACTTTTGATGCGGAACAAAGTTCACTGGGTCAGCTAGTATTTAATAATTAGAGCACTGACTAGTCAGTTAAGAAAATAAACCTTGCTCAATCAACTTATATAAATTTTTCAACAATTTTCGTTTCGTTATGGGTACATTTCCTAAATTTATTGAATTGTATTTAGAATTTGATAATATTAAATCTGATCGTCTCATTGCTTATCTTAGCTCAAACAAAACGGAGATAAGATTGAAAAAATATTTTCGATGTAGCTTCCGTAATAATTTTCTTGTTGTTTTTTTTTTCTTATAAATGTGTCAATACGGGGGCCATGACTCATGAACTGTCTAGATAATGAGTTGACAGGTATTTTGATACGATAAGGCTTAAAAATATGTGTCTTTTAAGCCCAGACCTAGCCAGTTTCTGATAGAGGATATTAGAAGTAACTGGCAACAAATATTTATGATCAGATGGGTATACCAAACACTTTCTTTTGCTCAACAGCCAGTATAATATGGTAATACTAACTCTTCGTCTTTTTGATTAGTCTTATAAGCTTGTACGTGTTAAGCGTTACTAACTCTGCCTGACTCATGCCGCGTTCCGTTCGGTCAAAAGGTATCCGGAGGTCTAACCGCTCACCGGGTCTTTCCCATCCCACTTCCTATCCCCTTTTTACCCGATTTTAAAGGCCTGCAACGCAACTGTAATGCTATCTGTGTTGCCAGGTGTCCATGGGCGGCGCTAGCCGCTGACCATCACGTGACCCGCTTGCTCGTTTGCTCTTAGTCTCATAAAAAAGATATACCTATCGTAAAAATATTTTTTAAATAATTAAGTTTCCAAATACAAATGATCCCTAAATAGCATTTAAATATATCTTTCACTGCTTTGACATGTAACTTTGAAACTATACGATATATCTAAGAAAAATATGTATGGTCGAAAAAATTACCCTGGCGTATTTTGGCGCATTTTCTCGGACGTGGTTCATTTTCATGGCATATTTTTAATTTCGCGCATTTTCTCGGTTTATTATTATTACACGTAAACACGCGTTGGAAAGTTAAATCTTATAAAATCTCGGGTTTAGTATTAAAACGTGCTGTAACTAAACAGCAACTAAACTTCCCATGTAAGAAACTAAACGAGCACTTCTTTAAAAATAGCGCCTTCTACCGGCGCTAATTAAAACTAAAAAATCAAACCCAAGCCATAAGAGTGATATGATTTAATTGACTAGAATAAAATATGAAAACTTCGGGCCACAACAACAAAAATATTAGATATGTATACATTTATTTACCTACTATTTATGAAAAATATTAATATGATACGATGTAAACAATGTAATTATTATTTTTTTTGCTGAATTTCAATTAAAATGCTCATCACATGCGTTTCCACATATTATTTATATTTAATTATAAATAATTTGCAGTGCAAAAGAAATTTTATATTGCACAGTTATTTAGATCGTGACGGTCAAAGTCAACGGAGAAATCCAAAGTCCATAATAAAAGAATGTTTACATTGCTTTTAACTTGAATGATATTTATGTGTTTGTGTATGTTTGTTTACGTTTAATATTAACATTTTGCAAGCTTTTTATGAGTACTGCAATACAGCGTTTTTAAATACTCAAACATATTTTTATTAATTAAGTGAGCCAAGAGTTAGTTTTGTCCTATTTACATATATCTAAGTTTCTAAATGGGTAATTACAATTATACGACGTCTTCCAATAGCTTTATAATAAAAAAAAAATTGCTAAAGAATCGTATAGAAGAGAGATAGCAACCAAATGGAAAGAAGTAGTTTATGCCTTAACCCCGTGCGAAAAAGGTGTGATTGAATGTTTGTATATATTTATTTGTTAGAAATATGAGAAGAACGTGTTGAATATAATCAATTACTAGTTGACCCAGCGAACTTTGTTTCGCCTCAGAAGAAATAAAAACTGTATACCTGTAAACCTACATATTTCTTTGACAATTGGATTAGAAATAAATCAAAGTGTTGTTGTAAGCAAGAAAATTTAGACACTTTTTAAGTACCTACCAGTCTTTTCAAACAAGAAAATTCAAAGTAGGTAACAACATGGTTAATATTTCAAGTTCATTCATTTGTCACACTTCAAACCACTTAACCTCGTTTCTCGAAGCTCAACAGTTCAAATCGAAACAACCGGGTGTTTGACATGAGAGTAGTTTTCTTTCACATAAATATTGAGGTACCCAACAGAAACTGGGTGAGTGGGCACATTTGGTTGAAGAACAACCCGTTTTCCATAAGTGTTAATAAATTCTTTGGACTACAATGGACTCTTGACGACCACTTTCGATTTCCCAGTCGGCGCGGGCGTCTCTAGGTGGCGTGGGCGACATTAGAATGTTCGAATGCTTTTTTTTTTTGGAGAAATTGTTTATTTTATTGACATCGAAGCTTTATCTTTTTGTCACTATGAAAACAATCAAAATCACGTGATGCGTTTTATTTTTATATCTTCACGTGCATAATATAAGAAGGCGTAGACAGCGCTATATTATAAGACGAAGTTAAATTAAAAAGAGCAACTTTTTATGATGAGTTTACTTTTTACGTTCTTATAATTATCAGAGAAATAAAATTTGAAATGGTCAGTCGACACGCCCAAAAGTTTAATGTTAGTATAGCCAGCCATTCAATTCGCTGCATGTATAGCCTAGCGGCTCGACCGATGAAATATTTTTAGGTAAAGTCGCTCATGCTTTTTTATGGGATGGGAGGGCAAACGAGCAGGCGTGTCACCTGATGGTAAGTGACCAGCGCCGCCCATGGACACCTGCAACACATATAGTGTTACCGTTGCGTTGCCGACCTTTACGGGAGTAGGATAGGAAAGGATAATAGGTAGGATAGGAAAAGATAATAGGTAATTCACCGGCAGAGCCGACCCATTCATGCAGCGAACTGCTCTGGCTCTACCACTGTTATTTGCTGTTATTTGTTTGGTGGAAAAGGTTATATTTTTAAGAGTTATTTTCCATTTATTACGCTCCAAACTGTTTTAATCATTGCAAAGGTCCTTTGCATCTTTTAAAACTCTTTATTTAAAGTCTATATAGTATAAAATATGAATACTATTAGAATGCAATTTTCACCACCTGCGATTGACCGTCTGGTGAATGGTATATTAAACCACCATTTACCAGGTTGAACTTTTACCAAGAACAGATAATAATGGCCAGATAGCATCTAACAGTATCTAAGTTTCTCATGATCTCCATATAAAATGTGGTTCAGTTCCTCGTTTTGGTGCCGTACAAAAGTAGCCAGCGACTAACGGAATTCTAGGGCCGATGGAATCTCAAGGTAATTTGACTTCTAATTCCATGATCATAAGGTGTATTATGGGTCACATAGCTGGTGCAGTCGCTGTCATGTTTCTAATAAAACCGTTAATTCCGTATTTAAATGTCACTTATGTAGAAAAGTGAGATTTTTTGGTTGTAAAACTTTTTTTTATTGATAACATAGATAGATAACCACCCAAATATTATTTTACAAATCATCAATAAAAGTGTCTTGTGGTACTCAATTCCTTCTGCATGCCCCAAAAGCGACACATCGTGAAGATTTTACATCTGTATTGCAACTAAAGAATTGAAATTCTTTAAATAAAAAATATCACAATCAAATAAGACGTACTTACAAAGTTTTTGAAGGCAGAATGTTCACCATTAATTACATGAACTAAATTATTGTCCGACTACCCCAAAAGAAGGTTGTGTTTAGTGTATGTATATTTATCTGGTACCTGTGGCCAAAACGACTGTATTCATCATAAACTAGAAGCGTGTCATGGAAATAGATAATTTTCCGAAACTTTAAATATTTTCTTTTTCGAAACAACTTTTCAAAATTAATTTCGATAGTTAGGTATGTGTGATAAATATCGATGACTGAAAACTTTGTGCCCGGTATGGCAATAAGTTCGCCACCTATTCCATTTGGGACGTAAACATAACGACGAGCCGAGGCTTAACAACCACTGCCTACACCTTCGGGTAGAAAAAGACCTGAAGTTATGTTATGTTTATAATATGTTACACGCGTTAACAGGCGAAATAAAAAACTGTTACACTTCTGATGACCATGACTTCGTGAAGACATAAGATTTATTTATACGCACAATTTTTTTAATGAGGTTATATTATTATACAACTTGATATCAAACCTCAAATGGTAAACAGTTTTGTATTACTGCAATGTGATATATATAATTATTATTACAAAAACCGCGTAAATACGCCATCTTTAGATTTTATATTGTATAAGGTTATAATCTCTGATTTCTTTGCCCTAATAAACATAGCAGACACAATATTTCGTAATAGTTTCATACAGTTATAACTCAGATGTTAAGGCTTGCAGTTACAGATAAAAAGGCGTTTAAAATTGATGCAGTCGTTCCTTAGATGAGACCGCATAATACAACAAAACATTTAATAAGGCATTATAGTAATTAGGCGATTTACGGGTTTCCGTTTAAGATTCAAGACTCAACAATTTAAAGAATAGATTAGGCATTACAAACAGACGTTAGTTGTTTATATGTAGAGATGTATTTTATCAAGTTATTTTACGGGTCGAGGCGTAAAAGCCGCAGCCTACACCTTCGGGTAGAAAAAGGTGCGGAGTTATTAAAAAGTAAACGGTAAGGAAAACAAATTTGAAGACAACAGTTTTTATATAGATTTCTCGAATATAGATGATCTTTTTAATCGTCAATTTATCGAAGAAATCTTCATAATATCACGACACAACCAATAGGAGCTAAGCAGGAATGAAAATATATCGCAGAAATTTAGAAAAAATATTCCTTTTGACGCTTGTGTGCACTGTGTAAACAATTAGTTTCTACGAAAATAATATACTGTAACTTGATATTATTACTTCTCTCTACTTAGATTGATTCAAATATAAGCTTTATAAATCTGCCAGTTCAGGGTTCGATGTCTCTGCTAGTTAAATGGCTTACCTACTACCCGACACAATACGCAGGTATAACTTGTTTAGGAGGTGTCTAAGATAGTATACATATATGTATGTGCCACCGGTTTTTATTGTCACCTATTTTTACAACAAATACGTTTTATATTATCTACTAAATATATTGAATATATTTACTTTATCTTATGTACATTAAGAAAGAATTGTTTTTTTTTGGTAATTTACATTAAACGTGAGTACGTATGTTATTACGTCGTTGGCGAGGTGGTTTTTTTTTTAGAAAACACGTGCTTTAAGTAGGTACTAAATTTTAATACATACAATTTTAATTTTAATTCTAATACATTTCAATACTTTAATTAAAGGATAATATATTACATTTTCAAGGTTTTGTAAGTAAATAAACATCGAAAAAACATAGGTGACATACGCTCGAATACTGAACCGCCACTCAAATCTGACAATCAATAAAGTGCTACTTACTTACTCAAATTTTACGTATTCTGTCTAATGTGACAGCTACTTAAACTCTTAAGTAGCGCTTATATATTTGAGAGGCGGTTCAGTATTCGGGTTATAGAGCCTGAAAAACAAACGACGACGACAAGAGAAAGATGAAGACTCGAGTTAGATGTGAAAGAATCGTATATTATGGCATTGGTTCTTTCTGCTAAACCCGCATGGCACTTTTTTATGGAATAGGAGGGCAAACGAGTAAGTGGGTCACCTGATGGTAGCCAACTTCACTGACTGAGTTGAGACTCTATGTATACATTAAAGTAACAAAAAATAAACAATAGGCTTTATTAAATAAAAGAAATTAACAAAGAAGCTATTACTTATAGTGTGTGTATTATATCTGAAATACATAATAAAAGGTTCTATAAGCATACAGTATTCAAGGTGAACTGGTTTTATGAAACGATGCTTAGGTATTACGACTCAAGTGCTTAATGACTTTTGTCATGACTAACTGTGTGACGTTATCGCTGAACAGGAGATTTAAAAAAAATCATATGAAAATAGTAACTGGTACTCATAAATGATTTAGTCTAAAACTAATCAATTTCTTTATAGGTCTTCACAGACATTTTAATATAATTACATAGTATAAAACAAAGTCACTTTCCGCTGTCTGTCCCCTTATATGCTTATATCTTTAAAATAACTTTTAGTCTTGGCTTGGAGTTAAATACATCAAAATGTGAAATCTATTCTAATGATAAAATAGATAAAATTTCGGCTTTGTCAAAATTTAATTCTTAGGCACCCAGTATAAAAATAGTAGAAAACTGTTCATTACGCCTCCTACGGTCTCCAATCTGTGAAGATGCCTACAACTCTTTCTTAGTTAAAAAAAATCGATTTTAGAAAAATAGATGATATTGTAAAAACCACCCTTAGTAAAATTCTTAATATAACCAGGTACATCACATCATGCATCCGATATACCAGTTCGTGTAGGGCGAAAAATTTCTGATGTAAGTTTACCGGCTTTTTTGTCTTCAGTCCATAGCACAGAAGAATTAACCAGAAAAATTCTCATGCAGTAAATGCCTGGAAACGGGCCTGTCCTAACTTAAATTTACCGACCAACCCATTTTCCCAGAGACAGTGGGACGACCCGCTCTGCGCCATCTTAAAAGAATCACTTATTAGTGGTTCTGTTGGTGATTCTGAGCGCGCTCGTTTGCTGGCTGTGGGAGAGTGGGAGTCCGGTGTTTGGCTTAAGGCACTGCCATCGCCCAATATAGGAACATTATTAGAAAATACGACTTTCCGTATCACAACTTGTCTTCGTTTAGGTGCTCCCTGTGTTTCCTCGCATTTATGTCGCTGCTGAGCGGTTGTCGACAGCAAGGGACATCATGGCCTCTCATGCGCCCGCCGCATTTCCCGTCACGCCAATATCAAAGACATTATCCGTCGTGCTCTTGTCACCGCCGGTGTACCAGCCGTTCTGGAACCGAACGGTTTGGTGCATGTTGTGCATGATGGCAAGAGACCGGACCGGATGTCTCTTTTGCCTTGGAGGATGGGTAGGTGTGGGACGCTACTTGTGTCGACACCCTTGCGCCATCACATCTTCTAAGCACGGCAGAAAATCTCAAGCGGCAGTCTTGGCGGCCTTCTTCTGGGCACGCTGCCAGTAGACCGAGATGCGGAGAAAGTTGAATTCAGGTAGTTTTTTAATTGTATATATTGTAAATAATGTAATTAATTTATTTCTTCTTGTTATTGTAAATAAGTTTTTTTTAATAGTTAGAGGGTGTTAAACGCAGTGATTTTGATCTACAATTCATATAATGTGATGTTGTAAAGAAAAAAAAAAGAGGTACAGGAGTAACTGACATAGCCCGTAAAGTTAGCACGCTGAAGCAGAGGTGGGCGTGCAACATCGCTCGAAGAACCGACGATGGGGAAGACAGGTTCTACAGTGGCGACCACGGACTGGACTGCGCAGCGTAGGCCGTCCCCCTACTAGGTGGACCGACGACCTAGTGAACAGCAGAGAGGCGTTGGATGTTAGCGTCACAGGACCGGGAGTTATGGCGTGCTAAGTGGGAGGCGAGTGAAGTCTTGACAGCCGCTGTCTACACCTTCGGGTAGAAAAAGGCGAGATGTTATGATATCTAGAATTTTCAGACGATTGCTTTTCAGGGTCGTCCAAATACGTAAAACAACCTGAAAACTAAGACGTCACGTGCAATTGGGTTTATTGATATTTTCTTTAACCTTCGTCGAGTCAAGTTCAAGATAATATGGTGTTTGGTGCTGAATAATAATTATGTGTCTTAATTAAAAGCAATTGCAAAACCTACTTACAAAACTGAAGCTATGTAATCTAAAATTACAGGCAACCGTTTGAACATGTGATGTGTTTTTGTAATGAGTTGATAAAACAAACCGACCGTTTAGTAGAGGTCCGTGGGTTCGATTCCTGTCGCAGTGTGATCATACATTTGTGATGACTATGGATTTTTGTATGGTGGCTGGCACAGAAATAAATCAAGATAGAACGGCCGCGATGTCATATTTCCATACATTTCGAGCGTGTCACTTTTTTGAAAAACCACGCCCTCAGCGTGACGTCATTTTCATTGTGAGCGGAGCGACTAGTTAGGAGACACTCACATTAGATTATCGATGTTAATATCGGCAACGTGTGTTAATTTTATTATTTTTATATTTTACTAACTTTATTGATTTTCTGTAACGATAATCATAGAAAGTAAAACATGTTAAATACTTCAATCCGACATATTAAAACCTAAAACATATTTTTCCAACAGTATATAAAATTTAATTATAAATATTTTACTGTCCTTGAAACTATACATATTTATTAAATATTTGCCTTTTTGTAAGGGTTGGCCTCACAGTCCTGGTTAAATAACGAAGCCGAACGTCTACATATACCTCGGTTACTGCCCATTTGAGAAGAACGAGATGATTTTCCATCGGCGATTGGTCAAATTGGTGAAAACTCATACTGTCAAATAAACTGCTGCCAATGTAATTACGAAACACTTTGGTTGAAATTTGTGGTGTTAGAATAAAGTAGGGACAAAGCAAGATATGAGCTGATACTCAAATTATTATTGAATTAATTTATCGATAAGTCCTAAGACTCAACGATACATGGAGTGCCCATCTCTAACATTCGAATCACAGCGATTAACAGACACAGCGTTCAACTGGCAGGTGTATTGTGTATTTCGTTCGATTCGACGTACATTACGCGTATAATTTATACGCGCAATGTTTTTGTATACGAGCGTTGAATGCGGACAGCAATGGATATTTATCACAACGAAAAAATATACAACTTGTGATCGTAATTATTGAACATAGTAAAAGTAAAACAATAATTTATAATCTCAAAAAAATACTTTCTACTGATTTTCTGTACTTACTGATCATACGAAATATTTCCTTTTTTCATATTTGATTCACTACTTTTGTTTTTACAATTTTTCACAGCATAATAAGGCATATATGTGACGTTTTATCTATTTTTTTACGTCCTGAACGCATGGCAGGAACGCTCGTTGCGTAATGAGGGCGAGTTTCGAAAAGCATGCAATATAGTGCAGGGTTTTGGCACGCTTGCCACGCCTATTCGCCGTTCTATCTTGATCTATTTCTGTGGTGGCTGGTCTTCTATGTTTATAAGTGGGTATTTTGAGTTTACATACATACATAACTTCACGCCAAATCCCTTGCGGGGTAGGCAGACAGAACTGAGCGCCATAAGGCACGATTCTTACACACCTCACTCGTTTCGTTGACTTTCACAGCTCTTTTCATGCACGCGCGTCGATTTTTGAGGCTCGTAACATCACCTTCTTCCAAAACACGTTCTATTTGGTCATGGAATGTGTGTCTTGGCCGTCCTCGACTCCTACAAAACCTACAACTTTGAGCCCGGTATGACAATAGATTCGCCACCTATTTATTTCATTTGGGACGTAAACATAGTACCTAGACGTAAACATATATAGCGGCGAGTCGAGGCTTAACAACCACTGCCTACACCTTCGGGTAGAAAAAGGCGTGAAGTTATGTTTTAGCATGTATATTTTTTATTTTAAATATTTTTTTCATCTAGTTATTTAAAAGATAGTACTAACAATGTTTTAAACGCAATTCACAGTCAGTTCTTTAAAAGTTCTTTAATCAAGTAGCTACTAAAATCCTTTCTTCAAGCACAACTGCAAAGACAACATTTCATACGTACGTATCCGTATTCGGTATTAAACGCGTAATTACGCCAATATTTTACGTAAACAATTGCACAACTGTACCTACGCAACGACGACATTTGACCGTTGCGTTGCACAGATCAGATATTTTTTCGCTAAAGTAATCTATCTACCTAGTTTCTTTAAATATCTAAACAAATAAATAAAATAGGAGTGTCTGTTCGTAATCTTTTTACAACAATGCAAATTTCTCTTAATCACTGCACCGCGAGGTACGAAGGTCTGTCATGCTCTGTTGATTCATCATTTCCATTAATGAAAATTGGTCAAGGATTCCATCATGTTGGCAAGTCTCCAACGTTTGCAAATAATTGATTGAAGGTTGCCAAATCGGGCATACAGGAAGGAAGAGTTGTTATTAATGTAGATAGGTTATGATAAATAAGGAAAAATAGCCTTTTCAATTTGAAGGTGCACAGATAAAATAATGTCCGTGATTGTGCCGATTTTTTAAAATAGGTTTTAATACTCCTTTGATATTTAGGTACTTACATAAAATAGATCTTAAAAATGCCCAAATTATTACATGTAGCAAATTTAATATTCTTCTAGTAGCTACCGCGAATGAACATATTATCCCAGACGTGGGCCGGCACACAAATTTCAACCATAAGAATATAGGGTGTGATGTGTTAAAAAAAATCATGTTCATTTGTAAATTCTAACGAAAATACAAATTCTTTACAAAATCTGTGATTAACACAAAAAAGATTCAATATTTGGATATTCTAGCAGAAGCCCGGCTAGCTCAGTCGGTAGAGCATGAGACTCTTAATCTCAGGGTCGTGGGTTCGAGCCCCACGTTGGGCGCAACTTTTTGTTTTTGTACCGGATTTTACTGGAAATTTGTAATCAAATAAAAAATGTAAGTATTGCAAGGTAATATGATTGTTTATTTACAAAAATACTAAACGATACATAATAAAGTACAACTCACGAAAGTTTTGATTTACAAATACTTGAAAACGTTTAATTTTAAAGAAAGTTTATATTAAAGATTCTATAAATACATATCTTTAGTGAAATTTCATATGTATACACATATAAAAAAATTGGTAAGTATTTTTTTTTAAATACCCATTTAAACAAACATCGACCCACTTTACGTTTGAAACTACTTTCTCGACTGCACAGCACCAGCGAGTGTTATCATAAAATGTGTAGCAATTTTTTAATAATGACGCACCGATCACGATCGCAATGGAAAGTGCTCGATAATCGACTAATGACAGAGGCCCGGTTCCGCCTTCCATTAGGGTTGTCAAAAATATTATTTATATTGACTAATAATTCAACGACGATTTTAAACTATACATAACGAGATTATTACAAGTAGGGATGTAATTCTATCTGTTACTAAAAACTAAACTAAACTTGCAGAGTACCGAGTAGGCGGAGAGCACAGAGCGCCATAAGGCACAAATCTTACACGCCTCACTCGCTTCTTTGTTTTTCGTAAATCTTGTCATACACGCTCGTCGATTTTTAAGGCTCCTGATATCATCTTCCTCCAGGAGTCGTTTTATTTGGTCATGGAAAGTGTGTCGTGGTCGTCCTTTACGCCTGCACTCTCCGGATTTTGCACTTTATATTTTCTTAGTCATTTCATATGGAGTCCGGGGATTTTAAAGAATGGAAGGCACATGAATATATTTTTTTTTTCTAATTTTTTAACGTACCTATTGTTGACAACTATAATGTAAATTTATGACATATTTTACTTTAGAACTCATAAAATATACAATATAATATGTCTTGTTGCACTTAGTATACTTCCAAGAAGCGTCTAATTCCAAGGTTAACTTTAATTTCATTTAATATTTACGTAATAAATGGTTTGAAAATCCATGTTTTAGTACAACACAGTTACGAATTATAAAATAATTTATCACCGTGAAAACTATATAATAATATTTTACAGCATTTTATTATCACAAACACTATAAACACATAACACACATAGCATAACATAACTTCACGCCTTTTTCTACCCGAAGGTATAGGCAGTGGCTGTTAAGCCATGACTCGACGTTATGATTACGTCCATTTTAGTGGGCACAAAGTTATTAGTCATCGATATCACACATAACTTGCGAAATCAATCACTATAAACAATTTCCGAATCATTAATAATAGTACAAACCAATATTTTAGTTTCTAATTAGTGACAACCCTGAATCAATAAACGATACGAGATTATCCTAATTGACAGTTGAAACATAATAATTGATGTTGACATTGGCAATTTGACAATGACTTTCGCCATTTCTATCATTAAGAGCAGAGATCCTTTCTCTGAGAGGAAAGTGAGATATTAAAAAAAAACACTTACATCTGGACAGGTATCTCATTTATAATAGACAATTAAATTCACAAGAAAATTAATAATAATAAATAATAATAATATCTTGGACACAAATCACACAGCGCCCTCCAAACTAAGCAACTAAATGCTTGTGCTATGGATACTAGATAACGGATATTAATACATAATATATACTTTTCTTTTGTAAATACATACTTATAATACATAGAAAAACACCCAGACGCCGCACAAATATTCATGTTTGTCACAAATATTTGTGCTCGGGTGGGTGAATCGAACCCCCGACCTCAGTGCTGCAGCCGGTAGTTTTATCAATGCGCTACGAGGCCCGTCATATAATTATGACGGGGGAACCCTAATCTAAATATATATAACATAGTTAAATACAAACAAGAAAAAACTATCGCGTCAGCTAGTAAAGAACCAAAAGTCGATTATTGAAAATTATTCAAATAACAAAATCGATTGTGTAATAGTAATTTCATCATATCAATGATGGCAGAGTTGGCATTTTCTATCAAATTATCTCAGCGGGATACCACCGGCCATCAGTGCACTTTAAAATGTCATTATGCAGAGTTATTTTTACATAATATTCCGTGATCAAAGACTCTTTTGTTACAAATACCCTCTTTTTTCATTTGTAATCTGCATCTTTAAATGTTTTACATAATGTTTTGTAACAAAATAGTTAGGATATTATTTTAGTAGATGAATTGAGAATTGTCTTCATATTTATTAAAACTAGGTAAAGGTCGAGCAGCCCGCTGTTGAACTAAGAAGTCGTGCGATCAACCAATGATTTTACGCCAATTGTTCCTGGTGTTTGGTCAAAAGTTACCTATTTCATTTGGGGCGTAATAATTCCGCGAGTTGAGATTAACAGCCATTGACCATTCATTAAAGCAAATAAAGGCGTGAAGTTACATAAAAATCTTACTTATTCGAAAAAAATATTATATATACATTACTAGACTCTGTCTATCCGTGAAACGTATATACAGACTCATAACGACCTCCAAATACCCCCTCTTTTTAGTTAGGGGGTTAAAAATCGTTAATCTCATTATAAGAGCAATACCCACACTATAATCGTTTGGCGCCGTCGCCAAAGGAATGTTAATTAAATCGACTCAGTCGATGCGCACAGCGCAAAAAGTATTCTCAAACAAAACAACACGCTGTATATTGGTATAGAAAAAAAGAAATAAAAGTTCTTAATATATACGGCACGCGTTCAACCGTCCAACGGTTGAGGTCTGTGAGGTTTTTGCTACGAAATAGGTGATTAATAATTTAGTCAAGCGCGAGTCTGATTCGAGTGTATAGCGTGGTGTTTAAAGAATTTTTTTAATAGATAAAATATAATAATACCTTATTTACTACGAAATGATGAAAGTTTTCTGTTAAGACAGTAGATTTATAATGATCTTTTGATAGTATGTGTTTACTTATTCCACTTATAAGTCTGAGCTTCGATTCTCATTAATTTGAATTTCGTGTTATAAGTTTTATTGTATATAATATGTAAGCTTTTACTTTTACAAACAATATCAAGAAAATTTAAAGGTCTTGATTAATTTGGGATAAGATGTCGTTTTGCCAAATGTATTCCCACGTATAAAAAACTTGAATAACATTTAAATTCTACATCCCGATAAGACGTGACAATACCGATATAACAATTTGTCAAATGTAATTAATTATTAAGGTTCCGTTGTCCCTTTACGAATGGAACGGAACCTTATAATCTTATTACTGTGACGGTTTAAAGTTAAACAACTCAACTCGGCGGCGTTCAAGCGTAACCCCTACTACATGTATTAAATTACTAGTTGTTACTTAGGACTGCACTCGCTTCTTTATAAATACAATTTAACTGCAACCGCTGCAGTATGCGTAACGTTTAAGAAAAAAAATCTTCAGTTTCTTTTATTTCATAATTAATAAGGAACTAGCTGACTGCACGAACTTAGTGCCGCTATATTATATGTATACTTTTACCACTAAAGAGATTAGTACTTCGCCCCTTTTGGTCATAGCGTGATGTTATATAGCCTAAAACCTTTCTTGATAAATTGACTTTCCAACATGACAAGAATTGTTCAATTCGAACACGTAATTCCCGAGATTAGCGCGTTCAAACAAATAAACTCCTCAGCTTTATAATAATGGTAAGTATAAATTATCTGATCCATTTAAATATATGTATTACGCATTTCTAACTAATCCAAGTATAAAACTTAATAATATTCTCTGTCACATTACAAAACTTAATATTGCACAACGTGTCCGACTAATTAATTTATTTTAAAAGATTACAATCCACCCCAAAAAAGTAGGTAACAATTATTTAAATAAGTACGCAGTAAAAACAAATTAAAACTGACAAATTTATGTACTGTGATGTGTTGTCGAGGCAACGTTCGAAGTAAACACACGATGCGGAATCGTTCCGTGTAAAATATTATAAGAATTCGAAGAGTTTTATCAATAAATACCTCTTACACACGACACAATCTAATTGGGCAATCAAATTGACGGTTTTTAGGGCTATCAATGGATTAAGCACTAATTGCTACTTTATAGAATTCAATTGGGAAATCCGAAAATTGTTCAACTGATTGTGTTAATATGTTGGTATTTATGTGAAGGGAAAAATTCAAAATCGTTGGTAAATACTTGTCTCTCAGTCTTTACTACGGAGGATCATATTAGCAATTTCGAGACCTCTTTTAATTGGCAACAATGAAAATGGCAAAATTTTTGCCTCTCCCTGTTGTTGTATTAACCCAATAGATGGCGTTGACACTGAAAAAGTCTCCTATGTGTTTTATGGAACACGATGCGGTGAATACAAATGAAACTATCCTACTTCTAGTATTAAAAGGATAAAGATATTAATGTATATGTATATAACAAAGAGCTTTGTCTTTAGTTACTTACCGATTCTGGGTTTCTTCGATGGACATATTGTACCTGTGAACAACATAAAAGGAACTTATTAATTGTAAGATACAAGTATGAATAAAATTATATTTTGCAGAGTATATGATAACGTTTTTGCATAACTCTCCCCACAATGGCGATGCGTCGCCACGGCCCTACTATATGACGGAATATATAAACTATACGTAGCTTATAGGTAATAGCGTGTTAGTTGTTTGATAACATTATTATCAGAGAAAATGACATCTAGCGGCGTAATCAAAAACCACGTACGCCAATATTGGATTTTGCAAGCGAGCAAGGCCGAAGTTACCGTTACTCCACAACACCAACAGAGGATGTTAAACCAAAACATAGATAAAATTAAAGAGATACTAATACTTAAATATGTAAGATGAAATGAAGTGACTTCATTTTGTGGAGAAATTTAGTAATATTGCATTTTTTTATCATGACATATCTAGTTCCTTTCGTAATCTGCCAGGCGTCCTGTGATGGCTCATTTTCTTTTTTAATGAAATCATTTTTAAACGACTCCGAAAAAAGGAGGAGGTTCTCAATTCGTTTGTATGCATAATTTTTTTTATGTATGTTTACCGATATTTTCGTCAATTATGAACGGATTTCGTTAAATGTCACTTATTTTTGGAGTCGGTGCCAGCCTAGGTAACGTACTCTATTGTGTTGCACCGACTTCAATAATGAGTGACAATAATAATTGTAAATATTTAAACACTTTAAAGATGACTTTAATAAAGTATTACGTTTTGTTATTTGTATTAAGTATACAAATTAGTAAATTACGTTATTTATCGCTTTTTAGTAATAGAGGTACTATTTTCATATACTTAAAGATTTTGTGGTTTACGTTTCTAGAAGTCGGTTTAACTTTTAGTTAGTTTTAATAAAGCACTATATTTTTCGAAAAATAATGGCCTTTATTTTCATTTGTTTAGCGATTTACATATTGCGCGATAATTACAGGCAGGCAGGGTTATTACTTATCTTTAAGCAATCAACAATTAGCGAGCAAATTGCTGACCGATGCCTCTGTCACTCTTTTTGCCACGACGCTAGCGCCAATTATGATCGCCTAGCAATTATTGCAAACTAACTATAATTAGTTTCCTGTCCTAACAAAAAGTAACACATAGCTATCGGTTCAGCAATCCTGATTACTCTCCCGTTGCTTTTCTGATAATCCCCGGGTTAAATTCATTTTTTTTTATCGAATAGCAGGACAAACGAGAAAGCGGGTAGCCCACAGAAATAGATCAAGATAGAACGGCCGCGATGGCATATTTCCATACATTTCGAGCGTGTCACTTTTTTGAAAAACCACGCCCTCAGCGTGACGTCATTTTCATTGTGAGCGGCGCGACTAGTTAGGAGACACTCACATTAGATTATCGATGTTAATATCGGCAACGTGTGTTAATTTTATTATTTTTATATTTTACTAACTTTATTGATTTTCTGTAACGATAATCATAGAAAGTAAAACATGTTAAATACTTCAATCCGACATATTAAAACCTAAAACATATTTTTCCAACAGTATATAAAATTTAATTATAAATATTTTACTGTCCTTGAAACTGTACATATTTATTAAATATTTGCCTTTTTGTAAGGGTTGGCCTCACAGTCCTGGTTAAATAACGAAGCCGAACGTCTACATATACCTCGGTTACTGCCCATTTGAGAAGAACGAGATGATTTTCCATCGGCGATTGGTCAAATTGGTGAAAACTTATACTGTCAAATAAACTGCTGCCAATGTAATTACGAAACACTTTGGTTGAAATTTGTGGTGTTAGAATAAAGTAGGGACAAAGCAAGATATGAGCTGATACTCAAATGATTATTGAATTAATTTATCGATAAGTCCTAAGACTTATCGATAAATGGATAAATCGACATGGAGTGCCCATCTCTAACATTCGAATCACAGCGATTAACAGACACAGCGATCAACTGGCAGGTGTATTGTGTATTTCGTTCGATTCGACGTACATTACGCGTATAATTTATACGCGCAATGTTTTTGTAAACGAGCGTTGAATGCGGACAGCAATGGATACTTATCATAACGAAAAAATATACAACTTGTGATCGTAATTATTGAACATAGTAAAAGTAAAACAATAATTTATAATCTCAAAAAAATATTTTCTACTGATTTTCTATACTTACTGATCATACGAAATATTTCCTTTTTTCATATTTGATTCCCTACTTTTGTTTTTACAATTTTTCACAGCATAATAAGGCATATATGTGACGTTTTATCTATTTTTTTACGTCCTGAACGCATGGCAGGAACGCTCGTTGCGTAATGAGAGCGAGTTTCGAAAAGCATGCAATATAGTGCAGGGTTTTGGCACGCTTGCCACGCCTATTCGCCGTTCTATCTTGATCTATTTCTGTGGGGTAGCCTGTTGGGAAGCATCTACCGCCGTCCATGGTCCAAGCGTTATCGGCCTTTAAGGGAGTGGGATAGGAAAAGAACGGGAGAGTGGGCGAGCCTCCGGATACCGAGCGTTTACCTCGATATTTCTGTACATGTAGGCGCATGGCTCTACCACTGCTTTCATGTCAAATAAACCCAAATATATAGGTATATTTTAACAAAAATTAATAAATTAAAGCAGCAGCAAAGTACCAGGGAACTATAAAAAGGAGTAGTTGGCAGACCGAATGCGGTCATGCCTTGCGAGTGTTACTGTAATACCTATACCCAGCAGGAATAGAAGTAAGATAAATAATATCATTGCGTCAACGGTGAATGTAGCTGGCACTAAGTTCACGGTACTTGAACATGTTATTTACGGACAGATAGACATATGCGTGTTCTGTTGTACAAGGGAATTATTTAGAAAAAAAAACGATCTTTAGCAATCGTGTGCTTTTCTATTCTTCTAGTTTTTGCTATCTAACAACAAATATTATACTGAATATTACTGAGTATTTGACTCATATTACTATGTGTATACGTATATCTGTAATAAATTAAAGATTAGAACAAAATAAACTTTTTTCAATTTGTATATTGAAATCTTAAAACATTATAAAAAACAAGTAAATATATTTTTGATAATTTCCTTTTTTTTTTTTGCAAAATTTACTGACTCCGTCAATGAGTGATGTGACATTGATTACGCAAATAATTAAGATACGTCAAATACAATTAAAACAACCCGCCATTGCTGAGTGGCTGGATCAGATGCTTGGATCTTTTAAGCAGAAGTTTTCTAATAAACCACTATACTATTGAGACAGTTAATCAGAATTAATGTTTTAAAACAAGTCTATTTATTTGTATCTGTAATATTGTAAGGAAATTCAAGCTCACAGCAAATGGTCATTGTATTAAATATAGTAAGTTGTTTTACCAAAAAAATCGTCTTAAATCAAGTCCCAAGATAGTCGTGGAGTCGAAGGTGTTTTTGAATAACGACCACCCGTCCAACGTGCTTTCTAAAGGAACCGGTTTTCATTTATTAATAGCCAAAATTCATTCGTGTACATATAAATCCACAAACTGAAATACAATCAAAAACTACATACATATCAGATTTCGTTAAAAAAAATCTTGTTACTTACTTTAAAAACGAAAACTATTACGCTATTTTCTACTGGAAGGTGTAAGCAGTCGTTGTGACGTTTCGACGGCGGAACTTATTATCATATACATTCGGTTCAAAATTTTTGTCACACATCAATATTAAATTTGTCAGTGAACTTTTGTAAAGATATTAGGGTACTTCTAACACAGAAGTGGATTTCTAAACCACTACACTATCGAAGCAAATTTACATAATAGTAGTAATTGCTTTCTAAAACTAGACATAGATAGATATATAAATAAAACATCTGCTGCAGAGATAGCTGTCAGGGCCAGAAGAAATTTCTCCTTGTCATGCATAACATCATCATGCATCATATTCTCTGGTGATGTATTCGTTCACCTGTTGTGTTAAATAATTTACATAATAAACGATAGCATATTGATTTGTTAATTTATTAATACGCATGCTAACGATTGACGTAACAAGAACATTATGAAAGTCGATTGTCATCAGTTTTCGATTGCGAAATGAAAACGAAATCTCGATTTTCCAAATATCAACACTATATTATAGTTGGTTTTCTTTTTTTTTTGCATAATCGCTTTATAATATAAAACCAAGACGCTTTCCGCTGTCCGTCTCTATGTATGGTTAGATCTTTAAAACTACGCAACGGATTTTGTTGTGTTTTTGTATAGATAGAGATATTCAAGAGCAAGGTTTGTGTATATAATACATGCATAATATAATCGAGACACACTGATCATTTTCGGTTTTTGAGATAAGTTGGCAAAGGCTGGTTTAAAAGTAAAACTTACTCAGGGTCAGCCGGGTCAGCTAGTATTTTATAGGCGTATTGCACTCCACCTGACTGCGTCATCTATTGCATTCGGGACCGAAACAATACGGCAAGTCGAGCCCTAATTGTAGCTGAATACTCTTTAATAAAGAATATAAAAGATGAGAATTTTTTAAAAATGAGTAAGAAATTCCTAAGCTTCGATGGGTGAGAGAGAAGGCCCACCCCCACCCTTTTGCTTCTGTAATCCATCCTCAAGGACATCAACGCAACTATAACCCCTATAGTTCATGGGCAGCATTAGTCGCTTCCTATTAAAAGATAGAGTAATAGTATAGAGGCAGAAATATTTTTGTCTAGTTTTCCAACAATACAGAAAAGGAAATAAGTTGTTGACACAATTTCTTATCTGCTTGCAGTTTCTCAACAGCTTATCTTGTGCAATCAGATGTCATGACGTATGGTCTCTTAAAGTAGATAAGTGTTTAAAATTTTTGCCGTCAAACGAACAGACAACACTTAAGATGGTACACATGATAATAAAATATGGTGACTATTGGCTAACTTCAGTTTTGAAGTAGTTTTTGAGTTTAAATACACATTGCTCGCACTATGCTATAATAGCCAAACGTCAATGACCGAAAATTTCTTCAAACATATTGAAAGGTTGTTAAGTCAGATGTATTTTATTCGGTGGGGTGGGGATTGTTTCTATGCTTGTAAGAGATAAACTACGAAAGTAATAAAACCGAATTGAATTATTGTTTAAAAGGTAGTTTATTAAGGTGTAACTTTTTTATTGTTTTCGTTCTTTTGTTGTTTTTTTATTGTTCCCGAAAAAAACCCAAAATTGTGTTTATTTTGACTAATTTATATTTTAAGACTTGTTTATATTATCTTGTGTGTATCTTTTGCTTTTAAATCAATTGACAACTATTTTTTCTATTGAATATTATTAGTACTGACGTCTCGATGGCGCAGTGGCTAGCACCCCGCTTCTGGTTCAAGAAGTAGTGGGTTCGAATCCTGACATTGGCTCACACCAACGACTTTCGGAAATTGTTTTCAGAAGTTAAGTGTGATAAATATCGATGACTGACAACTTTGTGCCCGGTATGGCAATAGGTTTGCTACCCATTCCATTTGGGACGTAAACATAACGGCGAGACGAGGCTTAACAGCCGCTGCCTACATCTTCGGGTAACAAAAGGCGTGAAGATATGTTATGTTATAGATAATCATTTCTTTGTTAGTGTTTCAATCTTTGAAGTTATGTTATAACATAGTTAACTAACGAGTTATGTTATGTTATTATTAGTACAAAACAATTTTGCTTATGTATATTAGATTTTATTGTTGATGTTTTTTGAATACCCATAGAGCAAATTGACAATGCCTGTTTCAACTTTAAACGTTAGACAGTTCTTGAAAGTTGTCGACGATTGAATGGACTGTAGGACAGTCCATGGGATAGGCATGCCGCCTATCCCATGGATTAATATGTTACATTCAGTGACATGAGCGGAAATCCTACAATTTTTGGCGACCTGGAATGATTATTGAAACCTGGTACGGGAAAAGTTTGATATTATCTATATATATATATATATAAGAGATTTCCACCTATATATTGACTCATCACGATATCTCTGGAACCATAAGGCGTAGCGACTTGAAATTTGGTAGGATTATTCCTTTCGCCGAGTAGAGGTCAGCTAAGAACGGATTTTACGAAATTCCACCCACAAGGGGGGTTGCGGGGGTGTTAACAATGGAAAATTCCCATTTTTATCCTATAGCTGCTAACGACTTCAAATTTGTCGAAGATATTGCAGTATTAACATAGCGGGGCAGCAGTTATTACTTTTGATGCGAAACAGAGTTCGCCGGGTCAGCTAGTAAGTAAATAAAGGAACTTCTCAAAAATCTGTTTGTTTAATGCATTAATATTGATTACTATATTTTTTTCGATATATGATACAATAATTTTGAATCAACTATTGCAGATACATAAGCAATTGATATCTGCTTGCTAATAGAGTAATCTCAAACACTAATCCCCGTAATTTAAACAAAATTGAAATTCACAAATACTGAGGAAAAAAATAGATTTGGCATCATATAAAAAATACACGTATGTTTTTTACAGTTCAATAAAATAAATTAATAATCTGGGCTCGAACAGATTGTTGCAATCCATTTACGAGTAAACTTTATCGTTAAATAATAAAATAAAATATAGGACTACTTAAAAGGTAAGTGTGTGTTGGTCCTAGCGTAATGATATAGCCGTCCGCGTCGTCAATAAATAATCAATCAGTAAGTTCCTCAGATTATCGAGTTCAACTAAACAAATAAAATGTAATATACTTAATAGTATCGGTGATCCAGTGGTCGAGCACCCCGCTTCTGAATCTAGAGGTCTTGGGTTCGAATCCTCACACAGGCTCACGCCAATGACTTTTCGAAGTTCTTTTCGGAAGTTATGTGTGAAAAATATCGATGACTGAAAATTTTGTGCCCGCCATGGCAATAGGTTCGACACCTATTCCATTTAGGCCGTAAACATAAAGGCGAGACGAGGCTTGACAGCCGCTGCGTACACCTTCGGATAGAAAAATGCGTGAAGTTATGTTATGTTTATAATATACTTATACTTGAAGACTCTAACCCAATACACAAACAAAATTTACTCTTAAAAGTAATTTAAGAGATGTTCAGTGAAGACAAAGTCACAAGACATTTATTTCAACTAAGATTTAAAACTAGTCAAACCTCGGACTAACCATCAAAAATAATTATAGCATATTCAATTACGCTTGTAAACATCAAACGTGTTATATAATATCATAAGACAGCCTGGAAATAGACATGAATACCTACTGATATACCCCACTAAACGGATCCCGTTCACTCTAAAGAAGTCTTACAACTTACCCGAGCGAAGCGTCTGTAGTACATGCAGTTTAAATTGAAAGCAAAACAAGAATACCTGTTATATCGATATATGTATATGTATATTTATCGATATTTCCTAGAATCGATTTCAAATAACTAATGAAGCGATTGTAATATATGTAAGACCGTAATGAATTTAGTAACAAAACTAGAGCAACTCAATTCACTCTTATAAAGTTATTTTCTTAGTCAATCGTTTATTCTGTACACAGACCAAACTCCGTCCGACTTATTACAAATCTATGTACTAAAACAGCAAGTTAGGCTGGTTTAAAAGATCGTGGTCTGATTCGATCACAAATGGTTAGTACTCCTCCTCATTACAAATCGCAAACTATACCGAGTCTTGATTGTACTAAGATTGGCATCTCCCCTCACAGAGTAGAGTACACAATGATTCATTGATTTGAATGTAATTCGGTCTTATCGTTCAGTTTTGAAAGGTATAACCTGGCGGTGGTCCAGTGGTCCCCACTTTGCCAATAACGAAAGAAGCCTTGATAAAGCAATTTATGGTCCCGGAATGTAAATAACAATTGTAATATATTTGTAAAATGATGCGATAAGTGTGTGAACTGGACGCCACGCAAGCATTCAGTATCTTTGACTACTTCTTGTCATTAGGTCGTTTTAGATTCATGGATATAGCTTTTATATTTTAAAATGGATCAATAAAAGATACAAAGTGGTAAAACTGGAGTCCTGAAATACATCTTGACAGGAAATATAACGCCAGCTGATTTCCGAGTCGAAACATATAGTAGAATATAAATTCTTACATACACATACATAACTTCACGCCAAATCCCTTGCGGGGTAGGCAGAGAGAGCAGAGCGCCATAGGGCACGATTCTTACACGCCTCACTCGCTTCGTTGACATTCATGACTCTTTTCATACACGCGCGTCGGTTTTTGAGGCTCTTAACATCACCTTCCTCCAGAACACGTTCTATTTGGTCATGGAATGTGTGTCTAGGCCGTCCTCGACTCCTACATCCATCTGCATTTGCATTGTATATCTGCTTAGTCAGTCTTGCATCAACCATTCTTTCTACATGTCCGAACCATCGGAGCATGCCCTTTCTTACTTTTACACCGACACTCTCTTTCAAACCAACTTCCTTCCGTACAACCTTGATTTCTACGCGGTCAGCGAGAGTCACTCCGCAGATTTTGCGTAGTGCCCTCATTTCCACCGCGTTTATTCTACTTTCATGCACACTCTGCCATACCCAGCTCTCACTTCCATAAGTTAGCGTTGGGATCAGTACTGCATTGTGGATTGCTAGCTGGGCTTTTCTGCTAATGTTTTTTGCGCCCAGGAATCTGCCCAACGCTCCATTTACGCTATTTCCTATCGCCACTCTACTATATAAATTCTTAATCTCTAATAAAACTTTGAAGAAACAAAAAGAAGGAGAGTATTTTAAATAAGTAAGTACAATATGCTGCCTATAATTTGCACTAATTAAGCAATTGTATATGATGTTAAATTTCTAGATTATACATACTAACAGGGAACACAAGTTAAGAAAGTGAACTTAAATTGGCTTGGAAAAGGCGATCATCTTTTAGCAACTACAGATTCAGAGAGCTGGTAGTGAAAACCCACCATCAGCTTCACAGGACCAAGCAGTAATTAAAATCTGTCCTCGTGATTATGGTATTGTGGCGTTAACTTTGACAGTGATGCTGTGCAGGCAATGATTTAAGTTCTTCGGGTTGCAACAGTACATACTAACTTAATGATATGTATTCTTTTATTATAGTAAAGTATGTACTTAATATTATTTTGCTATAGATTTATAATGGTCCAGATGTTGATGTCAGTGAACCAAGCTGTATGTAGTTCAGAAACACCCGTTAACATAGAAAATAACCAAGAATTGAGAAAAAAGGTTAGTGATAAAAACAATATTCTAATTGATTTAATATTGTAATATTATTTTTAATTTTATTGGTGCAACAGGATAATAAATGTCTTATAAAATGTATTTTCAATTTATTAAAATATTCTATATTTTACAAATGATTACTTCAGCACGGTGAAACAAAACTAAATTCTTTTCTTAACAATGCAGAATATCAGTAGTACTTCTATTCACAAAAATATGTATATAAAATATTCTTATACTTAATACATGTGGTCTCTTATGATGTTTATATATAAATATGGTATTTTATTACTAAAAGTATTTTTTATTTAAATTTACAGGAAAGATACTAAAAGATATTCCGTTAAAGAGGTTTTCTTTTTGTATTCAATATTGCTACCTAATAGTTGTAGTTATTGAAAGTTGAACACTCATATAATATTAAAATAGTCAATATAAATTAAAAATTAAGATTTGCTACCTAGACAATAAGATAAATTTAATTATAGAAAAAAGGTCAACTAAACAATACATATGTGTTAATAATTAAAATGTTCTTTTTACCTTTATTTTTTTATCCTATCACCATCAAAGGATAATAATAATTACTAACAGGTTTTGCTTACAGATTTCCGCTGCTTTCAACTTATCCATTAATATTAAATGACTTATTATAATTAATGATACCATTTTAAGACATATTAAAAGTAATTTGGAATTGATTGTTTATTTTTTAATATTTCCATGTACAGTATTGGTTACAATGGGTGGTATTCTTTCAAGACCACTAGATTTGGCCACCAACATTGTCATCTTCTGCTGGAAACAAGCCTTCCTTCTTATCAATGGAAATGTTATGAACCTATAAAAATAAATTCACTAGTTATTGTAAGAATATATAGTCTTGGTGGTCCAGTGGTCGAGCACATAGTTTCTGAATCCAGAGGGTGCGGGTTACATTCCTGGCTCACACCAATGATTTTTCGAAATTAATTAATTTCGAAGGTTATGCGTGATAAATCACTTAAATCGATGACTTAAAACTTTGTGCTAGATATGGCAATTGGTTTGCCACCCATTCTATTTGGGACGTAAACATAACGGCGAGTTCAGGCTTAACAGCCACTGCCTACACCTTTGGGTAGAAAAAGTGGTGAAGTTATGGTATGTATGTTTATAAAGGAATACAATCGTAAACTATTATGTTAAATACACTATTACTTACTGCCCAACTTCGCAATGCACATGCTACCTGGATTTCTCCACGAGAATCATTGGATAAATCCTCTTATTAATTTAATAATCTGTTTACCAAAATCTTCTATATTGATTGCGAAAATTGTCATCACTTTACTCGTATAAACACATATGAGACTGTTGTTTTAGAGGTCGGTGAATAGTTTGGATTAATTTTAAATCTTCAAAATCAATTTAATTAGTCCTATTATCTTCCATTTTAAAAATATTTCCATATTGATGAGCAATACAACAACTCAAGCTAACCTCAAAAGTAAACAATTTTGACGTTTATGCAGTTGGTACCATCGTTAAACTAGGGGTCTGGCGAGACTAACTTTTTTTCCAAACATAGACCACCTATTTGCGATAATCTTCATTTTGTAATAAGAATTTTATTTGTTACTTGTCATAAACCTGACTCTTTCCTTAGTCTGTGTTTTGTAATAAGACGGCGTATACCTAAAGAATATCAACGAAATTAGAAAAAAACTTTAGGTAAATAGCGCAGGATTTTTTTAAGTTTTAAGGGACCCTGTACCTAAGTATAGCCGGTAAAATTTCACAAATTTATTTATATGGATCTATCTTGTATATAAAATACTTGTGTCGCGGTGTTTGTGGTTAAACTCCTCCGAAACGGCTTGACCTATTCTCATGAAATTTCGTATGCATATCGGGTGATCTGAGAATCGGACAACATTTATTTTTCATCCCCCTAAATCACAAGCGTAGCCCACCCCTCAATATTATTTTTTAATTTTTCGATATATTTCTGTTTCTTATTTTTTTAGAAAACGGGATACAAAAATATGTATTTACAACCATAAATTTTCAACCCCCCTACGATCAACCCCTATTTTTTTAATTTTATTTTTTGGCAAGACAACGTTTGCCGGGTCAGCTAGTTTATTATTTAAATCAGCTGTTATACTTTGAAAGCGGTAGAGCAACGCAGCTAGTTGCATGAATGGTCCGGCTCGAGTGGGAAAATACCACGACCTCTTAGACTAGCGACAGATACAGGCCCATACCCCCCACTATCACACTCCTTATTCTATCTTAAAGACCGGCAACGCAACTGCAACACTATCACGTGTTGCAGAGGTCCATGTGAGAGACTAGTCTCTTAACACCTGGTGACCCCTATCCCATAAAAAAAGAAACCGCATATATTAAGAAAGCACATGTATGCATGTGCTGGGGTGCAGGGGTGCAACTTCACGCAAATCTGCATACCACCAGATCGGGCGTGTGTTGAACATGAAATGAGTTATTTCTTTTTAATGTGTCTAATGGATTCTCCATCAGAGATACTCGTCAGAGACTGGTTGCAACTAAGCCCAGTGTTTAGTAATTATTGCATTAATAATGTAATTCGATGTAACGACTCTGATAATGTCATCAACTTGTTATATAGGTAAATTGCATCAATAATCTACTTCATCATATTTATATTTCGTTAATTACTAAAATGATAATGTTATAAATTTTTAATTACTAAAAGTGTGATGTTGCTACATGGTCTACTTGATGAAATTCTGGCAGACATTAATGTATTTTCTGAAGTTATCTATTTTATCGGATACTGAACAGATTGTGCAATTTATGCGGATAATTTTTATGGAAAAAATGGGCAAAATGGGACATCAAGTACACAAGTAATAATAATAATATCTGTGACCTTGACTCTGCGCAGATATCTCACCAAAAATAAGAAATACTGGAACAAAACCTTCTTAGAAACCTATTCACTTGCGGCAACTACGCCTTCGGAAAGACCTTTTAACGATTTTATTAAAAAAAAATAACAAAAATCAACTGTTTCTTAATAAAATTACAACCAGTTAAGTATTTGAGTTGTGAAACGCATGTATGTAGATGATAATGTTGAAAGTTTTCACGTTCTAATAACGTACCAACCAACATACAATGAAGTTAAAGGTATATTATACTTGGCAATTGCGATATTACCAGCTTGTACTCTGCTTATAGCATATATTAGACCTATGATATAGAACTGAGGTCCCAAGTTCGGGTACCAATAAGTTACTTTCCGAAAGGACAAAATTGCGCCCAATGTGTGGTAAAAAACTTAGCAAACTATTCCATGGTTACACCTATGGGCATGATTTGAAGCAAAATACATGCATAGATACATAACTTCACGTTAAGTCCCTTGCGGGTTAGGTAGAAAGAACGAAGCACCACAAGGCACGATTCATACACACCTCACTCGCTTCTTTGACTTTCATAGCTCTTGTCATGCATGCTCGTCAGTTTTTTAAGGCGAATGTGAACAATATTATCTGGTGAAACAAATTGTCATGCAAATACTAGAACTATAGTGATCAAATCTAAAGTTACTAACTCACAAAGACCTTAGCGAATGGTTTACCTACCCAAAAAAAATATGAAACCCAACTCTTGCATGTACCATTGTCTTCGGTGTATTATTAAACACATCTGCGTTGTACCGGAAAGACCCACATTTGTAAATCGGTTGTACTTGTAAGGCTTTTACAATAGAGCTCAGAATAGAATTACAAAAATTGGGTTCCGTATTCCGTATATTTTTTACAAACAAATTGTAAAGAAATTAACAAATCAACCCTACAATAGAAGTAATACAGGGACTGCGCATCTTACTTTGAATATATGTGTCTAAATTCCACAGGTAAAATTTGTTAGTTTGTACGAAATGAACTCGCTACCTATACCGGTTTGAGACTGCTGATTCTTACACCAAAAGGAAGCTATACTCTTTGTGTGGCGCCGGCTTAGAATACCGCCACCCCATCTCACCCCATTATTTGGCTGAGCATATTGTTTTCTAGTAAGCAAATAAAGATATATATTTATTTAGAACGTCCTGTAGTTAGAAACTAGATAGGTTGTAGTAGATTTTTGTAACAACGAAACGCAAACGATTTTTATAACCGTCGTCGACGAGTTGAAAAAACAGGTTGTTGTTTATTTACTTACGCACATTAAAGTCGATTCGAATATTACACCTCTATCGATCTTTTCCTTCCTTATACATGGTTTTTGTTTGGTTGCCGAATGAAGGAGTTGATACATTCAACCGGTTCAATACCAAAACGATTTTTTTCCGAAAAACCCGTGACAGGGGAAATTTTTTTAACAAAATGATGACTTGACATGGACTATTTCTCGTTATTCCCAAAAGAACTAGAGGTACCTACAGTTTTCTTTTCAGTCATTTTGTTTAAAATTGTGAAGAACCCAGAACTAGAAACCGCTGTATGTATATGTTACCTTATCCATTCCGGATTGAGGTCAGCATATCAATAGCCTCACTTCTTCAGTTCTCAGGACAGACACAGTATCTCTACAGATAGACACAAAGCGTCGTATTGCTCAACAATGAATATCGACTAGAGTTACACACCGCATATTTCCTTTAAAATGAATGTGCCTATATTTTTACTTGATATTTTTTCAAACCACATTGAATAAATTTAAACAATTTATTTCTTAGAAAATACTAATATCTAAAACTATGAATTCTGTTTAAAAAACACTTAAACTGTACTTAATAAGCTAGAGTATTTATTATAAGAAGGTATAACAGTTTGTTTCATTTAGTCTTTAAAATAAAACCTATTTTTAACGACACTATAACATTTTTCCGTCATCCACCTATTTTATTAATGGGATAGGAGCAAACGAGCAAGTGGGTCACCTGATTGTAAGCAACTTCTCACCACCCATGAACACCGTGATGCGTTGTCGTCCTTTAAGAGAGTAGGAAGGAAAAGAAGGGGGAAAGGGGATCGAGTCTCCGGATACCTCTTTCACCGAACAAAACGCGGCACGAGCCACTTCACGCCGATATACCGAGAGCTCGTTGTATTTCACCGGTCAAGTCATGCAGCGAACTGCAAGACTTTACCACTGTGAACATCTAAGAACTTATAAGATCATATACTGCACGTTTAGAGAACTGCAAGATTTGTTTATCATTCACAGTCCTTGCAGTTTGCTAATTAATGCAAATTGCCAAATTGTAATGTTAGACAATTGAATAGCATAGCATATATATTATCTACATACTGATGAGCGGGTATGACAAGAGTTATGAAAGTCAAAGAAGCGAGTGCGGTATGCAAGAATAGTGCCTTATACACTCCATGTTTTTTTTTCTACCCCGCAAGCGACTTGGCGTGAACTTATGTATGTACAATCGTTAAACATCTATATAGATACAAGGAGGATATTGCATACCAAATCCACTTGTCACTTTACTGTCAAAATGAAAAAATAGATTTTGACAGCAGAAGCGTTGGCAGTGTTCTGTCAACGCAATGATTGACATTAGAATCATGTACATGATTAGTGTATCGACTTTAGAAAAATAGACAAGCAAAAAAATGTTAGCAATATAATAAAGAATAACATCACGCTTTTAATATTCGATGGCGTAAGCTGTGTTGAGGAATAAAACATATACATACTCTGTAGTTACATACCTATCTATATTATTATACACATATCTATGTATATACATATATTGATAGAACCATGGCTATAACATAACGACGGAAAAGATGCGATATACTAGGATTTGGAATTTATGACAATTTCCAATTGTCAGCATTTATTTTAAACAACATCATACTGGTTTCAGGTGCTGTACTTCCCCAGACAGAATTGCCTACAAACGAAAATTTCCAAGAATTTTTCGTTAATAATCCTGTTATTTAGTAAACGTATTTTTAATGTAGGTATAAGTTAATAGCTGTCAAATAATTAAGGTCAAGTTCTGGAGGAAAGTGGTGTCAGGACCCTTAAAATCGACAAGCGTGTATGACAAGAGTTATAAAATAAAAGTCAAAGAAGCGAGTGAGGCGTGTAAGAATCATAACTTATGGCGCTCTGTTTTCTCCACCTACTCCACAAGGGATTTGGCTTGAAGTATAATTGTGTATATACATATGTATAATTAAGTATAATAACGTATACAAAATAACTGTAAAATCACCTACATTTATAGATAGTTTTACCACGAAAGATGCATCACTAATGTCGTAAAATACGACAATGTCATACAAAGGACTATGGAACAAAAGATAAAATTCAAAGTTAAGTTTCTTTATAATGCATATGCAAATATTCTTTGTGTAGTGAAAGCATGTAAATTTTGTTGTACATATGTTGTACATATATATATATATATATATATAAACCTTAAACACGCAATACACAACATACAGATAGACAAACAATGATAATGAAAATTGTGATGATGATGATCATCATATCTGATGAAAGTTGTGATAACGCAACTGCTCCATTAGAAAATGTATACACACGATATACTTAAGTTTTGTAAAAGCGACATGTTATCTTGTAGGTACTTTTATAAAGATATTTTAGTTCTGGTTGAAAGATGACTTTGTAATTTATTTTACCTTTACGCTTTTAATATACGATGATGGGATGGGAAAGAGGTTGGTCCTCCGGATACCTCTTTCACCGAGCGAAACGTGGCGTGAGCCACTTCACGTCGATTTTCTTAGCGGTCGTGATATTTCACCGGTCTGTGTTCACTGTTTAATTTGTCAAATTAAACTTTTAGTCCCTAGATAGATTTAGTAAACGTTGGATAGTTTAATATAAGTACGATTCTTAAAAATAAGAACTCTATGGCTAGGCTACGCGACATACATAATATCTTTTACGTGGAATTGCCAATATTGTCCCCGGTTAAAGAGAATCGTCAAAAAAAATCCGTCGTTGTTAAAGCAATACATCTATGAGAAACGTGATTTATTATTACAAAGTAGTCTGCACTCTTTTCAAATGATACACATTTCTCAGGAATTCAAATATTGCAACGAACCTCATTAAGTGTGTGGCTGATGTAACAAACCGCTGCACAGAAAGAAAAAAAAACGTGCTAACATGCACGACTCACTCAAGGACGATCACGCCTGGCTTGTAGAGTACAGTACAGGAAAGTATGTAAGCACTACTAAATCTATACATACATGTAAATAAAATTGAAGTGTCTGTTTGTAATATTGAAATAACTGCTTTCTATTACATTCACATGAATTAATATACGGTACATGCACCAAAATATATTTTTGTAAAATTGTTGTATGTTTGTCACACATGACTTTTCGAAATTAATTTCGAAAGTTATGTGTGATAATAATAATATCTTGGACACAAATCACACAGCGCCCTCCAGTTCCAAACTAAGCAACTAAATGCTTGTGCTATGGATACTAGATAACGGATACTAATACATATATACTTTTCTTTTGTAAATACATACTTATAATACATAGAAAAACACCCAGACGCCGCACAAATAATCATGTTTGTCACAAATATTTGTGCTCGGGTGGGAATCGAACCCTCGACCTCAGTGCTGCAGCCGGTAGTTTTACCAATGCGCCACGAGGCCCGTAATGTCGATGACTGAAAACTTTGTGCCCGGTATGGCAATAGGTTCGCCTATTCCATTTGGGACGTAAACATAACGGCGAGTCGAGGCGAGTCGAGGAAAAGGGGTGCAGTTATGTTTTTTTGTCTGTCTGTCTGTTTGTTAGTTCTGGGTAATATCTGAAATGGCTGGAACGATTTTCACGTGACGTATTGGCATGTAGCTGGTGTTATAGGGAGTAACTTAGGCTACTATACTTTATTATATACTTTTTATTATATCTTCCAACCCGGAAGAAAGTTCGCCGGGTAAGCTAGTACTAATTAACTAATATGAGATTTGAAAAGACGTATTTCAAAATTTATTGGCCGGATAGTCGTGAAGTTATTTGTAATAATATCGAGATGGAATGTGAATATTCCTGTTCTATATTATCTGATGGTACCTGATTTACAGGTGGGCTGTTTCTAACGGACAGATGTGAGTGTTATGACCATATTATGAATACCAATCTGATTGAATGTTGGGTGAATTTTGTTTGATATGAAAAATAAACAACAGTGATTCAATTCAATTGCCTCCACTTGTATAATTAAAAATAAATAAATGAAGTTAAAATTAAACTGGATCGAGTTGAGGTAAGGAAATGAAGCGTGTCAGAAGTCTTATCGTGTTTTAAGTTTTTAATGCGCTCTTTTCTTTCTTTCTGCCCGCCCCGTAAGGGATTTTGCGCGAAAATAAGTATGACAAAATTTTATATTATATCATTATTGATAACGCATGTTACTTACTATTGTGATCAACGGATGAATCAGTATAATTTTTGTTTATTTTTTTTATTTCAAAACCACTAATCTCGGTGAAACAGGGATCTAATAACTCAAGTGGCACACTAACCATTTAGTTAAATCCTGTGGTCTGAATTAAAAAAAATCTTGATTGTTATATGATACAGAAATTCAATGAAAGCGGACGTGTGTGTTTAATCAATAAACACAATCGATAAGGCAGATTAGTATCGAGTACTTAGACGGTAATCATTAAATCAATAATTAATATATTGATAAGACTGAATGAAGTATGGCTGAGGATAAAATCGAACAATATTATAGATAAACAGTGTGGAAGTGCAGAATACAGTCGAGTTTAAGACGAATAATTTACGATGTATGTCAGGTTTTGTCTATTACAAAATTATTTATATATCAGTCTCTTCTTAAATATCACAGCAAATCAGTTCCCCAATTGCCAGTGTCTAAAAAGCGAATTGACAGATGTCCTATTCCTAGGATTTTAAGTGCATATGGGCAAAGACATTATGATTTCCTTGCCCCAAAAATTTATAACATCATAAACAAGGAGTTAAATTTTAAATATTCTAACACCGGTTCGACTAAAAAAGTTTTAAAAGAGTGGCTACAAATAAGAACTTACAATGAAATTGAAGTACTGTTTAATGTTATGGTTTAATTGCGACACACACACACGCACACGCACACGCACACGCACACGCACACACAGTAAACATAAAGAGTTAAAGAATTAACCATTACGGCTGGTATTTTGCGGGGTGGACAGGAAAAACAGAGAGTCATATGCAGGATACTTACACGCTACACTCGCTTTTTGACTTTCATAACTGCTGTTAAATGAACTCTTTGATAAGACAAAATAATCAGCTTCCTAAAACCTTCCATACGAGGACCGTAACCAAGGCCCTATATGATAGTCAATTTATTGGCAAAGAGAACTAGAAATATATTCCTTAACGTTGGTAATTTGTATAAAAACCTCACAAAGGCATTTTACTACAATTAATTTCCTTTATATCCTTACGCCGTTAATATTTGAAAGTGTGAGCAGCGACGATTAAGTCGACGTGAAGAATGAATATTTTAGTGAGTATTATAGCACAGTACACAGGGTAAATTCTTTTCTGGAAAAATCGAGAAAGACCACCGCGAAAAGATTAGTGTTTATACGGATTCTATCTCGGTAACCGTTAAACAGAAGACTGGGTCATCGCGACCACATTTAGAATAATATTTCGCTAGAAATATCTATAAGTTTGTAATAAACATTATATTCAATTTGTCTCGACAGCCCATAAAAATTAATACAAAATTTGTAAAAAAAATATAATTTGTCAGTAAGCGGAACACTCAATTGATATTCCGGTCCAATCAAATTAGATTTTAGATCCGCAATCTTCAAATTAGTCACATTCCTGCGTCCAGTTTTATCTTAATTGAAATAAATGCCTTATAATATGCATAGAGATTCGTATTCTATCCATCTGTCTTTCATCATTAGCCCTTTTGAAGTCCACTGCTGGACATAGGCCTCCCCCATAGAGCGCCACAACTGCCAGTCCGCTCAATCATGGGGGGTTTTTGCCGTAATCGCCACGCTTGGCAGGCGGGTTGGCGATCGCAGTAGGCTGTATTGTCTTGAGAGAGAATGCTGCTGCCCATTCTTCCAGCCTTTTCCCTTAGTCGCCTTTTACGACACCCACGGGAAGGGATCCATCTGTCTAATCCTTACAAATATTGCAAGTGTGCTCGCGACTTCATCTGAATGACTAATCTTTGAAAAATAACCTATTTTATTCCTTACTACATCAGTGAAATTGCCGGTCCAGCTTTTTCGGAAATAGATTAATTAGATTAGAGGCTGTCCATTTAAAAATATTATTAGTACGCATAGTTATGACTAAAAAGTGACGAATTACAACGAACAGACGAAATTTCTTTACCTAGAATCCATAAGACATAAAAAATAAGGTAAACCAAAGGACAAAACAATCGACTTTCGCCATAAGCAGTCGCGAAATATGAATGATCAAATAAATGAACAATAATACCTAAGCTTTATGTAACAAGTTTTCTAAAACCCACCGACTACAAAAAAGAAAAGAAAAAAAACTCATCAATAACAATATCAGCGTGCCGGCTGACATAAAGCAAAGCGTGGATCAGAGCGATCGGTAAAGCGAGTCAGTATTACCTTACTTTCTTTTCTCTCTTCAAGAAAGTTCATTAGACTCACGAAAAAACAATAGCCTATTAATAATATGGCTGATGATGACTGAGATAAGAGATCACGCGGATGATGGTGATCGAAAGCCCATGTCTGGCGAAAGTTGATGTACAGGTTTCGAAGTCCATTGTCATGTGTGTTATCTTAGGTTAGATAATAACTGGTCACTGATAAATACAATGTGCGTTATGTTATCTGTCTTGGGGATCGTCCATTAATCACGTGACATTTTGCACAACCTTTTTTTCTAGTTCTCACCACAGTTTGATTTTTTTTTATTTCTATCACACTCCCGATATTAACCTGGAGTAAAGTAGCAGGGAGAGATTAAAATGGAGCAGGCTGGAGGAGGCCTTGCCAACTGGCAAACGGACTTACATAAAATTAAGAAATATCAGTTAGGTGCAATGTGTTCGTTAGTTTTAATTTTAATTGTATTAAAACTATAGAAAAAAAGGAAATCCTACTTGTATATTTGTCCGAATAATAATCGGCTTTAATAATATGTATTATTTTCTCCCGATATTAAGTGGTGAGATTTTAGATCATAACATCTGGATGTGTCTAAAAAATGCAAAAAAAAAAAAACGAGTATACAAAATTCAAAAAAAAATACGAGTCTAAAAAATGCAAAAAAAAATACGAGTATACAAAATTCGTTAAATCCGGTCTCGAAGGACCATCAAATTATAAAATGAATTTTCACTTCTTTCTTTTATTATAATATGTAGATATTCTCGAATAATCATAATATTTAAAATAGCTGTTTAATAAAATCGGTAATGGCTGTAAGAAATTTCAATATTTTATCGCATTGGAAATTTTATGGTCTCACAAAATAGCTATCTCGTTTATTTATATTGCAAATTGGTATCGATAGCAATTTCTAAAATTGACCAGAACTTGTGCTATTTGATATTCATGGTGGTTATTTGTTCAGTGAAAACTACATTGACACGATGGACTGTGACTCCCATCAGATATTTTACAAATAATAATTGAATATTGAAAACAACTGCGTTTAAAGTCTATTAATAAAAGTAATTTGATAATTATTTGTACTAATATAGCTTTTTAACAAAGAGAAAATCAAATTGTCTCCGTGGTCTGGTAGTCGAGCACCCCGCTTCTCAATCATGGGTTCGAATTCGAGGTTAACAACACTGACACAAATGACGTCTTGAGATTATTTTCGGAAGTATTTCGCTATAACAAAAAGCTAGAAACTTTTCACAAAGATTGTTTTAGGTCCCCGTAGGAAACTGTACCCCCATGGCATGGTACCTATAGTAGTATTTAAATGACACGGATTCGGAGTTTTCTTATTTCTTTAACTTATTTGGCTTTAATTATTGTATTAATCTAAATATCCCCTAATGTAAAGATATGTTACAATTTCAACATGGCATAAAAAAACTAACATTATTTTATACTATACAATTCGCATTTCATAGTACATTTAATTGTTTGAAAGGTTTAATGAGTACGAATTGAAACGTTTTATATAAAAGCGTGGTGGGATAGGGGGGGATGTGTACGATTAAGCCAATTAGCCCAATTCCCAGCACATTCATACGTACTCATATTTATATATATATATCGTACAAATATTATTCATTCATGAATTATTTAATTACAAACAATGAGTACATTTAATTAATTCTCCGCATCTTTCTTGTGGGCACTTTGTTTCTTTTTATTATCACTTTTACTTGACAATTTTTGATACAATCTTATCTATAGATAATCATTTCTTTGTTAGTGTTTCAATCATTCCGTGACACTAATTGTAGAATTAACAATTAAAAATGGCTGAAGCGATTTTGATGAAAGAATTTTGAAAGATTATACTATTACATGTACATATCTATGGACTTATGAAAAAAAAACTAGGGTTGTTAAAAAGTTTAAAAATATCGACTGGTTTTTGACTGTAATGAGTCTACATCTGAATGTTTTGTATTCGTATAATCAAAAATCTTCACTAAAATATGGCGTCATTTCTGTAAGTTATTTTTAAAGTTTACGAAGAGTATACAACATTTGCAATATCGTAATATACTATTTATGTACGGATTATTATTAAAAGCGAATCATTAATCTCAAGGTACATTAAAATATCCTCTTAAATCGTCAAATATCACAATAAGCGTGACTCAAATTTAGTTTTGAGGTCAACATGTTGAATCATTTTTGGTCAAAGTATGCTTCAAGGTTGCTGAACTGAACACGTAATTTGTATAAATGTAAGTTCCTTAGTTTGCAATGAAAGATTTGTATTTGATCAATCATTACACCTCTGTCTGTCCCCTTATATGCTTATATCTTTGAAACTACACAACGGATTTTAATGTAGTTTATTTTAATAGATAGAGGATGTCAACGGGGTAGTTTGTATATTATATAATTCATGTATAATGTAATAAAGACAAAATGATAATTTTCGAGATTTAGCACTTCAATTGTAAACGCTGTAAGAAATATTTTAATGCGGAACTAAGTTCGCCGGGACTGAGGAACTAAGTATTGTTTATGCGACTCTTAGCAGACGTGTATATAAACATTGCTTTTATTAAAATTATTTCAATATTTTGTGGGACAGTAATGCATAATATGATTGTGTGGGACAGTTTTCGGTCCTGGGCAATATTATAGGTAGTAGTAGAACAGAAGTAGGGCTCTCAAAAATATATAAGCAAAAATGTAGCTTAACCGAAATGGATGGACGAAAAATATACTATACACTCAACGTATTACAAAATATCATTACAGCCAGATGGTACTTTCCGGAGATGGTATGCTACTTTCTCTTCAGAACACGCCTTCAACTTGATAAGGTAGTCTGCATTGTCATCGAAAGTATTACTTACTGTACGACACCTGATTACGAAGAAAAAAATCGAAAGTAAATTAATGCTGGTGTAAAATTCGGTGAAAAAAAACAAAGCAAACATAACATGACTTCACACCTCTTTCTACCCGAAGGTGTAGGCAGTGGCTGTTAAGCTTCGACTCGCCGTTATGTTTACGTCCCAAATGGAACAGGTGGCGTACTTATTGCCACACCGGGCACAAAGTTTTCAGTCATCGATATGTATCACACATAACTTTTGAAATTAATTTCGAAATATCATTGACGAGCCAGGATCTGAACCCCCTTTTGAATCAGAAGCGGGGTGCTCGACCACTGGACCACTGAGACATTAAAAATGAAGAAAGCTAAGATAATTTTGTGTAACTTACCCTTTCACAAGGCGGGGGCATATTACCAACATCAACTTCTGTATATATGCACAGAGTTGACTTCCTCGACAGCGAGTCGCTGGCAAGACTGCTCGAACTCGAGCCAGTTGAGAACTTCATGGTTCGGCCACATTCAGATCCAGGTTACCCGTTCAGGTGACGTCTACCTGCACATCGATGTGATGTTCCCGGCACATCCCACAAGTGCACGCCACCTAATCTCCACCGTCCTTCTTCAATATGTACACACAACAACTTTCGGAACGGGTCGTAGGTCAACCGCTTTCGCCAGGTAACAGCTCGGTCGCAGTGTTTCAAAGTCAGCTGCAGATTTCCAAGGTTTTTTCGAACACTCCAGGTAAGCCTGCAACAATAACATATATTTAATATTATTTACAGTGGCTTGTGCATGTAAAATATGACGTCTCAGAATATAGAACGAAAAGTGGCTCATACGCATACCGCATTTCGTTTGATGATAAAGGTATCTGGAGGACCAACGCAATCATCCTACCACTCTCCATTACTCTTTCTACTTCTCTATACATACATACATAGCTTCACGCGAAATCCCTTGCGGGGTAGGCAGAGAGAACAGAGTGCCATAAGGCACGATTCTTACACGCCTCACTCGCTTCGTTGACTTTCATAACTCTTTTCATGCAGGCGTGTCGATTATTGAGGCTCCTAACATCACCTTCCTCGAGAACACGTTTTATTTGGTCATGGAATCTAAAACTCTATCCTATCTTAAAGGTAGGAAAGACAACTTTAATAGTGTGTTGCATTATTTGCTTACCATCATGTCACCTGCTTGCCCATTTGCCTCTAATCCAATAAAATAAAATAGTATAGATAATCGTCATATTATGCGAAAATATACATACATATTTATTTTGGTTGTAAATAATCTTTAACCAACTTTCTTCACAACGACCTGACCTCAACTGTTGTTTTTTCTTATTTCGGGGTTAATTGTAAACATCAAATGTTTGAGAATATAACAACGGACAGACCGTATATAATTTTATACATATCATTATGACGCATTAAAAACAACAATTACAATATTATATTATATATTCGTATATTAAATATCGATGAGTATTACTCTATCACGATATATCGATTAGTTAACCGATTGACGAGTTCGAATGTACAATATCAAAGCGATCGTGTTTTAAAAAACGAATTGTTGCGTAAGTTTTCAGTTTTTTTTTAAATTCACAATGAACCATCACTGGCCTTTTTGCTGTTGCTCCAATTCTAAACGTAGTGATGTGTTGAAACTGTACAAGGACTCGGCAATTTAGATAAGCCAGATCATTTTAATCGATACGCCGATAGATGGATCGAATCAATTAAACGTTGATTGTATGATTGATACGAACGCATTATGTGCAACGGTTGAATAGAAAAGTATTGATTGTAAAGGTGAAGTACATGACTTACATTGTGTGGTGTACTTTTGAAATTCATTAGGTACATCATACACTTACTCAGTAGCTTATTTTTTCACCAAGCCGCTACAAAATCAGGAGTCTCGGTTTCGAATCCGGTTGACAACGATTTAGCGGAAATTCGACAAATGCATTAGACATGTCTACTGTCCCTGTCCACTACTTCAGGTTCTAAAGTTAGTATAAGAGATATAAGTCCGGTCTTTGCTTTATTGATGTGTTGCTCTTGTCCATTGTTCTTTGTACGTGAATACAAAATGATCAAAGATAAGATAAGTTATTTAAATTCATATCAATTATGAAATAAAATAATTAATATATATGTCACGGTAAGAGTGAATAATTGAAGATTATTAATAATTATCTATTATTATTAATAATTACCGAAAGTCGAGGTTAAAGTGATAAATTAATCACATTTGTCGGTTATTATTAATAATTTAACCCTAGTAGTGATAAATGTAATAAGTGGGTCGGCTTAGTTGGCTCGGTGTTATTGTTTTAAAAACACGTGCACGTTATTTGTTGTTGCTAACCTAAACCTAAACTAAACAACTAACTAACCCTTAGTTAGTTGTTTAGTTTAGGTTTAGGTTATGTTAGGTTAGGTTTTAGGTTTTTTTTTCCAGGCAGGAGTCGGAATCCTCGTGGACACCCAAACTACGTCACGTATGAGGTAGTTTGGGTAGTGCCGGACTCTTACCGGCTAAACCTGTCTCCTGCCCTCTATGCTTTCTCCATAGACTGAGACTCCATAGACTATTATAACTTTTACCAATATGCGTCGTGAATTATTAATAATTACTACTAAAAGTAATAAATTTCGATCTTTTATTCACATTTACCAAAACATGTGGTTATTATTAATAATTTTGTAAAAATATTAATAATTTTCAATTAATCAGATTTACCGTAACATATATATTAACATTGACGCATATAAAATTAGGTATGTATATATGCATTTATCTTTTATAGTACATATAAATTTCTGATAGTTACAATATATACCTTTGCAATTAATAATTGACGTAATACTGATAAAATTCTTCGAGTTAACAATTGCACTCAGAATTTTTATTATTTTTAAGTCATAAACCAAACTACACAATAGACTAGTCAAATATCCTTCTACCTTAGCATTTAGCTAAAAGACTGTAATTAGGGAATAAGAAGGAAGAGGATTTAGAAGAGGAGGAATGAAGGAAGAGGACGAATCGAAAAGAGGATGAATGAAGGACGGAAGAGGTAACTAGAAAGCAAATAATAATAAGGTTTTAAGACAAGTCGCATTGAAACAGAATGTCGGTGTAAAACTAAGAAAGGGAATTCTCCGATGGTTAGGACATGTAGAAACAATGAACAATGCAAACAATGCTAAGCTGTTTTGACTAAGCAGATATAAGTATGATTTAGGACAGGTACGACACATTTTCCATGACCAACGTATCCTAGAGGAAGGTAATGTCAAGAGCCTTCAATATCGACGAGCGTGGATGACAAGAGTTACGAAATTCAAAGAAGAAGAATTAAGAATTAAAAACATAATTATCATGAAACGAAATATTGTTTCCCGTAAATATTGCATTTTTAAACTCCGATCGCTTTTAAGGAATTTAAAATAGCGCACTCGTGGTTACTGTTGCAACAGTATGGTGACTCACAATTTACTTATCACAAAGCTTATTAAATTGACAATTTAGAACCTTAAGGCTTAATACATAAGGTTATTGAAAATAAACATACTTATGTCAGAAATATAAAAACAGTTATGTAATAGGTCTCACATATCGAGTTTACGAACCAAAGCTACTGTGCTGATGGGATCGGTTGGAGCTGTATAAAAATTGCAATGTTTATTTTTATCTTGGTGAGCACAAGCTGGAATAACCTTTTTAATGCGGGTTATGTTTAGTAATGGGAACGTTTTATCGCACTCCAGTACGTACGTATTGAGTTAAAGTAATGTTATCTATCCGCTATTGCTCATTGGTCAAATCAAATAGCGCGCGGTTTTCAATGGAGAGAAAAGATGATTTTAACCATCGTTATACGCCAATATTGCTATTTGTTACATAAATGAACACCTACATTTTAAATTGTCTTGGTGGTCCAATGGTCGAGCTTCTTGCGTCTGAATCCAGAGGTCGCGAGTTCGAATCCTGGCTCACACCGATGACTTTTCGAAATTAATTTCGAAAGTTATGTGTGATAAATATCGATAACTTAAAACTTCGTGCCCGGTATGGCAACAGTTTCGCCACCAATTCCATTTGGGAGGTAAACATAAAGGCGAGTCCAGGCTTCACAGCCACTGCCTACACCTTCGGGTAGGAAAAGGCGGGAAGTTATGTTATATGTTATGTTACATTAGAAATTCGTACCGCTACTCTAGATACACTTAGTAAATAGGAATTACTAAACTGTTTTAATGTAAATTCAATGATTTACTTGGATATATCGGATATTCAAGACGGCAAACTTTTGCGTAATATCAACTTATGTAGTTAAATATTAATAGAAACAGCACTTTAAATGTAGAGAAATGATTCTGTTAGTAAGAATTTATTGTTAAGGCGTTGAATTACGTGTTTCTATCCATGTCATAAGATGCAGAAGAAATTTTAGAAAAGTATGAATTGTTACACTGTTTTAAAACTTAGATTATCTGGCTTTTATTGTTTGTTGTTATTTAGTTAAATAAATTAATATATTTACTCTAGTTACAAAACAAAATAATATCTGTACCACACGGACCGAAGTATTGCGGCAATTTAAAAACAAATGTCCAATCAAATTGTATCGTGTGATCGTGCAGAACGGTTAGATTAAACTGTTTATCAACAATACCATACATACAAATTATTATTACACATTCTGCAAGTACGTAGGTAGTAGCTATTGCGATATCTACTAACTGCCGGTCTTTGTAAATAGTCAGTAAGTGCAACCATTGTTTACAACGTGGGAATTATAGGCAAATTGGTGGTTGGTATTTGTATGCAAAGCCTATCTTATACTCTGTGGTTTGGTGAGGACATACACACAAATAATTTTAAAAAAATCCATTAACAATATCCATATCGAAGGGTTGAAAATGAGACATATAATGCAAAAATTCAATTGTCTGTGATTGTGAATAAAATACTTAAAAAGTACAAAACGGAACTGTTACTATATAATAGTTCCAATAGTCTTTACATGACTTATGACAAACATTTTAAATTACGTACACGATATTTTCACATAATTATTCTAGTAATTTTGAAAATGTATTTATGCAGGAGTAACGTACTGACAAGAATTGGAACTATAGATAACTGTTCCGTTTGCCTGCGATAAAGAAAATAAAAACAACAGCAAGAGAATAGACAACAGACTATTTTTAAATTAAGAATTACCGCGTTCGAATGATTTTGCGCTATAGAATAGTGAAAAATTAAGACGGTAACATTATCACTACGATTTGTCTATTGTAGAGAAAACGTTGAAAAAACCCTACACACAATATTTAATTGTTTATACGCGCGTTTGTATTATTTTTAAAATAGAAAACAAACTCGTGTGAATTTAGCGACATGGTGAACGAATGAAATTGGTTAGATAACAATAAAATCTACAAACTTTTTAGTTTACTCTATGCGTTATGTAATCGGTCGAATCGGACTAAATACATATTTTTTTAAAATTTTGAGATAGAGGTTTTTTCTTTAGGTCTTTTTAAACCCGAAGTTTTTACCTACGGTTGTTATGCTTCTTTTATATTCCAAGTGGAACATCTATTCCATATTGTGTCTAATTGTATCTACAAATAGGCACAATATCATCGTTATTTATCACACATAACTACCGAAAAGAATTCTGTGAAGACATCGGTATCAGTCCGGATTCGATCCCACGACTTCTTGATTCAGCAGCTCGACCTCCAGCCCACCGATACGATTATATTATTATATATATATATATATATATATATATATATATATATATATATATATATATACATATATATGTAGTCATTATTGTTTCCTCAATCACCATGCAGTGACATCACATACCGGTTGTGAACAGCCAAACATTTTACATAAATATTGATTATTGATTATGTACAAATTTTCAGACAGTTTCAGGAATCGTGTACACACGCGAATTTTTTTTTTATGGGATAGGAGGGCAAACGAGCAGGCGTGTCACCTGATGGTAAGCAACCAACGCCGCCCATGGACACCAGCAACACATATAGTGTTACTGTTGCGTTGCCGACCTTTAGGGGATAGGGGATAGGAAAGGACGAGGAAGGGGGGTGGGCCTCCGGGTACCTCTCTCACCGAACGAAACGCGGCATGAGCCACTTTACGTCGGTCTTCTGAGAGGTCGTGGTATTTCACCGGTCGAGCCGGCCCATTCATGCAGCGAACTGCTTGGCTCTACCACTGTTAAAATTGAATATTGAATACACATTAGTCATACCATTTATAAGTTATTAATTACTCGCGATGCAAAATTATAGAGAATTGGTTTATATACCTTCAAAACCATTCATTCATTATCTTTACGCCGTCAATTTGAGAATATATAGGCAGCGTTGTCATTTGAAACATTCGGCACTATGGAATAGCTATGTGGTGTGCCATATGTCGAGCATAATGTTTGCCATCTATATTTACCTATTACTATCTACTTTCGGAAAAGTGATTGGTGATTTTTCGGCACTTCTAAATCAAGATCTAGAGAAACTCGATGTCGAGATGAAATCCATATTGAAAAAAAGTCAGGCCACTTCACTTCACACTTAAAGAACCTTTATAGGAAAAAGGTTCTTGAACAAGTGACTGAACTGAATTATTAAGGTTTGACCAATTGAACAGACAGAAAGTGCTAGAAATTAATGAAGCGGAATTGAAAGTTGTGACGTTCTTTGCAGAGGGCCTATATCTAAACAATACTCTGATGATGAGACCACAGCTGGTAACATATATTAGATAACATAAAGAATTACCAAGAACAAAATCATTTACAGTCAATAAAATCGGAAGTTAAATAACAATTATATCATACCAATAAGTTGAATCGGAAAACATTACATTTATTGGTATATCTACACATCTAGTTAACGACAAATATTTAATAATAATAATATAATGATTTAATTACACACTTTAATTTGATTAATTGGCACTTGAGACAGTTACAGCAACTAGGCTTTACAAAAAAAATTAAAAAAAAAAACATATTAAAACGAGCAAACGGAAATTCAATCGCATTGGTATACTTTCATTTCCTTTAGAATGCCAATTTGGAGACGATGTGAACAAAAAAAAATAAATAAAAAGATCTGCCCAGTTTATTGAGTAACAGATCTGGTTAACGAAAGTCCGAATGTCCTACATACCAATGGATCTACCGTAAATAAGAACTAACTGGATATGCAGATATCAAGTACCTACTTCCTCGAGGCTGCAGGTCCACATCGAAGCGACCAAGCTTGGCGAGACCAATCAGCTGGAACCTCACGCAACGACGAGTAAACGCAAGTCGAACACGCGAAAGAAGAAATCCATCAAAATTCTTTACAAAAATGTTCAACAGCTACATTTAAAATCTCGTCGTAATCGTTCTAAAACTACTTTTTTTTAATTCTCTTTATTCGTTGAAAAACCCGTTCAGAAATCGATAACTCGGTACCAATAATATAAATCCAGCATGGCGAATTCAAATATTTTACGGTTTTAATATATTTTAAAATTACTTTATACCTATCTTTATTGTACATAGACAATTGAACGCAAATTATATTGCATGCAACGTACTTAGATTTTCGTCGAATTTGGTGAAATGGAATTTTATAACTTCACAAACAGGTATTTTGTTTGCTACGAGATCTGTCAGGCTGATTTTTTTTTTAAAGTTTCTCGCCCTTGATACCCGTCGGTATCAAAAGCCGCAACAGCCTGGCTATCGTTAGTTTAATTTCATCACGTTCTCATAATGGTAGTTAGCATTAAGCATCATTCGCAGACCCTTGAGGTTACCGACCACAATGCAACAACAACATCGGGAGCAATTTTCTGCTTAGCCGCGAATCACCAATGATCATGGTTCTGATTGAATGGTATTTTGTTCAAGTGGCGGCAGTGCGTGACGTAGCGCCGTTCGAACTACGTGATATTTTCTTGAAACTAAAACCTCAAGTTCAACGACCACGGAGGCCGAATTGAAAAACAAAAAAAAAATATCACAAGCTCCAGCGCGATATCCGACATTTCGTTCGTAAACCTTAATTACTAATTAAATTAATTTATTCATCTACATGTACTTTTATTACTTATAGTTTTGGTGATATAAATAAATTAAAATTCGTAATAAATTTCCTTATGCAACACGCAGGTACAGAATTTATCTGATTACAATTATTTCGCTGTCAACATATTATGACAGTTCATTATTATCTTTGCTCTCATAACTGAATTTAAGTACTCGTATCAAGTTCCGCCAAAAGATCCGTGTCGACGTCAGCCACGATATACCTCGTAACTTGTTAAAAAAAACTACCCACCATTTTTCCGGACGAATGGCTATATGGGGTCACACCTACATACCTTTGATACAAGGTCTGCAACACAAATACCGTTATCATAGCCTATTATCAGGCCCATATGACTTCATATGACAAAATAACGCCGCCCGTATGTCTGTCTGTAGGGGGGAGAGGTGCATGACGCATAGTAATGTACAATACCCCCTACATCGTGTGAGGTCGGCCAACCGTGGCGATCTTATCTCGTACAAGAAAAAATAATCTTTGCAAGAAATATAGACCATGTTTTAGCCGGGCAATGTAAGTGTTTGGGGTAAGGCAACCACTTTTGTAATAGATGTTTTTTTTTTCATAAATGACGTTTGTCATTATGCCAATATGCCAAATTGTGTTTTCTTTAACTTCCAAGCAAGAAACCCATAACCGCGCAGCGCGATTGGAGTTCTACCAAATTCCAGAAATGATTTCTGGGAGGTAAACACTAGGATTTCTGGGAAGAGTTTTGGCGCTGGTTGTTAGCTTTGAAAACCAGACTTGCTATAAAAAAACTAACTGTCCTCAAGAGACTGCGTGCGTCAAAATATTGTTACATGTTTAAAATTGGTGAGAAAGATCGCTAATGAATGCTCAAACGCATTCTATAGAAAGCGTATTGCGTTTTCGACTTATATTAAATGCGTGCGTTTAATCGCTGAGCGAAGCTTCTGATTGTTAAAAGGAAAGGTAAAATGTGAATTTAAGTGGTTTGCAGCATGTAAAACTATGTTCCAAGCCCACTGGGAAGATTTCGGATACGACGTCACCAACCCATGGGACCAAATATATAGTACAGTGAGACCAGGTAACGAAACCTTCAAGTATAAAATGATGTGAAGGTAAAAAAGAGAACTTTGTACATATATAGATTAAAAGCAAATGTCTGGGTCACGATCGGCACGCATTAAAACACTTCTATGTGGAACGGGTTGGCCAGTTACCCTTGAAAACTGACGTCCAGATTGTCAAAAGCTGTGTCATTTCGATTTTGTTAGTATACCTTGAACGCAAATAGGCCGGTCACGATTTATGCCTTATAAAGATTTATCGGGCATATTGTAACTACGATTCGCTATTTTATTTCGATAACGACTATGAATATATTTATATTATTCATACGGATATAAATTGGAATCTATTAAATTTGTAAGAACAACTTTTATTTTAAAAGAGTCTTGGTAAAACGTACCTTATAGGGCTATACAAAAACTTAGTCTCGGTGGCGCAGTGGTCGAGCACACGGCTTCTGATCCAGAGGTCCGGGTTCGATTCCAGACACTCGGAAGTTATGTGTGATAAATATCGATAACTGAAAAACTTTGTGCCCGGTATATGGCATAGGTTCGCCACCTATTCCATTTGGGACGTAAACATAACGGCGAGACGAGGCTTAACAGCCGCTGCCTACACCTTCGGGTAACAATAGGCGTGAAGTTATGTTACAAAAACTTAAAATACTTGTCTTATGGAAAACAACAGGATTCTTTCTGTAAGGAGTAAGTTTCTAACGTATAGAGCCGCAGTCAAATGCAATGTAATACTCTAAATTTAAGGTAAATAAAACAACTAAAGGAAATTCCATTATAGGACCTAGGTGTGAAAGTGACTTTGGCAAAATGTAACACACATTATTGTTTTGATATTAAAACAATATGAAAAAATTGCATGTCTAAATATACAAAACTCGAACTTTGTGTCATCGTAACGTAACGAATAATAAAAAAAATACTAAAAAAAATTTCGCTATCTAACTAATTACGTGATCATTTCGTTACTAAAAAAAAAATTGTGACATTATCAAAACGATATCGCTTTTAAAAATCATACAACAAACATGTTACCCAATATAATTTATAGACACAATTAAAATTTATTAACGTTTAATTACAATAATTAAACAGACAGTAATATTTTTTCATGTAACAAAATTTTTATTTCCACAATTCACCCAAATTTGACACCAAAACTAAAATATCCGTATAATTTTAGTGGTATAATAAATTGAGAGTTGCTTTAAAAAAATGCCCTAAACCTGTACCGGTCCTGGTCCCGTCTACCTGCACCATGACTCGAACATTCCAGGAATACCTTGATGTCCCTTCACAACAGGCATGTCAGTTACGTATTGTCAAAGTGCGAAATTTAATAATAAAAAATAACATATTAGATACATTACAATAACGTGTAGTTGATACCTTTTAAGATATAGATAATGGTCTATAGATACAAACGGACATTGGCAAAATTGAATCTAAACGCATGTTATCCAATAAAAAAGTATAGTAAGTTGATAAAAAAAAAGAGAGATGTCAGTGAAAAGAAAAAAAAATAAAAGCCTATTTTAAAAAAAGAACACCATAAATTAGAAATAAGACTCTTTTGTGCAACAATGAAATGACACTTATGAATTCAACCCAAAACGTAATTAATTGTGTATTGTGGCTTCTGTCTCAGAATGACATAAAGAGAGTCTCGTGATTGATGACTGGATAACAAGCCTTGCCTTCTGCTTGTGGGTTGGTGTTTGCTACTGTTACAGTGGTAGAGCCAAGCAGTTCGCTGCATGAATGGGCCGGCTCGACCGGTGAAATACCACGACCTCTCAGAAGACCGACGTAAAGTGGCTCATGCCGCGTTTCGTTCGGTGAGAGAGGTACCCGGAGGCCCACCCCCTTCCCCATCCTTTCCTATCCCCAATCCGTTAAAGGTTGGCAACGCAACAGTAACACTATATGTGTTGCTGTTGTCCATGGGCGGCGTTGATTGCTTACCATCAGGTGACGCGCCTGCTCGTTTGCCCTATTATCCCATAAAAAAAAGATAGTAGGAATTTTGGAAAATTTGCCAAATTTTAGAAATTTGGCACGAATTTAAAAAAAAAAATTAAAGAAAGAATGACTGCTTTACACGTTATGTTGAAATTTTTTAGTTGACGAATTAAATAGATTTGAAAATGGTCACATAAAAATTTTGATCCAAATAGAGAACTGCAAAGTCTTTTAAAGATTTCGTAAATTTAGTAAGATTTTCGATATTTATGTATAAACGATATTAATATTTTATTTTCTGAAACAATGCGCGATAAATATCGATGACGGAATAGATGCGTCGTAAATATCTATGTTCTATTAACATAAAAGTGTAATTAAAATTGTCGCTGCCCAAGCCATCGTCTATTGAGGGTTTGAAGTTACAAAATAACTGTACAGTCAAATGGTGACAAATGCTCCTCAATACTTCACATAATGTTTCTTCATAATGAAGTAACTCTTTCTCATTAATCATTGGAATGCAACTATTATTCTTAGGCCATACCATACCCAAGCCGGATATCCATACAAGTGAAAAAGAGGTCATGCGTTTGTTGTCAACTTTTATGGCAAACGCGGTATTCAACTCCGGGACGAGTTGGCCATTATGATGACTCGGTCTGAACGTCACCCAGATACCGTACGATGAGCGAAGTTTTCACTTGTGAAGTCAACTTCTCGTGATCATGAGATGAGGAGATTTGTTAAGTTAATTAAGTTCTTAAGGGAAGTCAAGTGGTTCAATGCTGCAGCCTGCTTCTGAATCAAGAAATCGACGTTTCGATTACGGGCTCCTATCAATTATTTCTGGAAATACTTTTCAGACGTTAGGTGTGATAAATATCGATGACTGACTGACTGACGACTTTGTGCTGGGTCCATGGCAATGGGTTTCGCTACCTATTGCATTTGGGATGTAATACATATAACGATTCGACCTACGTCTTCGAGTGGAAAAAAGCAGGATACTATGTTATGTTTTTAAATTAGATATATATATTTAAATCGCCAAAGACTTGTTGCGTCTTTTCAAAGTCGAATCCTATGGCGTCTCCCATTTCCAATGACTTTTTAATTGTTATTAGTGCGAATATAGTTACTTTGCTGTCATGTGAATTTGGTTGTCGACAGGAGATTTTATTTTAGTACGAAAATTAGATATTCAATTTGAAATAATTCTCGGTGGTTTTTTGCGTCCCTTCTCGATGGAAATCATGTAACACATTGTATATTTTTGTATTCGTTCCATGCATTTAATAGTTTTTCCTACATCTATCTAAATATATGGATACATTGATACCGTATACTGTAACTGTATTATTTCCATGCATTATACTAATTAAATGACTCTTTACTATATTTGAGATTAAATCGGTACCGTATATTATTTTTTGTATGTACGCCGTAATCTGTTAGGTTTGTTGCATCCTCATAACCTTATATCGATACATACATAGGTACCTATCCCAATAAATTCATTGTGTGTCGTAGTCTTTGTCTACCCCAATGGAGGACAGGAGTGACGATATAGACGAATAGAAGTCGATTAAAATAAAATACCTATTTATATAACTTGCGAGTACATAATAAATAAAGAACTAATGCAGGGAAAGAAAAGCCAATAAAATCGTAAATAAACAACCGAAATAAACAAAAGCGAGCAACTGCGTAGAGAAAGAAAAACTAAACGGACTAATACGATGAAGAATTATATAGCAAAAACAGGAGTTATAAGAAAAGCACTGAAAGATCTAAATCACACAAAGAATTGGATACCTGGTATGAAAAATAAAGACGGTAAAAGCACAGCAAAAAGACCCGATATAATAAAAGTTGCCACAGAATTCTTTAGGAGGCTATATCTAAGCCAAAGTGTAGAAGAAACTGAAAACGATTATGATGAGTCAGTCAATGTAGTAAAAGTACCTGAAATACTAAAAGATGAAAAAATTAAAGAAATCAACACACAAAAGCTCCCGGATCAGATCGCATTACAAATGAATTACTGGAAGCCACGTTACCAGTGATAGCGCCAAAACTTACAGAATTATTTAATGAAATTATCAAAACGGAAAGATTCCTGAGGATTAGATTAAATCAACCATCATACTATTGCATAAGAAAGGTGAGAAACAAAACTTAGCAAACTATAGGCCAATTAGCTTAATGTCTAATATTTACAAGATATTTTCTAAAATAATTATGTCAAAAATTACCAACACACTCGAAAAAAATCAACCCAAAGAACAAGCTGGATTTCGTCGCAATTCTTCAACCATAGACCATATGTGGATATGGTCTATGGTTGAAGAATTGCGACGAAATCCAGCTTGTTCTTTGGGTTGATTTTTTTCGAGTGTGTTGGTAATTTTTAACCCTTAGACAAATATTACAAAAATATAAAGAATATAACAAGATCTACTATCTGAGGTTTGTTGATTTTAACAAAGAATTTGACACACTGGAACATAGTTATATCTGGGATGCATTAAAATCACATAGGGTACAACCAAAATACATTCGTTTACTCCATAATATATATACTAAGAGTACTGCGCAATTGAAGCTAGAAGCTCTTGGTGAAGAATTCCCTATTAAAAGCGGAGTGCGTCAAGGAGACCCTATCTCATCAAAATTATTCTCAGCTGTCTTGGAAAAGCACAAACCTACGTTAATATTGAGCAAATAGAGTACGTTCACGAATACATATATTTGGGACACTTAGTATCTCCTGAAGACTGCATGAAAAAGGAAATAGAAAGACTAATAACTATTACGTGGAAACGATATTGGTCTCTAAGCGAAGTAATAAAGAACAATAAAATGTCGATCAAGGAAAAAAGAAAAGTATATGATATGCGAGTACTTATGAGACATTAAAAACAAGTTTTCGCTATATTACATAGATTAATAAGGATATGATATTTAGCTTAATGTGGGAGCATTTTATTTATGTGAGCGGGTTTCATCTGAATTTATGTATGAACACAAAATAAAACAATTGTTTCGATAGTAACTATTGTTTACAAATCAAGTAGGTATATTAAGAAACCCATAGTCATAACAATAAAAGTGTCGGAAAAGGAATGAAAGTAGGAGTATGATCGATTTTGTGATTCTACAATAGGCTCAAAAGTAAAGTAGTAGTTAACAGGACCTATCGTGGCGTCAGTGTGGGAACAGATCATTATTTCGTGGTAAATCGAATTAGGGATGTTTTTTTTATGGGATTGGAGGGCAAACGAGCAGGCGTGTCACCTGATAGTAAGCAACAAACAAAGTGTTTAAAGCCTGGCGTCACTGGAACAAAATGCCGACTACGAGCCTTTGCCGAATAAAAGTTGAAAGATTGACTGACATAGACGTACGAACGGAATATTAGGGGGAAATGGTAGAAAGTATAAATCATGTATGGGATGTTTCATATGCGGGAGGAATGAATGATATCTGGCAGGTTGTAAAAGGCAGTATGGTTGGAGCAGCTGCCAAAGTATGTGGAGTGGTAAATAGAAAGAAAGGACGGTCGTTGGATGAATGTTGGTAGGATGCAGAAGTTAAGAAAGTAGTGGAGTGTAAGAAAAAGAAGTGGTTGGATGGACTAGCCATCAAAGCGAAAGGTAATGAAAGGTAAACACAGAACGTATACCTTAAAGTAAAAATGTTTGCATGCGGAAGCAAAAAAGAGAGCTAAAATTGTGGTACAGGAAAAGAAGAAGTGTATGAAAGAGAAGTTTGACAGAAAGATGTCTGAAAATTTCAGAGCCAATTTAAAACTGTTCTGGAAGCAGGTTAAATTGGCTCGAGGAGGTTCAAGCTGATCTGAGTTGGACGTTATAAGAGATAAAGATAGATGAGTGTTGAGTAACGAAAGAGATGTTCTGCATCGTTGGAAAAGTCACTTTGAGGAACTTTTTGAGTGTAGTGAGGGACATCCTCACAATAATAAGCCAGAAAACATCCCAACTTCCACTCACTCACAAAACGATGCAGATCAGGAAATTATGGAAGATGAAATAATGGATGCGATTAAAAGTACGAAATTAGGTAAGTCTGCAGAGTATAACAGGGTAACTACCGAGATGCTGGAAAGTGGCAAGGGAGTGGAGTTGTAAGAATGTTGCGACTACTTTTTAATATGTGTTGGCGAGATGGCTGTGTTCTAGATGACTGGACTAAAGCAGTTATCAGCAGCAGCAGTAGCAGCAGTACTTGCAAAAGTGAAAGGGGTCGCGACTAGATTGCAAAAACTACCGAGGCATTAGTTTTCTCAGTGTTGTAGGTAAATTGTATGCGAGGATTCTTATTGCAAGAGTGACGAATGTAACTGATGAGAAATTGTGGGATGTACAAGCGGAATTTAGGAGAGGACGCGGGTGCATCGATCAGATCTTCTCTTTGAGAACTATATCTGAAAAGTATCTAGCTAAGTCTAAAAAAGTATTCTGTGCTTTTATAGCTCTAAAGAAGGCTAACGATCGTGTACCCAAGAATGAATCAGGTGACACGTCTGCTCGTTTGCCCTCCTACCCATAAAAATAAAAAATAAAATAAAAAGATAGCCTCGCATGCCCTTCTAGTATTCTGTAACCATATAATGTATCTTACTTGTATATGTATAATACAATATTTATACCACAAGCATCATTACGTCCGCGCTGGCCGGCAAAAAATATAAAAAATAACATGCCACTTGTATACCGCGTGCGAACTCCGCCCCCTCACCTCTGTCACGCCCTCGTCTCTTCTGAGGCGATGTCCTTGACATCACCTCAGAAGAGACGAGATGTGACGCAATTAAATCACAAATTAGAATTGATAAAAACTTTTATTGTATACAGAAGCCACATTATCGGGGTGTTAGACGTAGACAAAATATCGAATATACGCCACTGATATACGGCGCACAAGAGCGCCCTCCAAAATTCGCGCGCCAAACGGCGGAACTAAGAAATACGCCGAAAAGCACGCCGGTGACAAAACAACGTCCACGCCAATATTTCACCCAGTCATTGTACTAACCTTGACAATGCTTCTGGCTGAATTTGAGGGTTGGTCAATCTTGCGTCCGTATACAGGATGCAACAAGTCACTCGGACGCAACATCATCGGTAAAAATCGCCATATAGGACGTAACATCGACTTCGCGATGTAAATATATATATATATATATATATATATATATATATATATATATATATATATAAGTCTCGGTGGCCCAGTGGACGTTATGTGTGATAAATATCGATGACTGAAAACTTTGTTCCCGGTATGGCAATAGGTTCGCCACCTATTCCATTTGGGACGTAAACATAACGGCGAGACGAGGCTTAACAGCTACTGCCTACACCTTCGGGTATCATGGGCGTGAAGTTATGTTATATATAAATATCTGTATTCTTGTTTGATCAATATGTTTAGAATTTTATGAAAAACTAATGTAACACAAAACGTAGACCAAAAGACCGGTGATGATGCTAGGACCGTGTTCTTTGAATAAAAAACTCAGATGTCCAACTTTTGTATACCACCAAAAGTATTTAAATCAAATTGTTAAAATTTATTATAGTATTTAAATCAAGTTATTGTCTCGGTGGCGCAGTGGGCGAGCGCACGGCCTCTGATCCAGAGGTCCGGGGTTCGATTCCAGACACTGGCTCACACCAATGACTTTTCGAAATTGTTTTCGGAAGTTATGTGTGATAAATACCGATGACTGACAAACTTTGTGCCCGGTATGGCAATAGGTTCGCCACCTATTCCATTTGGGACGTAAACATAACGGCGAGACGAGGCTTAACAGCCGCTGCCTACACCTTCGGGTAACAAAAGGCGTGAAGTTATGTTATGTTATGTTATGTTATATATGTATATAATTAAATTAACGTTTTCTGCTCAATTATGGTTAAGTCAAGTCGTTTCATATGCGAATTCGTGCCTGAGTCATTATTGTTGATTTTTAATTGTCTTTGTTTGTGCCATATGGTGGTTATTACAGTCATTGAAATGAATAAGTTAATGACTTTTTTTTTCATAATATGTTAAGTTCAATATTTTATCTCATCAAAATTATTCAATTATAAAAAGACCGGACATTGTCTAAACTTTTAAGTTAGTTTGATTCTCCCTTTTTTATGGGATTTGTCCCAAAACGAGAAAAGAACTAGCGCCACCCATGGACAATACATATTATTATTGTATGTATTTACAGTTGCGTTGCTGACTTTTAAGAGAGTGAGATGGGAATAGGGCCTCCAGATATCCCTTTCACCAAACAAAACACGACATGTGTCACTTTACGTAAACATCGAGGTGTTATTTCAACGGTCGAGCCAGTTCATTATTCATGCAGCGAACTGCGTGGCTCTTCGACTGTTAACCTTGTGGTTTCAAATATAAACAATAGCCTACATTGAAACAGCATACCTAACTTTCAAATTCAATATCAAATCTGGTTGTATTTCAAAGCCTTTCACATCCCATAGGATGGTGTGGATATTACGAAGCCTATGGAAAAGGTCTTCCAAAGGTATCCGTTTAAAGTCTTTTCTCTAAAGATATTTGTTTACGTTATTTATCGATGACTAGTTGAAATATTTCATTCCTGAAAGTTTTTATTGCGATACGCCATCTTGTTTATATTATAATATTTATATCAATCATTGGAAACATGTCAGGACATTATAAAGACATTATGTTCGTGAATTATTATTACCAATAACAAATACCCGACATGTTTCAGGTTTGCACAGCTGCAATGACGTCACACTGAAATGTCTACGTCTAAAACTAGTATAAATAATATCTATATATGTATTAAAATAATTCAACAAACATACATTCGCGCCGCGAGTGACGTAAAAATTATCAGACGATTTTTTTACGAAGTTGGTTCCGACTAATATGACGTACAATATCTGCAAATATTTTGTTGTCCACAAATATTTTTGAGTAAAAGGAGGATTTTTATGGGTTAAACTTGCTATGAAAGTTTTTGCCCATTTTTTGCCACGAAGTGACGTCACCATCTCTTATGCCTTAGTGAATTTAAAATGCAATAACTATAAAATTGCTAAACCTTGCACACCTTAGGTCTTATCTTGTTCATTTATTATAATTCTTTGATTAGATACGAAGTTAAAACCATGCAATAGTAATAAGCTACTAGCTAATCCTAAAGTAACCAAGTACTTAAGGTGCAATGGTAAAACTATGTGCTGCTAAACAGCGGTAAGAAGGTTCGAACGCCGTTTATCCATTTCCGATAAGACATGACGTCTGGTATTAGGATATTTTTTGTCTATAATATAAGTATCATTTCAACTCGTTTCTTTTCAATAAATGATTTCAATCAGAAAAACTGCGTCGTCGCCGCCGACGTTTGAGTCAACGGAAGTGGGATAGGAAGAGGAGAGAAAGAGAGAAGGGGTTTGGCCTCCGGATACGATTTATGGCAATAGGTTCCAATATTTGTATTCAATAAAATAAAAATAAGTTCGAGGTATAATTATTGTCGCCACCCACTTACACCTTCAGGCGTGAATATTTGCAAGTAGGTGTTACTAGAATCCTGTCACCGTCATGAGTGGCGGTAGCCTTATCAGTTTATTAAATCTAGATAAGATTGTTTTACACTATCAAAGTATTAACTATGATAATATAGCGTTTTTATTTTCTGGATCCATTGTATTAATAAAATTAGCGAAACGAAAACTCCGTACGTTTTTTTTTTTAATCATTCACGCACGTGTAATTGTGAAAACGATTATAATATTAAAAATCGATACTCATGTTATGTTCCAAACGTTTTTTGCGACTAAGTTTTTACATTTTTCCTCACATAAAAATATAATATCCAATTCTACAAACAACAGTAATAAGTAACGGAATTTCACTCGGATCTTGAGCCTTGAGTAGTTTACAAATCAAAAAAAATAACTAATAAATTTTATTAAATATATCAACAATATTTCCATACCACTATGAAATATCGACGCGTTAACAATTTACTTTAGATTAATTAAAATTAATCTACAAGTTATTTAACAATTTAGTTGAACGCAGCGTTTTTGAATAATTTAAATTGATCGAACGTGATTAAATTCAAACAAGGAATTCGATAATTATTTGTTATTATGATTAAAAAATGGATTCTTTTTTTTAATATTTTGTGACCATGGAAGCAGTGTTCTTTGGGCTACATAAATGTCACAGCGTCTTATCACGTTTTATTAACATATTTATGCGGTTTCCGTGACAACACGAAATGGTACATTATCTCGTCATCTTGTTGTGTCATTTTCCCACACTTTCGATCTTATAACAAGATTATTTTTCAAGAAAAATAAAAAGAAATCGCCATCTAATTATTTGAGTCCAAAACGCCATCATATTTAGACTTATGTCACTTACTTTTGCGATCATAGAACTTTGCTGTAGGGTATATCTGTAAATAAAGACTTTTATCAGATCTTTGTGAAATTTAAATACATAGTACCAGAAATTAACTTGTCTACAGCAAAACTAAAAGACCTAAGCATAGAAGAGATCGTCGTGCTATTTCAAGTGAGGTTTAAAATTGCCATAATAACGAGAGGAATACCTGCATTTTTCTATGAATTTTATTATTATTTCGAATGCGTTATTTTATCTATCTATCGATAAATTTGGGCGTGACCAGTAAATGACGTTAACATGCTGTCATTCTGAGATAGCGTAAATTGATTATAGTTTGCACACTGTCAGAGATGGGTTAAGCTACGAGTCAGATTGTTGATGAAGCCGTGATGTTACTAAAATATTATTAAAAGCACCTTCAAATTAATTGACGAAAAGCAACTACCGCCGCCCATGGACACCTGCAACATTGATAGTGTTACAGTTGTGTTGCTGGCCTTTCAAGTGGGATAGCGAACGGATATGAAGCGAGACGGCATAGGGGCAGGGGAGTGGGCAATCAGAGACCTCTTTCACCAAACGAAACGCGATATTTTGAGAGGTAGTGCTATTTCATAGGTCGAGCCGGTTCATGTAGAGAGCATTCATGCCTTGATTAATAAATTTGCCAAGCTATCTCGAAAGCACAAAATGTCATTTGTTTAAAAGTCTCATATATATATATAAATACAAGTTTTATCGATATGTTAATATTATTGCTTATAAATAAAGATAAAAATAAATATCTCAACCCGTATCTTTTGGTGTTTAATTTTAAGAAGTGAAGAGAGATCATATAGTATTTTATTTTATATAGGTCGACAATATGTAACTTGTTTTTAGCAAGTAATTTGCAAATGTTTAGAGTTTTAATAAAATAAAATATCGTATATTTGTATCTCGTTGGTCCAGTGGTCCAGCTACCCGCTTCTTATCGGATAAGTCATGGTATTGATTCTGGACTCAATCGCATAATTATTGTTGACTAACAACTTTTTCCCCCGTATACTATATAGCAATAGGGTGCAATCAATCCCATTTGTGACAAGACAATTCCGTAGGTCAAGACTTAACAACTTCGAGTGGCAAAAGGCGTGAAGCTATATATCACAAATTCCCAGATATCTTTTGGTCCAATATATATATGCGTTTTGGACTTCCCAATTGCGTGAACAATTTCTTGAAGCATCTGTATTTGTTTTGTGTTTCGATAAATAAATACTAATTAAAAATTTGTAACGCATTCCAAATTTAAAGCTGTCATAATATGTCATCATCGTTATATCTTTATCACGCAGTTGAATAGCGAAGGATAGCAGAAATACGTAACTTCACGCTTTTTTCTTCCCTGAACGCGTAGGCAGCGGCTGTTAAAGCATAGACTCGCCAAATTGTTACGATGCGTCCCAAATGGAGTAGGTGCCGGGCCTACTGCCATCTATGGAATACGAAGTTTTCAGTAATCGATATAATATATCAAATAAATTCGGATAAGAATTCCGAGAAATCATTGGTGTGAGTCCGGAAACGAACCTACGACTTCGGAATCAGAAGCGGGACGCTCGATCACTAGACCACCGGGATTTAAAAGACTGGCAGAAGTAAATCTGCTAATTGATGACTCATACCGTTTTATTAGCAAATAATAAAAATCACAACAAATATCAAGTGATTCCGTAACATATTGTTAATTTAGTTTTTTTTTCTTAGGTGGTTATTAGGTGTTTTGTTCCTCAACGTGATGTCAGAGTATCGTCACCATGATCAATCATAATGGTTTCCGAACGAGTCGTAACAAATTTAAATAACGATTTTTCTTGTTTGGATGATCTTTTAAAATCGATTCGACAGAATCGACGTAGGTATTTAATGTTTTTCGGTCGTAAACTTTTAAAACAATCCGAGTTTATTTTTTAAGAAAGTTCTTGTTACGTAGACATTTTTTAACATATTCGGTAAGCAAAGATGGCCTTAACTAATACCTAAACCAGACATAGAATGTGTATCAGTTTTATAAAGATATTTTTATGGTATAGGAGAGTAAACGAGGAAGCGGGTCATCTGGTGGAAAGTGAGTAGCGTTGCCAGCTTTTAAGTACTGGCCCCCATACCATATACTTCTCTTATGGAACAAAACGCTGCTTAAGCCAGTTTACGTCGTTATTCTGAGAGGCCGTGATATTTCACCGATATAACTGCGTGTAATGTCTGGAGTCTGGGTGGTCCAGTGGTCGAGCACCCCGCTTCTGAATCAAGAGGTCGCGGGTTCGAATCCTGGCTCATATAAAAATGACTTTTCGCAATTATTTTCGGAAGTTATGTGTGATAAATACCGATGACTGGAAACTTGGTGCCCGGTATGGAAAATAGGTTCGCCACTTATTCCATTTGGGACGTGAACATAACGGCGAGACGAGGCTCAACAGCCGCTGCCTACGCGTTCGGGTAGATAAAGGCGTGATGGTGAACTGCGTAGCTTTATCACAGCGAAACTGTCGACTGGTAGCTGTGACACTTTTGTTTGAAAACGAATTTACATATCTACATTTAGCGTTTAGGGGTCAGCGATAGTTGAACTTTGTCATATATATATAATGATATATTCATATAATAGATGCCATTCATCGTTCGGTCTAGGTTTCTACAATGTCGTACTAAAAACCTACTTAATATAAAACTGTCTGTCATCTCAAAGATATATTTGCAAATTTAACTCTTGTATATAATATATGTATACTTTCTTTAACTTAACAGGAGATTTTCAATATTTTTTTTAAATAGGTACCTTTATTAATCTGGACCGTTATCATATCAAAACTAGTCACTTTCTTAATCATTTTTTCTGTATAATCATTTCGCAAAATAGAAGAAAACTTAAAAAATCGATGCCGAAATCAGTAATATCGTTCTCAAGTTATGTTATTGTCTTGCTAACAGCTCTACCTATCGAGTCCAGTTGTCAATCTAGGCTATTTTCGAATACACATAATGTCATCAACGTGGATAAAGACATTTTGGAGGAGTTCAGTGACACACCTACACAAAAAATATTAGGCAAAATATTAAGAAATATTTTACTGGTAGCTACTAAAACTCGAGTAATTAAAAACAACTTACCTACATCATGGCATTCTAGCGGACTGTTGTTTGTTGTTTTTTTTTTAAGTGAAAGCGTATCTTTTATTAATGATAATACAAAAAAAATACTGATGAGCAGAATGGCATTTAATTTTCGCAAGTTCATTGCCAAGATTTGGATAGTGGGGCCTGCACCTGTACGCAGAGTCGACACGGTGAAATGACTCGCTGGGCAAGACAAGCGTCACGCATCGGAGAAAGTATGTATGTACTACTAAATTGTAGGTGGTAGATCTGACGACTGGTCTCCAATTGGGTCACGACCTCGAATAACAAACTCTTTTTTAACTATTCATCGTTATTTTTTTTTAGGAATTTCCACAAGTTTTTTTTATCTTTCTTTCATACTTACATCAAATATCTGGTTTATTGCACATGCCAGTAATTTGTAAGTGTCTATTTAGTATGTATCGTTTATTAATTTATTCGAATAATATTGTCGACCTAATTCAGACAAGAGACGTTGAAATTCTACTGCCACTTTTTTTTCAATTCGCGGACCAACAACCAGTCGTAGCAAAGTTGTAGGTAGGTTGTACTACTACTCTTGAAAACCGGTCTTCGGTCCCACAAACTTGGCTGGGAAGCGAGTGTTCTATTTGTGAACGATTCTATATAAATATATAGGTATCCTAATATTTTAATTACAGAAAGGATGATCGTGTGAATATGTTCATCAACAACATCCCATAATTATCGATACATTATATTGGATTTAGTAAATTTTAGTTTTACGCTAAATCAAAACTTTCTGTTTTTTTATCGATGATCTATTTTAAAGACGACCGTCTCACTTTAAAGAAAAAAAAAAGACGTTACCAGTTGAAAGTAGTCCGAGCGGGCTCTCGACAATTATTTACAATGTATAGAGAATGATTTACGCTAATACTATTAAGCTTATTTTTTTGCATGTTCGGTTGAACATGCTAATCTCAGGAAACACTGATCCGATTTGAAAAAATCTTTCAGTGTCAGATAGCGCATATATTGACCAAGGTTGTTGGTTATGTATTATCACGGCACGAGCAATAGGAGCAGAGAAATGGCCTATTTAGGGCTAACATTATTTACTAAATAACATATCCAAGTACTACAACCAAAGAATACTGCTTCTAGAATTTAATGGCGTTTATGATTTGTTTCTATTCAAGAAAACTGATCAATCGATTCTTTACGAATAGGGCAATAAGTAATTCTTTTAAGTTAGTTCAATTAGTCTATGACTCTGTGTGTCTGTTTCTTGGATTGTAGCGTCTAAGCCAGTGATAGCCAGACATTGAGATCTTCTACTATTTGATTTTATTTCACCTATGTACAATGTACATATTTCAATTTTTTTTTCAAGTAAGGACCATGAGATTTTGTAATAGCATCTATTGTTTGGAAATCCGTACCACCAGCGGCGCTTATCGTTAGCAAATTTTAAAACTCTTCACCGATCCTTTCTTTTTTTTATATTTTGATTCTTATAGATTCGCTGGTGGTCCACAAGTGCTATATATATACATATATTGCTTGTAGGACGTATGTAGGTAGAATAATTAAATCCAAAATATGATACAGATATTATTTCAAGAAAGCCACTTACTTAAAAATTTTTGGTGACACTTTGCAAGGGTCTGAGTTAGCTACGTACGCAGGAACTTTCATAAGGAATGAGAGATTTATTGGGACTACTTATTTCATAATACAGATGAGCAGGTGTGGTGGAATCTTAAGAGAATACCTTAGAAGAATACCCTGGTTATTTTAAATTTAATTTCTGATTAAAGTTGACTATTAATTATATACTAAAATACCAGTGATAACATGTGCTAAATTTGAAACTACATATTAAGTACCATTTGTCGCTAAGCAGAATTACTTTGAAATCTTTACCCCTTTAATGCTCCTTGGGGTAGGCGGTGTAATATTTTGCAAACCGATTGCGTTTAGATCAAATTTTCAATTAGCTATAATTATAATATAAATAATTATATAAAGAGTTGGCTGAGTCTAAATCACTAGGACCTTGAAAGTTATTACGCTTTTGGTGTGGAGACGATGTTTTTTATATATATTGCCAAAAAATATTTTATTTAAGCAACAAAAAGTTAAATAATATTTTGAAATTGAATGAATTATTTAGAGATTTCGTTTTATATTGTTAACACATATATAATATTTCCACAAAGATTGTTTTTACATCAACCGTTTTGAATGTTGTAATCTTACATTTAATAGGTGAGTTTTTTTTTGGGATTGGAGGGCAAACGAGCAGCCGTGTCACCTGGTAAGCAACTAACGCCGCCCATGGACACCAGCAACACATATAGTGTTACTGTTGCATTGCCGACCTTTAAGGGATAGGGGATAGTAAGGATGGGGAAGGGGGGTGGGCCTCCGGGTACCTGTCTCACCGAACGAAACGCGGCATGAGCAACTTTACGTCGGTCTTCTGAGAGGTCGTGGTATTTCACCGGTCGAGCCGGCCCATTCATGCAGCGAACTGCTTGGCTCTACCACTGTTAAAACTGTCTGATAAACTCAAACAGTTGAGTACTGTTACTATCTATCTGTTATCTAATTCAAACTATAAGATATAATATCTTTAAGTATTTGTATCTTATGGTATAAGATGGAGATATGAATAACATGCAGTTTCGTAACTCTCGACCTATGATAACGATGATTTGAGGATATCTTCAAGGTAATTATCTGAAGTTGTAACTGACTTATTTGGGACGTAAACATAACGGCGAGACGAGGCTTAACAGCCGCTGCCTACAACTTCGGGTAACAAAGGCGTGAAGTTATGTTTATGTTATGTGTTTATATAACTGGCTTTTGATCTTAAAAATTTGGTCAGATTGCAATCCTATTATCATATTTGACGGGGCTCGTGGTGTATTGGTAAAACTAACGACTGCGGAATCGTATTTAGCGGTTGGATCCCCACCCGCGTACTAATATTTATAACAAGCAATGAATGTTTGTATGACATTTTTTGTTTTTTTTTTTCTATGTACTAATACTTGTAGTATTTAATAAGATAAAAAGTATTTAGGTATGTATTAATATCCGTGATCTAGTTCCTATAACGCAAGCATTTAGTTGCTAAGCTCGGGACTAGAGGGCGCTGTGTGTATTGTGTCCAAGATATTAGAAGTGTCAGAAGTTATGTGTGCCCGGTGTTAAAGCAATGGGTTCGCCACCCATTCCATTTGGGACGTAAACATGACGGCTAACGGCTAGTTGAAGCTTAACAGCCGCTGATAACAACCTCGGATAGAAAACCGCGGATCAAACTAGATAATAGATATTGTACATATATAAAATCTTTATTTCGCTGTGTTATTAACTTGCCCAGTTTTGAAAGCAGAGAGAGGCTTTGAGACTCTTTGTAAAAAAACCAGTCGGTAACCTGTACAGATGCTTCGGAAAATCGAGGATGAAATGAGGACAACACATATAGAATTAGAAGTACGTAGTTTGTTCAGCTTTCGATAACTCTTACATATGATTAGAGATCATTTTAATGGACTAACCAAAAGTTATCAGCACATAGATGTTGGTTAATATTGGATAATTAATACCTAACGTATTAATAAACTAGCAAAGTTGATTAAAGATGAATTGTGCCTGTCCAAAATGACGTCTAGTTTCCAGGCTTTCAGATCGTGTTCAGACTTCGGAACTTTTGAATATGAATTTACGATTATTTTCTAGTATTTGACCTTAAATAGGTTAATAATTCCTGTTTTATTTAATACCTTCACTAATAACTATAAGCGTTAAATCAATTAGTTTGTTGTAAAGAAAGACCTCGCACTGAATAACGCTACGATTACGATAAGAAATATAAATAAATATCGATAAGAATCCTGTTTATGCTATAAACTTATTGTATATGTATTGTATGACATCTGTAAATATCACAATGAAATATTTAGGTTAAATTAATATGGTATAAGACAGTATAATTTTACCTTGAATGTTTCGGCGATCGCCTATTACTTATTGCTGTTAACTTTGATAACACAGTCTTTGAGAACACATTTCACTATAAATCCGGAATATTTGATAAATGTATTTAAAAAATATCTATAGTTCACAGAAAAACAACAAAAAAATCTGATAAGAATCAAAACGTTATAGGTAGCAAACGAAAAAAAAAAATAAGTTCAACAATCTCCAAGGAATGCATGCATTTAAGTTGCTTTAACAATGTAATATACTAAATAATAAGAGATATTGGTAATTAAATGTACACTTCACTGTTTATTGGATTTAAAGTTAAATAAACAACACTAAAACAGTTTTTTGAAAGTTATGAATTCATCGTTAACTGACTGTCACTACGCGGACCGCCGCAATACACGTCCACTTAGCTCGGCGGTTTTAACCAATATGGCGGACGCGGGACGAACGAAACGAACTAAATTAAATGAACAAAAGAACGATGATCAACTAAGCGAGTGAGTGAACTACTATTACTGTGAAAAGTGTACGAGTAAATTATTTCGGAGTCTAGACTGGTCTAGACCTTAACCAAAATATATTTTTTATCTGTTGCAACTGAGGAGTGAGTGAAAAGGTCCTGCTGGTATCGAATCCTTCCTAGTACGAATCTTAGAAAATTCGTTATGCGTATTTTATACAGTGGTACTGAAGGCGTATCATTAAATAATCTATATAAATAAAGTTTTTAATCAACAATTAACAAATCAGGGTTGTTCGTAGAAAAGTAAAAATTTTGGGTTGGGTAAGAATACACAATTCTTGCATGCTGTTCCATAAAAGTAATAAATATCTAAAAATAAAAAAAGGCATGGAGTGGCGGTGGTCCAGTGGTGGTCGTGGTGGAGCACCCCGCTTCTGAATCAGAGGTCTCGGGTTTCAATCCTGTCTCACACCAATGATTTTTCGAAATTAATTTCGTAAGTTATGTGTGATAAATATCGATGACTGTAAATTTTGTGCGTTGCATACCTATTGCATTTAGGACGAAAACAACGGCGCGTCGAGGCTTAACAGCCACTGCCTAAACCTTCGGGTAGGAAGAGGCGTGGAGTTATGTATGTATGTGTATTTAACAGTAAATGAGGTTATGGGTACAAGTAGTAAGTTATAAACACACTATAGCTTAATAAAATTTTAATGTTAACATACAATACAATAATAATAACACTTCAACAATATTGATTGTTTTTTTATTGTTATTTTATTTCGTAAATATATATACAAGTTGTTTGTGCTAGTTAGGTAAATATTAACATTAAGTAAGCTGTTAATCTTTCATTATAAGCTGCAGATTAAATAAATTAAAATCACTTTCAAAAATCAATCGTGTTTTTTTTCAGGTGTCAACCTTCTTGAACCAGATGTTTCAGATGTTTGTTTCAAACAGACAAATCAAATCACAACAGATTTTTCATAGGTCTTCACAGTTACTTAAAAATAGTCAATAAATACTGTACACAAAACACGGACGCAATCGCCATGAGCGGTTCTATTCCTAGGGTAGGGGCTAACACGAGGGGAACCGGGCAAGAAACTTTTTGCCCAATGCTCTTTTCAAACCATAATACTATCATTACTTACAAACTCGACTTACGGTTGTAATAATCATCATTCATCATCATTAGCCTTTAGATGTCCACTGTTGGACGTAGGCCTCCCCCATAGAACGCCACAGCCCACGGTCCTGTGCCTTTCGCACCCAGTGGCTGCCAGCAATCCCGACCAGATCGTCGGTCCACCTAGCGGGAGGACGCCGCACTCCACGTCGCCCAGTTCGTGGTCGCCACTCGAGGACCTTTATCCCCCAACGGTTATCGGCTCGTCGACCGATGTGGCCTGCCCATCTCCACTTCAGCGTGCTAACCTTTAGGGCTATGTCGGTCACGCCTGATCTCCTGCGCATTTCCGTATTACGGTTTTTTCCCGCAAGGAGATTCCCAACATAGCCCTCTCCATAGCACGCTGAGCGACTTTGAGCCTTGTTATGAAGCCAACATTCAAAGACCACGTCTCAGTTCCGTATGTCATCACTGGTAACACAAATTGGTCATAGACCTTAGACTTAAGGCACTGTGGGATTTTGGACGAGAAGATTTCCCCTAGTTTCCCGAACGCTGCCCAACCGAGTTGGATCCGTCGGTTTACCTCTTTCTTGGAGTTAGCTCTACCTAGTTGAATCATCATTACATAGTACAAAACAAAGTCGCTTTCCGCTGTTTGCCCCCTTATATTTTTAGATCATGGAAACTACGCAATGTCTTTTGATGCGGTTTTTAAATAGATAGAGAGTGTCAACGGGGTGGTTTTTATTTATAATATATATAACTCATGTATGATGTAGTAAAGAAAAAGTCATAAGTACAAAATTTACTTCTTTATTCCTTTTGATGCGAAACAAAGTTCGCCGGGTCAACTATACTAGTATATGATTTAACTAAAGTATGGCGCCGGCTTAGAATACCGCCACCCCATCTCTCCCCGTGGGTGTCGTAAAAGGCGACTAAGGGAAAAGGCTGGAAGAATGGGCAGCAGCATTCTCTCCCAACAGGATACAGCCTACTGCGATCGCCAACCCGCCTGCCAAGCGTGGCGATTATGGCAAAAACCCCCCATGAGTGAACGGACCGGCGGTCCGGGCGCTCTATGGGGGAGGCCTGTCCAGCAGTGGACCTCAAAGGGCAAATGATGAAAGTATCGCTACTGCAGAATGGTACATAAAAGTTGTAGCAGCTAGAATATTCGACCGTCAAAGTTAAGATTCAACCAAATCGAAACAATAAAAATTAAGTGTGCAAACTACATATTTTGATATATGTACCGTATATGTTCTTATAGTTCTTATGCCCCACGTATCCTTAAATCATTTCAAAAACATAAAAGTGAATAATATTCCATAAAAGTTATTAGTATGCCAGGGGAATCACCGGATCACGGTGGTTATGGTGTATTCTATGATGAAGGTGCCGTTAACTAATAAAGTTTAAACCATTCGTGTTTGTCATAAATATTTGTACTCGGGTAAGGAACGAAACCTGGATTCTGTAGTCGGTAGTGTTGCCAATGCACCGCGAGGCTCGTCGCGTTCTATTCTATTCTGTTCATGTTCACAAAATTTCGTAGTAGTCTTACAGGACCTGTGTCCAGGAATAAATACTTAGCTTAATTTTTTTTATTATGTAGGTATATGTCAGTAAAAGTCCCTGATAGATGCGGTACCACCATTTCAAATACAGACAGACAAATTGACGAAAATTTAGTTGGTTATTGGATACAGAAAAAAATTGAACATAAAAAAATGACTAAGCAGATGAATAGTGATTAGTAGCATAGATAGGTTTAGAAGTAGAGGAAGGTGACATCTTCCATTATCAAATTAACAGTTTGGACTCAGGAGTTTCAAAAGTCAAGGAAGCGAGTAAAGTACTTGCATCTTAGGACTGAGTGATATAAGAAGCATGTCTTTTTACAACATACATAGTAACATAACATTAGTTCACGACTTTTTCAACCTGAAAGTTTAGTGGCGAACCTATTGCCATACACTGGGCACAAATTTGTTAGTCAACGATATTTATCACACATAACTTGCGAAAACAATTCGAGAAATCATTGGTATGAGCCCGGAATCGAACCCACTACTTCTAAATCAGAAAACGTGGTGTTCGATCACTGGACCACCAAGACCATTAAATCATTCAATATTTTATATTTAGTTCTTTTTATTTTTATATTGGAACGAAGTTCCTTATTTAATTCTTTTTATATTTTTTTCCGCAAAGAGGTTGATATGAAGTAGATAATACTGGCCACTCTATAATATGATTAAAAAAAATAAACAGCAATCAACGATCAATGTCAAAAAATAAAACAGACGTTTCCAAACGTTTCGTGCCAAATGACAACAATGTTTAGTTCTAATTATTATTTATAAACAAATTATGAGTTGATGATTTCAATAAATATAACAATATGGCACTGGATTTGGTCAGCATTGCACAGCCTCATTACATACCCGGGTAAGTAAATAAAGATATATGTATATTACTTTCGAAAAATATTCGTTCCGAAATTTCTTTATGTCCTTTTATAGTACCTAATCTACTTTGAATCCTTCCAATTTGTTCATAAGGCTCTCAAAATTTCTCGTCTGAGTAATAAAAAGGTCTCGGTGATCCATCGGTCGAGTACCCACGGGTATTTGAACCCCACGGGTTCGAATCCTGGCTCACAACAATGACTTATCGAGATTAATTTCGAAAGTTATGTGTGATACATATCGATGCCTTAAACCTTTGTGCCCGGTATGGCAATAGTTTCGCCACCTTTTCCATTTGGAACGTAAACATAACGGCGAGACGAAGCTTAACAGCCATTGTCTACACCTTCGTGTAGAAAAAACGTGAAGTCATGTTATGTTAAGTATCTCGACCACTGCACCACCCAGATAACTAGTTGACCGTCAAAATCCGTTGCGTAGTTTTAAAGATATAAGCATACAAGGGGACAGACAGCGGAAAGTGACTTTGTTTTATACTATGTAATGATGATGATACCTACTTTATTTCTATCAACCTTCATTTCGATGCCCTAGTGGCTTAATGACCGCGATAATTTCTGATTGTGATGTCCCTAGTTCCAATCCAGTGACTATAAAAATACTTATTTTCGGATTTTATGAACTGTGACTATCGACGTCTGACAAAATAGTGCGCGATAACTTTTGAAATATTTTTAATAGAATTATATTATAATGATAATATATATTAAACTAATTAATTGACCCAGCGAATTTTGTTTTGCCTCAGAAGCAATAAGAGGAAATAAAAATGGTAACTGTCGGTTATCTTTAAGAGATGGCATAGGCTAGGCCTACACGTTCGTGGTCTTTTTTGTAAACCTTTGGAAGGTGTTGTTTTGATTTATCATTTAGGGTTCAGTCAACATTTCCAATTAAAGTTATTATATATAAAAACCAGCCTATTGATACCTTCTTTATAATAAAAGAAACCGCATCAAAATCCATTGCGCAGTTTCAAAAATGCTTAGAACATATAAAGGGACAAACAGGGGAAAGCGACTTTGTTTTATATTTTGTAGTATACTACTGGAAAAAATTAAGGGATCAAAAAAAAATTCCATATTTTTCGGTAGTTTTCAACAGGCCGTAACTTTGACAGAAATGGTCGTACAGGAAATAAAAAAAAAGTAAATTGTAGCTCCAAGTGTCTAGTTTTTGGATTAGAACTTCAAAGTTTTGTAGCCTCCGCGGTTTCTGAGTAATCGTAGAAAAACCCGCAGCAAAAAAATTCTCAAATTTTTTTTAGTTTTTTTTTTGGTCTACGGGCGTGGAAAATTTTTTTTTAGCTTAACCACCATAAAGATCAGATACTTTGTTCAGTTAGCTTTAATTTCTTTTTTTAAACACCCTGATACGTTCACTCCTCGCTGAGATATCGGTCTTCAAATGGAAAAGGATCTTTTTGTCTTTGATTATCGATATCTCAGCAACCAATGATTGCACAGAAAGTTAGAGGTGGGTTTCAAGAACTTAAATGAATTTCCCTTAACAGCCGTCCATTGTTTTTTCGAAAAAAAATTTTTTCGTTCTGTCACATGAATTTGAAAATGCAACAAAAAAAGGGCTTTTAGTGGTTTTTTGGAAAATCAAGCGCTGGATCGAAAATATTGAGGAAACCGCTAATGTTAAGTGTGTCTTTTACAGTTCAATATGTCCACAAAAACCCTACAAAGAATCAAATTAATCCAGCCAGCCGTTTTTTTGTTTCACTTGATCGAATTTTTGAAAAAATTAAAGGATCACGTTTGCTCTGAAAAGCTCATAATTTTCAAAAATGAGAAAAAACAATTGTTTTTTTCGAGCTTTTTCCACATTATCGTTTCAGATGGACAGCTGTTAAGGGAAATTCATTTAATTTCTTGAAACCCACCTCTAACTTTCTGTGCGATCATTGGTTGCTGAGATATCGATAATCAAAGACAAAAAGATCCTTTTCCATTTGAAGACCGATATCTCAGCGAGGAGTGGACGTATCAGGGTGTTTAAAAAAAGAAATTAAAGCTTACTGAACAAAGTATCCGATTCTTATGGTGGTTAAGCTAAAAAAAATTTTTCCACGCAGGTAGACCAAAAAAAAACTAAAAAATGTTGAGAATTTTTATGCTGCTGGTTTTTCTACGATTACTCAGAAACCGCGGAGGCTACAAAATTTTGAAGTTCTAATCCAAAAACTAGACACTTGGAGCTACAATTTCCTTTTTTTTTATTTCCTGTACGACCATTTCTCTCAAAGTTACGGCCTGTTGAAAACTACCGAAAAATTTGGAATTTTTTTTGATCCCTTAATTTTTTCCAGTAGTGTATATACCTAATGATGATGATGATTAACTATTAACAGGTATACAGGCCATTGTCCGGAGTACAAGTATCGTATAGGTGACACATATGGGTCGACCACACATAAAATACTATTGGACCCTGCGGTACAACACTCTGAGAGACTTGTGCTTTCCGACCGGACAGCTGATTTTCAGGTATTTCTTTGCTTCTAAAATTCACGTTCCTAACTGAAGCTGTTCATATTTTAATGGAAAAAGGGAGAGCAAATGAACAAGCGAGTCACCTGGAGGTAAGCAATAAATCCCACCCAAATAACTGCAACACAAAGTGAGTCTCAGTTGCGTTGTCGATCTTTAAAATGAGATAAGCAGAAGATTGAGAGTGGGCGATGGGCGAAGCTGATGGGGAAACGCAGCATAACTTACTTTACGACGATTTTGTGAGTCATGCAAGAAATCGCATGGCTCTACCACAGTTAGTCATCATTATTTCTTAACTAATCTCTTGCTCTGTGACTGATCAATGATATTTTATTTCGACAGATATTTCGTCCACCACAAACTGATATCGACGTGGTAAATGCCAGATTTAGAAATGGAGATCCTGTATACAAGCATCCCATGATACCTGGATATGAAGGTGATCAGTTTGTTATGAATCTTTTTGAATAGATAAGTCGCCATTTAGTCTAACTCTTTCTCCTTTTCGTTCTCAATTTTATTTATTTCTTAAGTTTGTCTTGCATTTTTATTTGTTACTAGCTGACCCGGCGAACTTTGTTCCGCATCTAAAGTAATAAATGAGTAAATTTTGGATATCATGAGGATTTGTGCTATTTATCGGCTTTAACTGCTGTCCCGCTATGTTGATACTGCAATATCTTCGAAAATATTCGTTTAAATTGCATGCTGTAAAGGGGCCAGGATCATCTATATTACATGCACAATCTCTAAGACACTTAATTGGATGAAAATTAATCCTAGCCTCGGTGGCCCAATGGTCGAGCATACGGTTTCTGATCTAGAGGTCTGGGTTCGATTCCTGACACTGGCACCAATGACTTTTCGAAATTGTTTTCTGAAGTTATGTGTGATAAATATCGATGACTGAAAACTTTGTTATGTTATGCTAAAATTAATGCTGTAATGTTTAAAATCTCTTCGTAAATAAGCCATTATTTCTCGCAAAAATTATAATAATGGTCATTGTGAGTTATCCCTAATAAGCCCTCGCGGACATTTTTGTAGACCTAAAGGTGTTTAATAATATAGAACATTGTTTTGATCTATCACTTAGGGTTCAGCCAGCGTTTGCAATTAAGGTGCTAAATCTCGAAAATTATATATTTTTTCTTTACAACATTATGTATGAATTATAGATCAAAACCACCCCGTTGACACCCTCTAACTATTAAAAAACACCGCATCAAAATCCGTTGCCTAATTTTAAAGATATAAGCATGTAAGTGGATAGACAGCGGAAAGTGACTTTGTTTTAAACTATGTTACTTTGTTTTACTACTTACTAAATATATTCAAATAATAAGCAAAGTACTTGCCGTAACGCCCATACGAGTATATTATAGTGCAATGATCACTGCATCAGCTCAGCGGCTTAATGCGGGCTGATCTTGGTAACTGTAGAAGGTCCCGGGTTCAACTAATAAAGTTACGTGTAATCATTTCTTTAGTTCAAATTTTGTCTTAGTGCGGCCTCGAATATTTTTTTTTTTTTGTAAATGCCAGGAAATATTTATTTAAAGAATCATAAAAAAATCTTGGCTACTTTAATAAAACACTCATATTAATGCCGTGTATTATTTTATAACATGCTAGAAGATATAATACGATGGACTATTATAAAGATGTCTTATTGACATAGTTGTATTAATAACTATACCATAAATATTTAATATAGATATTGCTCAACGCAAATATAATTAACTGTTTTCACAGATGGACGACCTAAATTTTAGGTGTCGCAATTAAATAGTGATGGCTGTTGCATATATAATAATTAGATTCTTTTAACAATCACAAATCAATTAAAAACAAAAGTATCCTAGAGGTCGTCCTAAAAGAAATATCACATTTTAGAAGATTTTTTTAAGTCTGCAAATGTATACAATATTTGGACACCATGACTAGCAGTGGTGTTGTTGATTGCAAAAACCTGAAATAACTATTTGTTAAAAAAAATAATGTCGCTATTTTTTGTAGGCAATTTATAGGTTTAAACTTTTGTACTTTGAAGATATATCTAATATATAAAATTCTCGAGTCTAGATGTGCGTAATTGAACTCCTCCGAAACGGCTTGACCGATTCTCATGAAATTTTATGTGCGTGTCGGGTAGGTCTGAGAATAGGACAACATCTATTTTTCATCCCCCTAAATCACAAGGGTAGCCCACCCCTCAATTTTTTCTTTTTAAATTTTCGACATATTTCTGTTTCTTATTTTTTTTATAAAACGGGATACAAAAATACATGCAACCCTAAATTTTCAACCCCCTACGATCAACCCCTATTTTTTAAATTTTATTTTTCGGCAAGACAACGTTTGCTGGGTCAGCTAGTATAATAATAGGTTGGGGAAAAAGTATTTTCGTATTTTTGTATGAAAAGTCAAGACATTTTTTTCAAAGTTTATTTACATTTATTTACAATATATATGTACCGTTTTGTTGAATAACTTTCTGCCATTTTGTGGGCAGAGACATTATCCCGTTACTGTAGAAACTTTGGGACTTCTGATCAAAAAAACGGGACAAATAGTTTTGGCAGTCCTCTCTTGAGGTCAACCTTACAGAACCTAAAGAATTCTGAAGAGACCGAAACAGGTGAAAATCTGAAGGCGCAAGGTCAGGGCTATATGGATGCACTAGGACCTCCCAGTCGAACTCTCTTAATTTTTGCTGAGTGGCTAAAGATGTGTGTGGTCTAGCGTTATCGTGATGAAAGACCACACCCTTCCTGTTGATCAATTCCGGCCGTTTTCTCTCGACTGCTTCCTTTAATCTCATCAGTTGCTGGCAGTAAAGATCAGAATCGATGGTTTTGCCGGACGGTAAAAGCTCATAATGAACAATGCCCTTCCAATCCCACCATACACACAGCATCACCTTATTTCGTGTTAGGCCAGGTTTGGCCACAGTCTGTGAAGCCTGGCCAACTTTCGACCACGACCTTTTTCGCACGTTCTTGTCGTACGTGATCCACTTTTCATCGCCAGTTATCAATCTCTTCAAAAACGGCTCGGTTTCATTACGTCTCAATAATGAATCGCAAATGAGTACACGGTTCATTAAGTTTCTTTGAGTGAGCTCGTGTGGCACCCAAATATCGAGCTTTTTTGTATAACCAGCTTTCTTCAAATGGGTCAAAACTGTTTTGTGGTCAATTCCCAATTCTTCAGCTACATCGTAACTACTAATATGCCGATCTTGCTCCACTCTTTCAAAAATGGCGTCCATTTTATTCGTAACAGGGCGACCAGAGCGAGGTGCATCTTTAACATCAAAATTTCCGGACTGAAAACGTTTGAACCAAATTTGTGCTACTCTTACTGACACTGCATCACGTCCATTAACATCACAAATTTTTTTCACTGCTTGAGTTGCATTTTTGCCTTTTTTATAATAAAATTTTAAAATGTATCGAATTTCTTCATTAGATTCACTCATTTTTACGGAGAGAAAAACAAATGAAAAATAGCGGGAAACAACTTTTTTTTATTTTTTTCTTTTCTTTATAATGTAACCTTTTTAATGTTACCAAAACCAGCCAGACACAAATAGTACAGTCAAAGAAATTTTATAATAAGTTTATACCTACGTTATGCGAAAAGACTTTTTCCCCGACCTAATATATAAATATATAAATGGATTTCTTTCTACGAAGATATATATGATAGCTTATTTAAAATGTAACGAAAGAAGGAAATAATTTAACGTGTGACTAATAAACAATAATTCTACTGCAATTACATATAAATAATATAGCTTAGATTTCATAAACAGCAACCATCTTTGTTGGTAATTATATTCAAGATCTCGTTCTCAATGAATCAGATTTCTGACTCATAATTTTGCACTTAGTGAGTCTGAGGTATGCTGCCGTTTCCTTAGAAGTTGTACCTACTTGTTTTCTTCCCGGCCCCAGCCGTTAGTGTATCCCGTGGCGATTAGTGACTTTTAAGCCTTACGTTAGCTCCTTATTGTTAATAAACAGACTGAATATTAACAATTTCATTAGAGAATTGACAACAGGATTTTGTTATACCTACTACATTAAGAAGAAAACTTCTATAGTTTTTTTTTATATATTTGATTCGATTTTTTGAATGTCGGTTATAATTATAACCTAAAAATTCAGGCTTCGTTCCGAAATTGAACGCCCAGTTCGGACAGCGCTACACTGTGGCTGCGACCGAAGGATTGTCTGAGTTTCAAAATGTGCAAATGAATCAGAGGGCAGGCAGGAATCAATTGGAACGAGTGGTAGACTTACAAGCAGGAAAAGGCCAGCCGTGGGATCTAGTTGACAGATTTGTAAGTTATCTACTCATTTTAAAAAGGAGTTTTAAGTGGCTACGAAGACCAAGGTATGAATTCGGAAAGAATGTAGATGATTCAAGAAAGAAGCAAGACATGACAGAAGAGTGTGATGATGAGAAAAAAATCTCTATTAACACTCAGTAAAGTAGCAAAGCATTGAATTCCCTGGGAGACACCCGAATGAAATAAGAGAGGACGGAGATGCATGAAGATAAATGCAAAAAACGTTAGAAGAATGTGAGAAAACTAATTATATCATCACAAGATTTTTTTGGACAGTCCTTGCACTTTAAACGGTTGATTACAGTCTGCAACTGCGGAGTTCAAGTTGCCGTTGCTTGTGGTACGTCCAGAATGTGCAGGAATACTTCGCGATGTGGCAATGGATGAACCGAAGATATCTCCAGCATCGCATTCAGTCAGTCCATATTTCATGGAAAATTCAAACTCGGACAAATTTATCAAGAAAGGTGAGAAGAATAAGGGAAATTAGTGAATATAATTTACTATTAGCATCATAAATATAAACTGACAACAACTTCAAATATACATATGATTTACAAATGATTGTTTTAAAATTAAAACAACATCTTTGTAGAAACTTTTTACTGGCCGTTTTAAAATAAAACTGTATTTTTTTTCTCTGTCAGCGACATGTCAAAGTCCTTTTATAATTGTCAAATAAGTACTGTTTACACCCGTAAAAAATAATAAATACATCAATGTCTTACGGAAAAGCACATCAATCTTTTGTTCGAAGTCAAATTTGGGGATTTAATCCCTCGCAATCAGTGCGTGAGTTTATTATTTACTGACTTGAGTTGACTAATTTAAGGACTTAGGGTAGTAGTGTGTAGGGTAGTAGTAGTAGTAAGGACTTAATGATCATGACTTTTGTTTATAGGTTTTGCGGGCCATGTACCATACGGTTTCCAGCGTTTTGGCGAATCGTCAAAGAAGCTTACCAATTCTGCACTTTGTGACTTCTCTTCCAACTACAGGAGAAGACAAAGCACAGAATGGGCTCCAGTAAATGTAGTGAAGTAAGTGATTTTTTAATATAGGCTATATATAAATGTATCTATGTAGTACTAGGCATTTCTATATAATAAATTTACACTAACTAAGCTAGCCCTCATTGCCCTCAACTCAATGTGACAATAAGGTGTTTTCAGAGACAAAACTGCCAGTTATTTTTTATTTAATCAATCTCAGTGTCAAATGTAATGAAGAATGTGTTATTAATAAATACATTTTTATATGATTTCACGCCTACTTGTACCCGAAGGTAAGTAAATTCTACACGCCGAATGTTTACGCCCCAAATGGAATATGTGGCGGAAACTGTTGATATACACAGTGTTATCAGTCATCGATATTTATCTGACATTGTTTACGAAAATATTTTCGAGAAGTTAAGTAAGTCCATTTGATCACAGGAATTCTTGGTTCAGAAGAGAGGTACTCGATTTACAGACTGATACGGCTCTTAAAATATACTAGTACATAATTTCAGAAACGTCATTTCTGGTTGAGAAGCGGGGTGCCGAACTAAAGGTTCGGATCACGATTTCTTTTAAACACTTTTTATAACGGAGGTACCTCGTTTTGGGCGGTAACTACGTACAACGTGAATACAGTACTGATTGTTTTGAAATCCAACTTTAGGTTGGTTTTGCGTAGTCTGGAAGACTATAATCAGCTGCGGTGACTGTAATTGACATAAATATCGCTATTGCCAATTATATAAAATTAAACCAAACACTGCATTCACACCATTTCGTTTTTATTTATTATGGTCAAAAGTAAACTTATTAATTTTTTACATTAATACCCTGTTACTAAGAATATCATGCAATGATTTAAAATTGACGTATAGTTAAATTTTAATGTTGCATTGTTTATGAACGGAGTTATAATGGCCGCGTTCCACATAAAGCCCACAAAGACTGCGACCGCGGAAATTGCCGTTCCACTAACGTAAAAATGCCGCGGGCGTTGTGGGCGAATGTTATAAGTGGAACGCAAAACTTGAGCGCCGTGTGCTAGCAGTATGGTGGCTCGGAAAATTCATCAAGTTCTGATGACATATGTCATTTTTTATTGAAAGCCCACCAAGACCTACCAATATTTTGCGGGCGAAGTGGGCGCGATGCGGTCGCGAACAGTGACGTCATCTATGACGTCGAGCGACCGCTCGCAACGACCGCGGGCTTTATGTGGAGCGCTAGTGTGGGCGTTGCGGTCGTTTTGGGCTTTATGTGGAACGCGACCAATGACTGCGCTCTGTCAACAAATTCAGTCAACTTTCAAGATGTTCTGTCTTTGGCCTTATTTACATAAATTGACTTATGGAAAAAAATAACATAAGAAATGGCTGTATGGTCAACGACCTTTGCCTACTCACATTGAGTGAATTATTAAAACAACAAGATGTTCTGTCATGCGTTGTCAAGGTTGAAAATTTGAGGTTATATTATTGCACAAACCTGCTGGTGAAACGCAAATTGTTATTATTGATTAAAAATGGCAAAAAAGAAACCTTTGCCCAACCTCTCTAAAGAGGAAAAAATGGTAATTGTTATTTCGGAGATAATACAGGAATTGTTATTGGCCCATCGGCAGGGTAAGGATGTTAATCTCAATAAGATGAAAACAAGGATTTCTTCAAAATACGGTTTGGGTACGTCACCTAGACTTGTAGATATCATTGCAGCAGTGCCTGCTGATGCTAAAAAGATACTATTGCCTAAGTTGAAAGCAAAACCGATTCGTACTGCATCAGGAATTGCCGTGGTAGCGGTCATGTGTAAGCCACACAGATGTCCACATATAAATTTCACTGGAAACATTTGTGTGTACTGCCCTGGTGGTCCGGACTCGGATTTTGAATACTCCACCCAAAGTTATACTGGTTACGAACCGACGTCTATGAGGGCCATAAGAGCTAGATACAACCCGTATCTTCAGACCCGCCATCGAGTGGAACAATTGAAGCAGCTCGGTCACAGTGTAGATAAAGTGGAATTTATAGTTATGGGTGGCACATTTATGAGTCTACCTGAAGATTATAGAGATTACTTTATAAGGTAAGCTTTGATAAAATTTTGTTGTACTAGCCCTTATTTATCAACGATGAAATAATTTACACAATAACTGTTCTCATACAAGTAAAAATCATTGTTCAAAAATTCAAGGCTTTGAATATAATATTTAAATAAATTAAGGAATAGCTTTAATGTTTCCTTTTGTATTACTTACAATGTAAAAACTGTATTTAACCAGAATCTGATTGGAAATTAATTTTCTTATGTGCATTCAGGAATCTTCATGATGCACTCTCAGGGCATACATCAAATTGTGTTGCCGAGGCTGTGAAGTACTCTGAGAAAGCAAAGACAAAATGTATTGGCATCACTATAGAGACACGGCCTGATTACTGTCTGCAGAGACACATGAGTGACATGCTTAACTATGGATGTACTAGGTAAGATTGCAAACTTAGTAAATTAAAGAAAAGATTAGTAGAGATTGTATAAAATGCATGTATATCCAGTTTGCTTTAGAAGATACTTTTCTGCCAGTTCTAAATATTAACAAAAGAAAATTTTGATCACTGATGTCTGTTTGTAACCTTAAATTATCACCCATTTTCTCAAACCTGTAATAGTTCTTAGAATTAAATCCATCACAGAATAAATAAAAAAATCATCATTACATAGTATAAGACAAAGTCACTTTCTGCTGACTGTCCCCTTATATCTTTAAAACTACGCAACGGCTTTTGATGCGGTTTTTTTAATAATTAGAGAGTGCCAACGGGGTGGTTTTGATCTATAATTCATGTATAGTGTAGTAAAAAAGTATGAGTAGAAGAATGTAATGTTCAAGATTTAGAATTTTAATCGCAAACACTGCCTGAACCCTAAGTGATAAATCAAAACAACGCACTACATTATTATACACCTTTAAAAGGCCTACAAAAAAGTCCGCAAGGGCATATGTCTATCTCTTAGGGATAGCCCACAATGACCATTTTTATTATTTTACTTTTCGAGAAATAATGGACTATTTACGAAGCGATTTTAAACATTACAGCATTAATTTTCATTCAATTAAGTGTCTTAAATAGATTGTGCATGTAATATAGACCATCGTGGCCCTTTACAGCATGCAATTTAAACGAATATTTTCGAATTTCGATTTTCATTGTGATGTGGAACAAAGTTTGCCGGGTCAGCTAGTAATTTATAAATATGTCTTAACTCTCAGGTTGGAGATTGGTGTACAGTCTGTGTATGAGGATATAGCCAGAGATACTAATAGAGGACACACTGTGAAAGCTGTTTGTGAAAACTTCAGCCTGGCCAAGGATGCTGGATATAAAGTATGCAGAGAATTTGTTATTATTACTTCTGACCTATTTTGTAATAAAACTTAAGCCCAAATTCTGAACCGCCACTCAAATATATAAGCGCTACTTATGCGTTTAAGTAGCTGTCACATTAGACAGAATACGTGAAATTTGAGCAGTAAGTAGCACTTTATTGTCAGATTTGAGTAGCGGTTCAGTATTCGGGTGTTAGTCTCATAAATTTTTCTATGAATAAATTATACTAGTTATTTATACCTCTTGCTGTGGATTATAAATAGTCATTGCTAGATAAAACCTGGATTTTTGATGTCCATATTTTACATACATTTCCAGATAGTAGCCCACATGATGCCCGACTTACCAAATGTGGACTTTGAAAGAGATGTAGAACAGTTCATGGAATTCTTTGAGAACCCAGCATTCAGAGCAGATGGTTTGAAAATATATCCCACTCTTGTGATTAGAGGTACTGGTTTATATGAGCTCTGGAAGACTGGCAGGTATCGGAGTTATCCACCATCCACATTGGTGGATCTTATTGCAAAGATCTTGGCATTGGTGCCACCTTGGACAAGAGTATACAGGTAATGTTTTTGTTGTAATATTTAATTTAATAGAACATTTGTTTTAATGTTCTCTCACAGACTAATCTCCTGTTTTTTAATACTTCTTTCTTCATTATCTAATGTCTCATATGGAATTTTTAGGGTACAGCGAGATATTCCAATGCCACTGGTCTCCTCAGGAGTAGAACATGGAAACTTGAGAGAGTTAGCCCTTGCTAGGATGGCAGATTTAGGCACTGATTGTCGTGATGTGAGGACCAGAGAGGTTGGCATACAGGAGATACACAACAGGGTCAGGCCATATGAGGTATGTGGAGTGAATTTTATTGATTCTTTGATTGTGAACTAAAGTAAGTAGTTACTGGACTGGCGCAGCCTGTATTGAGATAGTTCCAGTTCCAAATCACTCCAGAATATCTTCTGTATAAATGAAATATGACATTATGGTTTATATTAGTTTTTGTAGCTGATTCCTAATAATTAACTTGACTCAAATTATTGATTGATTTAAATTGTGATTTAAAAAAAGAGTGTAATTTTATTTTTCAGGTTGAATTAATCCGACGTGACTACACCGCCAATGGTGGATGGGAGACATTCTTAGCATATGAGGATCCAGACCAAGATATATTGGTTGGTTTGCTCAGGCTGAGGAAGTGTGCTTCAGATACATATAGACCGGAACTCAAACCTGGACCAAACGCAAACTTTAAACAGTGCAGTATTGTCAGGGAATTGCATGTGTATGGATCAGTTGTGCCTGTAAGTAACTTTTGAACACTACCAATCTTTAACTAGTTTCACATGGAGCATTCAATAAGAAAAATGTTTTCCAAATAGTAAACAGTTTATTAACTCACTGTGACTGGACTGAGTATGTATGTGTGTTTTTATTATATTTCTAAGGCATTGGCCTTGAACTGATACAATTTTTATGTGAGAGATATTGTTCTAGTCAACTTAACTGTGAGATTGATCTAACTTATGCTAAATGCCGAAATTCTCATGTACAAATCCAATCGCAATTTTGAAGATTGCTTGATTTTGAAGGGAAATATTTTTATTATAACATAACTTCACGCCTTTGTTACCCGAAGGTGTAGGCAGCGGTTGTTAAGCCACGCCTCGCCGTTATTTTTACATCTCAAATTGAATAGGTGGCGAACCTTTTGCCATACCAGGCACAAAGTTTTCAGTTATCGATATTTATCACACAATAGTCTCATTGGTACAGTGGTCGAGCACACGCTTCTGTACACGAGGTGGCCGGTTCGAATCCTGGCACACACCAATGACATGGCGAAATTAATTTCGAAAGTTGTATGTGATAAATATTGATAGTTCTGTTATGTTTTTTCTTTTTTTTTTATGGGATAGGAGGGCAAACGAGTAGGCGTGTCACCTGATGGTAAGCAACCAACGCCGCCCATGGACACCAACAACACATATAGTGTTACTGTTGCGTTGCCGACCTTTAAGGGATAGGGGATAGGAAAGGATGGGGCCTCCGGGTACCTCTCTCACCGAACGAAACGCGGCATGAGCCACTTTACGTGTTTTGATTTATGATGATCTTTGAGTTTTAGCCTTTGACTAATGTAAACACTGCATATTTAGGTAAATGCGAGAGACCCTACGAAATTTCAACATCAAGGATTTGGCATGCTGCTAATGGAGGAAGCTGAAAGGATAGCTCGAGAGGAGCATGGCTCTGACAAAATAGCTGTTATATCTGGAGTGGGGACGAGAAACTATTATGCGAAGATTGGATACCATCTTGAAGGACCGTACATGGTCAAAATGCTTGTTGAATAAATGTTATATAATTATTTTTGGTTTCATTTGTTATTTTGTGTTATAATATTATAACTATTTCGTTACTTCTTTGTCCATCCAACTAATCCCAATCACTTCACTGCAATTTCCAGACCGGACCCACCCCTGTCTATAAATCCTACTGAGATTTATCATAAACATGTTGGTATGCTGCCGAACTATGCAGGCCATGTGCCAGGCACTATGTTCAGGTAAGTGATCAATTTTAAAAATTTATACATTACTAATGTACTTTTTTCTGGTGTATTTGATAAGTTTAACAGTGGTAGAGCCATGCAGTTCGCTGCATGAATGGGCTGGCTCAACCAGTGTAATACTTACAACTTCTCGAAATATCGATGTAAAGTTGCTCGTGCCGCCTTTCGTTGTGTGAGAGGGGTATCCGAAGGCCCGATCCCCTCCTACTCTCTTAAAGGATGGTAACGCACCACGGTGTTCATGGGCGGTGAGAAGTTGCCTATCATTAGGTGACCGACTTGCTCGCTTGCCCTCCTAACCCATAAAAAAGTTATTAAAGTCAAAGAAGCGAGGGAAAACGTTCCATATGGGGCTCTGTTCTTTCTTTGTCTACTCCACAAGATAGATGGGTGTGAAGTTGGGTATGTATGTATTTGTAAAATAAAAGCGCTTACGTTCTCTGAACAATGATGTAAATACTAGAGAGTAGGCCAGGAGAACTTGTTGCCAGTTAGTAGGACTTAAAGAGAACTTACAGGAGACTGCTTTCTTTATGAGAATAATCGGCTTGCAACCCGTCCTTTGTATGCTTTGTTTTAGGTTCTTTACACCCCACAAAGTAGGAAAAACCGAGAGCTATACGAGCATACTCTTACATACCCTGACTAGCTTCCTTGGCTTTCATAACATATCATGGATAATAAGGCATGCATGGAAAAAATTAAATGTTAACATTTTTTATGTATACGGTAGTTAGGTATGGCAACATTTATTTTAATATGTATTTATTTTATACATAGACTTGCAGCTGACACGGTGCGTAGAAGGCTTTAACTGATAAACAACTGATGAGAATATGGAGGAATAAAATAAATAAACTTACATAAAAAATCATGCAAATCTGCTTGCAGAGAAATATTTTTAATGAACGAGTATTCTTGTTTGTAGGTTTGGCAACACTTACGGCAACGACACCAGAGACGCCAAACGTTGGCTGCGCGGAGACTTTTCTTCATAAATCATCATCCTATCTACATTTAGTATGGAAAGTTAAAATTCCAGTGAGCAATAATTTGTATGGAATCAAATTAAACATGTATCAATTTAAAATATATATTCTTTTATTCTTAGTTATATTAAAAATCGAAAATAACAAATGGTTTAACAAAGATATTAATAAAATATAAAAAAAAACATATAACAAATTTAATAATAGTTACATCAGTGTCGAGTGTAGATTACAAATACAAAGTTGATCTTTCTCTTGTAACTGGCTTATTAAACTTGAGCCATTTTTGAAATGAATTTTTACAGAGCACCATTAAGTTGCTGCCTTTGTAAGCACACTAACATACTTTGAATATTTGATACAAGTTTTTTTTTGTCTTTTCTGATATAAAATATATAAAAGTACGGAAATTTTGTCTAATATACATTATTAGCATGACTTAGTGCCCGGTATGGCAATAGGTTCGCCACGTATTCCATTTGGGACGTAAACATAACGCCGAGACGAGGCTTAACAGCCGCTGCCTACACCTTCGAGTAGAAAAAGGCTTGAACTTATGTATGTATTGTATGTATGTGATTCTGAACATAATAATTCTTGGGGTGATCATGAAAGTTTTACATGATTAATAATTGACCTACATCAAGATCATATTTTTCCAAACATTTAATTAATAGCTAGCAATAAAAATTTAATGAATATGAAATGCATTGCCTTCACCTTAGCATTTATTTTGCACTGAGATGCATCTTGCTTAAATTTAAAAGTAATAAACTTAATTTTAAAAGTGGAAATGGTGCAGTAGTTTAAGAGACTCCCCGGTTTAGGTTGTAGTTGTGAGTTCAAATCCCAGGAGTGGTGTCGTATATCAACTTGCACAAATTATTTTTGCTGTAATTTACTAATAAATAATGTACATACCACAGTGTCTCTTGACACGTAAAAACCAAAAAGAAACTAAATATAAACTACCTACCTACCTTTCATATGGACTGTGATAATTTCAGTTTTCAATTGAATAAAACCGATGACCGAGTTATTAAAAAGAAAAAAACAAATAACGCGATCACCATAGACAATAATGTTCTAATTTTAATTCTTGTTATTCCATTCACTCATAAGTTTACCGGCCAATGATAGGTTTTCGTCTTTCTGTAAACAAATAATACATGAAAAATTACAATTCCTTGCTACCAGAGCTGGTTTACTGCATGAATGGGCCGGCTCGACCGGTAGGATACCACGACTTTTCATAATATCAACGATAAGTGGCTCATGCCGAGATCCGTTGGATGAGAGAGGTATCCGAAGGCTCACCCCCTTCGCCCTCCTTTCCTATCCTATTCCCTTAAAGGCAACTGTAACGCTACTGTGTTGCAGGTGTCCTTGGGCGGTGCTAGTCACTTACCACCAGATAACCCGATTGCCTGTTTACCATCCACTAACTTATGTATGCTGTGTTTAAATTAAATAACGTGTGGACTGCAGTTCTTACCTTTATAAAACAAAACCGCACATAATTTTCACCCAAGCTCTTGTGTTCCTGTGAGTAGAAGGCGCTTGGCGGTATTGTCAGCACGCCGCACTCTTTGGCAAACTTTTTCGAAAACTGATAGTCTTTAAATTTGTCTTTCTCCCCAGATAGATCGATCTTGTTCTCTGCAAATTTGAGAGAAAAGTGACATTTTGGGTCAATAATATCCACAGAACCATACAAACTAATTGCTTTTATGTCCTACTAATGGTTTCAATACAGCATGAGCATCGGCTTCGTTTGCGTTGTCAATATTCAGCGGAGTGGTAGAGACAAGCAGTTTGCTGCATGAATAGGCCGGCTCGACCGGTGAAATACCACGACCTCTCAAAAGATCGACGTAAAGTGGCTCATGCCGCGTTTCGTTCGGTGAGAGAGGTACCCGGAGGCCCACCCCCCTTCCCCATCCTTCCCTATCCCTTAAAGGTCGGCAACGCAACAGTAACACTATGTGTGTTACTGGTGTCCATGGGCGGTTACCCTCCTATCCCATAAAAAAAAGGTTCTGAACAAGTTGTATATACCTATTGAGTTTTTATCAAATCATAAAATATATATCTAGTCTCGGTCGCGGATTCGATTCCTGGCTCATACTAAAGACTTTTCGAAATTAATTTCGAAAGTTATGAGTGATAAATATCGATCGATGACTAAAAACTTTGTCTAGCCCACTTGGGACGTAAACATAACGGCGAGTTGAAGCCTAACAGCCACTGCCTACACCTTCGGGTAGAAACAGGCGTGAAGTTATGTTATAAAATATGTATGCTTACCTAATTGGGTCCAATCAGCAACCATGAAGTACCCAGACTCGGGTTCTGTAGGGTTGAAGCCATTTTCTCTGAGAGTTTTGATCATAAACTCCCTCTTGGGCAGAATCTCTCTCGCGAGGGAATAGAAATAGCAGTCTGGGGAGTCTCGACGAGCTAATTCCACTTCGAACGCTTGAGCTATAGCCTCCTGTTAATATTAAGAGATAATTGATTATTATCGTTTGTGCTTTAATACCCAAAATGTAATCCACTTTGTTTTACTCGCCTTATAAAATAATGGATCCTATAGAATAGGAGCCATAATTTGGCAAATTTATCCATAAAAACCAATTAAATCTTATTAAAAATTTTATTAAATCCAACACGAAGGGTAGACTTAAGAGTCTACCCTTCGTGTTGGATTTAATAAAATAAAATAAAAATAAGAGCCAATTTAACAGACCCTTAGGTCTGTTAAATTGGCTCTTATTTTTATATTGTACTACAACAATTAGGTACCTATTGAAAGTATCACAAGGTTGACAAATCACCAAAAGCTTCCTTTTTGACCCAGTGGAAACCCTATTATAAGCCTGTAGAAGCTGGTGGTTATCGCGACTCCCTCTCGCATACCAATCTCCAAAAAGCACTGTATACCGGCTGAAACCATTATAGTGTTTCTGCTTGACGACAACGACAAAAGCCTGTTGGGTCAGACGTGGTTCAAATGGATTGCACCACTAAACTATCGAGAGGATCAACTGACCTGTATAGGTGTACATCCAGTGTAGACAGAGTTCTGATGTACCACCTGCATGTTGTTCATCAGATTAGCAGGAGCATACGCCCACCCGGTCTTCCAGCCGGTCACTGAGAAGGTCTTACCAGCTGAACCCACCGTTATAGTTCTCTCCCACATACCGGGAAGTGATGCTGTGAAAAATAAATCATAAAAATTAGATTGGGCTATGACATATCATATCGTCAAACCTAGGGGAAGAAAGTTCTTCGAGTAACCAGGATTAAATACGAAGACGCATACAAGTTAGTTGATAACTAAGTGGTATGAAGACTACAGAGACCACCCCTGCTTCCCCATCCGCGCTGGCGCAAGTCACTTACCACCAGTGTCCCGCCTGCTCCTTTACCCTTCTATCCCATAAAAAACAAGAGTTAAAGGATTCTCCACGAGTAGGAGACTAGGTCCAGCAGCGATAAAAAAATAGATACATCATGTCTTTTAAAACTGAAATAAACAAATATTTAACACAAATTTAATTAAATGGGAATTAAACGCAACACTTTGGTTCCACCGGCCGTGGTCATAAGCGGAGTCTGGCCGAAATGTCAAGCAAATCAAGGTGAATAATATTTACCTGCAAGTGTCGCGTTTAATTCCCGTTCATTATATTTATATGCAACGCGAAAGCCTAAAAATATTTTACATTTAAACAACTCACCCATTCTAATATGTTTATTGGGTTCATACACCATCCACTCGTACACCTCATCGGCGAGGCAAAGTACGTTATGTTTCTTGCAAAGATCTGCTATAGTATTCATTTCTTGAGCGGTGAACACTTTGCCCAGGGGGTTGTGGGGGGTGTTCAGTATGATCATCTTTGTGCGCGAATTAAATATAGATGCCAATTCAGCTTCATCCAGAACCCAATCGGCAGATGTGATTCTGCCCGTTGTTTTTTTCTGTAGATATATTGAATTGTCACTGAGTTAAAACGGCGAAACAAAGTCATACCTAGTTATTAATATTGGGTAGACTAGACTTACTGGTTTTAGTGAGATGAATCGGGGCGTGCCCCCAGCGACTTTGATCATTGGATCATAGCAATCGAAAAACGGTTCGATCACAATGACTTCGTCACCTTGATCAACATGTCCTGTAACAAATAAATATAGGTAGATATATAAATGTATGTGTGACGTTGTTTATCCACTGTGGACTCTACTACTGAACCAATTTCAATATAATTTTGCATTTATGTGTAGTCTGTAAAACTCGAAAGATAGCTTTTCTTTACACTGTTAAATTTTGATAGAAAGACTGCCTATCAAACACATTGAATTTGATTATTACTCTTTTATAATTCTCCGTTCTCTCTGCCTACCCCACTAGAGATTTGGCGTGAAGTTATGTAAGTATGTATATGTTATGTACGCGCAAAAAACATTAGCAGAAAAGCCCAGCTACCAATCCACAATGCAGTCCTGATCCCAACGCTAACTTATGGAAGCGAGAGCTGGGTATGGCAGAGTGTGCATGAAAGTAGAATAAACGCGGTAGAAATGAGGGCACTGCGCAAAATCTTCGGAGTGACTCTCGCTGACCGCGTAGAAAACAAGGTTGTAAGGAAGGAAGTTGGTTTGAAAAAGAGTGTCGGTGTAAAAGTAAGGAAGGGCATGCTACGATGGTTCGGACATGTAGAAAGAATGGATGATGCAAGACTGACTCAGCATACATACAATGCAAAAGCGGATAGATGTAGGAGTCGAGGACGGCAAAGACGCACATTCCATGACCAAATAGAACGTTTTCTGAAGGAAGGTGATGTTAGGAGCCTCAAAAACCGACGCGCGTGCATGAAAAGAGTTATGAAAGTCAACGAAGCGAATGAGTCGTGTAAGAATCGTGCCTTATGGCGCTCTGTTCTCTCTGCCCACCCCACAAGGGATTTGGCGTGAAGTTATGTATGTATGTATAATTCTCTATTACTTTGGTGATCAAGTGTCATATCAGACCTGAGTTGAGGACCTCATTGAAGTCGGTTAAGATAGTGCCCTTTACTCATATGTTCCATTGGGCTATGCCTGCATTTGATATTACGGGTAATTAGTAAATTTAATATGCACTTACCCAATATAGCAGCATACAGAGCCTCGTAAGCGCCATAGGTGACCAAAATTTCATTTAGTGGATCAATTTCTTTGTTAATCAGCGGTGAGTATACTTTTGCTAGGTTCTGTACTAGTCTTGGATGACCCTACGAATATTAAAAAGTAAAACTTGTGATAGAAAATCCAAAATACGGCCGTGGGTTAGAGTGAGACACGAACAGGCTGTGTACCTCTCCCGTGTGCGAGAGAGAATGACCAGACAGACTAGTGCCATAACGTGTTACTCCCGTAAGTTATGAATTCAAAAGAAAACCATTTAAAGTAGTAAAAAAAGCTGTGATGAAGCCCCTTCCCCATCCCTTCCTATCCTACTCCCTTAAGGTCGGCAACGCAACTGTAACACTATAAGTGTTGCAGGTGTACATGGGCGGCGCTGGTCACTTAACATCAGGTGACACGCCTGCTCGTTTTCCCTCCTATCCCATAAAAGAAAAAAGTATCATACATTGTTTTGATCTATCACTTAGGGTTCAGCCAGCGTTTGCAATTTAAGTGCTAAATCTCGAAAATTATCATTTTTAATTTGCTTTATTATAATTATCTATATAGGCATATAAGTGGATAGACAGCAGAAAGCGACTTTGTTTTATACTATGTAATGTAATGATAATGATTACAGAAATCTATAATACTTATCTTGTTTTATTTGGACTACTATTACTTGTAATAGGTATATATGTGGTACAGCCAAGCAGTTTTTAACAGTGGTAGAGCCAAGCAGTTCGCTGCATGAATGGGCCGGCTCAACCGGTGAAATACCACGACCTCTCAGAAGATCGACATAAAGTGGCTCATGCCGCGTTTCGTTCGGTGAGAGAGGTACCCGGACGCCCACCCCCCTTCCCCATCCTTTCCTATCCCCTATCCTTTAAAGGTCGGCAACGCAACAGTAACACTATATGTGTTGCTGGTGTCCATGGGCGGCGTTGGTTGCTTACCATCAGGTGACACGCATGCTTGTTTACCCCCCTATCCCATAAAAAAAAATATATTTACAAGTAATAGGTACACATTTTGTAGAAAATTATTACAAATAATCATTGTACCTAGAGAAACAATAACAAAAGCGTGTTCATCTCACATATTTTTCCGCGGTCGCAATCTACGTCATTACAGACAAGATATACTTTACATCAATTAAATAAAAGTCAAAATATACTGATAATATGGATATGATGCACATACAAATTTCTTATAAGGGGCCATCCATTATTACTATAAGTATATAAGTACCTATACATATACAAAGAATATTTAGAATTTTAGAGTATTAACTTTAAATACAGCTGTAAAGTATAAGTAAGTATAATTCTTGGTGGTCCAGTGGTCGAGCACACGGTTTCCGAATCCAGAGGTCGCGGGTTCGAATCCTGGTACACACCAATTACTTTTCGAAATTAAAAAATTGCGAAAGTTATGTGTGATAAATATCGATGACTAAAAACTTTGTGCCACCTATTTAATTTGGGACATAACGGCGAGTCGAGGCTTAATAGCCACTGCCTACATCTTCAGGTAGAAAAAGGGGTGAAGTTATGCAAAGTATGATCTTATTTTATTCTTGAAATTAAGGGCCATGTTATAAATGTCTAGACAGAAAGGTTGGAATAAATACACATGATATTTTACTAACCTCCCTCCTTCTTGTGATATTTTGTGACTTTGGTCAAAGGCCTCCTACCTTTTCAAGCCTCACACGATTAATGGATGGCCTCTCTCTAAGTTAGATAGCTAGTTAGAAGTTTCATTAAATAATTTGATTTTATTATTACAATTAAATAGATGAAAACATCCCCCAACATACCTTGACAACCTTGACCAAGAGCAGGGGAAATAATTTTCATTTATAGTATTTCCTAACCTTACACTATATTCAATCTATTAAATAAATATGCAAGTTCAATGTCAGCAGTCAGTAATGAAATTGTAAATGGTCTGACTTGATCATTCTGGTTGCGGAACCCTAAAATTATAGACATGACTCGACACAATAACATCATGTGAAGGTCATGACCTGTTATGATAAACAAACTATATATAAATTTATTATGACAAGAATCTCTAACTGTTAAGATGCTAATGTTAGTTCCAAAGAAAATTATATGTTTTGTTTGAATTAAACCGAAACAGCCTACAAATATTCAGAATACAATAACTTACAAAACCCCTGGTGTACTGGTTTATTAGTGGGTTTTCTGAAATTGACACGTCTGATAAGGCCTTTATTACATGGCTTGGTGCATGATAGTCAGGAAACCCCTGCCCAAGATTCACTTTGGGCTTGTATTCCAATGCTAGCTGGATGTACTCCACCCTAGAAGGATTGAAATTATATATTAGTACCATTAGTAAGACTTATTTGCTGAAAATCTCAATTTTAATATTTCAAGGATTTGAAAGTTGTTTATATAAATTTATTACATAAATTAACACCTTTTTCTACCCTAAGGTGTAGGCAGCAGCCATTAAGCTTCGACTTACTGTTATGTTTACAACCCAAATGGACTAGGCGGCAAACTTATTGCCATACCCAGTTTTCAGACCAATATTTATCACACATCAACTTCTAAAAATAATTTTGAAAAGACACTGGTGTGAGGCCAGATTCGAACAACTTCTTGTTTCAGAAGCAGGGTGCTTGACCATTGGTAAGTATAACAAACACAAGTCATTTAACATGATCAGCCTATCTCTGCCCATTGCTGGACTTAACATAGACTTACTAAAGAGGTAATATTTTGAAAAACAGACTAAATGAATACATCTTATTAATTTGGCATATTTTCTAATTAAAATTAGGTAAGTCATAACGCAAAGTAAAAATCTTGTTTAGCAACCAACTGAAATGCTAACATTAGATTAATTTTATTAGTTTATATATATATTTAGATAATATTTAATCCTATCATCGAGGTTAGAAATTTTTGTTTACCAAGTTCCATTACAGAAATAATGAAAAATAAATTCAAAATGTAGGTTCACTTACCAGACGCTTTTTTCACCGCTGCCATAGCGCGCAGGTAATTTAAATTTATTGTCCATTGTAGTTAGTGGTCTGCACAAATTTTTAGTTGTGTGTGTTTTACTTAACACTTCAAAGGCACAACTGAGAGTATTGCGACCATTTAGAGCTATTTGTCCCCACCGAGGCATGTTAACAAATAAAAGATAAAAACAATATTACATAAAGTGCTATCAGATGTTATAAATGCGTGACTCGGTGTAAGTTAAAACATGCTCACATCACAAATTCTAAATGTCAACAACGTAGAATATCATTGAAATCACAAATTAGTCTTGATTAGTATAATGAGTGTTAAGCTTTAGGTATAGGTTGATTCTGTTGTGTAATTAAAATTATTCTGTTCTTCCTAGATCTAAACTTCATAGAAAGCATTCAAATCATTTATTGACAAATAGAAGCAGGATTACAGTTTTAATAAATTAGTTTTGTACCTAGGTAATGTAACTATAAGGAATAATTAGCAAAGTAATCAATTATCAAATAATTCAAATTTCCAGCTCTAGATAAATATCTTTAAATATGTCTGATGTCAACCTCAACTGTCAATCCCATTGACAAATTGACACTCATTGTCAGTTAAAGTTTATGCCGAATTCTTCTTGTTCTTTGTACCTAAATAGGGTTCGTTTTCCAATTACAGAGCAACAAAGTGCGTCTCAGTGGCGCACAATCATTAACTTATGAACCGAATTATGCTGAAGTTTATTCGGAACGCGAAGAGTGGGCTAAGTTGAGTGTTCTGTGAGTATCTCAGTAGAATAAAAAGAGAAGAGACAGTGAGATGCCACCATTGCGCGTCCGACCTGGACTCAGCCCAGCACACGCTGGAGGTCTGCACGGCATGGACGGCTGAGCGTCGAGTACTAGTCGACGGGATCGGGCGAAACCTGTTCCAATCCAATCTGTGATCGCGCCAATGCTGGCGGGCGAGGAGGGGCGAGGGTTGTAGTCTACTTCTGCGAAGCTGTAATGCTCCAAAAGGACGCCGCCGAGCGGAATCGGGAGAGAGCCGATCCCGCTCAAAGGCGGTGGTGGCTATCACTGAGCTCGCCGGGGCACCGCCCAGGTCACGGCGAGGAAAGGATGGCCCCTTGTGCGGCCGAGGTGTGTCGTCGGGGGCGCCGCCAGCCACGTGCCTCTTTCCAGCGCGCGGTCGAAGCCGCCCCACCCTGGGGAGCCGCACGCCGAGCCTCCCCGAGGATGAGTTCCCCTTGTAACAGGGTGGTCCAGAGGGGTTAACCGTATCCTGGACCACCTCATCCTCGCGTAAAAAAAGGGCTAAGTTGAGTGACCACATCTTAAATGTGGAATATAAAAAAGTCAATGCTTGTACCTTCATCCATATTTAAATTACTTTTTTTTCGCACAGGTTGAATCTGCTTTATTACCAATTTCTAAAAAACTATAATTGAAAGCTTTAATTTTTTTAATCAATAAAACGCTTTGCTCAATCACAACACAGAAAAAAACACTTGATAATTTTCTGTCAATGAGCTGGTAATGTTGGCATTCATTGCACGCATCAGGCGAAAGCGGAAAGCACTAATTTTGGGGGTACTCAATTGTTCAACATTCAACGATTATTTTTTATTCATTATGTCGCATAATGCGCTGTAGTGCTATAATTGGAAAATTACCATGGTTATCGTGACTTGTCACAATTAGCCAAAGTCAAATTTTACGTAATTCTAATCAAATGAATTGCTATTATCTACTAGTTAAATGCATTTTACATACAGTTTATACAGAAGATCTTGGTGGTCCTGTGGTCGAGTACGCCGCTTCTGAATCAATAAGTCGCGGGTTCGAATCCTGGCTCAGATCAATGGCTTTTCGAAATTATTTTCGGAAGTTTTTTTTTAAAAGTGGTAGAGCCAAGCAGTTCACTGCATGAATGAGCCGGCTCGACCGGTGAAATACTACCACCTCTCAGAAGATCGACGTAAAGTGGCTCATGCCGCGTTTCGTTCGGTGAGAGAGGTACCCGGAGGCCCATCCTCCTTCCCTATCCCTTCCTATCCTACTCCTTTAAAGGTTGGCACCGCAACTGTAACACTATATGTGTTGCAGGTGTCCATGGGCGGCGTTGATCTCTTAACATCAGGTGACACGCTTGCTCGTTTGCCCTCCTATCGTATAAAAAAAAAAGTTATGTGTGATAAATATTGATGAAGGAAAATGTTGCGCCCGGTGTGGAAATTGGTTGGCTACCTATTCCATTTGGGACGTACACATACTGGACATATCGGCAAGACGGGGCCTAACATTTACACCTTCGAAAAGAAACCACCTTAGAAAAAGGCGTGAAGTTATGTTTAATGCATATTATTAGACAGTTACAAGCAGGATGCTAGACCACTGGACCAACGAGACTTCAAAAAGACTTTCTATAAATTCTACAAAAAGATATATTCGACCAAAAAGATATATACGATACTAGCTGACCCGGCGAACTTTGTTCCGCATCAAAAGTAATAAATGAGTTAAATTATATATTAAAACGTTTTTTTTTTTTTTTTTTTTTTCCTCTATAATTTAGGAACTTTTATACAATTGTGTACATGTCAGTTCCGTTAGGAAACTTAAAAATATGTCTAATACTAATTAGCGGCAACCGAAACAATTATACAACGTTCATTAAAACGTTCAATTTGTGCTATTTATCGGCACGCGTTTTGGCGCGCTATGTTAATTCTGTAATATCTTCGTAAATACTCGTTTAAATTACATACTGTAAGGGCCATATTGATCTATATTAAAAGCACAATCTAATTTAGACACTTAATTGGATGAAAATTAATGCTGTGATGTTTAAAATTGCTTATATAAGCCATTATTTCTCGTAAGAAGTAAAAGAATAAAAATGGTCATTGTGGGTTATCCTTAAGAGATAGACATATGCCCTTGCGGACTTTGTTGTAGACCTTCTGAAGGTATTTAATAATGTAGAACATTGTTTTCATCTATCACTTAGGGTTCAGCCAGCGTTTGCAATTAGAGTGCTAAATCTCGAAAATTATAATTTTTTCTTTAGAACATCATGATGATCATCAACATCATAATATGAATTATAGATCAAAACCACCCCGTTGACACCCACCTCTAACTATTAAAAAAACCGCATAAAAATCCGTTGCGTATTTTTAAAGATATAAGCATATAAGGGGACAGACAGCGGAAAGTGACTTTGTTTTATACTATGTAATGATGATGTTGCACACTTCACATTACAAAAAAATCTTTTCTTTTTAATTATTAATGATTTCTAGAAATTATTTTCAGAAGTTATGTGTGATAAATATGTCGATGACTGTCAACTTTGTGCTCGGTATGGCAAAAGGTTCGCCACCTATTCCATTTGGGACGTAAACATAACGGCATAGATTTAGACTTGCGCAAATTGATGATGTACCTAGTTGATATATTCGTATAATCATCACATTATCCTGTTATTAACAATATATCTATTAAAGATACCTGTAAAACTAAATCCTATAATATTATTTAAACTAATAGCTCTATGGTTAGGTAAGTACCTCAAAACAGATTAGCACCATGTAAGTATTCCACATAATCGACGGAGGAACCACAAAATATGTAATTTATTTTAGGCTTATTATCAGATCAGATTATTAGGTAAACAATGGTTATAATGTCTCTAATGCATTTGGCATTAGTTTTTATGGGATGGGGGGACAAACGAGCGGGTGTGTCACTCGATGGCAAGCAACAAACGCCGCCCATGGACACCTGAACACAGATTGTGTTACAGTTGCGTTGTCGCCCCTTATAATGAGATATAGAAGGACATAGACACTTGGATATCTCTCTCACTGACCGAAACGCAGCATTAGCCACTTTACACCGATATTCTGAGACGTCGTGGTATCACCGGTCGAGCTGGCCATTTATGCGACGAACTGCGTGGCTCTACCACTCTTATTGATCCCAGATAATCTGTATGCGCGTTTAGGCTTTATAGAAAGGTACCCGGAAGCCCACTCACCTTATTCATTATTTTCTATCCTACTCCCTTAAAGGTTAGCAACGCAATAGTAACACTAAATGTGTAGCAGGTGTCCGTGGACAGCGGTTGACGCTCACCATCAGGTGACACGCCTGCTTTTTGCCCTCTTATCCTCCTTAAAAAAATATTTAATAATAGAATGTGATAGTGGAATTTTGCTTGTGACTTTCACAGTTACAAGCTCAAGTTCTAAAGGGGATGTCCCTCTTAGATGGAAACCCAGTTTCTGGATAATGCGTCTTCGAAAGTAATTCGAGGACGCATTATCCAGAACCTATTCGTGAAAAAGATGTCACACTGATAATGACGTATCGAATTTAGTAGATAAATGAATGGGAGTGAATGAACAGCAAAACATCGTTCTTTCATTCAGATGTTAATCGCTACCGTTTTCATTCAATTCGAGCAAAGTACTAATATGTCAAGTTGATTGATCGAATTTCTATTCGAATGGGCATGTAATGCTAATAGTTTTCTTGTCATTATTTACCTACCGCATAGATTTATTTCAATAAGTCGGTGAAATTAACAAAAATAAATAAATTTTAATAAGATGCTTTAAAAATGTCTGAGCGGTCCAGTGGTCGAGCACCCCTCTTCTGAATCCAGAGATCCGGTTTCGAATCCTGACACTGGCTCACACCCATGACTTATAGAAATTGTTTTGTTTTCAGATAAATATCGATGACTGAAAACTTTGTGCCCGGTATGGCAATAGGTTCGCCACCTATTCCATTTGGGACGTAAACATCGGCGGCTTAACAGCCGCTGCCTACACCTTCGGGTAACAAAGGCATGAAGTTATATTAAGTTGTTATGTTATATCCAGATGGTTTGACAAAATAATGTTATATTTATATGTTAGACCTCAGGTGGCAGAACCTTTAGCCATACACAGGGCACATTGTTGTCAGTTTGTCAGTCATCGATATCCATCACACCACATTACTTCCGAAAAGACTGATCGACGGAATCGACCCCACGACTTCTTGATTCACCGTGATCTCGACCACTGGACTAGCGGGAATCATGAGAGTCGTTTAGGCAATTATATTGCGCCAATATTGAATTTAATTATTTTTATTTTGAGTTGAGTATTGTACCAAGTACCACAACCTGCGCCTTTTAATTTAAGAATGCGGTATATGTACTAATTTCTTTTTCAAATACGTATGTATTTGAAAAAGAAATTAGTACATATACCGCATTCTTAAATTAGTTTTTTTAATTATTTTTTAATTACATTCTTAATTTAGTACATATCTATAACCGTAAGAATAATAATAATATCTTGAACACAATACACACAGCGCCCTCTAGTTGAAAACTAAACAACTAAATGCGTGTGCTATGGATACTAGATAACAGATATTAATACATAAATACTTTTCGTTGGTAATTACATACTTATAATACATAGAAAAACACCCAGACGCCATATAAACACATATACTCAAATATTTGTATCTTCTCAGGTGGGAATCGTACCCGCCAACCTTGATTCTGCAGTCGGTAGCTTTACCAATGCACCATGACCCTCGTCAATGGCTGAATTAATGGCTATTATTCGTGTTCCATGCGGCTTGTTCTTATATTTAACCAATTACGTATGCTTGAAGTACATTATTATGTATTACATGTTAAAACGCCTACTATAATATTTAGGCTACAATATGGGCTTTTTGTTATTGCTATCGTATATTCAATAGGAACAGTTCATAATTTACTGTTTTTTACAAGATATTGCTAAAACTACATAATCTTAGATTTTCACGAATCATATCCATAAGATTGAAACAACTTTTTATGGATTATGTATTCGTTGGCTTATTAAAAATTACATAATAATTATGATATAATAATAATTTATCCGATCTATTCTGCTGTAATAAGGAAAAAAAGGCACATCTAACATTTTTTTCTCAAATTGCGTTACATACTTATTTGGAACTAGCTAACCCGGCGAACTTTGTTCCGCATCAAAAGTAATAAATGAGTACCTACATTTTGGACATCATGAGGTTCAATTCGTGCTATTTATCGGCTTTAACCGCTGTACCGCTATTTAATACTGCAATATCTTCGCAAATATTCCTTTAGATTGCATGCTGTACAGGGCCAGGATCATCTATATTACATGCACAATCTATTAAGACACTTAATTGGATGAAAATTAATACTGTAATGTTTAAAATCGCTTCGTAAATAGGCCATTATTTCTCGTAAAAAGTAAAAAAATAAAAATGGTCATTGTGGTTTATCCCTAAGAGATAGACATATGCCCGCGCGGACTTTTTTTAGACCTTTTAAAGGTGTATAATAATGTAGTACGTTGTTTTGATTTATCACCTTTTCATTATGACGGTACTATTGACCGCTGGCTTTATTTTTCCGAGAAGATTTAATCAAATGAATAAATTTTATATTATTGATAGGTCTTCAAGTACAGGCATTATAATAAAAAAAATATGCATCAGATAAAATATTTGAAATAGACATTTATGATCTCATTTTAAATAAAGAAAGAACTACATACTCAAATATTATTATTATTTTGTAAGTAAATAATATTTCGCGCCAAAACTCTATCGTAAATCTTCTGTAATTAAATCTCCAGAGATCTGTGGTAGAAAGTAACCTACCTCGTACTGCCAAATTTAACTTACACTAAACAATTTGCCAAGTTATACACAGGTTTCTAACGTGTTTGAAACTAGTTGTGGTCTGTGATTTTCTTTGCCTCTTATAGAAAATTCATGATATTCATCACGGTAAAGGTCCACTCTTTTTTTCTTTGCAAACTTGATTTTCCAAATTTTTATTGTTAATTTATCTAAATACTAGGATTTATGCTGGTTGACACAGGAAATATTAGATTGTTTGTCCTTTATGGAACTAAACTAAACTACTGAACTGAACAGATTTTAATAAACCATGCAGATTTACCTACTCTTAAATTTTGACAGAACGAATTATTTCCGGGCAACTTATTAATGACAAATATATCTATTAATGACAAATATATCTATTAAATACCCATTATTACCACCCAGCGAAGCGTTTGGGATAAATCTATTTGTATTATTAATCAATATATGTATTACAGTTTGAAGTTTTTTTTATAAATTTAATCTAAAGAGTTTTTACTTATGAACAAAACATAGACTAACATAGTGAAACATACTCGTGAAAATGATCCCTGTAAAGAGTTCGAAACGTCGGGAAATAAATATAAATAAATAATAAATAAACGCGATACAATCCTAAAAGTTGTTTTGATCAATGAGTGAGATTCGCGAAAATCTTAGAAACAAATATATAGACTAACATAATTTTGCATTTAAGAATATTTACCTACAGAAGTAGCCAGACAAGGGAACATCTCAAGGGATTGGATCTAAATGAACACGTTTCCTTGGTTGGATACAAGGGTTGTTGTGGGTAAAATGAAACAGGGACCTTGTAATAAGAAAATTAACTCCAAGATCGTTTTATCTGAGCGGCGTCGGAATATTTAGGCGCCCAATGTATTCAGTATTCCGTAACAGAGATTAATTATTTTTTATACAGTTGTATCAAGATTTATAAGGTTTTAATTACCTTTAGGGATTACTATAGATTGTAACTGTTGCATAAACATTGAACAAAACGTTAACAAGATTGAAAACCACCATTCTGGGAGTCAGTCAAGTCAGACTCGCACACAAAGGGTTCAGTATTAAATTTTTGCGATGTCTAATTATGTAAGAAGAGCCTCGTGGTGCATTGGTAAAACTACCGACTGCAAAATCGAGGTTGGCGGGTCCGATCCCCTCCCGAGTAGAAATATTTATGACAAGCGTGAGTGTTTGTATGGCGTCTGTGTTTTTCTATGTATTATAAGGATGCGTTTTCAAAAATAGTACTTATGTATTATTAATATCCATTATCTAGTACCCATAGCACAAGCAAGTTTCGAACTAGAGGGCGCTGTGCGTACGGAACACCAGAAGATATAATGTGAAAGCTACACTTTTTGACACAAGAAACAATTTAAGTAAAGGATTACAGTAATTCCATTGTCTACTTCAGATCTTAACCAGAGATGAAAACTGGCGAACACTTCAAATCTTCATCAAAATATTAATATATGAATATTGCAGAGAGTCCGTACATACATATCATGACTTCACGCTATTAATATACGACGGTGTAAACAGCGGTAATTATTTCTTTGTTAAACTGCGAAACTATTAGACGGATTTTTTCTGCTTTTTAGAGGTTAATTAACATTAGATTAACTTAGGTTTTTCTTTAAAATCTACGTTTGAAAAACATTGACTTCATTAGAAATACCACACAAGCCAAATTGTACACAAGTGACGGTACTCAAAAGTTAGCTTTTGTTGTGTGTTTCGTCATCTTTTATCATTCATACACGCGCCCTCTAATACCATCTTAACCTCTTAAGTTTTTCTTTATAATCTACCTTTGAAAAACATTGACTTCATTAGAAATACCACACACGCCAAATTGTATACAAGTGACGGTACTCAAGAGCTAGCTTTTGTTGTGTTTCATCGTCTTTATCATTCATACACGTGGCCTCAAATAGCATCTTAACCTATTATACTATCCGTAAAGGAGTGTCCTCTGAATCGCCAATAGAACTTGAGTTGAGAGTTTTCCCGTGTCATACAGAGATATAGCTTTTATTTGTGTCTATACTATCTGAGTCACATAATGACCATTCCGTCATATTTTTCGGTTATGAATACTTTTGATTAAGAATTTTCTTGTCTATGGTACGGCATACCAAAAACCTTGTTGCCTTATACAGCCTGTTTATCAAGGAAAGCTTTGTCTACTTGTGTCATTTTGCTGTTACCCAGGGGAGTGGAGTGGAGTATTAATTAATGTCTCTGAGAGAACAAAGGTTCCATTCAATGTAATATTCAACACGAGTCGCTTTGTTGGTTGTGATATAGTAACAATTATATTTAAATGATACAAGTTATAAAATAAGTTCATGTCTGATTTATAGGTGTAATAATTAATTAGAATAGATTTATTTTTTATTGTATTCCATATTAAATGTAATGTCTATGATTTGCAAATAAAGTGTTATCTCGATTGTTAATTGTTGAGGAGAAGATGGAGGAGAATAAGAAAAACTAGAGTACAGATGTGAAAGAGAAAGCATTGCTCTTTATCTTAAATTTTCCATAAATTATCAGATCTCAAGAACAAGTGCGTTTCATTTCAATGTGTCTGTTACTGTTCACCATCAACTGCCCGCATCTCCAACTCTTCAAGAGTCTATCATAGTGCTAATAAATATGCTTTAAAAATGTCGTGACTTGAAATGTAGTTTAAGGGTCTTGTCTGTTTAGGTGAGTGATGTCCCTTAGGCGGTCTTTACTGGAGTATAAACCTCAAGTTTTGTAATTAAAATGTGTGCAAATGTATACAGGCATGATACTCGAGCCCTTTCTGCTTGAATTTACCTTTGAATATCTGTATTTAGAAAGTTTTGGTGTTGATATTTTCGAGTTTTTATATTGTTAATATATTTACTTATGAGATACATTCATACATAACTTCCTTCATACTCTGTCGTTGATTTTTAAGGCTCCTGACATTACCTTCCTCGTCCTATTTATTCCGAGAAGTCATAAGTGTGAGCCCGGAAACGATACCTCGACTTTTTAATTCAGAAGCGAGGTGCTTGGCCACTGGACCATCGATACTCTGTATATATATTATTATATACTTAGTCTGGCCATAAATACTGTTACAACTAAAAATAAAAAAATATTACATTTGAATTTGGAATCTGTCATTGTTATACGATTGTTTATTGTGTTTTCTCGTTTTGGCGCCAATACATTGTACAATATTTTGCGATATTAAAATGGAGTGGGGTGATAAAGAGAACCGAATCGCTGTGATTGCATTACACAAAGTAGGTACGGAGCCAAATGCAACTTTTAAAACTCTCCATACACGTGGTATTAAAAACTTTTAGGCTTTCGCGTTGCATATTACTCAGTGATAATGATGAACGGGAATTAACGCGACACTTTTTTAGGTAAACAAATATTTACCTTGATTAGCTTGACGTTTCGGCCAGGTTGCACTGGCCGTGGACACAAGCAGACTGAAGTGGCGCCCTCACGACTCCGTAGATGAGGTAGATGTTTGTATACACATCTACAAGCTACAAGCTAATCAAGGTAAATATTTGTTTACCCAAAAAAGTGTCGCGTTAATTCCCGTTCATCATTATCACTTGGTATTAGTCAAATGTTTGTGTACCGGGCTATTAATAGGTACAATGAGACCTCCTCTGTTTGTGACAGAAAAAGACCTGGCCGTCCACGTAGTGTTCGTACGAAAAAGGTGGTCAAAGCAGTAAGGGAAAGAATTCGAAGAAATCCTGTCCGCAAGCAAAAGATTTTATCTCGGAGATGAAGATAGCACCTAGAACAATGTCGCGTATTTTAAAAGATGACTTAGGACTTGCAGCCTTTAAGAGGCGCACTGGTCATTTATTAACTGATAATTTAAAAAAGAATAGGGTGTTAAAATCTAAACAACTACTGAAGCGGTACGCAAAGGGAGGTTACAGAAAAAGCAACATTTTAACAAACAAAATGACCGTATTTATGCTCAAAGCTCTAAGGAAGCTTCCCAATTAGTTGACAGAGTGCAACGTGGGCATTATCCGACTTCAGTGATGGTTTGGTGGGGTGTTAGCTACGAAGGAGTGACTGAGCCATATTTTTGTGAAAAAGGTATCAAAACATCGGCACAAGTGTATCAAGATACCATTCTTGAAAAGGTAGTCAAGCCCCTTAACAACACCATGTTCAATAACGAAGTATGGTCCTTCCAGCAAGACTCGGCACCACCCGGTGCCGGTGCCGGTGCCATAAAGCTCGGTCCACGCAATCTTGGTTGGAAGCGAACGTTTCGGACTTCATTAGAGCTGAAGACTGGCCGTCGTCTAGTCCCGATCTTAATCCACTGGATTATGATTTGTGGTCAGTTTTAGAGAGTACGGCTTGCTCTAAACGTCATAATAATTTAGAGTCCCTAAAACAATCCATACGATTGGCAGTGAAGAATTTTCCCATGGAAAGAGTGCGTGTTTCTATTAATAACAGGCCTCAACGTTTAAAGGCCTGTATTGCAGCCAATGGAGACCACTTCGAATAAGCTTTTTATATTTTATATCGTTTTATATTTATGTATTAAAGTAACACACTGTAAAAGTAATAAAAGTTATTTGTAATTAAAAAAAAAATGTTTTCCTTGTTACAATATTTATGGCACGACTAAGTATATACCTATATAAATTTAGATACTTTATATAAATGTTTGAATATTGTGTTAGACTAAAGTATATAAAAGCTTATTTTATTTCTTACATAATTTTACCTTATAAATTGTTGTCTAGTCTAGAAATAAGTAACCAGGATGTGACCCGGTCGGATACTGTTCAGAGGGCCGATGTAAATAATTCCGCTCTCATCATTTATCTATTATACAACGTCCTGTTTAAACTGAGGACTTATTTTTATCTTCTAAGTTCTATAATAATTTTCTTGGACACAAAAAATATTTTTATAATGAATAATATTTAAACTCTTCACTACATAGTATAAAACAAAGTCGCTTTCTCTGTCCCTATGTCCCTTTGTATGCTTAAATCTTTGAAACTACGCAACGGATTTTGATGCGGTTTTTTTTAATAGTTGTGTCAACGGGGTGGTTTTGATCTATAATTCATGAATAGTGAAAAAAAAATGATAATTTTCAAGATTTAAAACTTTAATCGAAAACGCTGCCTGAACTCTAAGTGATAAATCAAAACAATGTACTACATTATTATACACCTTTAAAAGGTCTATAAAAAGTCCGCGAGGGCATATGTCTATGTCTTAGGGATAACCCACAATGACCATTATTATTTTTTTACTTTTTACGAGAAATAATGGCTTATTTACGAAGCAATTTTAAACATTACAGCATTAACTTTCATCCAATTAAGTGTCTTAAATAGATTGTGCTTTTAATATAGATTAATATAGCCCTTTACAGCAAGTAATTTAAACTAATATTTACGAAGATATTACAGTATTAACATAGCGGTACATAACAGTTGCGTTTGCGCGCCAAAACGCGTGCCGATAAATAGCACGAATTGAACTTTTTAAGATCCAAATATTACTAATTTATTTCTTTTGATGCGGAACGAAGTTCGCCGGGTCAACTAGTTAACATATAAATAAAATTGAAGTGTCTGTTTGTAATATTGAAATAACTGCTTTCTACTACATTCATATGAATATATATTATATAACATACATAACTTCACGCCTTTTTCTACCCGAAGGTGTAGGCAGCGGCTTGTTAAGCCTAGTCTCGCCGTTATGTTTACGTCCCAAATGGAATTGGTGGCGAACCTATTGCCATACCGGGCACAAAGTTGTCAGTCATCGATATTTATCACGCGTAAATTCCGAAAATTTCGAAAAGTCATTGGTGTGTGCCAGGATTTGAACCCACTACTTCTTGAATCAGAAGCGGGGTGCTAGCCACTGCGCCACCGAATATATATGCGGTACAAAATATCATTTTTTCCTTTTTTTCTATCTGTCAGTCTGTTTGTTCTGGCTAGTCTCTGAAATATCTGGACCGATTTTGATGATACTTTTATTGCCAGGCAGCTGGTGTATTAAGGAGTAACCTAGGCGTTTTAAAATCTTTTACTTATTCATTTAGGTATTGCTTCCGAGGCGAAACAAAGTTCGCTGGGCCAGCTAGTTAGCAATAGAACTATGTCATTCTCGTCATGAACTATGAGTCTTTAGCAAAAAAATTGTTGAAAAAAAGTAAGTGAAAAAAATAAATACTTATTTTATGTGGACGAATTTCGATAATCCTTTTTGTGTGGTCAGTAAAATAAATGAGACTAAAACAAAGAAAAAGGCTAATGATGATGATGAATGATGGAACAAAGAATGGGCAGATTGAACGGGTCTTTTTTCAAACTTGAACATCACTTTTTATTTTTTGGCATGTTTTTATGATGACCCTTAGTTTTCTTCATATATTATATAAAATAGACTTTTTCTTTCTTTCTTTTTCTGTCTATGTAATACACACTTATATATGTATTTTCGTACTCACATATCTACCTACAGTGACGAGTAACGAAACAAAAGCACTTTGCTTCAAATTAAATTCCCTACGAGACACCCCCACCCCCCGCTTCTGTTAAATTGAAGCCGGTTCGGCTTCATCTCCAGTTTGTAATCAATTTCTCTACGATCAAGTAAAGAGCATAAGTTATTTAGCTTCCACGAAAAATGAGACGTTTTTATACATGTCTCTCATTTGTGTGGCGGAACTTTAATTACTTAAAACAAAGACTGCTTACTGCTGAATAAAATTACTTTCCAATACTTAGAGAATTTTTAAAATGGAGTTACAAAAAATAAAAAAATGTTAAGTGACGTTGTAGCAGAATAGACAAGGTAGTGATGTTTTTTTTTGTTCAATGTTGCCATATATTTAGTCACTAAGTTCCCCCGAGTTGTGTATAATAATACGTTGTTACCAGGAGGTAGTGTCCGACCGAAGCTTCGGCTTCGGCTTCGGCCACCTTCGGCCAAAAATCCATCTTGGGCGAGATCTTCGGCTCCGGCCGGATTCTGGGCGGAAGACGAAGATCCCGCCGAAGGTCCGAGAACAGTCGAAATTAAACGAACTGTTACGAAACAGTGAGTGACTGATGGACCAGACTGCACTTGGTTCAGTGGGGATAACTTTTTCACCGAGAGAAAAGCGGCATAAGCCACTTTACGCCGATATTCTGCTTTAGCTGTGGATAATTTTGAAGAAAATTATTAAATTACTAATAGTTAATAAACCTTCGACTCGGCTTCGGTCGAAGGTTGTGGAGATTGCCGATTAATCGGCTTCGGTTTCGGCCAAAAATAGACCATCGGTCAGATACTACCAGGAGGTAACAACGTAAAAAATCCAATCGAATAGAAAAACCGAAAATTTGGTGGGAGTTATAAAAATGTAATCATTTCCCATGGGCTTTTGTGAGTTAATTTAATGGAGTCCTTACCTATATTGGACCCATAAATGATGTCACTATGGTATTACTTTTTAATTTACTTAGTGGTTCTACTCGCGCAGAGATTATGTGAACAGGAAAATTTTATTTGCTTAATCTTTAAGAGCCAATTTGCGTTGAACACGACGCACTAAAGCAGATTATAAAGTAAATTCCTGGAATATTATTAGGGTTTCCTGAGAGTGAATTTGTTTGATAAATTTAGTTTAAATCTAACAATCAATTTGCACGCCCTATAGAGGCGTCCTGAACATAGTTCCGTTGGTTGAGCACTCCTCTTCTGAATCAAGAAACGATACCTGGCTCTTATCAATGATTTCAGCATTCTTTTTGGAAGTTATTTGTATTAAAAATCGATGACCGACAACATTGTGCTAAGTGTAAATCAATAGGTTCCACCACCTATTCAATTCGGAACGTACAACGATTGGCAATGCGAAGCAAAACAGTCGCTGCCTACACATTCGGGTAGATAAAGTGAAGTTACAACTGTTTTATTGTAGTAAACCTAAACGGTTACACCAATCTAGTTGCGATGGGGTGTGATATGAATTGGATTAATTTGTAACAATTAATAGATGGCGCTGTTTTGAACTGCTTATCCTCTGCCGGATAAGAAATCCAGTATTACCGGATAAAAACTACACAATTAAAACGACAGTGATATATTATAAAATTTTATTGACTAATAATCAAGAACATAATAAACTTAGATATAAATATTAATTAAAGCTAATTGTCATAATTAATTTGAATTAAACCACCGCGGTAGTTAAATAAAGTAGGTACATAAATAGCATTTTAAAGTCTCATCAAAAGCTTAAATTTGAAGTGCTAATAAATTGGCACTCAAAATTTTACTACTGAATTGCCAGTGCCGTAAAATTTCCACGTTTAAGTGGGTAAATGTTTGTCTGAGGGTGGCAACATTTATTTAAAAGTAAGCTAGAATTTTTACAGTACTTTGAGGGAGACTTCTTCTGTGACTATTCTCTTTTTGGTGAATAGACAAATTCCTTAATAACAATTAACTCTCTTTTTTAATGATGTCATAAAATATTAGCAATAATAAATCAGTACCACGGTGTTCTAGAGATTTTTTTTACATAACATGAATATTTTAAATCTAAGGCAGTATTTTACACTTATAATTTATGGTTACAAACTAAAAAATTATACTTACGACTAATTAAACAATGAAGTATATAAATTACTTCCTGTGGATTGAAAAGATGGTGGGAAGAACTTTCCAGACGAAAGGGAAATGGGATTCGAAAGAGGAGTGTTTTCTAGAGAATTCTAGAGGTTGGAGTCTTAATTTCTAGGTCTAAAATCTTGACTGGGCCGTTTGCTTTGATGACTCTGAAAAATGAAAATGAAAATTATATAAAAAATTAATATATTTCGAAAGTAACCGCTTCAGAATTAAAAAGGCTTGGGTTAGCTTATCCTGACTGACACCAATGACCTACGGAAGTTATGTCTATATTTGAAGAAAACATTTGGCAAAGCAAGGCATACTTACTAACATCATGTTTTAATTATATCTTTAAAACTACGTAACGGATTTTGATGCATTTTTTTTAATAGAGAGAGAGGTTATTAACTGGGTGGTTTATATAAAAAAAGTGATAAATTCAAAATTTACTTTTTTTTTAACTTTTGATGTGTAACAAATTCGCCGGGTCAGCTAGTTTATTAATATAATTTAACGACGATTTTTGGTTTTGTTTTTGCAACGCGTTTTGTTATACCATTGTTAAGAAATTAACGGCTAGATGATGTTTATTATAATGATACTTTGAAGTAAAACTTCTAATCTCTCTTGCAATCGTTAACGGTTTTTAACGCGCCCAAGCGGCCGTAAAAAGTTATATACAAAAGTAAGTTAAACAGGTTTAACCAACTCAGAATTTTTTTAAGCATGTTTCGTTTGTTTCAAAAACTGTTTAAAACCGTACATAGACATCTAGTAGCGGGTGGTGGTACTATACTGCTCATAATTGATATTTCAAAGATAATATAGTAACTTTTATTTTTAATTATATCATATCATATATTATAAAATGACGTTAATGTAGAAAGTTTTTTTTTAAATGAAGTCTATCCTATGTTACTTCTGATACCTCCAATGATGGTATGTGTACAAAGTTTCATGATGATCGGCTGAGTAGTTTTTGCGTGGAAAGGTAACCAACAAACTCACTGTCGTATTTATAATATTGGTATGATATACTTACTGGTCTTACTTCCTCCTGGTCAACTTCTTCTGGTGGTGGTGCAGTTTTAGTAGGCACGTCGCACTCTTCAGTTGGTGGTACAACACATCTCAACGATCTTCTGTCAAACACCAGCATGGCGGGATATCTCTGGAGACGAGGGTATCCTCCTTGGCACTGCCAGTATATGTTGCAAGATTTGCCTAGAGGCACATTGCCGTTGGCATCATCGTTGCAGAGAGCTGGAAAGAGAACATTGAATAAAAATAATACTTCTGATAATTCAACTATGTGAGCCAGGATTCAATTATGTGATGGCTCATGCCGCGTTTCGTTCGGTGAGAGAGGTACCCGGAGGCCCACCCCCTTCCCCATTTTTTCCTATCCCCTATTCCTTAAAGGTCGGCAACGCAACAGTAACACTATATGTGTTGCTGGTGTCCATGGGCGGCGTTGGTTGCTTACCATCAGGTGACATGCCTGCTCGTTTGCCCTCCTATCCAATAAAAAAAAGTGGAATTTCTTCACAAGTAATCAATGCATTTGATTCTACTCATCAGCTTAAGAAGAAAATGGATAAGGCAACATGGTAAAGACGGTCAATTTGTTCAATCAACAAATTGTTGTTGTCAAAGCAGATCGTGAAATTTATTATATCGCTCATTACTACATTAAATATGTAATCGTAATTGGAAAAAATAAAGAAGAAAACGTGGATGAATTGTGTGAAAGATGATATGACTAGGAAGGGTGTTGCTGTGGAAGTATCGAATGATAGGGAAGCATGGAAAAGAAGAGCCTGTTGTGCTGATCCCAAATGATGGGAGAAGGGCAGGAAGATGATGAATTGGATAAAAATTGAAATTGAAACAAGTAATGCAAATTGTGAAGAACTGTGAAGCGAACAAAACGTAAAATATAATAATATATTATGTAGTGCTCGCCGTTACAAATTTATGTAGTTGAATTTTGATGAACTGTCACATTTTGGCTAATAAAATGGCTCAAACAAAATAGTCTGCATAATTCTTACGGTAATTGTTTTTACTATCCGATATTAGTATTTTTGTCTATAAATTTACCTGACTGTCAAAAAGTTTGTTTTTATATAGATGTGATATAACTATTTAATTAAAAAATAACTAAACTGGGCCATGTTTTATTCGAGTACAGAGGAAGAAAAACTGGAGTAAAAATTGTGAAAGAGAAAGCATTGCTCTTAAATCTTAAATTTTCCATATATTAGCCGATTTTCGATCTCAAGGTCAAGTGGGGTACAGTTCAATGTGTCTGTTTCTATTCACCATCAACTGCTTTCACCTCCAACTATTCAAGAGTCTATGCTTTGAAAATGTCGTGACTTGAAATGTAGTTTTAGCGTCTTGTCTGTTTAAATGAGTGACGTCCCCTAGGCAGCCTTTACTGGAGCATAAACCTCAACTTTTGTTATTAAAATGTATGCAAATGTATACAGGCAGGACACTCGAGCCTTTTCTGCTTGAATTCTCCATTAAATATATGTGTTTAGAAAGTTTTGGTGTTGATATTTGCGAGTTTTTATATTGTTAATATATTTACTTATGAGATACATTCATACATAACTTCCTTCATACCCTGTCGTTGATTTTTAAGGCCCCTGACATTACCTTCCTCGTCTAATTTATTCGGAGAAGTCATAGTGTGAGCCCGGAATCGATACCTCAGAAGCGAGGTGCTCGGCCACTGGACCACCGATACTGTCTATAAGTAATTTATATAAATTTTTGAATATTGTGTTACATTAAAGTATATAAAAGCTTATTTTATTGCTTACATAATTTTACCTTATAAATTGTTGTCTAGTCTAGAAATAAGTAACCAGGATGTGACCTGGTCGGATACTGTTCAGAGGGCCGATGTAAATATTTCCGCTCTCATCATATATCTATTATACAACGTCCTGTTTAACCTGAGAACTTATATTTTTTCTTCTTAAAATAGTGTAGGTACCAAAAGTTCTATAATAATTTTCTAAAGAAGATAAAATATTTTACTTATTCATTGAGGTATTGCTACCGAGGTGATACAAAGTTTGCCGGGTCAGCAGTTAGAAATAGAACTACAGCAGAAATAGTGAAGAAATGAAATTAATAAATAATCATATGACTACTAGCTGACCCGGCAAACCTACCCTTGTGATTTAGGGGGATGAAAAATAGATGTTGTCCTATTCACAGACTTACCCGATATGCACACAAAATTTCATGAGAATCGGTCAAGCCGTTTCGGAGGAGTATGGGAAAGAAAACTGTGACACGAGAATTTTATATATTAAATAATCATTGTATGTTCTAGAATTTTGAAACCCCTTTTTGTGTGGTCAATAAAATGAGACAAACGAGTGATGAACAAAAAGATGGCAGTCTGAAAATGATCTCTGTAAAGAGTTCGAAACGTCGGGAAAAAATAAGTTCTAAATAAACGCGATATAATCCTAAAAAGTTGTTTTAAAGTCACTACATGTATTTTCGTACTCACATATCTACCTACAGTGACGAGTAACGACACAAAAGCACTTTGCTTCAAATTAAATTCGGTACGAGACACCCCCACCCCCCACTTCTGTTAAATTGAAGCCGGTTCGGCTTCATCTCCAGTTTGTAATCAATTTCTCTACGATCAAGTAAAGAGCATAAGTTATTTAGCTTCCACGAAAAATGAGACGTTTTTATACATGTCTTTTTTCATTCTTTTATACATTTTTATGTCGAAATTGTCTTCTGTCCCGACATTTTGTGTGGCGGAACTTTAATTACTTAAAGCAAAGACTGCTTACTGCTGAATAAAATTACTTGCCAATACTGAAAGAATGATTAAAATAGAGTTACAAAAAATAAAATGTGACTTTGTAGAAGAATAGACAAGGGAGTGATGTTTTTTTTGGTCAATGTTGCCATATATTTAGTCACAAAGTTCCCCGGAGTTGTGTATAATTTGAGGATATACGTTGTTACCAGGAGGTAACAACGTAAAAAATCCAATGTAATAGAAAAACCGAAAATTTGGAGGGAGTTATGAAAATGTAATCATTTCCCATGGGCTTTTGTGAGTTAATTTAATGGAGTCCTTACCTATATTGGACCCATAAATGATGTCACTATGGTATTACTTTTTAATTTACTTAGTGTTTCCGCTCCCGCAGAGATTATGTGAAAAGGAAAATTTTATTTGCTTAATCTTTAAGAGCCAATTTGCGTTGAACACGACGCACTAAAGCAGATTATAAAGTAAATTCCTGGAATATTGTTAGCTGTGTATTTGCTTCTACCCTAATATTACGCTGCGTGTAGCGCTTTATTTGGAAATAACAATTATGTAACAAAATTTAGAGTATGTTTTCTATAATCTAAACAGCTGTTCATCAGATTATTAAATGGTTTTAATACATCGTCAAAGGGTTTCCTGAGAGTGAACTTGTTTGATAAATTTAGTTAAAATCTAACAATAAATTTGCACTCCTATAGAGGCGTCCGGAACATAGGTTCCGGAGGTTGAGCTCTCTGCTTCTGAATCAATAAACGACTCCTGGCTCTTTTCAATGACTTCGGCATTCTTTTTGCAAGTCATGTGTGTTAAAAATCCATGACTGACAACATCGTACTATGTATGTGTGTGTGTGTGACGTACAAAGATTGGCAATGAGAAGCGAAACAGTCGCTGCCTACACATTCGGGTAGATAAAGTGAAGTTACAACTGTTTTATTGTAGTAAACCTAAACGGTTACACCAATCTAGTTGCGATGGGGTGTGATATGAATTGGATTAATTTGTAACAATTAATAGATGGCGCTGATTTGAACTGCTTATCCTCTGCTAGAAAAGAAATCCAGTATTACCGGATAAAAACTACACAATTAAAACGACAGTGATATATTATAAAATTTTATTGACTAATAATCAAGAACATAATAAACTTAGATATAAATATTAATTAAAGTTAATTATCATAATTAATTTGAATTAGACCACCGCGGTAGTTAAATAAAGTAGGTACATAAATAGCATTTTAAAGTCTCATCAAAAGCTTAATTTTGAAGTGCTAATAAATTGGCACTCAAAATTTTACTACTGAATTGCCAGTGCCATAAAATTTCCAAGTTTAAGTGGGTAAATGTTTGTCTGAAGGTAGCAACATAACTAATAGTGGTTTGCAGAAAACGATTTGTGACAATTCTCTTTTTGCTGAATAGAAAAATTCTTTAATAAGAATTAACTATCTTTTTTACTGATGTCATAAAATATTAGCAATAATAAATCGGTACCACGGTGGTCTAGAGTTTAACACACATAACAACATGAATATTTTAAATCTAAGGCAGTATTTTACACTTATAATTTATGGTTACAAACTAAAAATTTATACTTACGACTAATTAAACAATGAAGTATATAAATTACTTCTTATGGATTGAAAGGATGGTGGGAAGAACTTTCTAGACGAAAGGGAAATGGGATTCGAAAGAGGAGTGTTTTCTAGAGAATTCTAAAAGTTGGAGTCTTAATTTCTAGGTCTAAAATCTTGACTGGGCCGTTTGCTTTGATGACTCTGAAAAATTAATAAATGAAAATTATATACATTAACATAAATAATATGTTGAATAATATAATCATTACATAGCTTAAAAGAAATTCGTTTTCCGCTGTCTGTCTCCTTATATCTTTAAAACTACGGAACGGTTTTTATGCAATTTTTTTAATAGATAGAGGTTATCAACTGGGTGGTTTATAAAAACTTGATAAATCCAAAATTTACTTCTTTGTTTTGTTTTTACACTATGCAATGCGTTTTGTTATACCATTGTTAAGAAATTAACGGCTAGATGATATTTATTATAATGATACTTTGAAGTAAAACTTCTTATCTCTCTTGCAATCGTTAACGGTTTTTAACACGCCCAAGCGGCCGTAAAAAGTTCTATACTAAAATAAGTTAAACAGGTTTAACCAAGTCAGAATTTTTTTTAAGCGTGTTTCGTTTGTTTCAAAAACTGTTTAAAACCGTACATAGACATCTAGTAGCCGGTGGTGGTACTATACTACTCATAATTGATATTTCAAAGACAATATAGTTATTTTTAATTATATCATATCATATATTATAAAATGACGTTAAAGTAGAAAGTAAAAAATATTTTTTCCTATCCTATGTTACTTCTAATACCTCCAAGAGTACGTGTACAAAGTTTCATGATGATCGGCTGAGTAGTTTTTGCGTGGAAAGGTAACCAACAAACTCACTGTCGCATTTATAATATTGGTATGATATACTTACTGGTCTTACTTCCTCCTGGTCATCTTCTTCTGGTGGTGGTGCAGTTGTAGTAGGCACGTCGCACTCTTCAGTTGGTGGCACAACACATCTCAACGATCTTCTGTCAAACACCAGCATGGCGGGACATCTCTGGAGACGAGGGTATCCTCCTTGACACTGCCAGTACCTGTTGCAAGACTTGCCTAAAGGCACATTGCCGTTGGCGTCATCGTTGCAGAGAGCTGGAAAGAGAACATTGAATAAAAATAATACTTCTGATAATTCAATTATATGAGCCAGGATTCAAACCCAAAACTTCTAGGTATAGAAACAGTGGGATGGGGATTTCCAGACTTACAAGGCATAAAATAAAGTAGTTTAAAGTATTTAGAAAGAGTGTAGCTTTCTACTGCTGAATAAATTGTTAGGGTCGAACTAGTAATTTCTAAGTTTACTGCAAACAAAACAAACACTAGCTTTTTAAGTAAAACAATTGTATAAGTATAAATAAACCTATAGACCGTCATTATTTTCATTGCGCTGACCTTTTCATTGAACGATTATTTCTCATACTACATACAGTCGACAGTCGTGTTCAAACATGTCCAAGTATGAACAGGAATAATATATTTTTAATCATAAGATCGTCGTGGGAACAATACATTTTAATAGTTCATTTCTGTCTCACGCTAAAGTTCATTACTCAGCCAATGTCACGCAGTGTTATATCACAGACGTTTTCTCACAGATCGAGAGTTCTCTACTTCGAATCCAGGTTTATTATACCGTAATTATTACTTTGAAAAGATTTCCAAAAAGTCGTTGGTGAACCCGTATTTGAAATTCGAACAGAAATCGTTACGTCAAACGTATTTTTTTGAACGGAACTCTGTCAGATAGATAGAGTTCTTTTTTTATGGAGGTTTATTGCAATTAGTATATACCCGGTTTGGTATTTAGAATGACTTCATACACGCACTTCAACGTGTCAACCACGAAGTATATAGATACTATACACAGAAGTCCACACGTAATGTTGAACAAATGGTCTCCATTCAAGGGTAAGAACCCTTGACGGTAGAGGGCATGGCGTCCTTTACCTCTACCTTCGAGAAGCACTCAACTTTTCAACGCGTTTACTTGTAATAATAATATTCATACGATGCGTCTGAAATTCTAGCGTATCCAGTGGCAGAAAAGATAACTAAGATCTCTGTTTATTATTGTGTACCTACATTAGTACTATGCAAAAGACTAGAACATTCGGACTCCTGTGTACATTGTGGTGTCAACTATCAAGCTTGCTAATAATAATTGCACTCTGCGGTGACAATTATTACAGAGCAAACGATATTCGATCAATCATCGTGTACAAACATCACGCACTAATCTTCTGTAACAGAACTTTCGATTTCGACCCGAGTCGATGGCCCGATAACAACAAATAATTATGCCACCGATCGATTACTCGATTATATAAATGACGTGATAATCGTTTTGTTATTATACGCTTTATTACACTTATAATTAGTGTGAAAGCTGAGTGATTGATCGGTGAAACGATTATGTCTATTCGTTAATATCAATTAATTAAAATAAGTAGGTATATCTCGTTACTGAGATACAGTTTGACTTACACACCTCTAGGCATACACCGCCTTAGGAGATGTTATGTCTTTATCCTCATTTTTAGATTATCGATTGACTAGATTTAGAAGTTAAAAGACACATATTTCATGTGCAAATTAAAGAAGAAATATAATATCGGGAGCTTTAAGACCGTGGAGCGTGTATGACAAGAGGGAGGTATTTAGTACTGTGTTGAATGGCGCCTCACGACGCTCTGTTCACTCTGCCTACATCGCAAGGGATATGAAGTTATGTCTTAAATCTCGGTCGCCAAATGGTTCAGAACAATATCTCGGAATCGGAAGTCTCCGAGTGGTATACCAATAACTTTTCGGAAGTATAATCATCAACTTCTTACCCTCTTCCCATTATCTGGGGTCGGCACAACAGGTCAAACCCTCGCATCTTTTACACTAACACCCTTCGTAATCATGCCGTCTTTCACATAATCCATCCATATTTGCTTAGGTACTGTCTTATATCCTATTACGTTCAAGTTTATATATAAGCCAGCCAACCACATACATCTATACCCAATATCTTCCACACTTCTGCAGGTATTCCTTTTCGGAAGTTATGTATGTAGATTAGGCGATGAACCTAACAAATTTGTGCCCCATGTATAGCAGCCACTTTAGCTTTGTCCGAGTATTTATCAACAATTATAAATCCCGGTCTACTCACGATGTTTCTGGCATCCTTCTACATTTTCGGGCCAGTCGCAGGAATGGGCATTCTCATTGTATAAAAGACCACCGATGCACAGTTGTTCTGTAGCCGTGCCGTTCCAGCAGGTCCAATATCTGGTGCATGATGTCTCGTGTCCGAAGATGCCGTACAGCCAGTCACAGTGCTCCGTGCCGATCGGTGGGTCTGGGGATAAAAAAAATAGGAATAGAATTTTGAGTTAAAATATGTGTGTATAGACTGGTCCAGTTTGTGTATTTTGGGTGCTATGTCAATGGGTAGGATTACCCAGCCCATAGATAACGCTGGCATCATCCCGGGTGACTGATTTCTTTTAACACGCCATTAATGATTCTAGCTTTTAGGAATAAAGAGATGTCTAAGATGAATACTGTATGATCCATAAGTTAGTCATCAGAATATAAATTGAAAATACTTGTCGTCTTAGTCTAGGTTGTCCATCCAGCAATCATGAATTTCCTGTCTGATTCCAGTTGCGATAATGACTTTTAGAAATTCTGTTCTCACTTTTTTTTAATTGGCTCGGCCCGATTCGGTAGAATTCAGGTAAGCGATCATGGGTGCTGTGGGTGGGAGAGGCCGTGATATTTCACTGATCACGCCAGCCCATTCATGCAGCGAACATCGTAGCTCTACCACTGTCAACATATGGAGTGTAGCTCTAGCACTGTGATGAATATTGATAATTTACAAACAAAATTGCTGCCTGCCACTAGGTTACGCCATCTTCTATTACATTTGGGAGCGAATCAATAAAAGACGTAAAGTTACTCACTAATTTGCACTTTGGGATATTCGCAATAGTTTGATCTCCATGGGTAGTCGCATCCGTCTGTGACACCTCTATGTTTGCCGGCGAACACCAGGCCGTTTGGACAATCGTACTGTACTGATTGTCCGTTGTCGCATTCCCAGTATTTGTCGCAATATTTGTCATCCGCGACAACACGTGATTTGGTCTTGCAAGGATCTTCTATTTGTGCGCAGGATGCGAATGTTGCACACGCCAGGAAAACTGCACAAATGGAAAAAATATTCTGTTTAAAATAAAGTCACAAAGTCCTCACATTGGCTCACACCAATGGCTTTTCGAAATTAATTTCGTAAGTTATGTGTGATAAATATCGATGGCTAAAAACTTTGTGCCCGGTATGGCAATAGGTTCGCCACCTATTCCATTTGGGACGTGAACATAACGGCGTAACGAGGCTTAGCAGCCGCTGCCTACACCTTCGGGTAGAAAAAGGCGTGAAGTTATGTTATGTTATGTTAAATTAGAGCATAAACTGCTTATTACATAATCTTTCTAGATCTTGTTAAAATTATGACTTATGGTTTCCAACTTCTCATCGGCGAGCTGCGTGATCAAATCTACGTTCAGAATGTTATGAAAGTTGTGTGTTACATAAAAATGCAAGACAACATTGTGAGACGGCAAATTAACAAAATATCAATTTATAGCTTAACATTGAAACAAGTTTAAAAAAAAACAACTCTTTAAAGAGATCATTTTCACGAGTAGTATTATTTGTGAGAATTATCTCTGTAAAGAGTTCGAAACGTCGGACAATAAATAGAAAATAAGCTCTAAATAAACACGATATAATCCATAAAAACTTGTTTTAATGTTATAAATGTGATTCGCAAAAATCTAAGAAATAAATTTATAGCTTCCTTATTATAAGCTATATTACTATAATATCCGTGATTTGGAACGCTATAAAAACATCGATTTCTATCGTATATAAGTCGATAATCCAGAGGAAATCGAAGTAGTCACTGCACAGCAAGTGGCTCATCACACAAGCCATTGCACTGAACAGACCGTAAAAGAAATAAATAATAGTTTAAAAAAACTAAAAAACACGCTTTTTATAGAAAACCGAACTAAAAAACAGAAAAATAAAAAAAATATTTTATTTTAAAAAAAGCGTGGGGTGCTTTTTAAGATATTATCGAAATGATAATCACTCTACTCATATCTGTCAATAAAATATTTATAACTATTGACACCATGCACCCCACGCTTTTTTTAAAATAAAATATTTTTTTTATTTTTCTGTTTTTTAGTTCGGTTTTCTATAAAAAGCGTGTTTTTTAGTTTTTTTAAACTATTATTTATTTTATATTTTTTAGTTCGGGTTTCTAAAACAAGCGCGTTTCTTAGTTTCGAATTTGAGGAATAGCGCCATCTGTGACTTATATAAGGAACTTGTTTCAAGTTGATAACGTAAACTTTCCGCTGATTGCCACTAGATGGTGCAAATCGCACCATCTATCGTTCAAAAAAGCGTGGGGTGCATGGTGTCAATAGTTATAAATATTTTATTGACAGATATGAGTAGAGTGATTATCATTTCGATAATATCCTAAAAGTTAGAAGTAGATATAATCCTAAAAGTTGTTTTAATCAATGAGTGAGATTCGCGAAAATCTTAGAAACAACTATTTTCTTGATTTAAATTCATTAAAATTTATTTTCTATTTTTTAGTTCGGTTTTCTATAAAAAGCGTGTTTTTTAGTTTTTTTAAACTATTATTTACATAGTTCACAAATCGCACCATCTAGTGGCAATCAGCGGAAACTAAAAAAGAAGTCGGTTACAAACAAACCTACAAACATACAAACATACAAACATACAAACATACAAACATACATACAGGTGAAGCTAATAAAAAGCTAATAAAAAGAAATATCCTTCGCTTCAATGCCGACGACATATGTAATCAACCGATTCATTGTCACACTCTTACGCAATTGGGAAGCGCTTTCACATCGCACGCGACGTTGGCTAGACTCAACGTAACATATAAAATAAAACTGATATAACATACATATACTAAAATAATACACACACTAACATATGTAAACACAAGTAATTTGTTAAGTTCATATTGCTTTAGGTAACTGTTTGTCTTTTATGTAACGAACTACTTTGTGTACTAGTTAGGCGTAGATGGCGGGAATTATTTAATCTAAACGCACAGATTAATTACACTACTTTTTAGACTCCCGTATCCAAATATCCGTGCTGTGTGGCGCCGGCTTAGAATACCACCACCTCATGTCGTCCCATGGGAGAATGGGCAGCAGCATTCTCTCTTGAAAAAAAATCAAAACCTACTGCGATCGCCAACCCGCCTGCCAAGCGTGGCGATTAAGGCAAACACCCCTCATGAATGAATGACAAACAAAGTACGGCCCCCAGTCACGGCAGCTCCGCTATTCCGTTAGCTCACGGTAGCGGGCTCGGTAACGGTGGAGTACGGGGTGCTAAAATTCTCCGGTCGCGATACGGCTACCATAAAGGACGACCTCTGGCCCTGGTAACACGCAACATCCGCACGCTTAGGACTGACGAGAGGATCACCGAGCTGGAAGAAGAATTGGGTAAGATTCGTTGGGACATTGTGGGATTATCAGAAGTCCGAAGACAGGGGGAGGATACGGTAATCCTGCGGTCCGGAAACTTACTCTTCTACCGGGAAGGCGACAACATCTCGCCAGGTTGTGTAGGATTTATTGTTCACAGGTAGTAGTAGGTTCTCTGGTAGCCAGCGTGGAGAGGATCGAGAGTGTGTCGACAAGGGTAGCGTACCTTATACTCAGAATATCCAAAGGATATTCGCTGAAGGTCCTACAGGTCTGCGCACCGACCTCGACACACCCTGACGACGAAGTAGAGGCCTTTTATGAGGATATCTCGAAAGCCATCCGCTCAGCAGCAACCTACTTCACGGTGGTTATGGGAGACTTCAACGCGAAACTAGGCACAAGGAAAGACGATGAGCTGAGGGTGGGGCAATTTGGTATTGGGCAGAGAAACCAGAGGGGTCAGAAACTGGCTGATTTTCTGGAGAAGGAGGGTCTCTATATGATGAACCCCTTCTTCAGAAAACCACTCCATAGGAAGTGGACATGGATTAGCCCCGATGGTTCAACGAGGAATGAGATAGACTTCATTTTGTCAGATAAACGACATATATTCAACGATGTCTTAGTGATCAACAGAGTGAAAACTGGGAGCGATCACAGACTCGTCCGAGGCAAGTTGAATCAATGCTATCTATGAGGTCTACCTTACGACCTGCACCTGTTCAATACCAGAACCCAGAAAACTTTCAGCTCGAACTTCAAAATCGCTTCCGAAGCCTAGATGAATGCGAAACGGTGAACGATATGAACGACAGGATAGTGGAAACTGTCGATGTCGGTACTAAATTGTTTAGTCACCGACGTTCAAATAGAACCGAAAAATTGTCTGAACCTACTCTCAGACTCGTGCAAAAGAGACGAGAGATGTCAACGCGGTCATCAACCGATTGGTCTGAACTCAGAAAGCTAAATATGCAGATCTCCAAGTGTGTGCGACGTGATATCCGCAAATACAACACCAAGCGGATACAAAAAGCTATAGAGCGGAAACAAGGCTCGAAAGTATTCGCAAAAGATCTGTCTAAGGGGCAGAATCAATTGACCAAATTGAAAAAGAATGACGGCGCCATCATTTCGTCTAGGGATTTTTTTTGTGGGATAGGAGGGCAAACGAGCAGGCGTGTCACCTGATGGTAAGCAACCAACGCCGCCCATGGACACCAGCAACACAGATAGTGTTACTGTTGCGTTGCCGACCTTTAAGGCATAGTGGAAAGGAAAGGATGGGGAAAGGGGGGTGGGCCTCCGGGTACCTCTCTCGCCGAACGAAACGCGGCATGAGCCACTTTACGTCGATCTTCTGAGAGGTCGTGGTATTTCACCGGTCGAGCCGGCCCATTCATGCAGCGAACTGCTTGGCTCTGCCACTGTCAGATGAGATACTGGGAGAGGTTCAGAAGTTCTATGGGCAGTTATGGAGGCCTACGTCCAACAGTGGACATAGAAAGGCTGATGATGAGGATCCAAATACATATACATTTATGTAAATTATATACAAAATAAACATTTAAATGAAGCCCTAAATCTCTTACTGGATACAGGGTACAAGGGTTGTTGTAACGTTTGTTATCTGGCAGACTTTGAGCTTTTAATTTGCGATTTCAATAAAATATTAATTTTCGAACGCATCTATAATAAATATAATTTAACAGAGTAACAATGACATGATGTGGAGAAAATTCAAAAAGGAATTAATCCATCCAATTTTACGTGAAATAGTCAATCAAATGTTTGACCTATATATCCGTGATTTTAACGATAAATTATTAACATTTAAAACATAACTTCACGCCTTTTTCTACCCGAAGGTGTAGCCAGTGGCTGTTAACGCCTCGTTACGCCGTTATGTTTACGTCCCAAATGGAATAGGTGGCAAACCTGTTGCCATACCGGACACAAAATTTTCAGTCATCGATATTTATCATACATAACTTTCTAAATTTATTTCGAAAAGTCATGGGTGTGAGGATTCGAACCCGCGACCTCTTGATTCAGAAGCGGGGTGCTCGACCACTGGACCACCGAGACTGATTTAACAGTTGAGTTTTCTATTTTATTGTAATGATATTTTAAAACTGATCGTCTGTACTGATTGATTTGTTATTGATTTGAAATTTGGATTCAGTTTATAAATTCTTCTTCATAAACAATTAAATTAGGATTGACAAAGAGAAAAAAATATTGTTTTTTTGTAACAATTAATTAATTGGTAAGATAAAGATTTCTTTTTCAAATTAAACAATTGCTTACTACAGTCAAATGTATTTTTACTCGTACAATGGAACAAAAGAGTCAGGCATATAATGGAAACCATTACATGTATTTAGCAGAAATTAAATAATGAATAAGTACCTACTTCATGTTCTTTAAGTTATATTTATTCGAAAAAATTATGACAAACCCAAAAAAATACATAGTGAAGTATTTATACAGAAATAACTAAACTGGGTTAGACATTAAGTTACATATATTTGTAACTTAATGTGCGGTGAACTTTGTTTCGCCTCGGAAACAATAAATAAAAAAAAGTTTTCTAAAATAAAGCCTAAGCCTTAGTTACTCCTTATTACACCAGCTATCTGTCAATAAAAGTCCCGTCAAAATCGGTCCAGTCATTTCACAGATTACTCGAAACAAACAGACATGAATGAATGTCGTACGAGAGCAGTTATTTCAATATTACAAACATATGTATCAATACTTGTCGGTAAATTGATACTGCCTACGCCATCTGGCTAACCTCATTATCAAGCCTTGGCACTACTGCATTGTTAATAATCTTAAAGACCACATTCTCTCATAAATCAAATTATTAATGAGTTACCTACGAACAAAGCCACGCTAGTCGCTACGTTCACGACCTCTAAAAAAATCAACGTATAGTGGCTCATACCGCAATTCGTTTCACAACCCTATATACGTTTCAAATTCCCTATCTCAAAATAAAGACCAGGAATGCAACTATCAATGTTGTAGATGTCTTTATATATGTATTGTTTTTGTATGTATTCTAAACCTGGGCTTGCATTCAAACTTAATATTCTCCTAGAAAAACATGACCACTATAGATGCAATCTCTTTCTAGTAGCTCAAGGCAAAATGCTAGCTCACGGTACCGGTCTCTCTCCCTCTCTCTCTCTACTCTATTTATGTTCGTTAAAAGTCAATTAATTTTTAATGCAATTTAAAATTATGAAAATTAATACTTTTCTTTCTGTAGTTTGACGGTAATGGAGAGAAACAGTATGAGAACTCTTGATCAGAGCAAAAAAATAATACATCCGGTTTTTCTCTGTCAATTTGTCTGTAATCTGTAATTCTGTATCATAATACTAACAACAAGATAAAACCTACTGTTTTAATGGTTATTAACAATCTATCAATCTCTATAGGCACCATTGTAGTTATAATAATATAATTTACTCCACAGCGAAATTCAGGAACATGAGAAACTACTAACACGTGTTAGTGAACGCGATCATAAGACTGATCGGATGATTTATTGCCGCCATTTTTTTAGCGTGAATAATATCTAAAACATTCTAACAGTGGCTACTACGCAAACCGCGTTCGCCATAATTAAAAAAAAAACATGAGTTTCCATTTCCCATTTAATGTGTGATAGAAATAAAATCTACATGGAACGTTAGTACTTTGTCCTTAGTTCCAGTATGTTCCGTTTGTAGTTTTATTGGTTCCGTCTAGATTCGATGTTAATAAATATTTGTCTACAAACTTTGCGGAGAGCGATATTGGTTTTAGAAACTTTACCGTCGATATTTATTTCCGTGTTAAAATTTTCAAGTTGAAATATTATTTTAACAAAACTACGTTAATATATCATTACTAGCTGACCCCCGGCAAACGTTGTCTTGCCAAAAAATAAAATTTAGAAAATAGGGGTTGATCGTAGGGGGTTGAAAATTTAGGGTTGTATGTATTTTTGTATTCCGTTTTATAAAAAAAATAGAAAACAGAAATATAACGAAAAATTAAAAAAAAATATTTAGGGGTGGACTACCCTTAACATTTAGGGGGATGAAAAATAGATGTTGGCCGATTCTCAGACCTACTCAATATGCTCACAAAATTTCATGAGAATCGGTCAAGCCGTTTCGGAGGCGTATGGGAACGAAAATTGTGACACGAGAATTTAATATAAAAGACGAGAATTTTATATATTAGATTATATTCAGTTTAACAGTGGTAGAGTCAAGCAGTTCGCTGCATGAATGTGCCGGCTCGTTGAAATACCACGACCTCTCAGAAGATCGACGTAAAGTGGCACATGCCGCCTTTAGTTCGGTGAGAGAGGTACCCGGAAGCCCACCTCCCTTCCCCATCCTACACCCTTAAAGGTCGGCAAGGCAACTGTAACACTATATGTGTTGCAGGTGTCTTGCGGCCCTGGTCACTTACCATCAGGTGATACGCATGCTCGTTTGCTCTCATATACCATTAAAAAAGTTAGAAAACATCTACTGCATATTAATAATAATAAAAACACTAGTATTACTATTAATAAAGCCACACAATGATGTAGATAATAAACGTCCTACAGGAATATTAAACGATTTATCATATAACATTTACGAACTTTGAGGACAATAGGAAGCAAATTTATCATTCCTATCATTACGAACGGAGAATATCAAAGAGAACTTACTGCTATTAAAGTTAATGAGTTTCTCACCTAATGACCTCAATGTTTTCGTAATAATTGGAAAACGCAGGGTCACAAAAAGGTCAGTATATTAATATGAACAGAACACATTTGCAATACAATATTTAGAACATGCAAAATGCTTATTACAAACTTCAAGCTCAGTCCCTTGCAAGGCAGAGAGTACAGAGTTCCATAAGGCACGATTCTTACACACTTCACACGCTTCTTTGGCTTTCTTAAGTCATCTCATACACGCTCGTCGATTTTTAATGCTCCTAAATGACATTTTTAAAATCCAATATCTCCATTGAATATAAGAAAAATAGATCGGCAACAGGCACCCAAACAAAGAGACCAAAACTGGGTTGTTGATGCGTGAGTGACTTATCAATGTGTGCGTAAAAAGTGCCTCCAAGTGTTTTTTTTACTTTTACATAGTTATTGTTCATATTCTGTTGAATTATATACGAGTACATCCTGAGAATCGCTTACTCGCGGTTGCGCTGTCAGTGATGGTTATTAGTACATTTTTACTGACATGAGCCATCTACTACTGTCTATGATAAATCTATGATTAAATCTATACAATCTCCATCAATCCATCAAATCGCAACCTGCTTTTTAGACAAATATGACTCACTTTAGACAAGGATAGCCTACGTGTGATTAAAAGAGAAAGAAGATCATATAGAGTAACTCTTTCGCGATCTCCTTTTTGTGCAGTACTTCACAATATTTCTCTCTCTGTTGTGTTGGGTAAAATAGCATAATAACTGTCTGGTACAAATATAAAACTATTTGTAAGGGAAAATCAATATAAACTTGGGGTAGTTCTTGGTAATAATTAATTCAAAGACAATGACATTGGCTTGTTCTTCGCACGTCAGATTAGAGTGAACATGCCTTTGTACTGCGTTACTGAAGTGAATAATATATTTATTCATATGAATATATATATATTACCTACGGTTGTCAGTTTAAATTGATATATCTTAATATAATACTAATATTTTCTTAGTTTTACTTATAGTAGAGTTTTACTTATAGAGTTGCAAATTTCATTCTAATAAATCGGGCAAAAAGTAGTCTGTCATTTATATTTATCATACTTACATAACTTTCGAAAAGTCTTTCGTTTGAGAATTATCAAGGATTCGATCCCACGACTTTGTGATTATGAAGCGAAGTGCTCGATCGCCACACTAGCGAGTCAACTAAATATAATATAGAAGTATCCTATGCAATTCGGACTTTTGAAAATTTTTTTATGGTATAGGGGGTCGAAGCATGCGTGTCACCTGATGGTGAGCAACAAACGCCGCCAATAGACACCTGAACACATATAGTGTTCCAATTGCGTTGCCGGCCCTTACAATTGGTTACGGAAGGGGTTGGAAGTGAATACCTCTCTCACCGAGCGAAACGCGGCAAGAGCCACTTTACGTCAATATTCTGAGAGGTCGTGTTATTTCACCGGTCGAGCCGGCCCATTTATGCAGTAAGCTGCGTGGCTCTACCACGGTTAAATGATATAGTTATAGCACATAGTTCTTTGCGGGGTAGGCAGAGAAAATAACATAATATATATCAGGTATTATCTCACTAAAAATAGAAACAAAGGTATTATTAGTAGACGAATAGGAAGTGTCAAGATTTTCCATCTTCTGTTAATAATAATATCAAGCTCGTGTTCCGGTTAACTGTTGACATCCAAACAAAGGTTGTATTGTTACATAACAATATCAGGTAACTAGTGAACAGCAAACGCTTTCAACTTTCTTCTGATGGGTGCTGTGATAATGTGTCGTGAGAGCAGTGAACACTCGTGAGAAAATGCATGTCTGTTTATTTTATTAAAGTTACAATCACGATTGTGTCTGATTCAGGTTAATCAGTGACAGTGTTTTTTTTATAACTTCACGCCCCTTTTCTACCCAAAAGTGTAGACAGCGGTTGTTAAGACTCGACTCGCCGAATTTTTAAGTTTTTTTTTGTGGGATAGAAGGGCAAACGAGCATGCGTGTCACCTGATGGTAAGTAACCAGCGCCGCCCATGGACACTGGCAACACATATAGTGTTACAGTTGCGTTGCCGACCTATAAGGGAGTAGGATAAAAAAGGATGGGTAAGGGCGGTGGGCCTCCGGATACCTCTCTCACCAAAACGCAGCATGAGCCACTTTACGTCGATCTTCTGAGAGGTAGTATTTCACCGATATTTCACCGGTCGAGCCGGCCCATTCATGCCGCGAACTGCTTGGCTCTATCACTCTTTGTTCCAAATGGAATACGTAGATGAACCTATTGGCATACACCGTGCACAATTTTGTCAATATTCCGACTTCAGAGCCCAGATTTGACACGAATTCTTGATTCACGCTAAGTCCCTTGCGCGGTAGGCAGAGAGACAAGAGCGCCACTATATTAAGCTCTATCATAAGTCAATGTTATTATATATTACCCAAAAGCATCACTTTGCAATTAAAAAACGGTGAATAAATCATTTTTAAATATATCTTTTAATTATGCAAAGTAATGAAATAATATTTTATACAAAACTTAATTATGTAGCAATTTAAGCGTTAATTAATATTTATTGTTGTGTTGTGCGAGTGTACACGATCGCCTTAAGGGTGCCGCACACTGAATTTGATTTGCACAGATATTAACGGTACATTTATAAAAAGAATATAAAAATATAAAAAAGATCGTTTTAATGTAATTTTTTATTCGATCTTGATTTTATATACAGACTAAAATTTTCACAGATTTTAATTTTTTCTGTAATATATAAACGAGAATAAAGTATATGATATTACGGCTTTACAAGTCTAGACAGTATTGCATATCCTATGTTCTTTTCAGGTGTATGTGGTAAGCGACAGCTAAATAGTTTTGATTTAATTAATTCAGCAATCCGACTTCCAGCATAATTCGAATTCGAATTGTGGCTCACACTTATTGGTGTGATAAATAATACTGGGGTGGACTAACCTCATCATTCAGGGGAATGAATACATGTTATCCTATTCTGAGCCCCACACGATATGCACACAAAATTTCATGAAAATCGGTCAAACCGTTTCGGCGGAAGAGTTATAACTAACACTGTGACACGAGAACTTTTTATATATTACATAGTAAAGTAATAGTAAAGTAATACTAAAATTCTCACTATATTCATTAGGGTAATATTCACTAACTTACCATCAGGAAAGCAATATCATACAATCTACCCTTCTTTATGTGCCAGCAACACCCACACACATTTGTTTTAATAAAAATAATTCTAGCTCAGACAATTTCGTGAGGGCGGGTGTAGGCTTTATTTAATATAGCCAATTTATTCTGGTACTATATATAGATAATTTGAAGGTAAATACAAATACATTAAAAAAAAAATACATTAAAAATACTGTACTATACACATCTAACAGCCTCGGTGGTCCAGTGGCCAAGCACACGGTTTCTGAATCCAGAGGTCCGTGATCGAATCCTGACACTGGCACACACCAATGACTCTTTTTGATAAATATCGATGACTAAAAAAACTTTGTGCTCGGTGTGGCAATAGGTTCGCCACCTATTCCATTTAGGACGTAAACATAACGGCGAGACGAGGCTTAACAGCCGCTGCCTACACCTTCGAGTAACAAAAGGCATGAAGTTATGTTATGTATGTGTGTATATACATACTGCAAGATTGACTAAACAGATATACAATACAAAAACGGGAGGATGTAGGAGTGGAGGCCGGTCACAACACAGTTTCAGTTCACTGCCTACTCCGCAAGGGACTTGACATAAAGTTATGTATGTGTGTGTGTGTTTGTAGGTAATACTTACTTTCAGTTGTAAATATATAATTTTACAAATAATATAAAAAATAGCCAAATTTATGAAGTATATATTCTAGAATTCTGTTTGTATTTTTTATACCTAATCTACACAATGGAACAGCCAGTCCTACCTACACATCCGAGCTGAAAAACCCGTGAAGTTATATATTGACTCCCATAAAGGTACTGTTTCTAAAATTTAAAAGCGTTTAATTTCAGCTAGTATTTACTGACTGTTATTCAAAGTTTCCAAATTGTTCCCAAAATGAGAAGAGAGTCCATCTTTTGTCTATGTTTTTTTCTCGTTGGTGAACTCCACATTCACCTTTTCCACTTCACCCCACACTGTCTTGTAATCAGAAAATATAAAAATGAAAGTTTCTTATTAATATTTAAACACAAAGTATTAAATTTTTCTATTTTTTCAATTTAAAATTCTGTTTCTGAATGTGTTGTGTATTTTTTGTTCTAATAAATTATACATTCGTTCATTCACTTTACGTCAATATTTAATATCTTAAATGCTACTAGCATTTTATTATATTTATGTTTTTCAGTGGTAGAGCTATGCAGTTAACTGCATGAATAGGCCCGAACAAAACATCTACGTAAAGTGGTTAATTCTACTCCCTTAGAGGTCGGCAGCTCGGGCCTTCGGATACATCTCGAACGAAATGCGGCACGAACCACTTCATGTCGATATTCCGAGAGGTCGTGGTATTTCACCGGTCGAGCCGGCCCATTCATGCAATGGATCGCAAGACCACTGTTATAGTGATATGGGTTCGTAGATGGACCTATTATTATGCATTAAATATCGAGGCTTCGTCTACAATGTTTTTCAATGTTGACATACATTGTTGTACGTTAATATAACCTCTCCACAGAAACCTGTAGCGTTAGCCACTTCGCCTGGAGGCAATGGAGCCACTTTCCCAAAAGAATTCCTATCATATTGGTTTTCTATCACATCTTTCCATTGGGCGTATTCGTGAATGTATTGACAGCAATTTTAATGGTGGATCCATAAGAGATATATTTTAATCTGACACATTATTAATTAGAGACAATTTAGACAAATTATACCAGGATGATCTGGGGGTCGAGAACCCTGTTTCTGAATTAAGAAGCCCTGTCTGCAAACTTTCGTATTTTTTTCGGATGCCTGACAACAGAATAATTATGCGAGTCGAGGCGTAACAACTGCTATCTACACTTTCCGTTAGAAAAAGACGTGAAGTTACTATTAAAACGACATTTATTACTAGATAAGTTTTAGCAGTTTCGGTGGTCCAATGGTCGAGCTCGCGCTTCAGAATCAAGTAGGTAATCGAAAGATCGATTCCGGGCTCACACCAATGTCTTTTCGGAAATTACGTGTGATATATATACATGACTGATAAAATTGTGCTCGCTGTATGCCAATGGGTACTGCCACCTATTCCATTTGGGACATAGACTGCCTACACCTTAGGGTGGAAAATGGTTGAAATTAAAATATAAATGTAACGTTATAATCCAAATAAATCTGGACAAAGTTTTAAAACATTAAACGTGTACATATCATGTATCATACGAATAAACGCATTTGCTTATCTGAGATGTAGAAAAGTTACTAGCATACATACAAATAACAATACGTGTATATTTATATATATATATATATATATAATCTGTATAATAAATAGATAAATTAATTAACTAAACATTCACTATAGAAGGTCGTGTGAATCTAAGACAATATAGGTAAGCAACACACTAAATCTGATGCTAACACACACTTCAATCAGAAGCTATACTATAAAATAATTTGTGGTATTATATTTTTAAGAACTGGTATCTATTAACGATAACGCAGAAATCAGAATTTATTAAGAAAAGCTTAAAAATCTAATGAAACTTTGTCGAATACTTTAGGAGATCCCCATTTTTTTGTAAGCACAATTTTTTTTTATGATAGAAGGGGACAAATGTGCTTGCGGGTCACCTAATGGAAAGTGACCACTGCCGCTCCTGGCGTCTGTAACATCTGGGGCATCACATCAGCGTTGCTGGCCTTTCAGGTGGGAATAGGCTCGTTTCTTGATGGTTCCCAGGTCGTAACGATCCGGCAATACCCACGCTGGCAACTGGTTCCATAAAGGAACAGTGCGTGGTAAGAAGTATTGGTTGAAATGGTGTTAAAGTTTACTTCCATTTATAGGTGAAAACTATAATGAAGATGTTACAGTAGTTTATGTGACGTGCGTACGAATATAGTAACAGACACATAAACATAAATTATACAATTGTTGTCATTGTTATTCTTGCTTCGGTTGTTTTCATAGAGACTCGCCTGATTGTTTTTCCCTGATCTGAATAGTCATAAAGCTTATTATAGTAAAAAAAATATATTTACTTATATTACTACATAGTACCTCTGGATGACCGAGGAAAATCAAAATCATGAAATATGAATAATATTTTTCGATCTTACCGACAGAAAAGATAAATATATAATTTATTTATTTTATTTTTAAGTTATTTATCGATAAAACACGATAAAATGACATTTTCTAAAAATGAATCCTAGCTAGATCAATTTATCGCCCCTGAAACCCCCTATGTACTAAATTTCATGTAAATCGTTGGAGCCAATTCCGAGATTCCAATTATATATACAAGAATTGCTAGTTTAAAGATTTATGATAAATATGTATTTGGATTTCTATAATATTTTAAGAAAATTCTAGAAGAAAACTCAATTATAAATCCGCCTTTGTACATCAAATTACATATATATAACTATAATACATTACTACATTAAAGAATAAAGAAAATATTGCTTGAATATGTGATCCAATTTATATGTTAAATGAATAGCTTTAGAAAAACCCGTCGTCCACAGCACAGTAAGCTATACGACACGCACATTCTAAGCTATACATGAACAATAGTTACATACTGTCTGTCCGGTGATTACAAGATTAACTAATAAATTAACCACTGTTTGTGTTTGTATGTCGCTATTGTTAGGAGAGATATCACGATAAATGGGGAAAATTATTTATCCATTAATGATAATTGGGGATATTTGTTTGTTTCAAGGATAAAATTAATTCGTTGAGAATATGAAAGAATGAATAAACTTTTGTTGTTATTATGTCTTTTGTAAAGATTTAGTAATTAATGTGAGTCAACTGTAGTTATCTAGATGAATCTAGCAGACATTTTGTTATCAAGTTTACGGGTTCTGAGTTTATTAGTTTTTGGAAGATGTCTTGAATTAGATTGGATTATTTTAATAGATATCGCTGGTTCAATTGCGGGCTTTAACATATTATATATTGTGTGAGAGTCATTTAGAATTTGAAATTAAAAATCTGTGATTTGAAGTCTGTAAGGAACTGACGGAAATGTGAGTATTTATTACTGAAGATAAAGAAGAAAACAGTGTTTATCTCTAAGACTTTTGCGAATCACTTTCATGACATTAAAACAACCTTTTTGGAAATAAACAACATTTATTTCCAAAAAGTGGGTGCTCTCTGTATCAATGAAAATAGCTTTTGAACAAATACCATCTTTTTGTTCATCACTCGTGAAAATGATCTCTGTAAAGAGTTCGAAACGTCGGGAAATAAATAAAATTAGTAATAAATAAACGCGATATAATCCTGAAAGTTGTTTTCAAGTTGAACTTTTGAAGATTTGAATTTTTTGTCCACGCTTTATGCAACTATGAATGACAAAACAAATACATAATCAATCTTCGCTCATTACAATTGTAATACAGATTAACTTTACATAAAATGTTTATACATATATACATAACTTCACGCTAAATCCCTTGCGGGGTAGGCAGAGAGAACAGAGCGTCATAAGCGACGATTCTTACACACCTCACTCGCTACATTGACTTTCATAACTCTTTCATGCACGCGTGTCGATTTTTGAGGCTCCTAACATCACCATCCTCCAGAACACGTTGTGGAATGTGTGTCTTGGCCGTCCTCGACTCCTGCATCCACCCGCTTTTGCTTTGTATATCTGTTTAGTCAAGATTGACTATTAATTGTGGAAAGAATGGATGATGCAAGATTGATTAAACTGATAAACAAATATCTATAGGGCTAAAAATACTTGACTTTCCTACTCTATCATAAATTAAAACATTTAAAACGTATATTAATAACGTAATAGTTGATTTTCTATTCCATAAAAAGTAAGTTAATAACTAAGTTCTTGCAATGCCTTACAAAATATTCAAGCAAGAGTACTTACCGAGTACTATACACCCTACATTTTTTCATCATCTTAGCTCACACGAACTTTTCTCGAGGGCCATTATCATAACATTACAAAACAATAAAAATTGTTTTCAACCACACATTGAACTTTGAAAATAAACGTTTGGTTGAGTAACTTGTTTGCAATTCAACCTCTGCAGTTATGTGTTTTTAAATATGTTGTTTTTTTACGGTTGTAATAAAAATATGGAGGATTGTTTCAACCTATAAAAATGGTTAACGTTAACTCTAAAGATGCACTCTCAAGGTGCACAATTACAGATTCTACATGTTTATTTCAAGAATAATTGTCTAATATAGACTACGTTTTATAAGTATTAAATGCTCACTAACGAACTTTGTTAAAAGCCTTAAGTTGTGGAATTATTTAACAGCCGTTAAGATATTTCACCATCCATCTTCTGGCTTTATCGTCAGATAAGGTAGATGAACAATTTCTATTTTATTTTTTATTTAACTCATTGGCCTGGATACTTAGTCTTCAATCAAATTTACGCCTTTGACAAAAGACTCATTTCTGCACCTTAAGAGATATTTTTTTGTTATGAATCCTATCTCGTGTTTCCATAAAAATAACTAATTGTAAAGAGGAAATAGGAGAGAAAACATTAAAGCCTATATACATAAACCTTGGTAGAGATTGATGGAAATGATCCTTGATCCCGGGATTTAGGCAATGAAGGCATCGACCTACTTTCAGTGCTAAATTAACCACAGTTAATATAAAAAAGAGTGTTTTCATTATGAACTTAATTATTTCATATCTTCACACCGTTTAATACTCTAAGCTTTAGGATATTTATAAATAAATATTCGGATGCGTTACTAGGTATTCCCTTAACTAAGTGTACCACTGTACACTTAGCAGTGCTAAAAGAATATCAGCGGCGCTAATATGAGCTCTAAATGCCAGCCAGCTTACGCGCTACCTCGCAAATTCATACTTTCATGGTGGACTACGTGATAACTTATGACAATCAGTCACTGCTTACCCTGACGAGAATTTGGCCATTCTGTTGTTATATTTTATATAAGCCAACAAAATTACATAGACATTACTTATTACTTAACTTAACAACTATGTAAGTCGAAGAAGCGAGTGAAGTGTGCAAGAATCGTGCCTAATGGCGCTCTGTTCTCTCTGACTACCCGACAAAGGACTTTTTTATGGCATAGGAGGGCAAACGAGCAGGCGTGTCACCTGATGGTAAGCAACCAACGCTGCCCACGGACACCACCAACATATGCGTTGCCGTTGCCGACTTATAGGGGTTAGAGAAAGATGGGGAAGGGTGGTGGGCATCCGGGTACCTCTCTCACCGAACGAAACACGGCATGAACCAATTTACGTCTATCTTCTGAGAGGTCGTCGTATTCCACCGGTGGCGCCGGCCCATTCATGCAGAGAACTGCTTGGCTCTACCACTGTTGGCGTGAATTTATGTATGCACGTATTTGTTATAACTCTCTTCGTTTTCGTGTAAAACTAATTAAGTTGTATCGTGTCTAACTTTGCATTTTAAAACTTTGCATATTAAACATGGAAGATTCTAAAGTTTTGTTTAGCGGGCCCCATCAAATTATCATCCAAAAGTAATTAGGCAAATTCGGTTGGTTTTAGTTCCAAATATTTTGTTGAAGACATTAAGCGATCGATCAGGGAATATCACAAAGTTTTTGTCAGCGCAAAAGACTTTTCACTAATAAAGTTCCAAGCGGAGCATTCAGGATCGCTGTTCTATTTTCAGCGTTGAAGGTTTTGAGACTGAGGAGATTTTGTATACGTGTCTATTACACTCTAATTATTAACCTTCGGCGAACAATTTTCGAGGTGAATTTCTTTGTGTACCTACACGAAACTTGATTTAACAAAATTTCATCTTCAAAGAGAAAGTTAAAGAATTTTTGCAACAAATTACAAAAGAAAAACATACCTATATGATTATGATACCGTATTAAGAAACTTAATATATTAATTAATATCAAAGATAAAGGAGACGCCTTCAAAAACATACAAATTGTGAATTAAATAATGATATTCTATATAGATCTGAATTCAATCATTATGAATTAATATATCGTAGAACTTACGATTTTTATTTTTGTGTTGCAAGTACGATAAATGACTGCCTATACCTTCAGTTATTAACAGTGTAAATGTAAATAGACTTACCGGTCAATGCCGTCCAATGATGTCTTGATAACATGATGATGTGTGAGTAGCTCCAATCAATTCTGTGACCAAAATAGAGAGAGAATTTAGTTTTTCTGGATTTAAATTCATTGACAATAATGTGAGATTTTTAAAATTCAAATTTAATTGACATATATAAATACTCTCGAGAGCAATGAATCCGGGTCACTTAAAGAATGTTAAAAATCTCGGAAACTAAAAATGATAGGTTAATGCAATAAATTGTATTTAATAGACAATGTAATACTCCTTAAATGAAAGTAAAAAAAATATGAGTCACCATACATTTTATTAACACAAAATTACATAAAGAAAAAATCTGCTGATCTCTCCTTAAAACAAAAATAGGAAACATGAAATTTTTGAACTTTATTACGATTTTCTTGAATTTTAATACTTCGTATTGCCTCCTCGTGCTTCCATTACTGCGTTTACGCGGTTTGGCATGCTGTACACCAAGTTCCTTATACGATTTTGGGGAATATTCTCCCATTCCTCTGTGAGAGCAATATTGAGCTCACGAAGCGTGATTGGGGGAGGGTTTCGTTGTTTTACGCATCTGCCTAGCTCGTCCCAAGCATGCTCGATCGGGTTGATATCCGGGCTGCGCGCTGGCCACTCCATACGAGTAATGTTCATCTCTTGAAGGTAGTCATTCACAATCCTACCTGTATGAGGTCGGGCATTGTCATGCATAAATATAGCATCCTCACCTAAATTGACCATAAATGGACCAACGTGATCATTGAGGATTTCTTCCACATATCTTACGCTAGTTAAAGAGCCGTTTTCTATGATCACCAGCTCTGTGCGACTTTCAGAAGAAATTCCGGCCCACACAAGTACAGACCCACCACCGTAGGCTACTTTTTCCTCGATGCATGCTTGCTTGAATCTTTCCCCTGGTCTTCGATACACTCTGTGTCTTCCATCGTGCTTGTAGAGCATAAATTTTGATTCGTCGGAGAACATAACTTTTGACCAATCTTCAATACTCCAATTTACGTGGCTCTGGGCATATCTTAGTCTTGAAATACGATGCCCACGCTCCAGTTTAGGGCCGTTTGCAGGTCTAAGGGGTTTTAAGTTAGATTCAGCAAGCCGACGTCTTACTGTCCATGCACTTGGGTTACTTCCTCCGAGGCGTCGAAACTGATTGGTGAGTTCAGTTCCTGTGAGAAAGCGATTTCGAAGCATGGTGTTCACCAAGTATCGGTCTTCTCGTGTTGTGGTACACCTGGTTCTGCCCGTTCCTGGTCTGCGTAGGTTAGAACCAGTTTCTTCGTAACGTCGGAGAACTCTTTGTACTGTTGACAGCGACACACCAACAGTCCTGGCTGTATCGCGCTGACTCCGGCCGGTTTCCAGCATTGTAAGTATTCTGGTGCATTCTTCAGGCGTAAGCGACATAATTTCAGCTTGAATAATGAATATAGAGCACTATCAACATGGTTTATGTACCCACATAAATGACAGATTACAAACAAAAGCAAAACCAAATGCTGTAATTTCGTAGTTCCATCTTCGAAAGTGGCCCTTTTTCAAATTTGATTTTTTTATGATATAACTTTACAATAACTAAGAAGTTTTAATACCTTCATTTAAGGAGTATTACATTGTCTATTAAATACAATTTATTGCATTAACCTAGCATTTTTAGTTTCCGAGATTTTTAGGATTCTTTAAGTGACCCGGATTCATTGCTCTCGAGTGTATATTACTTAAAGAAGCGAGTAAGAGTAGAAGACGAAAAAACTTAGATGGAGGCTGAACCCATTCCCGTCCCATTCTACCGTCCACATCCCACTACCCCACACCCCTTTTCTATTCCATTTTAACGGGGCCGGCAACTTTAGCAGTTTTCTCTGGGCGGCGTTACTTGCTTATGTGACACGTCTTGTTTGCCCCCCTACCCCATAACAAGAAACGCTTTCTTCAGTTTGTAAGTGATTGACGCATTTAGTTTGCAGTAGGTATAACGTCAAAAATTTGCATCAAAAATAAATGTATTTTTTAAATTATGATGTCCGCATTATTTGCATAATCTGAACAAATGGGATAACAGGAAGTAATTTAGTGTTTAATGTATAGTTTTTAGAATTTTTGATGCTAATCTTAATTACTTTACTTAATTAATTTAATTTCTACTATTAGAATCTTAATAATCTTTAAATAACTTTTCATTTCAAATTCATAATTGTTAGTACATAGTAATTTTTTACTTAAGTTATTTGACGAGCCTCGTATTGATAAAGCTACCGACTGCAGAATTGAGTTTGACGTGTACGATCCCCGCTCGAGTACAAATATTTATGACAAGCATGAATGTTTGTATGGCGTCCTGGGTGTTTTTCTATGTATTATAAGTATGTATTTACAAAAGAAAATATATATGTAATATGTATTCATATCCGTTATCTAGTATCCATATCACAAGCATTTAGTTGCTTAGTTTGGAACTAGATGGCGCTGATGTGTATTGTGTCCAAGATATTATTATTATAAAAACCTACAAAATTCTCAACTCCTTCGTAAACTCGTCTCTAACTATATAAATTTGCCTATATTACGATTGTAATTTTGACTTTTTATTTTTAATATAATCAGATGAACTTTGCAATTTGTGTGCATTTGATTTTTTAATTTATTAAAAAAATAAATCAGTAGCAACATTTTGTTACGTTTTACACTGATATTAAGCAGCATCAAAATTATTGGAGTCCCTTTCTGCATTTTATTATGTGATTAAAATTTATAGAAATATTTTTTATACTTAATATGAAATTAAGTTAAATTATATATATATATATATATAAAATATATGTGTATATAAAATTAAATTTATTAAGTGTAGTTTCTATTTTAATAACTTTACTGCAATTATTTGTATATACTTATCAATGGTCTCTAGAAAATATCATTTTCAAAAATCTAAACCTACGAGTACATAAGGCAGATTCTCAAAAGTTAAATGTTGAATGTCGCTTACACGGAATCGAACTAGCGATCTCTCAATTCTGTGAGAATATTAAATTATTCTCGATGTACCTACATTTGACAACTGATTCACCGAGTGCGATTAAACATATCATTCAGCGATACTAATTTTTCAGCGATTTTCATTCCGTAATAAGTAATTGTACTGTGGTAGAAAATTAGATAGGTAATATATTATAAAAACCTACTATTGCAACCCATTATATATATATATATTAAGAGACCACCGATGATAATGGTGATGCTGATGATGATAACTACTAAAGTTGATTTCATTTTCTACCACAACGAATAGCTTTTATTAATACTTAATTTAGAATAGCAACACTAAATAAAAACATAACATAACTTGACGCCTTTTACTACCCGAAGGTGTAGGCAGCGGCTGATAAGCCTCGCCTCGCCGTTATGTTTACGTCTCAAATAGAATATATAATAAATATGTGACGAACCTATTGCTATACCGAGCACAAAGTTATCAGTCATCGATATTTATCACACATAGCTTACGAAATTAATTTCGAAAAGTCATAGGTGTTAGCAAGGATTCGAACCCGCGACCTTTTGATTCAGCAGCGGGGTACTCGACCACTGCTCCACCGAGACAACGAATAGCTTTTATTAATGTTTTACAATGGCAACACTAAATAAAAATGAACAATTATAAAAAGAAACAAGTATTGTTGTAACGAAACGCATGTATTTAAGATTCGCACGCGATTACGCCATGCGCTGATTCCCTCAGATATTCTCTCGACCTCAACTAAAAGAAGAAAAAAAAATTACGGTCAATTGCGAGTCGGACTCGCATCTATATGGTTCCGTAAACATAAATGACTTGTAACATGAACATAAAGGCGAGTCGAGGCTTAGCAGCCTGAAGGCCTGAAGTTATCTTATTTATATTAAGTATATTCCTTTATATAAATGGGCTTTTCTTATGAACATAACAATGTAATCGCAGCCATTGTGCTATTAAAAAGCGCACTTATTAAAATTTAATATTTTTATTGGCAAAATTACCGACTTCTAGGTGAAGGTCAACGGGTTCGATCAACAAATACTTAAGTACTAATACTATATATAGTTACTATTGAGCGTGAATGTTTGTTTAAGGTCTAGGATTTTAATGTCTGATCTAGCTGGATAGTATATGTAGTATGTGTATGTGGGATTTAGGATTTGATATTCACTATACGGTATTCTAAAAATGACGCCAATGACTGTCGCAAGATACTGCGGTGAAAGTGCGCAATTAGTGCGTATTACGCAACCGATCATGTCGGCTGGTGCGCGTCCGAATTTGGCTAGTTGTCTTTAAATATGCGGTCCCCGGCCCTTTACCGAGAATTTATTAATTTATTAACTACTACTCTGTACCATTCAACCGTAAAGGAAGTTTTATCAATCCCCCTATTCTGAAAGATAAAATCAGCCGGTTCAGCATCGATCGATCTTGTTTTTGGTACAGAATAATAAAAAAACCAAAACAAACAAAGAGGCACTGACCCCCGGGAAGCCCCGTATAATTGATACGGCTGATACGGTGGTAGCTACGCCCCTGTAAATAATATAAAATTGCGTATAATTATTAGTCAAATCAATAATAATAATATCTTGGACACAATACACACAGCGCCCTCTAGTTCCAAGCTAAGCAACTAAATGCTTGTGTTATGGATACTAAATAACGGATACTAATACATTTATACTTTTATTTTGTAAATACATACTTATAATACATAGAAAAACACCCAGATGCGACACAAATATTCAAGTGAGTCACAAATATTTGTGCTCGTGTGGGAATCGAACCCCCGACCAATGCGCCACGAGGCTCGTCAAATTACACCTACAGTAAGTATATTATGTTTAGCAAAAAAGCATTTATTAGTAGATATTGCTGACTGCAATTAAATATGTCTATTTTAGCCAGTTTCAAATATTTTTTCAAACTTAATAATAATAATAATAATATCTTGGACACAATACACACAGCGCCCTCTAGTGCCAAGCTAAGCAACTAAATGCTTGTGTTATGGATACTAGATAACGGATATTAATACACATATACTTTTCTTTTGTAAATACATACTTATAATACATAGAAAAACACCCAGACGCCACACAAATATTCATGTTTGTCACAAATATTTGTGCTCGGGTGGGAATCGAACCCCCGACCTCAATGCTGCAGCCGGTAGTTTTACCAATGCGCCACGAGGCCCGTCAACTACTACACCCGGGTTATAACTACTATTCGTTAACACACTGTTATCATGTTTTACCTATAAAAATATTACAAGTTACGTTCGAAATGAAGCTTGTTATTGAATTTTAACCCAAATGATCCTAAACAAACTGAACTATCAATTTCATTACATTTCAGTACAAAAATATTAGGCGTTGCCTTTAACTCCAACCACGTGAAAAATGTGGTGTCGTGGGATACCAGGTAGGAACGAAGTTCCTTCGGCTAATGTAGAATCGACACAAATTGCAAAAAAAAACGTGCTCAATTTTATGTAGGTTTTCTTGATTTTTCTCTTAATTTTTGCTGATTAGTTTTTATTTAAGTACAAGAAAGTATTTAGGAAAGTCAGTATTTCAGGAAATAATAAATTACATAAAATAAAAAAAACATCGTAATTCAAATTATCAACTAAAATAACAAAATATGTCTCTTTATTTTTGTTTGACAACATAAAATTACATAGAAATAGAAAAATAGAAATAAAAATCGCGCCTGCGCACATCTCATTTAACGGTTTTATTCCACGCACTTTTTTTCCACGGATTTTTTCTTACAGTTTTACTGTCACATTTTTTTCAGTTCGGTCGCGCAGCAAAATCCCTATCCCCTCCAAGCCTGCCATTCAGAAACTCTTTTTGAAAAATATTTTTTTTTAAACTCCCACCAACCTATCGTTAATTTCTCAACCATGAGTTGGTACCCTAAGTATGTGACTGATAAATAACATAACACATAACATAACTTGACGCTTTTTCCTACCCGAAGGTGTAGGCAGTGGCTGTTAAGCCTCGACTCGCCGTTATGTTTACGTCCCAAATGGAATAGGTGGCTAACCTATTGCCATACCTGGCACAAAGTTTTTAGTCATCGATATTAATCACACATAACTTTCGAAATTAATTCCGAAAAGTCATTGATGTGTGGCCAGAATTCGAAGCCGCGACCTCTGAATTCAGAAGCCGTGTGCTCGACCACTGGATCACCGAGACTATTGATACTGATTATTAAAAGACGCCCAATTTAAGTAAGTTTATGTATGTATGTATCATAAACTTCAAACGCTTCTTATTTGTCTGGAGATATTAAGCAGTATATTGGATTATGTGACATTTATGGGCCTTGGACTGTCAGTATGAGGGGTGCCTCAGACGTTAACTAGATTACCCCAGTCCTTAAGTTTATCGTTTCTCTTAGAAAACTATCTGCCATTGTACATGAAGGTATGCATTTAATTTTGCTTTAGCGTAGAACGAGCACTTAATTCTTCTCCAAACTTAGGTATTTCTAGTTGGTTAACTGAAATTGCTTTGTTCGAAAATCTTGTTTGTATTATATACGATTAGGGTTGCCAACTTTAAAAGATACGTGTACATGTTTGGTAACTTCTTATTTTACATTTATTTAATATAAATCTAGGATAGGTGCTGGATCTTGAAGTAATCAAAATAAACCGGTAGATAAGAGTCGAGTGAGATTACAGATCCGTTGTCACAAAATTCTCAGTCATGTTTAGGTATATGTTTAATAAAAAAATCCACACGTTTGTTTTTCTTCTTTTTGCTATTTTTTTGACCTGAACATTCGAAAGTGTAGGCTGCGGCAATTATGCCTGTACCTTGACCCTTTGACCCAAGGATTAAGGGCGCGGCTAGTTAATAGCTATATTGTACTGCTCAATTAAGAAAGTACTATTACAATTTTACTATACTAATTGTTAGTTAGATCGTGTAGAAAAAGGTCTTTTATTATCGTATATGACAGTTAGTAGTAAATGATAAACAGGAACAAACTGCTCCTGCAAAGATCGATCTTTGTATGTCTATGAGCTTTTCGCGAGGATTCAATTATTTCCAGACATAGTTAGACATATCCACAGAAATAGATCAAGATAGAACGGCCGCGATGGCATATTTCCATACATTTCCAGCGTGTCACTTTTTTGAAAAACCACGCCCTCAGCGTGACGTCATTTTCATTGTGAGCGGAGCGACTAGTTAGGAGACACTCGCATTAGATTATCGATGTTAATATCGGCAACGTGTGTTAATTTTATTATTTTTATATTTTACTAACTTTATTGATTTTCTGTAACGATAATCATAGAAAGTAAAACATGTTAAATACTTCAATCCGACATATTAAAACCTAAAACATATGATTCCAACAGTATATAAAATTTAATTATAAATATTTTACTGTCCTTGAAACTATACATATTTATTAAATATTTGCCTTTTTGTAAGGGTTGGCCTCACAGTCCTGGTTAAATAACGAAGCCGAACGTCTACATATACCTCGGTTACTGCCCATTTGAGAAGAACGAGATGATTTTCCATCGGCGATTGGTCAAATTGGTGAAAACTTATACTGTCAAATAAACTGCTGCCAATGTAATTACGAAACACTTTGGTTGAAATTTGTGGTGTTAGAATAAAGTAGGGACAAAGCAAGATATGAGCTGATACTCAAATTATTATTGAATTAATTTATCGATAAGTCCTAAGACTCAACGATACATGGAGTGCCCATCTCTAACATTCGAATCACAGCGATTAACAGACACAGCGATTAACTGGCAGGTGTATTGTGTATTTCGTTCGATTCGACGTACATTACGCGTATAATTTATACGCGCAATGTTTTTGTATACGAGCGTTGAATGCGGACAGCAATGGATATTTATCATAACGAAAAAATATACAACTTGTGATCGTAATTATTGAACATAGTAAAAGTAAAACAATAATTTATAATCTCAAAAAAATACTTTCTACTGATTTTCTGTACTTACTGATCATACGAAATATTTCCTTTTTTCATATTTGATTCACTACTTTTGTTTTTACAATTTTTCACAGCATAATAAGGCATATATGTGACGTTTTATCTATTTTTTTACGTCCTGAACGCATGGCAGGCACGCTCGTTGCGTAATGAGAGCGAGTTTCGAAAAGCATGCAATATAGTGCAGGGTTTTGGCACGCTTGCCACGCCTATTCGCCGTTCTATCTTGATTTATTTCTGTGGACATATCTCTGTTTTTATAGAATATAGATATGGAGTACACTTATTTTAAATTTTATATGTACAATTTATTACGGATATAGATGACTAAATTCTAGCTGCCGCCGCTTGCTGGGCCCTATGTAGTGGAAATACATCGCTGCGATTGATTTTCCATGGAAAACTGTGAAGCCAAAATTCGTTTAGCAAGCGTGTGTATAAATGTAAGACTTATCAGCACTTATATTTAGTTACACGACTCATGTTATGCAATCTTGTATTGTATTTATACCGTAACAAGACACGTGCAGGCGATTGAAACGATTCAAATAGTTTTTCAGTCAGTAAACATAACCTCAAATGTCGCAAATGTCACACAACTTAAATGTCAACAAATGGCGGGAAAATACTTAGTATTGATACAAATGCGTTTGTGTACTTGGAAGCCCTTATTTACAGCGATTTTCAAATAAAAATGGGTGCCTTAAATGCTTTCCTGTAAAATAATTTTTTTAAAAAAGAAACTCGAAAAATGAACATTTTTATATTATGTGTATTAAGAGTGTTTTAATTAAATGACGGTAGAAGTTTAATTTCCGTCCATGGCGGATAGAGTTGGAAAGAACAAGTTTTAATAGTTTGAGACTTGGAGAGTCGTAGTCCGTAAAGCAAAAAAAAAGTGTCCTTTGATCGCAAGTTTCATTCGAGAAAAGTAGGTACAATATCCGAACCGATTCGAAATTATTTAAACAAGAGCAGTCTAGGACTTTATTTTAGAACTCCTTCGCTTAACTCTGAGTCTCAGTTCTTAGTAGACACTATGTTGTTCGAGAACAGTTAGATAACTGTCTGGCTCTTGTTTAGTTTAAAGTTTGTCAGACAAACTCAAAATACTATTGACATTAGCTTGGATACAAAGGCATTCAAGTTAATGTCAATAGCATTTGTCGAACTGCATAGAACCAAGACTATTTATTTTATAGTACTGAAAGTAATGTAGAAAGAATGTATGATTCAAGATTGACTAAGTAGATATGGAGTGCAATAGTAGGAGGATGTAGGAGTCGAGGACGCCTACAACACAATTTCCATGACCAAATTGAACGTATTCTTAAAGAAGGTGATGCCAATAGCCATAAAAACCAATGAGCGTATATGTCAATAGTTATAAAGTCAAAGAAGCGAGTGTAGGGATGTCTGTAGGGCCTTAAAATGTGGCCTACACTTGACATGGGCCCATTACTTACTTCATACGATCAGATATTTAATTCGACGTATACAAAATACAATATTAGAGAGAGATTAGAGATTAGAAAAAATAACTAAGTAAATATACAGATTTCATGTTCATCTTACTTATAGGAAACGGAAATCAAACCAACAATGGAGAAAAAAACTTAAATGTATGTATGTATGCATCCGCATCACGCAAAATCTACAGCGTCGTCTTCAATACAATTCTCGTGGATGAATTGTTTGACGTCTAACTTCAAATAAAACAACGTTTATTCACTGAAATGCATATACCTACATTTTTACCACTCAAATGTCAACTATTTAGTTACAAATTCTACGCACGCAAAATCAGCGACTATATATATTAAACAGTAAAAAAAAACACATTAGCACAATACTAGAAACCATTGCATAACTGAAATTAAAAAAAAAATTGCAAAGAGGTAGTTCACATTGTTTCAAACAACTTTTTATGAACTTTCGCCAAATGTATAATGTTAATGTACCTCCGTATTTATGAGCATTAATAACCATTATGACGCATTATATCATTAATAATATTATGACGCGTTATATAATCATATTTATTACATCAATGTGCACTCGGATTAAACAATCAATTCTTTTTTAGTGCTGTTATTATTTTATTCAAAAGAATGAATGTTTTGGCGGAAATATATACGTTACATGACTTAATCGGTTCCTATTTGTTTTAATGCAATAAAATTTGAGTGCATATTCAATGGTAATATTAAACAATGTATGTAATATTAAAATAACGTCTTTTCACTACATATATACATATGGATACAGGGTATAAATATAAAAAAAAAACAATTTCATTCAACAATTTTAGTCTGTCTTTCCATTTGAGAATATGATTTCATTTAGTTTTTTTTTTTAGTTGTATATACTGTAATATGTTGGAATAATTCAATATTAATAAACAAGAATGAAACACAGTAGAAAGAATAAATGATTCAAAATAGACTAAGCAGATATACACTGCAAAAGCGAAAGGATGTAAAGTCGAGGACAGCCTCGATACACTTTTCATGAGTAGAACCCTTAAATGCCTGTATAACATGAGTTATCAAAATCGAAGAAGCGAGTGAGGTATTTAAGAATCATATGTAGCTCTATTCTCTCTGACTACCCCGCAAGAGAATTAGCTTGAAGTTATTTATTTGTGTAAGAAAGAAACACATGTTATTTAAAATCGAGAATATGTAACATTATGTAAATAAAATGTTTCACGTAAGCAAAATAATATGTCGAATTGACTAAGTCGTACGCAATTTCCGTCAAAATTGAAATTGATTTTTTTTCCAATGAGTCGTGTGCGTGGGTAGTGTGTGTGGATCTAAAAAAATACATGTAATCAAGATGTATCTCCATTATTAAATGTTTACAGCAACAGCCATTTCTTCTTTATTTTTCTTTATTTTTTTTATTTGGTTATTCCGTAATTGATATTTGATATAATGTAACCTAGAAACGAGAGAAATTCGGTATGTCACATGAGATATATCTTAAGGTAACTTTATGTGATATATAAAAATGTCTTCTTTTCTTGGATCAACAAACGTGGGACCTTTGACCTTTTAATAAATTTGTCTTTAAACATTTTACCAACATTTACCCGGCAGATAAGTTTAGTTAACTAGGTTGACCTTTCATTTGAACATCGGAATCAGATTGATTTGATCAAATACTAACATATATCGATTTTAGAGCCAATGTTTTACGTGGTGGATTAGAGGTTTCTTTTTGGAGAGTCCCCAGGTTCGAATACGGGGACACATCAAATAAGTATTCGGTAGTTATGTGAATGTGATACAACAAGGTAACCGAGTGGGGACTCTTGTTTTTTACCCGACTGCATAAAATGAAAGTAATTTCATGAAGTAAAATACATTATAGAAGTATGTAGAAATAACGGCTTAAATTTAAAGTCTATTATTAAGAGTAATATACATTATATTATATGATATTATGTTCATAAGACATAACTATTTATAGGTCTATTTGCATAATGATTCGAATAATTTGTACCAACCGGTACTTAACTTGTAACTTGTATTATAATATTCGTCGAGTCGTGTTATTTCACCGGTCGAGCCGGCACATTTACGCAGCGAAGTGTGTTCTCTAACTCAGAAGTCTTCAGTTTGAAGTCGGATTTTCAGCGATTACTTTTGGGAAGTTTCTTATCATTAATATGACTAGATGACTGGAGAAAGTATTCCAGAAATGTGGCAGTAAGCAGTTTAATAAACCTTTTTTCATTATTACATTCAATTGAATGTAAAGAAGTCTTGGCCAAATATAAAAATGATAACACGCGCGTACAAACTCTTTGTCAAGAACTTAACTTTATTACTCAGAAATACCGAACGAAAATTAACGCGACACTTTTTTAGATAAACAAATATTGACCTTTATTAGCTTGATGTTTCGGCCAGGTTGCAATGGCCGTGGTCACAAGCACACTTATCAAAATATAATCTCTTTACTAAATCATCATTTTCATGCACTTGTCCCACTTTAAATAGGGTCGGCACAACATGTCATTCTTTTCCATTCTCTTCTGTCGCTCGTCGTATTCACACTTACTCCCTTCATATTCATTTCAACTTTTACACAATCCATCCATCTCTTTTTCGGCCTTCCTCTACTAATGTAATCTCTTTACTAAAGAAAGTAAAAAATGAATCTTGCCAAACTAGTATTGTATTATTAATCACGATTTATTATCGCGATTCTTAGTCGCCTCACTCGGTTTTTTGACTTTCATGACTCTTCTCTTCTCATGCACACTCGTCGATTTTTAAAGCTTCTGGCATCACCTTCCTCAAAGATTCTTTCTATTTGGTCACGGAAAGTGTGTCGTGGCCGTTCTCGTCTCCTACATCCATCTGATTTTACTTCGTTTATCTGCTTAGTCACACGTGCATCAACCGTTTCTTACTCTTACACCGACACTCTCTTTCAATCCACCTTCCTTCCTAATAAGCGAGACTCACGCCGAAAATTTTGAGCAGTGCTCTCATTTTAACCGAGTTTATCCTGCTTTCATGCACGCTCCGCTATAACCAACTGTCGCTTCCTTAAGTTAGCCTTGGGATCAGTACCGCATTGTGGATTGCTAGCTAGGCTTTTCTGTTTACAATCTTTGCGCCCAGGAATCTGCTCAACGCTCTATTTACATATTTACGTATTTCCTAACGCCGCTTTTCTTTCGACATCCTCAGTATTTCTACCATCTCTACTAAAAGCGTATCCAATATATTTGATTTAATTTATTTGCTCCAGCAATACATCATCAACCATTATCCTTGCATTCGTGCAGAATTCATCCCTTTCAAACACTATAACTTTTTTATTTTATTTTTGAAATGAGAATAGCCACGATAGTTCGGTCATATAAATACACGTAATATTAACTTGGCAGATATAGATGCAAAGCGGAAGGATATAGGGGACTTAGGCGGCTACGAAACACTTTTCGTCATCATATTAAATGTGATTAAAATCCAGGCTCACACCAATGACTTTTAGAAATTCTTTTCGAAAGTTATGTATAATAAATATCGAAGACTGACAACTTTGTGCCCGGTGCATAGCAATAGATTCTCCACCTATTCCATTTGGGACGTAAACATAACGGCGAGTCGAGGCTTAACAGCCTCTGCCTTCACCTTCGGGAACAAAGATATGTGAAGTTATGTAATGTTAAATACTGTAAAACATTTCATCATTGCAATTGAATAATTTGCTCTTAAAGTATTATGAATTTGCATTAAAGTTAATCAATTTTAAGTTTAATACACTACTGGAAAAAATTAAGGGATCAAAAAAAATTCCAAATTTTTCGGTAGTTTTCAACAGGCCGTAACTTTGAGAGAAATGGTCGTACAGGAAATAAAAAAAAAGGAAATTGTAGCTCCAAGTGTCTAGTTTTTGGAATAGAACTTCAAAATTTTGTAGCCTCCGCGGTTTTTGAGTAATCGTAGAAAAACCAGCAGCATAAAAATTCTCAATTTTTTTTTAGTTTTTTTTTCGTCTGCGGGCGTGGAAAAATTTTTTTTAGCTTAACCACCATATGCATCGGATACTTTGTTCAGTTAGCTTTAATTTCTTTTTTTAAACACCCTGATACGTCCACTCCTCGCTGAGATATCGGTCTTTAAATGGAAAAGGATCTTTTTGTCTGTGATTATCGATATCTCAGCAACCAATGATCGCACAGAAAGTTAGAGGTGGGTTTCAAGAACTTAAATGAATTTCCCTTAACAGCTGTCCATTGTTTTTTCGAAAAAGCACCATCTGAAACGATAATGTGGAAAAAGCTCGAAAAAAACAATTGTTTTTTCTCATTTTTAAAAATTATAAGCTTTTCAGAGCAAAAAACGTGATCCTTTAATTTTTTCAAAAATTCGATCAAGTGAAACAAAAAAACGGCTGGCTGGATTAATTTGATTCTTTGTAGGGTTTTTGTGGACATATTGAACTATAAAAGGCACACTTAACATTAGCGGTTTCCTCAATATTTTCGATCCAGCGCTTGATTTTCCAAAAAACCACCAAAAGCCCTTTTTTTGTTGCATTTTCAAATTCATGTGACAGAACGAAAAAATTTTTTTTTCGAAAAAACAATGGACAGTTGTTAAGGGAAATTGATTTAAGTTCTTTAAACCCACCTCTAACTTTCTGTGCAATCATTGGTTGCTGAGATATCGATAATCAAAGACAAAAAGATCCTTTTCCATTTGAAGACCGATATCTCAGCGAGGAGTGGACGTATCAGGGTGTTTAAAAAAAGAAATTAAAGCTAACTGTACAAAGTATCCGATCCTTATGGTGGTTAAGCTAAAAAATTTTTTTCGACGCCCGTAGACCAAAAAAAAAACTAAAAAAATTTTGAGAATTTTTTTGCTGCTGGTTTTCCTACGATTACTCAGAAACCGCGGAGGCTACAAAATGTTGAAGTTCTAATCCAAAAACTAGACACTTGGAGCTACAATTTCCTTTTTTTTATTTTCCTGTACGACCATTTCTCTCAAAGTTACGGCCTGTTGAAAACTACCGAAAAATATGGAATTTTTTTTTGATCCCTTAATTTTTTCCAGTAGTATATATCTTTCAGTTTTAATATCAATCAAAGTTTAAATTATTAATCAAAAACAAAACGTAAATATAAACACTAGTCATAATTTTAACTAATTAAGCTTAATAAGTGCTATTAATAAGATTTTATTAAGCAATTATATCACTGTTTTATTCTAACTTCAGATATTTTATTGTATTTTAAAATATGAGGAAGTGTTAAACAAGATTTTTTTATCTCACAACAGAATATTTCGTTAGATAATCTTTAATTGATGAATATACGCGGTAATAGTAGGCTAATTGTCTTATTTGAGGCAAATATAGACTAACAATGAGTATAATTAAGAGCGATAAGAAAATAAAGACGTTCTTAATTTTTTTAAATGCCGTTTCTATGCAGTTGTATGTTTTTTTTTTGCCACGGCTGGCAAGTCTTTTTGCCACGTACAGGGTGTATGAAATTTCAGTTTGAGAAGTCTCGACTCCTTTTAATTGTTAGAATATGGTATATAATTATCATAGGTCGGAGTAGGTAGAATGATTTATAGTCGTCGTTGACTTCAAACGTAGAACATAATATGGATTTGCCTCCAAAACACCGAAACTTACTTTACGGAATTTTAAAATAAAATGAAACCAATGAGAAATAGAAAATGATAACCAATGAGGAAATGGTAACCAATGAGTTACCATTTCCTCATTGAAATAGAAATGAGTACCAATGAGTTAATAGAAATAATTAATGACATTATAAAACCAGGATCAAAGAACACATAGCGGATGTAAAACACAACCGCTATAATAAGTCTGCTGTTTGTGAACACTGTAGGGAGGGCCCAAAACACTACATCAGGTTTGATAAACCACAAATCCTCGCCAAAGAACAACATTATCGTCCCAGGATGATACGCGAGGCTATTGAAATCAAAAAACATCCAAAAAATTTTAATAGAGAAGAAAACTATCACCTAGCTGGAACCCAGTCATAAGTCTCATCAAACCTAGCCCACAATCAAACAGCTCAAGACAGCGGGATACCATTAGTATAGTTTGCAGGTCAGACCCACATCAGAAACCAAAATAATGTAGAATTTTGAACAGTACAGCATACAATAAAAATATTTCACAAATAATAGTACTATCAATAGCCCGTCCAAAATGAAATAATAATCAGTTTTGAAGAACAGCCGCTGAGTTTTCTTGCTGGGTCTTTCTCAGGACTGGCCGCGTTTGCGACCCAGTGGTAGATTTTTTAACAAATACTTACCTTTAAATTTAAAATCAAGAAATATTTCATAATAGTTATATTCTGATCTCAACTAACTTAAAAGAAATAAGATAATTAGCTAATAATTAAAAATAACAACTGTTACCTATTAAATCATACAACAAAGCATCTGTACAAACCAAACTTTTTCTTTAGTAAATATATCTTGTTAATAAATATTTAATTTTTGTTTCATGGTCTGATGTGGGTTACCAATAGTAAAAATCATATTTTTAACATCAACTTTTTGATTTTTATTTCCAAAAAGTGGGTGCTCTCTGTATCAATGAAAATAGCTTTTGAACAAATACCATCTTTTTGTTCATCACTCGTGAAAATGATCTCTGTAAAGAGTTCGAAACATCGGAAAATTAATAAAATTGGTAATAAATAAACGCGATATAATCCTGAAGTTTGTTTTAATGTCATGAACGTGATTCGCGAAAATCTTAGAGATAAATATGAGAAATAATTAAATTATATTTTTGATTAATTTTGATTAATAATGATTAAAAATAAGGATAAAATGGCATGTCTATATTACACTGTCTTGATGCAAGTACATAAAATCATTCTACCTACTATTAAAGAGAATATATTATTAAACCGGCTTACAGCCTACGTGAAACCTGAATAGTAAAAATGGAACGCAACCTACTTCTAAAACCTCTCAGGATATCTGTGTACAGGCTGTATCATAGGAGCCGTGATAGTTGAATAAATGAAATGTTTATAGATGATTTATTGCTGATCATCAATTTTGAATACAATATACATAATGGTATGGAATCATTCAGCCACGAGTCCGGATCGCACTTCTATGTAATATTTGTTAACGGTGCGTTCAGAAAAATAGCAAGTAATGCATTTTGAAAAGGTGCGTTCAAAAACAATGACGTATAGTAAGTAGCAAAGTTAAGCTATTATTTTTTGACAGTTATCTGTCAGCAAATGCTAATCAAACTATTGTAACATTCGCCAATAGGAGTTAGAAAGTATTCTCTCTTATGGAAGTTTCCGTAATAATTATTAGATAACATAGCATAATATATATAAATATTATATGTGTAAATTATTATCATTCATTGAAGTCACAAGGAAATGTATTTGTTAAAACTTAAACTTTCTCAGAGTACTTTCTCCATCTATTACTTAACTATCGTATGAGTCGGATTTGTAAGATTTTCGAGGGTGAATTACTCAGTTGTCGGCATTGAAATATTAATTCGTTTAAATGTATACTGTCACAGGTTATCTACTTAAATTATTTGCAATTTAATACCAGTTTTTAAGTACAAACAATCCGACGGCGTACACTTATGGGATATTCATAAATATTTTTTTGCCCAATTCTAAGAGTTTAAGGAATAATCATAAAGATAAAAAAATATACTTAATAAAATTAATATTTTTAAATTAGTATAAGGCTGTAGAGTTTTCCTTATATCTACAAGTCTTTAATACTTGGAGACATAAGAAAAGAATATTAAATAAAGACATGTTTTGTGCAAACACAATTGTTAATTTTAGGAGTCACATTGATACTAAGCCTAGAGACCTTATGACACCCACCTCATCCCGTGGGTGTCGTAAGAGTAATCTAAGGGATATTACTTAACCTTTGACCTCGTAACATATACCAGTCGAATGATTAAGTACACCTACATCTAGTTAAAAATTCCTAATTCCAAATCCCGTTTACACACCAATCAACATTTCCTCACATAGAGGCATAATTGACGCTGTCTGCATCTTCAAGTAGTAGGGGCGTAAAGTTATTGAATTATATCATATCTTAAATCTCAGCTTGATATACTCTAAGATACCATAATGGCTTAGTACCTGTCAAGAATAGTAAAGAAAAGATGAAGGACAAGAAGTTCCTACCACAGAAACAAAAAGGTCTTTTATACAATTTATTATACACAATTTATATTCGGAATAAAAGGGAGAAATAAAAAAAAATCACATCACATTTTCCATGATCGAAATGGACGAGTCTTTGCGGAAGGTGATTTCAGGAGTCTTAAAAACAGACAAGAGTGTATGACAAGAGTGAAAAGGAGGAATGTAAAAATCGTGCTTCATTTCAATCTGTGCTCTCTGCCATCCCACTAGGGACTTGGCGTGAAGTTATATTATGTATGCATGTGTGAATAAATTTTGCCTGAGGTATTAAATTTTACACTAAAGCGGTATAACTCGATCTGGTATTGTCACTTGGCAACATGTTATAGACTATTAGCAAGTAACCCGGTTTAATATAAGCAAAAATTCTCTTCACAAATTATACACATAAAAATATTTGAATTACATCTGTTTTATAATTAATAATACATTAATATTCCGTTTAGGACATCACCAGTTCAGCTAGTAACAAAATACATTCTCTAACCGGCTTTTCCATCCACGTTTTTAAGGTCTCCACATAAGTTATTTTGTAAAAAAAATACAAAAAAAAAGAAAAAAATAATACAAAAAGTACAAAAAATACATTAATAATTGATAATTATTAAAACTTATTAATTTTACTGATATCGTTTTTGAATATTCCATTTCCAAAATTAATAATTTATAAAATATGTGCTCATCAAAAAAAGAAAAAATCAACTCACGTAAAAATATTCCGTCAACGTTGACAACACACACTCAAAAACGTTCGAAATTTGAAAACGTTCCAAAATGGCGTCCGTTAGCTTCGATCGCGATGTACAACTGCGGAATCGTCGCAGGCGCAGGTGAATGTGCACAACACCACCACTCTTGTTTCGCGTAATAATAACCAAATGAAGATGTCGTTACTCTTACTATCCAGCTTTACCAGCGAGGTGTCTCCTCAAATTGGAGGGATTGTAACACTTGATGTACATTGAACTTTGCCTACTTCTTTGAATGGACAATTGTTCCTGCGATGCGTTTTCCATTTTTATTAGTTTAGTTGGTAAGCTTTGTCAACTTGTGTTTGTTATTCAGCTATCGAAGTTATAAGATAGTTCGATTGAGTTTATACATTGAAGTTTGTAAAGTTTTAACTTTTAGTCTAACTGATTATCGTCTTTAAAAATCTTAACTAACAATTTTATCAACAGCAACTTTCGGATTGCCTATATTTATCACTGAAAGAAACTCGGCATGAGCGACTTTACGCCTATTGTGTTACGTGTTATGTACCCCTTATTTACGCATTTAACCGTCGCGTCGTGCCAGCCTACTCATGCATCGAACTGTCTACATTCGCTAGTAAAAACGCCACGCCAATTGCTACCCGAAGATGCAGGCAGCAGCATTCAGAGCCTCGACTGTCCGAATCGTTACAAATTGTGGTGGCGAACCTGCTGACATACACCGGACACAAAGTTGTCGGGCATCGATATTAATCGGACATAATTTACGAAAAGAATTCTGATAAAACATTGGTGTGAGTCCGGAATGGCACTCACGACTTCTAAATCAGAAGCGGGCAGCTCGACCACTGGACCACTGAGACAAATTTTCTGAAAAGAATTCTGATAAATCATTGGTGCGAGTCCGGAATGGAACCCACAACTTCTGAATCAGAAGCTGGGAACTCGACCACTGAACCACTGAGACAAATTGTCTAGAAATAGCGAAGAAATAGGTACACGTTCTAAAAGTCTCTGAAATCCTCATACATAACACTGATCAAAAGGATACTTCTTTATGACTTACCGCCAATACAAATTGAATTTTGATTCATCAGTACAAGCCTGGAATATGTAAAAGGTAAAAGGAACTTATCGAGTAAGTGTTCAGCCTCCAAGCTGTGGTGAAGCCTTAAGGTCAACGGTACCTACAACAGATGACATTTAAAAATAATTTAAAAATTCATAAAATGATATCCAAGGGACACATATTATTACCTATGTATGGGATGTAACGATTCGGCGAGTCGAGGCGTAACAGTCGCTGCCTACACTTTCGGGTAGATAAAGTTTGATAATAACGATAAAGTATGTAGATCGTCTCGCCGATATGTCTACGTCCCAAATGGAATAGGTGGCGAACATATTGCGATACCGGGCACAAAGTTTTCAGCTATCGATATTTATCACACATAAGTTCCGAAAATAATTTCGTATGTCATTGGTGTGAGCCAGTGTCAGGTTTCGAACCGTCGACTTCTGGATTCAAAAGCCTGGTGCTCGGCCACTTGACCCCCGAGACTTTTTTTTACAGTAATAATATTTTGATATAAAACCGAGAATTTGAAATCGATTACTAAACATTACTTTTTTGATATCAAGTAGTCTGCAAGCTCGTTTTCTTTTATCAGGATCAGATCTAAAACCCAATCAACCGCCATAAAATAACATAAAACGTTTAACCAACCTACATACAGAAGCACATACGCAGGGAAACCTACCACAACATATACATACTAGCTTCTACCCGCGGCTTCGCTCGCATTGAAGCCATTAAATAAGTATCAAAGATCATTTAGCATAAAAATGAATCAATTTGATAACTCTATTTTATTGCTTAGCTGGGATTATAAATTAAAAATACAACATACAATGACGTTCAAAAGACTTACAATATACTTTATTAAAATGTAACTGCAAACGTTAAAATATATTTCTCTGTAACAAAAATAAATAATTTTGGACTTTAACAATTTTTTATTTCTAAGACTCGCGAATCTCACTCATAGATTAAAACAACTTTTAGGATTATATCGCGAACTCTTTTAGAGTTCGAAACGTAGGGAAATAAATATAAATAAGTAATAAATAAACGCGATATAATCCTAAAAGCTGCTTTAATCTTTAACAATTTTATATGATATGGATGCAGAGCATTAATGTAGGATATTATTTAGACTATATTGTAAGTTTTTCCTTCGGGTGCAAATATATGTAAATTAAAGATAGAAAGAAGAAAAGAAATATATCCTATGTTACTTTTAATACCTCTAAGAATATGAGTACAAAGTTTCATGATGATCGGTTGAGTAGTTATCACGTGTAAGCGTAACAAATAAACTTACATTCACATTTATATATTAGTGGGGATGGGGATTCAGGCAAGACAAGGCAATATATATTTAAATACACATAACTGTTATTCTGTTGTGATAAAATAAAGTAATGGAAATTGTCACTCATCATGTAAGCTGTAGTTTTGGGGGGGGGGGCTGGTAATCTGTATGACAGGGAATCCTAGTTCAGATGCCAGTCCCCCACAAAGGATTGAGAACGTTACTATGTAATTTTATTGTATGTACCTAGAATATATAAGTCACATTTGTGGAGGAGAACAGTAAATTTATTATTATTATTATTTAAGTGTAGACGTTAAGAAGCTTTATCTCAGTAAGGGGGAAATCTCGGTAACAAAAGGACCGACAAAGTTTTACAAATTGGCAGTTGTTAAGTTGCAGATGGTTCGGGACGGGACGCCGGATCGGGTTTTTCAGCTTTGAATTGTTTAACTTACATACTTGGTTACTTAGACATATAGTAAATATATAAAATATAGTTAAATAATCTCGGTGGTCCATTATCGAGCACACGGCATCTGAATCCAGACCAAATGACTTGTCGAAATTAATTTCGAAACTTATGTGTGATAAATATCGATGACTAAAAACTTTGTGCCCGATATGGCAATATTTTCGCCACCTATTCCATTTGGGACATAAACATAACGGCGAGTCGAGGCTTAACAGCCGCTGCCTACACCTTCCGGTAACAAATGCGTGAAGTTATGTTACGGTATGTTATATAAACAACTTACTAACATCTCAACGTACCGTTCATGAACATGGAGGTTGTGCAGCACTCGAAAAGTTGGGATATATATGTGAAATAGACAAGTTTTTTACTTTTCATTTTTACATATTCCCGCCAAAATTCGTAACGAAATATCTATACTAGATAAATAAAAACAATTTAAGTTAAACATTCAACTTTAGTTTGGCAATATACACTCCTGACTCTCAATATGGTACGTAATTTATTCAGCAAGAACTTGTTATTGAGGAAGCGTACAAGTACGGGTCCTGAGAAGCATATTTATATACTGTATATGCGATAAAAATAGTATTTACTATCTCATATAACTGCTATATAATGCCTACTTGAACGAGTTCAACTTACAGGCAGACAGACAATCTTCGTTAAACATGGTTTTCTGTATTTATTTATATTTGAAAAGAATACATATAATAATATCTAGCGGCATTTATAATTATGTTTATTTATATAATAAAATGTAACATTTGTTTATAATAAGAATAACAACTAAAAAAATAACTGCTTTGTTTAAGTCAAATAAGGAAAAGTCAAAGAAGCGAGTGAAGTGTGTAAGAATCGTGCCTTATGACGCTCTATTCTCTCTGCCCAAACCATGGGACATGGTGTGAAGTTGTGTGTTTATATAAAGTATTTTCCGGATATATATTTATCTTAAATATACTATTTATTACGTGTGTTACAAAATATATAACCAAGAAGGAAGTGAATGATCAAACAATACTTATGTACTTACTTAACTTTCAACTCTCACAGTTTTGCACTAAGCGTTGACAATAATTATACAGTGTAATATTGCGAGTTATACTTTTTCGCTTTTAAATTTCACCCATAATTAAATTAAATACATTATTTAAGTTTAATTTTAAGAGTTAAAATGAAACATTAAAATATTACAACTACGATTACGACAAAAAATTACAACACATACATTTTGAATCTTAGGAAAAGAACAACGACACTATTCAATTGAAAGAGTCAGAATTAAGTCAGAAAAGAGAATTCAACAGTGGTAGAGCCAAGCGACAGTGGTAGAGCCAAGCAGTTCGCTGCATGAATGGGCCGGCTCGACCGGTGAAATACCACGATCTCTCAGAAGATCGACGTAAAGTGGCTCGTGCCGCGTTTTGTTCGGTGAGAGAGGTACCCGGAGGACATCCATTCCTATCCTACTCCCTTAACGGTCGGCAACGCAACGGTAACACTATATGTGTTGCTGTGTCCATGGGCGGCGCAGATCGCTTACCATCAGGTGACACGTTTGCTCGTTTGCCTGCCTTCATCATCATCATTAGCCCTTTTGAGGTCCACTGCTGGACATAGGCCTCCCCCATAGAGCGCAACAACTGCCGGTCCGCTCAATCATGGGGGTTTTTTGCCATAATCGCTACGCTTGGCAGGCGGGTTGGGGATCGCAGTAGGCTGTATTGTCTTGAGAGAGAATGCTGCTGCCCATTCTTCTAGCTTTTCCCTTAGTCGCCTTTTACGACACCCACGAGAAGAGATGGGGTGGCGGTATTCTAAGCCGGCGCCACACAGCTTTGCCCCCCTATCCCATAAAAAAAAAGATTAAAATATATATAGGACCAAATTAAGTTATTTGTGATGAATATCGATGGCTGACAACTTTGCCCAGTGCATGACAATAGGTTCCGTCATCGTAGCAAATGGAATCATTTGCTACGTAAACATGTTACTTAGGCTGGCACCGACTCCAATAAGAACTGGCCATTGTAAATATTTTTATAGTTAAAGATGGTTTTGTTTTAGTATTATGTTTTGTTTATTATATTTTATAGTTAAATTAGTTGTATTATTTAGTTATGTACATAGGTACTTTTTTATTGTTAGTGTTCTTGAAGTCGGTTTGACTTTTTTTTAAAAGTGGTTTATAAAATATAATTATGTACCTATATTATGATGATAAGATTTTAATTCCCTTTTTAAATACGCCCAGTTCTATACCATAGCTTACATAATGTGTTTAATACCTATCAAACACGTCATTAGTACAGTGATACTAAATCTTCTGTGAAGCAGAGACCTCCATTTAAACTATAATTTATTAGTAACGCCCAGAATACTCCAGAATACTTCTGAATAGGAAGCTGAGGTGTGTGAAATTCGTGCCTTATCCCCTATAAGGCACGAAATTCGCACACCTCGCTCGTCTTTAAGAATTTCGTAACATATAGGTTCTTCGGTTTTTAAAGCTCATTATCTTAGTAAGGACACGTTCAATAACAACAGTTACCAGTGTTGCCAACCCCAACAAACCAAAAAACAACAGGTCTTTAATAACAAAACAGTAAAAACAGTAGATGGGTAAAAAGGCAGTTTTCATACTTTCCTAATGTTAAAATTAAAACAATAACCAAGTGCTTTAGTTACTAGGACTGATTTTAATTGTTAAATTTATATAATCACAACAAATGTACCCAGAAATATATATATATATATATATATTAGTATCACAAGTTCTATAATCTAAAGACGATTCCTGGCTTTTTTGAAATGATGTTGAGTTTCATAATAGTGTGGTTAAAACTTTAACATTTAGTTATGTCAATAGGTTTTAGGAAAACCGTTACATTTTGCCAACGAGATATTAAATCGTTTTTTTCGACTATTGTGGGGTCAATGGTGGTCCATGCACCTATGATTGAGAACCACTGCATCGTTGTAATCATACGTAAGGAGAAAACTTAGTAATTCACGGTTAAATTGCATCAGAAGCACACATCGATTATATATAACTATGCAAATATATATAATTTATAGTACAACCGTACGTTTGTTTCATAACATCAAAGCTGACTGGATTGTTGATATATACGTGTATATGTATGTAGTTACACAAGAAGTTGTACATATTACTATGTATTATAACTTGATGTAATCGAAACTACTCGTAATAAACTTGGTGACCACATATTGCCTATGTGTGATGTGCTATGACCTGCCCCACAAATGGTATTACTTCACGCCAAATCACTTACTGGGGCTTGGACAGAGAGAACCGGTTATAGTAAGACGCGATACTTAAATACATCTAGTGGAGTTTTGATACCGACGGATGACAATTGCACTATCTGCTTTTAAGGTAATATCCATATCCAAGGAGGAGCATATTTAACGACTCTCTCAACGAACTCTACATTTCTCACTTTACGTCTTCTTTTTTTTTGAATGGGGGCAAACACGCAAGTCACCTGATAGAAAGCGACTAGTCCCACCCTGTCGCAGTCTGAATACCTGCAAGATAGATATTATTCCGTTTCGTTGCTAGCCATAAGTATGGGATAGAGAATTGGTTTGAAGTAGGATGGGGAATGGAGAAAAGGTTTGGACTCCCTGACACCTCTCTTATCGAATTATATGCAATATTGGTAACTTAACGTCAATTTTCTTGTATTTCATAGTTGAGCCGACCCTCTCAAGCCGAGAATTAAGTGGGGGTTTTGTGCAAATCTGTACATGCCATCCTTCATTATATAGATATGAGTAAATAATATAACTGTTTGTTTTTTCATTAATCAATTGCATTACAATCTTTTAAGAATGTATCCTCAGCCATGTAGGTATACTGGGGTATGTCACCGCGGGAGGTTATTAGATTGTGGCCAGTAAATAAATGGCATACTTGTTATTAACGGAAAATTTCTATCTACAGTACATACACACATAGCTTCACGCCAAATCCCTTGCGGGGTAGGCAGGGAGATTTGAGCGCTTTAAAGCACGATTCTTACACGCCTCACTCGCTGACTTTCATAACTCTTTTCATGCACGCGCGTCGATTTTTAAGGCTCCAAACATCACCTTCCTCCAGAACACGTTCTATCTACAGGTCCTATCTACAGCAGCATAATATTCAGGGGATCAAAATTTGTAAATTCATATAAATTCATTATAAACATATATGTTCACACCCAGTCCCTTACAGGGTAGGCAGAGAGCTCCATAAGAGACGATTCTTACACTTTTACACACGCCACAACCTTCTTCGACTCAGTTAGCTGTTGTCATATACGTCAGTTATCGGACGTTTTTAAGGCTTTTGGGTAATATATCAAACATTTTTTACAACGCTATGTCGTATATATATATATTATATGTCCTTATAAAATATTTACTTGCGTCGGAATTTTGATGTTCGTTCGTATATATAGGTATGTCAAATATAGGTTAGCAATTTCGCGAGCTTGTACGGTGGCTGCCATACCTACTTACTCGGGAGGAATGGTGCGCCAAGTTTTTCATTAGGCGAAGTGGAATGCTCAAGTACCTACCATATGTCACAATGTACTTGAGGATTTTATTTGAATTTACGTGTTAATATTAGGTTTTATTATCCGAATGTGTCGAATGAAGGGTTTGCTTCTTTGGATATACCTACAAAATTTTTGCTCTAGTTTTGTAACTTTATAGACATGATACATTTTTAGTTTTAAAGTTCAATCTTGCCATATCGGTTAGTGATAATATGTGGTAAGCCATAACATAACATAACTTTCTGCCTTTTTCTACTCGAAGGTAGGCAGTGATTGTTAAGCGTTTACGTCTCAAATGGAATAGGTGGCAAACCTATTGCCATAAACCGGGCACAAATTCTCAGTCATCGATATTTATCACGCTTAGCTTCTGAAATTCCGAAAGAATTTCGAAAAATCATTGGTGTGAGCCCGGATTTGACCTCAAAACTTCTTGATTCAGTAGCGCGGTTCTAGACCACTGGATCTATGGAAAGAATTGTATTATCATATGTTTTTATATGAATAACTAGCTGACCCGGCAAACGTTGTCTTGCCAAAAAAATCAAATTTAACAATAGGTGTTGATCGTAGGGAGTTGAAAATTTAGGGTTGTATGCATTTTTGTATGTTGTTTCAATAAAAACCTTAAAATTATGGAAAATTTAAAAAAAATATATATTTAGGTTGACATTTAGGGGGATGAAAAATTTTTTTTTTCTCAGAGCTACCCGATATGCACATATCAAGATAAAAAAGGGTTGTTGTGCCTCACTTGACATAGATAGGTATAGTACGTCGCGGATTTTTTTGTAGGTATTTATAAGATCTTCAATTAATTAGAATATTTTATGGTTTTATCTTTTATAGTTTAGGCAGCATACGCAAAATAAGTAACTTTTCTGGTTGATTTTATATACCTTGTGTCCGAAAAACCCAAATATCTTACGGGACCCTATTTTTTTTTTCACAATAAAATTTATCCTATGTTACTCAGTGATAATGTAGCTTTCTAATGAAAAAACAATCATTAAAATCAGTCCAGTACTCAACACAAAAATACAAATCTTTCCGCTTTATAATGAATGAAATGAATAGATAAAAAGTAATGTTTATTGGAATATAATTAATAACAATCGTAACTATTAAGTCCATTTACGAAATGGCCTGGTTTCTGGACGATGCGGTTTGGCCATAACGAGCCTCATCATTCCTTCCCTTCTAAATGTGTACAAAACAGTCCCATCTCAAGGTCGACGCGTATGTCCACTTTGTGCTTTGCAAGAGTATAAGTAAGAAGATTAACGCCAGAATATAAGATACAGAAGAATATGGCATAATTTTTGAGTGTGATTACTAGTTTTTCTGTTAAAGTTTTGAGGTTCTGAAATGGATTTATATTTCAAATATTTTGAATCTATAAATTAGGCGAATTTCTTAAATATAAAAGAATATCACTGTCATGGCATTATTTTCTACCGCTTATACTTAAAGAAGGATTAAAAGGTTCTGTTTTTACCTAATCCTGGCTATCTGAAATTATAATATGTTTTTTATGGGATAGGGGGGCAAACGGGCAGGCGTGTCTCCTGATGGTAAGTTACCAGCGCCACCCCACATATAGTGTTACAGTTGCGTTGCCGACCCTTAAGGGACAAGGATGGGAAATGATGGGGAAGGGAGGTGGGCCTCCGGGTACCTCTCTTACCGGAAGAAACACAGCATGAGCCACTTTACGTCGATATTTTGGGAGGTCGTGGTATTTCATCGGTCGAGCCGGCCCATTCATGCAGCGAACTGCTTGGCTCTTCCACTGTTGAATACGATGTATAATCGTTTAACCTTAATAATAAACATATGTCTGATAACTTAGACCAGATCCGAAAAATGGTTTCGCCTGCAAAAATAGTATGAGCTTGCGGCTGAGAGTTTCTCACTATTGTAAAGTAAACGACCCATTGTCATCGCACCTTGACCCATTCTACACATGAAGTGATGGCTACCTGATGCCGGTCTGCAGTTCAGCTATGCTGTTCAGCCGTGGAGGAAGCCGGATGTTTTGTGTGGATAATTTATTAATTAACGCTAATACAATTGTTTTTTGTACACGGATATATTAATAAAATTATTATTTATGTCTAATTTCCATCCAGAACTCTTCTGTATTACTGAAATTAATGAAATTATGTAGGAAGGATAGGTAACTACATATTCTATAGGTACATATAGAAATTTATATTGGGCTACGATGGGTGGTGGTCATACTTAAATAGTAACTTTCAAGATCATGATTGTCTATTTTCTATTGTCTGAAAAACATTATTTTCTATACCAAAAATATCTAGAGGCCTTGAGATCTTGAATTCTGAGACCGACTCAGTACCTATAATTACTCGTACACACTTAGGTTACGAAATATCTTTACGCATATGTAGCTAACTTACATTGTTAAAATGTCTACTGTAATATAGCTTCCCTCATTTTACTTCAGACATTCTGACGTGCTTTGTTCTTTGAGCAAAGATATTATGAGCATCATACACGCTCTTAGATCTTTCAAAAGACTGGAGCACATACGCCAGTTTGAAATTAACTTATTATAATTATTAAAGTTACGTTATTTTAAAACACGTGCCCTTGAGGAAAGTGCCTCCTTGGAACAGGAAAACACGAGCGGCCCTAGTGTAGGGGCTATCATATGAAGAACCAGGCAAGAAACTCATATACCAAATACTCTTTTCAAACCATTACATAATAATAATATGACAGTCCATTTCTCCATACGCATAGTAGTCATAGCTATTCAATAATATATACGTAAAAGTTTCTTAACAGTGGTAGAGTCTTGCAAATAGCTGCATGAATGGGCCGGCTCGACCGGTGAAATACTTTCGGAATAGAGGCATGAAGTGGGTCGTGCCGCGTTTCGTTCCTTGAGAAAGGTACCCGGATGTAACCGATCCCCTTTCCCCTTCCTTTACCCTCCTACTCGTTTAAAGGACTGCAATAAAACCACGGTGTTTATGGGTGGTGAGTAGTTGCTTACCACCAGGTGACCTAGTGGTTCACCTCGCTCGCTCGCTTGCCCTCCTAACCCATAAAAAAGTTTCAATCATGTTGAGTTATTCCGTACCTGAGTGCTATACTGCTAACTTCTAATAAGGCAGTGGTATTACCAAGCAGTTCGCTGCATGAATGGGTCGGCTCGATCGGTGAAATATCACGACCACTCAGAAGATCGACGTAAAGTGGCTAATGCCGCGTTTCGTTCGGTGAGAGAGGTACCCGGAGGCCCACCCCCCTTCCGTATCCTTCCCTATCCCCTATCTCTTAAAGGTCGGCAATGCAACAGTAGCACTAAATGTGTTGCTGGTGTTCATGATCGGCGTTGGTTGCTTACCATCAGGTGACCCGCCTGCTCCTTTGCCCTGCTATCCCACAAAAAAAACGGCACACGTTCCTAATTTTGTCCAGCTGATGTTGGATTTAAAAACATTACAACTGTTCATTAATTTTCAGCCTAACCATTCCAGGCACACCGGCAATAGCTATAGCCTTCTGTATATACTGGTAGGTCTCGGTGTTCCAGTGGTCGAGCACCCCGATTTTGAATCAAGAAGACGCGGGTTCGAATCCTGGCTCACAACAATGACTTTCCGATTTTTTTCCGAAAGTTCGCGGTATTCACGCAGCGAACTACTTGGGTCACAGTACCTAATGGATTATAATAATAATGTAATAGCTACTGTCTAAGCGAATGGAACCGTAGTGAATAAAATAGACCAAGATCAAGACATTCCATTTATGGTGTAGGCAGAGGGAAAAATTCGTAAGAGAACCCATTAAACACCAATCACGAAAATGAAGGGAAATCGAAATTTATCCCGTTCAACATGGAGCGGTCCTTTCTGGCAGCAACAGGAAACCACAGGCTGATGTCTGTCAGATATATGTCACAGTTGTCACACGTGTGCACTTATGTTCTATTTAGAGAGCCTTATGTGGGCGAGATACCTTAACATACATACATAATTTCGCGCCTTTTTCAACCTGAAGGTGTAGGCAGTGGCTGTTAAGCCTCGACTCGTACTATCGGTGGCGAACCTATTGCCATACCGGGCACAAAGTTGTCAGTCATCGATATTTATTACAGATACCGAAACGAATTCTGAGGAATCATTGGTGTGAGTGCAAAATCGAATCCCACGACTTCTAATTCAGAAGCGGGGAGTTCGACCACTGGACCACGAAGACCGATCATATTTCCTTTCTAAATGTAACTTTCAAATTTCTGTATACTAGCAAATGTATTATTTACCAATGGGACTGTATTCGATAGTCCCGACGCTAACTAGACTTGGTTAATCTAAACTTCAGTCGCACAAACACCAGTTAAACTTTATAACGACAATTAGTTTTAGAATACAGATAGGAACCATTGTTGGTTTCCCCGATAATAATTTCTAGTTTAAACTCCCGAGCTGATAGCGTTGTGCTCGTGATAGGATTTATAATATCTAATAGTATTGTGGCCTCTGTGGTGCGAAGCTATGATAATGAAATGTTTTCACGCCTTTTTCTACCCGAAGGTGTAGGCAGTGGCTCTTAAGCCTCTACGTTTACGTACCAAATATTAAACTATATATAAGTATGTATTTACAAAAAAAAAAGTATTAGGTCGGGGAAAAAGTCTTTTCGCATAACGTAGGTATAAACTTATTATAAAATTTCTTTGACTGTACTATTTGTGTCTGGCTGGTTTTGGTAACATTAAAAAGGTTACATTATAAAGAAAAGAAAAAAATAAAAAAAAGTTGTTTCCCGCTATTTTTCATTTGTTTTTCTCTCCGTAAAAATGAGTGAATCTAATGAAGAAATTCGATACATTTTAAAATTTTATTATAAAAAAGGCAAAAATGCAACTCAAGCAGTGAAAAAAATTTGTGATGTTTATGGACCTGATGCAGTGTCAGTAAGAGTAGCACAAATTTGGTTCAAACGTTTTCAGTCCGGAAATTTTGATGTTAAAGATGCACCTCGCTCTGGTCGCCCTGTTACGAATAAAATGGACGCCATTTTTGAAAGAGTGGAGCAAGATCGGCATATTAGTAGTTACGATGTAGCTGAAGAACTGGGAATTGACCACAAAACAGTTTTGACCCATTTGAAGAAAGCTGGTTATACAAAAAAGCTCGATATTTGGGTGCCACACGAGCTCACTCAAAGAAACTTAATGAACCGTGTACTCATTTGCGATTCATTATTGAGACGTAATGAAACCGAGCCGTTTTTGAAGAGATTGATAACTGGCGATGAAAAGTGGATCACGTACGACAAGAACGTGCGAAAAAGGTCGTGGTCGAAAGTTGGCCAGGCTTCACAGACTGTGGCCAAACCTGGCCTAACACGAAATAAGGTGATGCTGTGTGTATGGTGGGATTGGAAGGGCATTGTTCATTATGAGCTTTTACCGTCCGGCAAAACCATCGATTCTGATCTTTACTGCCAGCAACTGATGAGATTAAAGAAAGCAGTCGAGAGAAAACGGCCGGAATTGATCAACAGGAAGGGTGTGGTCTTTCATCACGATAACGCTAGACCACACACATCTTTAGCCACTCAGCAAAAATTAAGAGAGTTCGACTGGGAGGTCCTAGTGCATCCACCATATAGCCCTGACCTTGCGCCTTCAGATTTTCACCTGTTTCGGTCTCTTCAGAATTCTTTAGGTTCTGTAAGGTTGACCTCAAGAGAGGACTGCCAAAACTATTTGTCCCGTTTTTTTGATCAGAAGTCCCAAAGTTTCTACAGTAACGGGATAATGTCTCTGCCCACAAAATGGCAGAAAGTTATTCAACAAAACGGTACATATATATTGTAAATAAATGTAAATAAACTTTGAAAAAAATGTCTTGACTTTTCATACAAAAATACGAAAATACTTTTTCCCCAACCTATTATATATGTATTTATATCAATAAATAAAATTTATTTGCTCAAAATGCAGGTTGAATTACAATAGGTGATAAAAATTAAAATGTCCCATATACATTTTGCCATGCAAATTGTCATATAAAATATCATATAATAAAAAATGAAATAGTAAAATTATAAAACAAAAATCAAAATTAATTTATTTCTGTGTCGTTAAGGTAATCTGTCACATTATAATATGCTTTTCTAATCAGAAATGATTTTACAGTGCTCTTGAATGCAACAAGGTTTAGTTCTTTCCAACATTTAGGCAATATATTAAAAAGAATAGGAGCCATACAAAAAATACTTTTGCTCATTAAGGCAGTATGTGATGTGTGCATACAAAGCGTAGTCATATCACGTCTGTTTCGTTGAGACCAATTCACTAACCTTGGGAATAAACTAGAATTTCTTTTTACAAACATCACTACTTCAAATATATAAAGGGATGGTAGTGTTAGTATTTTATATTTTCTAAAGTAGGGGGCACAACTTTCTAACATATTTATGAGGAACATACTTCTAATACACCTCTTTTGTACTTTAAATATGATATCTCTGTTTGTTGAATTTCCCCAAAATATAATTCCATATCTAAGTCTTGACCTTACCTAGTATGACCTTATCTAGTATCCATAACACAAGCATTTAATTGCTTAGCTTGGAACTAGAGGGCGCTGTGTATATTGTGTCCAAGATATTAAAATGGAATAGGTGGCGAACCTATTGCCATGCCGGGCATTTGTTTTTCAGTCATCGATATTTATCACACATAATTTTTGAAAAGAACTTCGAAAAGTCAGTTGAGCCAGGATTCGTACCCGCAACTTCTGTATTTAGTAGCGGGGTTCTAGGTCACTGGATCATTGAAAAGAATTGCAATATTATATGCTATAGAACTCTTAATTCTTTCCCATAAATAGAGACCATTCCTTTAACATTACGTTGGGATTGCTGTAGTACTAAACTTCGTAGTATTTTTCTATAAGAGTACGTTTTTACAAGGAAAAATTCCAGGCAATATTACATCTGCTGTCAGTCGAATTTAAGTGACGTTTATTTTTTGTAATTTCCCTTGAACTTATATAGAGCGGCAGTCATGCCGCTAACGTAGTGGAAGATATTGTCTTAACTACCTATTAAATAAGTTCCAAAAAGTTAATGGCGCGTACCAAGAATCCTAGATTTCTGATTCAGAAGACGAGTGCCGAATACTAGGCTGTAGGCTACGAGAAATAATTAACAAAATAGTAGCTTCGTACCGCTATTTTTTTACTACTGCCACTAAAATTATTACTGCAACGCTATCATTGATTTTAGCTTGATGATTGATTAAAGCCTTCCTCGATAAATAGACTAGGCAATATAAAAATATTTTTTCAATTCTAACCAGCAGTTTCTGAGACTAATTCATAGAAACAAACTTTATAATAAAAGTAAATGTATTTTAATAATAAAAAATGGCGGCCATCATCTTTACACACGTAAATAACACGTAATTACAATAATTACACGTAAATAAAATTGAAGCGTCTGTTTGCAATATTGAAATAACTGATTCTTACATTCAAATCTCAGTTCAAATGAATATAATTAAATTTATGGTACCAAAATAATATATTTTAAAATTTTTGTCTGTCTATCTGTCTCTTTGTTCCGTGTAATCTCGGAAGCGGCTGGACTAATTTTTATGGGACTTGGCAGGTTGTTGGTGTAATATATTAGGCTACTTTCTTTTTTTTTATTTATTCCCTTGGAGGCGAAACAAAGTTCACCGGGTCGGCTGGTCTGTAATAACTTTAATGAAAAAAACTAAAAGCACATGCGTGCACGACTCCTGTTACTACGTACTCATGTTCTAAACTAATAAAGTCAATCTATCTTGGACGCATCCACAGGGGACTAAACCTTTGTTATAATATTAATAAAATAATGCGGTCATATTTAGTAATAAATTTGATAACCACTGAAAGAGATTCACTTGAATTATATTCCCATTTTATATTTTCCTACTAAACGTATATCATCTTGAAAAGGAGAACATAAAAACTGATATTATGACCGTCTCTGTGGATAAGTTACGGAACTGCGTGTACTGCTGTTGTTACTCGAGTCCAAACATAAATCAAGTACTTTCTTAGAATTATTATTTTTTTCAGAGAAAATAATTTATAAACTGAACTCAAAACGATCAAATCCAAACTGGGTCAAGTAGCTGTTACGAATAATCGTTATTTTCAGTCATTTGTGCTTTAAAATCGGCCTCATATCTTGCCCAAATGCCTGATGATAGCTACTGGAAAAGATGAAGTGGCATTAAACCGTCGATTTATAACATAAAACAGCAGTCTATCAGTACTACCCAGAAAATTGTTAACCAATTTTATATTCCTCAAATATTGGCCCTCATTACTCACCACGCCAATATTCTTTATAGTTCAAAATCCTAGGATCCCCTTGCCCTTCCAATTGTTTGACGGATTAAGTATTGCAGCCAAAGAATACTGAGAATTGGAAAGCCAATAATTAAGTACAATGTATGATTACAGTAATTTGGACATATTCTGTCTATGACAAAATAAATTAGGTCCGGTGATCCTTGCAGCTGGCTATATTATTAATATAAATACACTATCACTTCTGGTAAATTCTTACAAATAATTTTGACATACATATCTAAAATAGTAAGACAGTCACAACAATGTCGCGACGTTCTGGAAATTTACATTTTGACATTTTTATCATGAAATTCATTCGCACTTCTATGTGACTTTTAATTTATTTCAGTCATTTTATATTGGTAAAAATGTGCAACTTCATAAAATTGAGTGTATGTACTTAAATTTTTGTGGTCTCATTATGATTTTATACTTTAGTACTCCTCCCACTCTTTCTCCCACTGTTTCTCCCACGTCTTACTTAACTTGATCAATGATATCCAATTTAACGTAATTGATTATAGACATCCATGTTCTTTTAAAATTCTAACCTTATCTTGCAGATTACCCCTATTGTATTAAAACATATCAACAGATGTAGGAGGACAGTATGAGAGAGAACAATTTCAATAATATCTCTTCAGTGTCTCAGAAATAGAAAAGATATGATTATATTGAAGGTGTAACCATTTAATACAATTAATTTATTTTTGACGCTTGCATCCAACTATTGCCAATCTGAAAATCCAAAAAGCCTACTTTAAGTCTCATCACAATCTTTTAAAGGGCATTTTTCAAGTAAAAGGAATGAAGGAATGAATTTATATCAGACTTAAATATTGTAAATACTTAATAAGTTTTTCAGCTACGCCGTGTAATGCAAGCAAAGTGATAAGTTACCATAATCTATAGACGCAGGAAATAGCAGACGAACTATAGCGTGTTGTTACCTCCTTTTTGAAAACATAATCAGGCTCACCTATATTTCAAAACGAAGAATCTATTATTCACTCAGCGAACAGCTAGCGGATGTAAAAATATTGTTGCCAATATTTTATGGCTCTACAAGGTATCATATTTTGTTATCACTAAGGCTATATTATTTGATTCGATTATATATAAATCCTTAGTAATTTTTATAAGCTTTTATTTACCTTGCACTGTATGTATGTATGTATGTATGTATGTATGTAAGTATGTATGTTCGGTGGAATCTTGTAACTCAATTTTGAAGTAGATACCTTCAACCGATTGAGCTGAAATTTTGTATACACGTTTACTTTGGATGACAATGCATGATATAATGTATGACATTATTCTATATCCAATATGGCGGACGACCCAAGATGGCGGAATGGATATTTTTAATGCATTTCTGCAATATGGGTATCAAATGAAAGGGTTTGTTGAGTGTAACTCAAAATATAATATGACGTCATTCTAAATCCAATATGGTGGAATATCCAAGATGAAGGAATATATATTTAAAGCTTTCGTACAATATGGGTATCAAATGAAAGGGCTCATTGGGAAAACTAAAAAAATAATGTGACGTCATTCTAAATCCAATATGGCGGATAATCCAAGATAGAGGAACAGTTTTTTAATGCATTTCTACAATATGGGTATCAAATGAAAGGGCTTGTTAATAGTAGCTCGAAAAATAATGTGACGTCATTTTAAATCCAATATAGTGGAATAAATATTTGCGTTTCTACTATATGCGTATCAAATGGCCCTTTCATTAAAGAGTTATATGAGAACTTCAAAAACTATGTCTCGGTGGTTCAGTAAACTAGCCCGCTTCTGAATCAGGAAGTCTTGGGTTCGAATTTGGCCTCACACCAATTCTTTCGAAATTTCTCTCAGTGGTAGAGCCCAGCAATTCACTGTATGAATGGGCTGGCTCGACCGGTGAAATACCACAACCAGCTCACGCCTTGTTTCTTTGGGTGAGAGAGGTACCCGGAGACCTACTCCCCTTCCCCATCCCTTCCTACTCCCATATCCTATATCCTACTCCCTTATAGATCGTGAGACGTAAACATAGCGGCGAGTTGAGGTAGAAAAAGGAGTCGAGCTATGTTATGTTATTAATTAATGTTATAAACAAATTAGATTGTGTATAAATATTATATATATCATAGGGTTTTCAATATGAGCGGCTAGATACTAGTGGCCTGCTTGTTTGGGCAGTGTCAGTCAATCTGTTGTTTACTATTCAGTCACTGATGCCAAATCACCATGTCAAGATACAGGGTTAAGCGGCGCGTCCAAATTTATAATCAAAATGAGTTAGTGCTTAGTGCCATCACAGTCGACGGCTTTCCGTTGACCTATGTTTTAATAGTTAACAGTGTTTTAATTGTGGTCAGCCACGCAATCTGCTGCATGAATGGGCCGGTTCGACCGGTGTAATGCCATGCCCTTTCAGGATACCGACGTAAATTGGACAGGATTTAATAACTTTAACATGATTGCTACACTAACGGATTTTAATGGTGTTATAGGTATTATTAGAATTAAACACAGTGAATGGTGGGAACGAACTATAACTTTTATTACAACTCACTCCTATGTTACACTCAGGTCAGCAAGTATATGGTACTGATTAAAACAACAGATAGCGTTACACATCACAAGTAGTTAAACATATTTTGTTATTAAACAACAGTCCCACATAACAAAATTAAGTTGCAAAATCAACAAATAAGTAAGAAAAAAATTTGTTTACTTAGGCTCGAAACTCTTTGCTGCTGGTCAAGCATACGCGGCCTTAAGTAGAGAAAAGACTTTAGGAGGTCTCCTCATTGAAAAGTTGGACTGTTCGAAATTAACTGGCAAATGACCTTGTAACAATGATGCTTTGAATGAGATGAAGAGACTGAGAAACTTACCCATCGATAACTAAAAACTTGAAAATAATTTAAAGAAAAAAACTTTTTTAAAGAAGCTTTTATTTAAACGCTCTAAAAAGAATAAAATAATTTTAACCTTATACATTTAAACTATCAACTTATAACCTTATTATATACAATTTATGTGATAATAAAAGCTTGTCGCTATGTTCAACCCAACCCTTCCCCCCTCCTCTTCCCATCCCAATTCCGACCCCTTCCATTTCCCATGGAAAGGGCCGGCAACGGAACTGTACCACTATATGTGTTCGGGTGTATATGGACACCCGAACACATGTGTTATAAACCAAAAAAATATATTTGGATAATGCGATCCGTCACAGTAATCATTAAATCTAAAAAAATATTTCTAGATGGTTATGGATAGCCACTGATAGGTAATTAAACATAGCGACAAGCTTTTATTATCACATAAATTGTATATAATAAGGTTATAAGTTGATAGTTTAAATGTATAAGGTTAAAATTATTTTATTCTTTTTAGAGCGTTTAAATAAAAGCTTCTTTAAAAAAGTTTTTTTCTTTAAATTATTTTTATATTTTCTTCCACATTTGGACCACTAAATAACATTTTTTTCGCGTTCCTTTTAACATCCGTACACGGCAGAAATGTTTTATAGAGCTGTATAATACCACGTAACAAGAAATATTACACAAACACCAGACCCTTAACGAGGTTATCAGCTTTTTTATACATATACAAAAGCGGAGTTAAGCCATCTAAGCGCCTGTATGCATAATTAAAGCAATTTTTTACACGAACGCGTTGCTTCATATTGCGGTTTGAAATTTTAAGGAGTTCCACCGCCGAGCATCGTCGACGTTAACTTTTTTATTACATTGAGAATAACATGTTTATCAATTACATTGAGAATAACATGTTTATCAAGTTTTTTAAAGTTCTGCTAAGAAAAACATCGTATTTTTGTTGCTTGTTTTTAATCGATAGCCGCTCAGACATCTCAGAAAATTGACATAAAGTGGCTCATGCCCGCGTTCTGTTCGATGAGAGAAGTATCTGGAAGAAGCCAAACCCCTTGCCCGTTTCCCTTTCCTATCTCATTTTAAACTTTGTCAACGCAACTGTAACCCTCAGAATGTAGGAGGGCATGTGGCTGCTTGCTTGTGGTAATGGGGCTCTTTTCTTCCATTCTACCAATTCGGCGTGAAGATATTTTACGCTTTTATAACTTGTCTTTATATAAGTAGAAGTTATTTCTTCTATTGACCCACACTTCAATCGCTTCTTTGACTTTCATAACTCTTATCGTACACGCTTTTCATTTAATTTGATTTAACATAACATAACTTCACGCCTTTTCTACCCGAAGGAGTAGGCAGTGGCTGTTACGATTACGGCCCAAATGGAGTAGGTGCCGTACCGGACACAAAGTTTTAGTCATCGATATTTATAGCACATAACTTTCGAATTATATATAAATATATATAGTAATAAATAATAAATTAATATTAAATTGATTTCGAAAAGTCATTAGTGTGTGCCAGGATTCGAACCCGACCTCTGTATTCAGAAGCCGTGTGCTCGACCACTGGACCACCGAGCTATAAACAGCTGTTGTATAGACATCGTTTATTCCAATTTGTGCCGTATACAATTATATTCATATATCAATTATTATTATAGGTTTTATACAAGTTATGCTGACGTGGCCCTTTTGCCCAATAAAAGGGACGAAGGCCATTCCTCAATGGATATCGATTTTAAAGTAACAATAACGTATGACTTAGGATTTTGCGAAATAGGTACCTTTTTGATAAGATACAATTTGGGTCAAATAATCTTTTGTTGAAAATAAAATTTTAGTAAATTCATATTAATGTTATAAATGCGAAAGTAGGTTTGTTTGTTACTTTTTCTGGGTGGAATTTCGTAAAATCCGTTCTTAGCTGACCTCTACTCGGCGAAAGAAATAATCCTACCAAATTTCAAGTCGCTACGCCTTATGGTTCCAGAGATATCGTGATGAGTCAATATATAGGTGGAAATCTTTTATTATATATATATATATATATATAGATATAGATTTAACTGACAGTAACGAAAAAATGTAGGTGCACGCCGGCCCGACGGTTGGATGGTGATATAGGCGGTAAAATATTTCTAACCAGGAGAGACAGACAGAGTTTCTAACAGAGTCCGTGAGCACTGCTAGTCTATATAAATATAACAAATTGTGCACAGTGTGGAAATAGGTTCGCCACCATTTGGGACGTAAACATAACGGCAAGTCAAGGCTAAACAGCCACCGCCAACACCTTCGGGTAGGAAAAGGCGTGAAGTTATGTTTTATTAAGTAGAAGACTCGAAACTGTACATTGAATATTATTTTTTTAGAATACTTTGGACATGATCCACAAATCCAAAAATATGTTTTGTAGAATTTTTGTCTGTTTATCTTTTTGTCTGTATGTTTGTAACGAAGAAACTCTAAAAGTACTGCATGTTTTTATTTCCAATTTTGAATAAATATAACCAAGAGGTCGGGTCAACACATAGGATAAATATTATCACGCTCTTTATTTGGGCAATGAACCCTTAAAATGGCACAGGCATATTATTTTTGCTACTTTATGGTGTCCACGTGGACAAAGTCGCGGGCAACGACTAGTTCTATAATAAATGTAAATTGTTATTATTAATACATATGAAATGTATGTAAGCTTTTGTGTAACTTCACACCCTTAATAATCAAAGTTATAGACAGCGGCTATTTTACCTCATTACGCCGAGTTTTTTGTAGTCAGTAGCGCGCCTCTAGATCTTAATTATGTAAAACAATTACAAAGAATAGAAGATTAGGGAGTTCGTCAAATTGTATTTATTAACCAAATTATAAAGATTTTTCCTTAATAATAAAAATTATGTCTTCCCGAGAACATTTTTTCTGTATTCGGCGAGTAACTGTAAGTCATTATCGTGGGATTGCTTTTCTTTTGGTCATTAATAACAATTATTTGTAATTGTTCGGGAGACCTTGCAGAATTCATATAGATAAAAAATGATTCAAGTTCAGATGATTCGTAGTCTATACGTAAAAGGATAGCGAGTGTCCCTGATTCGATTCCTGGCACGTTAATTTTGAGAGTTTAATAAACTATACATGGCCATCTAGTTTTCTTGTTAAGCAACTAACGCTTGTGTAATGCATATTGCATATTAATATATGTGCCTTTTTAGCAATACTTCTAAAATGTTCCTCATCATCGACCTTTCTATGTGGTTGGGGATCCAATACAGGGACGTCTATTCAGCAATCCGATATACAGCAACAGGCTCACTATCTTCGGAAACCGAGCAAATATACAAGTACGTAGGAGTCGAGGACGGTCACGGAGCACTTTCCATGACAAAATTGAACGTGATCTTCCGAAAGATGACGGCCTTAAAAACCGACGAGTGTTAAAAAAAAAGTGAGTAAAAATCGTGACTTATGGCGCTCTATTTCTCTTCCTACCCTACAACGAATTTGATGTGAAGATAAAGAAGTAGACTCTTTAAAGCTTTAAATGTAACTGAGGTGATGAGGCAAATAATTCGTATTGGCAAAAACATGTTTTTGCGCAGATTGAAGTGTTGGCTGGGTAGTTGGGACGTATGTCAACAAGAACTTTAAGAATTTTCCAGAAGGATTAGAACCCCAAAATGTCCTAAATAAACTCCTCCTTCTCCTAAATGTCCTAAACTCAAAGATAAGATGGGTATCGGAAGAGTTCGATATAAATACCAACTTTTTTAGATACTTGTTAGTTATATCCAAGGGTCCTTTTTGCGAGCGACCGTTAAAGGATATATAAAAATCCGATTTTGTTTTGAAAAGATATTCAGCCACATCCTCGGTGCGTTCAGCACTCAGTTACCCAATGACTTCCTCATTCAGGGGTCAACCGTTTAACAGGAATAAATGGAAATTGCCATAAAATATATTTTAAGTGGAACTTCATATGCAACGTGCAAACGTTTAACGCATTTCACGCCCTCCTCACGGAAATAATAGATAATTTATAATAGTAGTATATAAACCGGTCAATGAAATAGTTAACTGGCCCAGTTTCTAAAACTTGAATTTTTACTTTAAGAAATCTTTGATAAGCTCCAACTTACGAGTATAAGAGTTACAATTTTAAATTATTTTATTATTTTTTTAACAACACGGATCTCCTGACAGTTCTATCTGGCTGCGGAAAAATAATCATTAATACTGGATTTACGATAACTCGATTATATTACAAATGGTTTAGCACAATCGTAAATAATAAAGTGACTTTTTACAATCTCGTGTTGTAATTCAACACTTAAGGAGGCACATAATGGGGAATGATATTTATTGATGCTGTTTTTATGAATTTTCCGTCTCGATAAGTACACAATAAATAAAATGTACTTATTTTAACATAGACACGTTTAACAATTGATTGTCATGATATTTGTTTCTGAATAGTGGCTGGTAAGTTTTTAGTAAAAGTTAACGTAACAGGACTCATCTGGACCCGAATTGCTAAAACCAGAAATGAATGGAAAAAGTTGGAGCAGGTTGTCAGTAAATGGTACACAGAGAGAATTGTCGTTGCAGATGAATGAAAATACCAAGAAGCTAAAAATCTAATCTAGTCCATATATTTAAAAATAAAATGTTAAAAAAGCCACTGTTAATACTGTCGGAAATAAAGGCACTTATTCTTAAGCTTATATAAGATTTTACTAAACTATGAACGCAAGTACTTCGATATCTTAATCGTAATCGTTTACAGAGTTTCGTGAATAGGGTACATAAATAGGTTAGATAAATAATCCTCAAGAAGGCCTGGCTGCGGTCTTATTTTCAACCGCTCTAATCCTGCTTTATTAAAACATCACTTAGTTAGCTATGTATTAAATCATAAAAAATACGTGAAATTAATTTAGATTTGAAATAATCTGACGGTTGTGTTTATAACTCAGGCGAAATCTTTAAAAAATAGGGAAAAAGCGTTCATAAACCATTCCAATGGCTTATCCATTTTAACTAAGCATTTCTCTTCATGATGATTTGTAATAAACAGACAGAAAGATATGTTCGAGAAATGTAAGCTCAAAGCTTTTTCGTGTATATATAAATACAAGTAAATATGTACTTGTTGCATGTGTAGGTACAGCGCAGCAAACTTTCAGTTGGCTGCGTTCAGTCGTGATCGAAGAAGCGTGCGGTTGGCACGCGTCCGCTCTCCCGCCCAAATTTAAAATCGTCTATATATATTTTTTTTATCTGTGCAATGAACTTTATGCTCCCTTTACAAGAAGGAATGTGACATTCGAGTCCGCGCCCTTTTGTTGCTCATTACCGCCAAAATTGACAGTTCCATTTTTGAATTGAATAAAAAAATTAATAGTTGTGTTTTTTAATATTAATTGTTAGGATATGTTATTGATTATTGAAATTAATCGATCATTACGCTAAGTCTTAATAAAAATTAAGTTAAATATATAAACAAATAAATTTAAGTACTAATTTTGTGAAGTGAAATATGACGCATCATATGAAAATTATATTTGTATAGGTGTTAGTGTTATTTTAAATTTGGAATAATATCCGCCGATCCTTGAATTGATTCGTGACAGAAGAGTCTTCTTGGAGTACCACGGCCAGGTAGGTCATTCTTAAAAATAAGTACTTATTCTTCTATAAATGAAAAATAACATATTAATAACGAAAGAAAACGATAAACATTTAGATTAAATGAATTGATGTAGATTTAAATTTTATAAAGTTTTACTTTTATACAATTTTAAATTACAATCTTAGATTATATTTTCAATTTTAAGATTCGAAAAGCAGCTAAATTAAGTGTATTTTGCGATATAATATTAAGTGCAAAAAAAAACAAACTGAAATGTTATAAAAAAACAAAACTACTGGTATCTAAATGATGAAACTTAGGATGGAAATGTACTGTAATTGTTAGTTTTCTAAGAATAGATTATCTACAATGAGAGCGAAGTCGCGGTTATAAGTTGGTGCTTGGTTTTTTCAAATCACTGTTTCGACCTGTGTTAATAAATAAAGAATGAATAGGAGAGAAACTGTAAAAATGAATAGGAAAATTTGGCAACGACTCAAATATTGGGCCTTCTTGGTTGACATCTTCGCATTCGTTCTTTTAGGAACCCCTTGTTGATCATATTATAAAAAATATAATTATGGGTGTGTATCACCATACATAATTTGCCTACCACTATCCCACTATACGAGGTGTTGGCACTGCATGTCATCCATTCGAACCATCCATGTTTTCAAAAGATCTGGCTGCGGTTTTATGACCGACCGAGTGCTTCACGTCAACCCTCCTTGGGAATATTTTCTTTGGCGGGATAGGGAGGGGCTTGGAAGTGGGATAAGGAGAAGAGAGAAGAAGGGGTTGGGCCTCCATATTACCCTCACATCGAGTGAAACGCGCCGTGAGCCACTTTTCGCCAATATTTTGAGTATTTAGTATATGTATATAAACCAATAATCCATCAGCCACAAGTTGTAAATTATGGGACAAAAAATTTAACAAATATTCTTGAGTTCCCATGTTTTCATGGCTAAGATTAGCGATTTTCATTCCTTTGATACTAGTTAAACAATTATTTGTGATTTTCCGTTGTCTCTCAGACTTCTACGAAATAATCCATCATACACAATTAATTCTCAATATTTACATTATTGAGGATTTCTTGGAGATTTTGAGACAGTTGATTCAGTTTTAATATGTCAATTTGTCAAAATATATATACATACTAGCTTTTACCCGCGACTTCGTCCGCATAAGTTTTTTTGTTTTCTCCCGGCTGTAAGTCCCCCTGCAACAATGTCCCACTATCGTATGAAAGAGCAAAACTCCCAACAAAAACGACTAAAAATCACTAACTCAATTTAGTTATCTGCCTATTGCCTACCCCCTAAGAACGATGGCGTGATTATTTATAGCCTATGACCATTTCTAGGTAAACATCTATCAACATAGCAAATTTCATCAAAATCCGTTCAGCCGTTTAGGCGTGAAAGAGTAACAGACAGACAGAGTTACTTTCGCATTTATAATATTAGTATGGATATATATTTGTAGGTTAGGATAATAAACCTTTACAATTTTCCGTTATAAATAAGAAAAGGTATGCTCCGATGGTTCGAACATGTAGAAAGAATGGATGATTCCAGATTGATGGTCAAGACACACTTTCCATGACCAAATAGAACGTGTTCTGGAGGATGGTGATGGTAATAAAAAGTCAACGAAGCGAGTGAGACGTGTAAGATCGTGCCTTATGGCGCTCTGTTCTCTCTGCCTACCTCTGATTTGGCGTGAAGTTATGTGTGTATGTACGTACAATTCTACATAAAGTCTATACTTATATCCACTTAATAATAAACAATGCTGTCTGGTCCATTAATTTTCTCCTCATTATTATTTTGGTCACACGTTACGTGGGTTGCCCAGAGTCCTTTGGGTCCAATCATATAACTTTAATGGTGATTGGAATCCTAACGAAATCCCCATCATATTTGAAATAACAACGCACCGAATTCATTACTACCTAAATCTATACATATCAATAAAATTAACGTGTGTGTGGGTAATATTGAAATAACTGCTTTTTACTACATTCATTTGAATATATATACGGTACTTAAACATGTCTGTCTATCTGTCTGTTTGTTCCGGGTAATCTCTGAAATGACTGGACCGATTTTAAATAATATAATAATAAATAAATATCTTGGACATAATACACACAGCGTCCTCTAGTTCCAAGCTAAGCAACTAAATGCTTGTGTTATGGATACTAGATAACGGATATTAATACATATATACTTTTCTTTTGTAAATACATACTTATAATACATAGAAAAACACCATGACGCCACACAAATATTAAAGTTTGTCACAAATATTTGTGCTCAGGTGGAATCGAACCCCCGACCTCATTGCTGCAGCCGGTAGTTTTTACCAATGCGCCACGAGGCCCGTCATTTTGACGGTACTTTATCGGCAAGTAGCTAGGAGTAACTTAGGCTACTTTTTCAGAATTTTTATTTATATTTATCGCTTCCGAGGCGAAACAGAGTTCGCCGGGTTAGCTAGAAGATTATACTATAATTATTGACTTATATCAAATAATTATTTTTTATGATTTTTTTCTGACTCAATAAATACGTATGTTAAATGTTTATGGATATTGAATCAGAAAGGATTTATTTAATAGACTGAGATAATACTATAATTAAAATTATCGCCCCGTTTCATCATTTTTATTCGTTTGACCAAAGAGACGAAAGTAATTTCAAAGGTCACAGAATAATTACGCTCAATAAATCGAGTTCATTGAAAATTAAAGGATAATGATTATGCTCTATGTCTCGGTGGGTTCGAATCCTGGAACACCAATGACTTTTCGAAATTGATTTCGGAAGTTAAGTGTTACAAATATTGATGACTGAAAACTGTGCCCGGTATGGCAATAGGTTCGCCATCTATTCCATTTGGGATCTAAACATAACGGCGAGACGAAGCTTAACAGCCCCTGCCTACACCAAAATAAATTATTAAAAATTTTTGACGCTTTCTGCAATGGCCGGATCACATGGTGTTTTTATTTTTTTTGGATTTTGTAATTTTTCTCTTTCTTCAACCTATGCGTATTACGTTTGATAGCGTTTGTAAGGTACAGGGGTGGTAAGACCACATAAAAATACAACCCTATTATGCAATACTAAACATAGCTGTATTTTTTGAAATAATAGACACGAGTGTCATTGGAATACATTGTCAGTAACATTTTGGAGGTTCTGTATCCAAAACATAAGAAACACATGAGACTTAAAATACTTAAATTAAAATAAATATCTAAGGGGGCAACAAACTCGAATTTTACGGAACCACTAATGCGATAGTCCCTCGAGCATTTGGCCGGTTTTTTGTACACTTTTCAGTGCTACAAGACCCACCGTGCGGGAACCAAACTCGCGTCTGGCCAAATTATTTATTTATGTATCGGCATTCGTGTGGTATTTTCGAATCGGTAAAGGTCACTTTGATTAAGGATTCACGTGTTTTATTAATTACATTGAAAATAATTTCAGCCGAATAAGAGTAGGTATCATAAATCAGAAATTAAATTCTAAGTGGCCTAGAGGTTGAACATCCAACCTTGGAACCGGTATTTTCGGGAGTCATATGTATTATCCAATCAAATAAAAATACGTACCTTTATTTTCATAGGTTTTCTTAAATACTAAAAATGTTTAATAAGTAAATAAGTTTATTTTCATGTACCTATATATGAAAATAAACTTATTTAAAATTTAAATTACGTAATAACACGTGCGCTTATGATTACTGACAATAGCTACATATCGCAATTTAAGACTTGAAATTTTTGCCGATTCTATTAAAAGAGATAATCTAGAATAGATGAATATAAATTTAAAAAAATCAAATTAAATACTTCAGAAATACATATATTAAAAGTCCTTCAATTACTAATTAAATATGCCGTGCAGGTCACTATGATAGGTTGTTTGGCAGAAATCACTGCATAAAATAAGACTGCCTTTTGTACTTGCCTAATACTTACCATCTAATGTAATGTAAATAGTACTTGTAATGTATCACTAGAGTATAAAACAAATTCGCTTCCCGCTGTCTGTGCCTTTATATGCTTTTTTCAGTTACACCTTTAAAACGACGCAAGGGATTTTGATGCGGAACAAAGTTCGCCGGAACAGCTAGTTATTTATATAGTGCACAATCAAATGTATTCTATTCTATTCTATTCTATAGTAATCTAATCTTTGTATTGTGTTTATATACAAGTACAAATATTCTTTATTGTAACGGAACAGGGTAGAGTTTTCTGCGATCTTAAATTTTTTTTCAGAACGGAACACACAGTTCCCGAATTTGTTACACTCAAATGAACAAAAACACTTACCCGTATATATAAACAGCTACTTTATTAAACTAGGACACTCTCATTAACCCTACACAATAGGTCGTTTCTACCCCCATAAAGATATTCATCAGTGTATCAAGAAAATGGTTGCTTACTTTTTTACAGTCACTGTATAGTTAGGCGTGTCGAAGTGTAATCACATTCGTTGGGATTGTAATAGCCTATCTGGAGGCATGCAATCCTTTATTATTTATGAGTTTTAACCCTCGGCTTTGCTTCCGTACATGTACATAAACAGACCTTGTATTAGCAATCTACAACTAACACCATCTATTGACTAAAATTGTAGTTAAAAATAGCATTAAATTCAAATATTATTCCAAGGGAACGTATTACTGGACTATGAAAAATATAACATAACTTCACGCCTTTGTTACCCGAAGGTGTAGGCAGCGGCTGCTAAGTCTCGTCTCGTCGTTATGTTTACATCCCAAATGGAATAGGTGGCGCCGAACCTATTGCCATACCATACATGCCATATAGTTTTTAGTCATCGATATTTATCACGCATAACTTCCGAAAACTTCGAGAAGTCATTGGTGTGAGCCAATGTCAGGATTCGAACCCGGATCTCTGGATCAGGAGCCGTATTCTCTACCACTGGACCACCGAGACATTAAATGTGACATCATATGAAACTTTTGCATTTATAATTTACGGAGTATAGGTTTTATTTTATGGAATCGATATTAAAAATAAAAGTATGAAGGGTGTTTCTCTTTCCGTTGGGGTGGTTTAGAGCATTGAAAAAAAAAACCGAAATGAAAAACACAATGGAAAAAAGCAGGATGTATGAGTTGGGGAAGGCGACCTCTCATCTCCCAAGAACAAATTGGTCGTATTTTATTAGAACGGTACCTTAAGACCAATAATTGCCAACGACAATTTATGTCAAGTGTTATGAAAGTGAAAGAAGTGAGTGGAGTGTGTAAGGAATGTACATTATCTATATATATATAAGAGATTTCCACCTATATATTGACTCATCACGATATCTCTGGAACCATAAGGCGTAGCGACTTGAAATTTGGTAGGATTATTCCTTTCGCCGAGTAGAGGTCAGCTAAGAACGGATTTTACGAAATTCCACCCACAAGGGGGGTTGCGGGGGTGTTGACAATGGAAAATTCCCATTTTTAACCTATAGCTGCTATAGACTTCAAATTTGTCGAAGATATTGCAGTATTAACATAGCGGGGCAGCAGTTATTACTTTTGATGCGAAACAGAGTTCGCCGGGTCAGCTAGTATTTCTATATGTATCATCATTGCATAGTATAAAACAAAGTCACTTTCCGCTGTCTGCCCCCTTATGTGCTTATATCTTTAAATTACGCAACGGATTTTGATGCGGTTATTTTTAATAGTTAGAGGGTGTCAACGGGGTGCTTTTGATCTATATTTCATGTATAATGTACTAAAGAAAAATGATAATTTTCGAGATTTACCACTTTATTTGCAAACGCTGGCTGAACCCGAAGTGATAGATCAAAACAATGTTCTACTGTCAGCTAGTTAGTTATAATATTGAAAAATTTTGTCACGTTTTGCCGAACCAAATATTTTATCCCATGGAATAGGTAGGTCATCTAATTCCGATGCCATTTTTAATAGTAGTAGAATTACGCAGTTCGCTACATGATCGTGACAGCTCGACCATTGATACAACACAACCTCAACCTCTCAGAAATTCGACGTAAAGTGACTCAAACCTCGTATCGTTCGGTGATAGAAAAATTTAGAGAATTACCTCGTTCCCGTAATTCTCTTAATGCTACTCCCTCTTCCTACATTCTCAGTGTTGCAGATAGGCGGCTTAAGTTGCTTACCAGCAAGTGAACTGTTTGCTCGTTTGCCCCATATACCATAGAAAAAGGCATTTATTATAACACTTCCGAAAGGTTATTTATGCATTAAGTTCGAACCTGTATACCATCAAAGCGAGAAATCCTCGCGAAAATCCTACGAACCGACGATGATATCACCAAATAATCATACACCCTGTTTAATAGCTCTGCGTTATAAAATAGAGGGGCCTGGCTATATTTCAAACAGAAAATTTGCTAAATATAGCCTGTGGAGGCTTTTCACGAGATGACATTTTCACAGCGCCCGATGTTGTATAGAAACAGTTGGATGTGTATGTTTCTGACGTTAAGTCCACTTAGAGATTTATAAATAACTGTTGTTATCTTTTGAAATATATCCCAAGTTTGTAATATTATTAATTCGAATATTATTTTGTTTATACAAGTCGGCCATGACACATTTTTCATGACCAGATAAAACGAATCCTGGAGGAAGGTGAAGGTCAGGAACCTAAAAAATGAAAGTCTAAGTGAGTCGTGTCGTGCCTTATGATGCTCTGTTTTGTCTGCCTACCCCGCAAGGGACTTGGCGTAATGTTTGTATGTATTTTGTTTATTACGAACACTAAATATGGTCACCACTTTTTATTATTTTTATTAATACCTTAATATTGTATTACTTGTCAAATTAGTATGTCCCCTCCTAAGCCATAGACACAATAAGAACTCAGTAAACCAGTAAACAGGCAGACTTTACAATATTGAAATAAAAATCACTTTGTAAAAGTTTCACTTCAGAATCAGAAGTGGGATGGTTTATTTATGAACCGTTCCATTCAAAATTAGCACAAAAGCGGTCCCAATCGATACTGGATATAAAAGCCCAAGTTCGTAATGACCCAAATGAACGTGTTGCCGTTTCGAAAACATCAACCAAATTTGTGATGGATGACGGTTGCGGACTGTATTTTATACTATTGTTGCCAATATACATGCAATTACCTAACTGGTATGCATATGACTTCATCTTAGAATTGTTACATCATTTCAATAACTGGAAATTAGTATTTGGCACATGAGTTTCTTATCCGGTTCTTCTCATGATAGCACGCTCATTCGGAATTGGGCCGCTCGTGGCAATTGCGTGCGTATTTCCTTGTTCCGAGGAAGTATTTTAATCATATTAGTTTGAGTTTAGTAGTAATTTGTATTTCAATTGCCTCTTATGTTCGTACGAATATGAGAACAAATAATTCGATTTGCTTCAATCTTCGTAAATATCGTTCAAATAAATACCTGAACGTTACTATTAATCAAAATAATATTTCCGGGATTGAACGCTTTTGGTATAATTTATTTATCCCTTCGTTACGAACACTCTGCTGACCCGCAACTCACAGGTAATTGGCCGTGATGTTACTTGTCCAATGGCCGTAATAATAACGACACTATCAACACGGAAAATTGCGTTTTAATTATTGTACCTTATAGATAGTCACGCAACGAGAATATTCTATATACTAATCTATAAAATTGTAACAGTACTAAAACTAATACTGGAGATAATTTAATTTGACGGGCCTCGTGGCGCATTGGTAAAACTACCGGCTGAAGCAATTAGGTCGGGGGTTCGATTCCCACCCGAGTACAAATATTTGTGACAAACATGAATATTTGTGTGGTGTCTGGACTTTTTTTTTTTGTAAGTACATACTTATAATACATAGAAAAACCTATCTATTATAAGTATGTACTTACAAAAAAAAAGTATATATGTATTTATATCAGTAATCTAGTATCCATAACACAAGCATTTAATTGCTTAGCTTGGAACTAGAGGGCGCTGTGTATATTGTGTCCGAGATATTATTATTATATTATTAATTCAGAAAACTATTGTATTGACGAAACAGAAGCTTTTCATCTTCTTTAATACGATTTTCATATATCTGTAGATCTATAGAATCCTTACTTAAAATATAAGAACCATTTTACCCTCGCGGAAAATTCGATGGCATCCGAGCGAACTATATCTATGGATATGAATTTTCCTGGATCGATTAAAGATGGGTGTTAGAAGGACAAGTTTAGGGTGCATTTTTATAAGAAAGGTTGGCACACTAGCAAGCGGGTCACCTGTTGGTAAGCGTTTAACGTGCCTATGGCCACTACAAAAACCTGGAGTGTTATAATTGTATTGACGGATTTCAATATGGTATGGGTAGGGGAGAAGAATGGGGTGATCGGATCGGGTATGGGCCTCATATCTCTCTCGCCGAAAGAAACGCGGCATAGGCCACTTAATTTACCTCGATTTTCTGAGCAATTCTACCGCCCGAGACAGCCCATCAATGCAGCGAACTGTTAATTTCCGTATAAAAAATGAACTTCAAAAGTCAGTCAGAGTAATAAATACGTAGGTAGGTAAATAGTTTGGTCGAGCCAAGCAGTTCGCTGCATGAATGGGCCGGCTCGACCGGTGAAATACCACGACCTCTCAGAAGACCGATGTAAAGTGGCTCATGCCGCGTTTCGTTCGGTGAGAGAGGTACCCGGAGGCCTACCCCTTCCCCATCCTTTTCTATCGCCTATCCCTTATAGGTTGGCAACGCAACAGTAACACTATATGTGTTGCCGGTGTCCATGGGCGGCGTTGGTTGCTTACCATCAGGTGACACGCCTGCTCGTTTGCCCACCTATCCCATAAAAAAGAAAAGAAAAAAAGGTATCTATTTTCCACCCACCGCACATTATAAGAAAGCTCACTTCATCATTAAAATATTGTTATCTACTTTTAGAAGCACATTAAATTTACTTCTAGAAGTAAATTAGGCATGATGAAGAAAACATAAATATAGCAAAACCTTCACTAGAACCAAGACCAAAATGTCTACTTGTTCTATAATACTGAAGACGTGGTCAGTTGATATTTTAATTCGGGTATTTTTTTTTTATAGTTAGTGTCTAGTCAACTGTCTTTTTGGCTATTTAGTACTTTATTTTTTATACTATTTAATTGTGTTACATTACATACAGCCAACCAGTTCGCTGCATGATTGGGCCGGCTCGACCGGTGAAACACCACGACCTCTCAGAAGATCGACGTAAAGTGGTTCATGCCGCGTTTCGTTCCCGGAGAGAGGTTCCCGGAGGCTCACGACCCTTCTCCATCCTTTCCTATCGTACTCTCTCAATGGTCGGCAACGCAACTGTAACACTATATGTGTTGCAGGTGTCCATGGGCGGCGCTGGTCACGTACCATCAGGTGACACGCCTGCTCGTTTGTCCTCCTATCCCATAAAGAAAAAAGATTCAGAAGAATTTTATCTCGATGGCGTTGTGGTTCAGTACTGTACTTAACTTCTATGCCATGGAGACCAAACGTAACGAGCTGTTTGTCTGAAACAAAAAAGGGAAATAAATAAATTACGTGCTAGTTGGTGGCTTGCAAACGGTTTCTTATTAATGGACATAACAAAACTTGCCTCTTTGTCAAAACGAAGTACAGCAACCTTACACAAACTGCAAGCCCACCGTATCAAATGTTATTTATTCTATTGACGTGACGTCAACATTTATACGACATTGATTTTTAATTGCGACATTAATGTAGTAATGTGACAAGTTTGAAATAGTGATTCATCTGCTAGTACCATACCGTGTTCCTAGTCAAAGTACGTAAGTACTTAAGTGACGTAAAAATACTGGCGAATATTGATCAGCTGATTAATGTTGTAAGAGCGGTTGGAAGCATTTTCCATTATTATATTCAATATAATTTATTTTTATATTTTTTAATAAAATTTATATTAAATTAATATAAATAGAAAAAATATATCCGATATAGGTTAAATTAATTGGTTTTCCATTGCGGACATAAGAATTCGGCGAGCGGAGGCATTATCGAGTAGAAAAAGACGTAGCGCGTAAAAAAAAAAGTTTGATTTTAAACCTATTTAATGCACCTTGCTAATGTCAACGATTTTAAGACAGACATCAGCTTATTGTGAACAATTAAGGAATAAATATAAGTTCGATATGTTGGGTTAGTATTTTGTGTTAGGAAAATGATTGCCATAGTCGTTACCAGAGTTGCTAAATACTTTGGCATACAAGTTGTTTGTAGACAAATTACATGGAGGCAATTTGATGTCTTTGAAGATGACAAGAACTATGTTATTCTTTGTTTTCGTAAAGCAAACAAACAAGTTATTATTACTTTCATTATAATCATAATCTTTTTGAGTCAAGGTCTTTATGCGTAGACAACGTTAGATTTATATGTTAAGTTATGTGGAAGAGATGTAATATGTCGAGAAAAGAGATAATAATGAGTAGAAAAATAACAATATAAAGAATGACAGTGCGCTTTAGCCGACATTTTTTACCGTGTGTACTTTATGGAACCAGTTGCTGGCAGAGCCTTTAAGAAATTCCTTCAAGACATGAGCATACTCCCACTTAAAAGACCGGCTGATGTGAGGCCCCTGGTGTTGCGGATGTCCATTCACGGCGATAGACGCCTTCCATCAGGTTACCCGCACGCTTGTTTGCTCGCTCTTTCCCTTAAACAAAAATAATATGAATGGACTTATTGGGAACGGATTCCATCAGTCAGATAGAGACAGAACAGAAAAGAATGGTGATTGCACAACTTGAAAAAACAACTCTTTCCTTGTTCCTTATGGAATAAGGGGAGAAACAAGCAAGTGACCTAGTAGTAAGTAACTAACGCCACCCAGGGACACCTGCAACGCAGATAGAATTTCAGTTGTATAACCGGCCTTTAAAATGGGATAGATCGTGGGATAAAAAGTTCAGAGGAAAGATCGGTTCGCGTCCGTTTTCCTCTCTCACCAAACGAAACTCGGCGTGAGACACTTTACGTTGATATTCTGATAGGTGCTGGTATTTTACCCGGCGAGCCTCATTAATGCAGCGAACTGCACGCCTCTACTACTTGATAATCCCATGGAGTTAACCTGTAATTAAATCACAATACCACACATGCAACAGCTGAACCAATAATCCCAATAGTTCATTCCATCAGCAACTAGGCAATCTAAATACATAACGTGGTTAGAATTAATTGGTTTCCGGTACAGAGTAAGGCCTTAACGTTTCACTAACGTAACAAACTGTTATATATATATAAATAGAAAACTTGTGCAGTTTACACGTGATAGTTATTCAGTAATTTAATAGGATACGGTATTAATAAAACACTACCTACTCGTTCCGCTGCAGCCGGTTAAATGTAATTGGTTGAGACCTTAATAGTTTAATAATATCAATAGAATCTAGCAGATTAATAATAATTATGTGCCAACTATATATAAAGAATTTACTTTAACAATTATAAAGCCATGAACTACATCTTAGAATAAAACGTGAAGGGGCTCATGCTGTGCTTCGTTAGCTGAGAGAGATATATGGAGGCCATCTTCCCTCTAACTTATCATCTTACTCCCATAAAAGCTGTCAAAGCAACTGTAAAACTAGCTGTGTTGCCGGTGTCTATTAAATTCGCAAAATATAACATAACTTTACGCCCTTTTCTACCCGAAGGCCGAGGCTGTTAAGCCTCGTCTCGCCGTTATGCTTACGTCCCTAATGGAATAAGTGGCGAACTTATTGCCACACCGGGCACAAAGTTTTCAGTCATTTATATGTATGTATCACACATAACTTCCGAGAATAATTTAGAAAGTCATTGGTGTGAGCCAGGATCCAATCCCGTGACTTCTTGAATCAGAAGCGAGTTGCTCGACCACTGAACCCCCGAGACAGTACAAAATATTTATCGATTAACTTTTTGAAATAGCTCTATCATAGTAGTTCAGTCCACTCACTTCAAATTATACATTTAGAATAAAAAAAAAATCTAGCATCAAATTTGTTTTTTGATTTTATTAGTTTGTAAACGTAGTGTAGAATGTGAGACGAACTGAGAATTGAGTGGATGCTGATCGCTTGAATAAAGAAATAGCTCTTATTTAAGAGGGATATTTTTATTTCTCAGAGTTCGCGAATCACATTCATAACATTAATCTTTTTTGTTCATCACTCGTGAAAATGATCTCTGTAAAGAGTTCGAAACGTCGGGAAATAGTCCAGTCATTATAGTAAGTTCACCTCGAAATTTGAGATACCCGGCTGTAACTCTGTAAATACTTATATATTGACACCCTAAAAGTTGTCTCAAAACCTACATATGGTAGGGTGTGAGCAACTATTAAATTTTAAGGTCCAAAGTCACGAAAATCGATATTTTGCGCTTTCTTCGTTAATATTTCATATCCAATGGGATTTTTGCGATTTGTATTCAGTATCAATATTGTAGATTACTAAATTCTCTACGAATTTTGTATAAAATTATTTTTATATGGTGAACCGTTTTAGAAATAAAAGGCGGAGAGCGCGCGGTCACTGGACCGGTACCTGCGGTTAAAAATGCGCCATTATAGTTGATGAATTGTCAATTTTTACATAACTTCACGCCTTTCTATACCCGAAGGTTTAGGCAGTAGCTGTTAATCCGAAATCTGTGAAAAGTCTCGATCATCTTCGTTATGTCAAGTCTTCAAAACCTAATAAACCTGGATAGTTTTCAAATATTCCACCAGTATATTATCAGTTCAGACTTCCTAACTTTCTAACCACCGTATTGCCCATTGACAATTTACCACCTGCTCCAGACGATTTGCTAAATATTAGGTTGTTGCAAAATATTTGTCGTATTTCGTTCGGTAACATTCGAAATAGCATAATTTTTTTTGCGACACTTTTAGAGCCATGTGGTTATTCCTGTCGCGTAGTGTATTTACTTGCGTCTCTAAAACCGCGTGTTATTAAAATTGTATCTAGCAATTTATAAAATTAGAGTCCTTAAAATGGAGGTTGATAAAACTCATCTTCGACACTGCATACTTTATGAGCATCAAAAAGGCAATAATGCAACTGAAGGTACCAAAAATTTGTGCAACACCTTCGGGGAGAACGTGGTAGATGTGAGAACGGTTAAAAGGTGGTTTTCAAAATTTCGAACTGGAAATTTTAACCTTCAAGACGCACCTCATACCGGCCGACCCACTTCTTTTAATGAAGATGAATTAAAGGCCATTATAATGGAAGACCCATTTATAACTAGCAGAGAGATAGAGGGAAGAATGGGTTTTGATCATACACTAATACAAATACATTTTAAATAAATATTTTTTTTCTAAAAGTTACGGCACTTTTATTTTCCTTCTAAAATACGACATAATTTATGCAACGACCTATTACAATTTCCTGGGATAATTCCACGTTAAGGTATAATTTCAAGTTATGTAAAAATTGACAAATATTTATAGTCATTGATATAGCGATAGTTCAACAACTATATATGGCGCGTTTTCGAACGCAGGCACTGGTTGACCTGTAGTGGTCCTGTGCCTGCGCGCTCTCCGCGCTGTATCTCTAAAACGGTTCACTGTAAAAAAATATTTTTTCATCAAAATTTGTAGAGAATTTAATAATCTACAATATTGATAAATAATACATATAGCAAAAATCTCATTGGAAATGAGATATTTACGAAGAAAGCGCAAAATACCGATTTTTGTGACTTTTGACCTTAAAATTTAATAGTTGCTTACACCCTACCATATGTAGGTTTTGAGACAACTTTTAGGGTGTCAATATATAAATATTTACAGAGTTACAGCCGGGTATCTCACATTCCGAGATTCTTACCTAATTTAACCTTAAATGACTGGACTAAAATAAATATAATTAAGTAATAAATAAACGCGATATAATCCTAAAAAGTTGTTTTAGTGTTAGGGATATTTTTTACGAAACCAGTATTAATATGTTTTTTAATAGACTCGTTCATTAATCAAATACATCATAATGTCCAAAGCTATTAGCATGTTACGCTTTTCTGTTTGGACATGTCTCTCATGTCTGTCTCACACAGTTATTACTAACCGTAATTATTCATTGTCATGTGACGACTGGCTCCCTGTTATTTGTGACCCACATATGACACCCAGTCTGCATCAATCTAGCTTGACCGATCGATCATCCAACGATGTTTTTTTTATTTATATTTGTATCAGATATTTGGGGCATGATTTGGGGCTCGGATTTGGGGCTCGGCATTCCAGTGGTTGAGCAAAGCGGAAGGATATAACAGTCGAGTCTTATATCCTTCCGCTTTTATACTGTATATCTGCTTAGTCAGTGTTGCGTCATTAAGTAATTGTCGAAACAATAAGGTTCTACCAAAAAATAAACTGAATCATAGGTAGGTATATCTATCTACTATTAAAGTAACTCAAAGTAATTTATTTATCTAATGATGTTTTAGTGATAAAAAAATAAATGTTTAGTCATGACGTCACATATTTATCACTCCTCACTCATTATTTATCGCTGATAGGCTAACACGGTGATGGGTTTTTGTTATTATTTATGATAAGAATTTGTGGGTTTATAACGTTTTTTTTACGTAAAACATGACTATGAATAAAAGTAAATGGGAGCCTACTGAGCAAAGGCATAAATAACGATTATTTTAAGAAGATTAAGTTTTCGAAGGGTTTGTAATGGTTGGTTCTGCATTAGTCTTACGCCACAGAATCTGTTTGTCATAAATAATCAATTATTTATGTCAATATCTGTATAAACAATTTCCGATGTACTGAGTTTGCTAGCACTGTTCACACCATCGGATATTGAAAGCGTGAAGGTAAAAAGTGGGAACGTAAACGTTACGTGCCAAATGGAACAGGTGGCAAATCTATTGCCATTACACCGGGCACAAAGATTTCAGTCATCGACATTAATCACACGACAACTTCCGAATAGAATTCCATTTCTATTCGGAAGTGTGTGTTCGAAATCGGAGTCACGACCTCTGAATCGGAAGCGGGGAGCTCGACCACTGGACCACCAAGACTTTTTTTTTATAAAAACCATAGTTACATTTATTCGTTATTATTTATTCTTAAATATATTTAGAATAAATAATAATAAAGGTATAAACTCCAGTCTTGATGATTATGAGAGCCGCAATACCGCCCACAGTATTTTCGTAAGTACATTTTCTGTTTACGTCCTAAGTAATTTTGTTTAAAGGACTCGTGCCAGCTCTATTACGAACCATTGCGCACTTTTATGAGGGTACAAATAGATTTTTTTTAAACTGGCTATAAATTTTATTACCACGAAACTGCTTTTGAGATGTCATAGTAATATCGATATTAATTGAGAAGCCAACAAAAGATCCAATACGAATTTCAAGAATATTCTGGTCTTCTACTTTAAGGCATTGGAGTCGCAAACCTAGGAGTGGTGGTAACAGGTATAGGACTAATCTTGTGCAGTTGCTGCGGACTCCAGATCGTCGTGGGCTGAATGTGATGTGTAGACTTGATTGTTCAGTTTACCTACACTTACACTAAAACTTACATAAATGAGTTCTCTTTGTTAATGTCTCACACTAAAACTTATACAATGAGTTCACCTAATTAATTTCTTATTAACACTTATATTGTTATGAGCTGATGAGATAGTCTTTAACACAATATGAGCTGAATTTCTTGAACACAACCGACGGGACGGAGCTGATATTCTTATATTCTATGACCTGGTGTGTTAGGCTGAGCGCATTGAACGCGAGTCGACTGAGCTGTGTTCTGAGATGTTGTCTCCTTAGTGGTCTGTGCCCGACTCACTTAACCGACCCTTCTTTTAATGGGCTATATATTTAATAGGCACGCTGTTTTCATAAACGCAATAGCTTGACCGGGGAAATACCACGATCTCTCAGAACATCGATGTTTGCCTGGTAAGAGAGATCCGGATAACTACACTAGGGTCCATAACTATTTATAGCCTCATGACCGGACTTTTTGACCAGATATGAAAGGTGTTACGCGTATCAGGCAAGGAAAAATCATCAAACTTCACGAGACTCTGTATCCCATTGGAGTAGGCAGACCCTCAAGCTAAGATCTTGACACACTTCCTCTTCCTCATCCATAGCTGCATTCATAACGGTTATGGATGCTGGCAATTTTCCTTTTTTTTAATCAGACCATTTTTTTAAATGGAAAAGGATTACATGTTGTGCAGACCCCAATTAAATTAATTTCCGCCCTTATCCCACACAAGGGTGGGATAGTTATGCTTTTTTTGGTAACTCCTCCTTCGTGTCCTGATCCCTACTCTGCAACTAATATTCGCTTCGGACACTCTTTTAGTTAGTTGGCTATCATTCATTATTACTAGATGATTAAACCATCACAATTTACATGTCTCCACTTGGGTCTATTTGTCTCCGCCACATCATCTTTTACCTCCCAAGTCTCACTTATCCAAGCTATTAATATTATACAAACATATATTTCTGAAAGAATATTTTATTTCCATTTCATATTTCATTCATCTAAATTTTATTTTCCAATATCATTTCATTCATTTCCATATCCAACATTCATTCCTTTACGCGAATGAAAGTTATAATATATCCTAGTTTTACAAAGTTAACGAACAAATGCAGTATTCCCTTAGAGCATATTGGATCGAATGAACAAATATTTGTTCAGTGCGCTCCACACATATGTAGAATCTAAAGACCACCGCCACGTCCAATCCAAACATAATAAAATCAATACTGACAATGGCCATTTTGAATTCGATGCTATTTCATTTTGTTACAACATTATAATATGCATCGTACGGCGATGCGACTTTTTAGTCTTAAATTCGTTTTTTTTTTTAATTTTTCTCTATGGAATTAAAGTTCGTACATAACGCCATTGAACGACCGAGCCATTGAAAATAAAATCGTGTTAAAGTAAATAGATAATGAATATTTTTATGTTTGGTTATAGGTATAGATTATATAACATAAACATAAAAAACATAACTTCACGCCTTAAGTTACCCGAAGGTGTAGGTGTAGCTCACGGCTTCTGATCCAGAGGTCCGGATTCCAATCCTGACACTGGCTCCCACCAATGACTTCTCAAAGTACATTTCGAAAGTTATGTGTGATAAATATGCATTAGGCAATAGTTTCGCCACCCGTTCCATTTGGGACGTAAACATAACGGCGAGACGAGGCTTAACAGCCGCTGCCTACACCTTCGGAAAGAAAAAGGCGTGAAGTTATGTTATGTTATGTAAGTATACATAAATATGTTTGCATAGTAACGGAGTGAGTGAAAATCGAACCCGACGAGTTCTAGTCAGCATATAGTCAATAATATAACCAATGAACCATTAGGCTACTTGTTGCAGTAATAGAATCCTCAAACATAACCATAAATTCTTACTGAAGAAGTATTAAAAAAATTGATTTATTACTCCATTATTTTTTTATTCCATTTATTATGCCCACATTTATTTGATGAATAAAAACTAAAAATATCTAGCAAATGTAAAATTTCTTTTTGAATTCCAAATTCACATAGAAGCTAGACATAAAAAAACTCATTTTACGACGCACTTATCTCCTCCGTTTGTTCAAAATGTTAATGCCTGAATGGTATTACTCGACGAAGATTATCGTACAAATAAATTTTGGCTTTTATTTACTCTGATAATGAATAATAGAAACATTGCTTTAGAAATTCCACAATACAATACGAGTTTAATTAATACGCTTTCAAGTTCCGAAAGAGATTTCCGGAGTCTGCCAAACGAATTCAAATGACAGCTGTTTATTCCAGCCATCAATGGCGGTCGTGACTGAATTTTGGCGGGAAATCGTGTACATTAAAAAAATCAATATCTAATTAATGTTTTTCGACAGTTGGAATAATATTTGTTTTCAACATAATAATGAATTAATTGTTAAATATAAAAAATGGATATTTATGCAAATGTGACCCATAAACCAAATGTTTTTTTTTTGTAATAGGTTTTTCATCATCCCGCTTCTAAATCTTAAGTCTCAAGTCCAAATACAACTACACCCTATGCGTGTCTATCTATGTGCAATAAATAACAATAACTGTCAAAATAACATTATTCCCGATATAAGCCAATAGGCTTTGCCCCAAGTTACACTTCATTTAAAATTGTAGACGTATTACAGTCGCTGTCTATGCCTACGGATATTAAAGGAATAGATTAAATGATAATGAAAAGAGTTATAAAAGTCTACGAAGCGAGTGAGGTTTGTAAGAATCGTGCCTTCTGGCACGCAAGGCATTTGGCGTGAAGTCATGTATGTATGTACTTACTAAATGAAAATAAACAGTTATATTGGGAATGTACTTAATAACGTTATATGATTATATTCCTATTCAGTAAGGTTCTTACGCTAAGGAATGTATATGTCACGGTAAGAGTGAATAATTGAAGATTATTAATAATTATCTATTATTATTAATAATTACCGAAAGTCGAAGTTAAAGTGATAAATTAATCACATTTGTCGGTTATTATTAATAGTTTAACCCTAGTGGTGATAAATGTAATAAGTGGCTCGACTTAGTTGGCTCGGTGTTATTGTTTTAAAAGAACGTGCACGTTATTTGTTGTTGCTTACTAGGGTTAGTTAGTTGTTTAGTTTAGGTTTAGGTTAGGTTAGGTTTTAGGTTTTTTTTTCTATACTGGAGTCGGAATCCTCATGGACACCCAAACTACGTGACGTATGAGGTAGTTTGGGTAGTGCCGGACTCTTACCGGCTAAACCTGTCTCCTGCCCTCTATGCTTTCTCCATAGACTGAAGGTCCATGCGCTTTTTGGATAAATTTTGATATTATTTGAATTTGAGTGATTTTAAAAATTGCTCCCCAGTATTTTTATTAATTCGGTATTGCAAAATTTTAGTACGTGTGTTAAGCTAGAAAGGTCAAGTCAGCAGAATCACTTGTTTTATATCTCAAAATTTAGTGCTCATTTAGTGCTAATTTAGTGTTGATAACAGATATTTAGTGCTGTGATAGGGGGACTGAAAATGAGATTTCTGCTAACTTTACATTAAGCTAGCAGTGTACCATTCGTCTCAGTCTGTCTCAGTCGGCAGAATCACTCGTTTTATATCTCAAAATTTAGTGCTCATTTAGTGCTAATTTAGTGTTGATAACAGATATTTAGTGCTGTGATAGGGGGACTGAAAATGATATTTCTGCTAACTTTACATTAAGCTAGCAGTGTACCATTCGTCTCAGTCTGTCTCAGTCGGCGGAATCACTCGTTTTATATCTCAAAATTTAGTGCTTATTTAGTGCTAATTTAGTGCTGATAACAGATATTTCGTGCTGTGATAGGGGGACTGAAAATGAGATTTCTGCTAACTTTACATTAAGCTAGCAGTGTACCATTCGTCTCAGTCTGTCTCAGTCGGCAGAATCACTCGTTTTATATCTCAAAATTTAGTGCTCATTTAGTGCTAATTTAGTGTTGATAACAGATATTTAGTGCTGTGATAGGGGGACTGAAAATGAGATTTCTGCTAACTTTACATTAAGCTAGCAGTGTACCATTCGTCTCAGTCTGTCTCAGTCGGCAGAATCACTCGTTTTATATCTCAAAATTTAGTGCTCATTTAGTGCTAATTTAGTTTGATAACAGATATTTAGTGCTGTGATAGGGGGACTGAAAATGAGATTTCTGCTAACTTTACATTAAGCTAGCAGTGTACCATTCGTCTCAGTCTGTCTCAGTCGGCAGAATCACTCGTTTTATATCTCAAAATTTAGTGCTTATTTAGTGCTAATTTAGTGCTGATAACAGATATTTGGAGCTGTGATAGAGGGACTGAAAATGAGAACACTGCTAACTTTACATTAAGCTAGCAGTGTACCATTCGTCTCAGTCTGTCTCAGTCGGCAGAATCACTCGTTTTATATCTCAAAATTTAGTGCTCATTTAGTGCTAATTTAGTGTTGATAACAGATATTTAGTGCTGTGATAGGGGGACTGAAAATGAGAACACTGCTAACTTTTCATTAAGCTAGCAGTGTACCATTGGTGACCGCGCTATGATACAGTTGGAGCGAGAGGCACATCAGCTAATAATTTAGTGCTCAATTAGTGCTGCCTGTACAAGCAAACAGATCAGTTTTCAATAAAACATTTTTTTAATTTTTTGACATAACATTCGAACAATCATAGAGCTGAAATATGACTTTAAAATCGGCATTGGTGAAATTGAAAAGAGTTACCGGTGAACCCAGAAAAATTTTTTAGGAAAATCATTTTTCAACTGCCACTAGGAAAATTGGAGATTTTCAATAATCGAAAAGTTATATAAATTATTCTGTATTGCAAATATCGAGTTGTAGATCTCAACGTTATAAAATCACAGGAAACGATCCTGACTGCCCTAGCGATGTAGCCGCTGTGTGTGTGTGTGTGTGTGTGTGTGTGTGTGTGTGTGTTAAAAAAAAATATTTTTTTTCAAACCAAGTTTACTTTGCTAGTATAATGACGCCAGCAGTCTTAAAAGCTAGAAGAAGACTCTAAAACGGGAACTAATGGAATTAAAAGACGTCACCATTTAGTGCTCAATTAGCTAAACGCTAAGTCTGTGACGGATATCGGTATTACAAGTACGATCGTGCAAACAAACTAAAAACACGATCCTCGGTTAGTATTTTGCGATGAATTTCATGTATATCTAATGCAAAGTCTGTATCAGATACTGTGTCACTAGTGTGGGCGCGCAGTAGCTATATCGGTTGTCTAGTTCTGATTGCTACAGCGATGAAGCAACATACTAAGTTTCACAAAATTCGGTATCACGGACGACTGTGTTAGTAGCGTGAGCGCGCAAGAGAAAACTGTGAACATTGTTTCTTAGTTCAGATGTTATAATGAAATAACCCACTAAGTAAGTCTGTGCAGGAGACGTTGTTAATAATGTAGGATTACTAAATGAAACTACAAATAGCTTATTAATTATAATAATGAGACATTGATTTAATTAATAATTTCTCCCTGAGTTTTTGCCAATTCTTCTCAGCGAGAATAATTGAATTGGCGGATAAATAATAATAAATAATAATAACTAAATATCTGTTATCAACACTAAATTAGCACTAAATGAGCACTAAATTTTGAGATATAAAACAAGTGATTCTGCCGACTGAGACAGACTGAGACGAATGGTACACTGCTAGCTTAATGTAAAGTTAGCAGAAATCTCATTTTCAGTCCCCCTATCACAGCACTAAATATCTGTTATCAGCATTAAATTAGCACTAAATGAGCACTAAATTTTGAGATATAAAACGAGTGATTCTGCCGACTGAGACAGACTGAGACGAATGGTACACTGCTAGCTTAATGTAAAGTTAGCAGTGTTCTCATTTTCAGTCCCCCTATCACAGCTCCAAATATCTGTTATCAGCACTAATTTAGCACTAAATGAGCACTAAATTTTGAGATATAAAACGAGTGATTCTGCCGACTGAGACAGACTGAGACGAATGGTACACTGATAGCTTAATGAAAAGTTAGCAGTGTTCTCATTTTCAGTCCCCCTATCACAGCACGAAATATCTGTTATCAGCACTAAATTAGCACTAAATGAGCACTAAATTTTGAGATATAAAACGAGTGATTCTGCCGACTGAGACAGACTGAGACGAATGGTACACTGCTAGCTTAATGTAAAGTTAGCAGAAATCTCATTTTCAGTCCCCCTATCACAGCACTAAATATCTGTTATCAACACTAAATTAGCACTAAATGAGCACTAAATTTTGAGATATAAAACAAGTGATTCTGCCGACTGAGACAGACTGAGACGAATGGTACACTGCTAGCTTAATGTAAAGTTAGCAGAAATCTCATTTTCAGTCCCCCTATCACAGCACTAAATATCTGTTATCAGCACTAAATTAGCACTAAATGAGCACTAAATTTTGAGATATAAAACGAGTGATTCTGCCGACTGAGACAGACTGAGACGAATGGTACACTGCTAGCTTAATGTAAAGTTAGCAGAAATCTCATTTTCAGTCCCCCTATCACAGCACTAAATATCTGTTATCAACACTAAATTAGCACTAAATGAGCACTAAATTTTGAGATATAAAACAAGTGATTCTGCCGACTGAGACAGACTGAGACGAATGGTACACTGCTAGCTTAATGTAAAGTTAGCAGAAATCTCATTTTCAGTCCCCCTATCACAGCACTAAATATCTGTTATCAACACTAAATTAGCACTAAATGAGCACTAAATTTTGAGATATAAAACAAGTGATTCTGCCGACTGAGACAGACTGAGACGAATGGTACACTGCTAGCTTAATGTAAAGTTAGCAGAAATCTCATTTTCAGTCCCCCTATCACAGCACTAAATATCTGTTATCAACACTAAATTAGCACTAAATGAGCACTAAATTTTGAGATATAAAACAAGTGATTCTGCTGACTTGACCTTTCTAGCTTAACACACGTAATTTTAGTTTGATTTACTGTTATCTTATGTTTGTGATAATAATGCGTTTTCGGTTTAAGTAACAAGTATAGTGATTTACTCGCGCATTTATGTTTGGATATGTGACGATGAGGTGAGTGAAACAAAGAAAGTGAAATAAGTGGTTAGGTTAGGTTAGTTTTAACCTTGTTTGTGTGATCTCTAATTAATATAATTGTAAGACTGTGTTTAATATTATAAATAAATACCTGCTGGTCAAAAAACATTGGGTTTTTATTTATTTTATAACTTTTACCAATATGTGTCGTGAATTATTAATAATTACTACTAAAAGTAATAAATTTCGATCGTTTATTCACATTTACCAAAACATGTGGTTATTATTATTAATTTTGTAAAAATATTAATAATTTTTCAATTAATCAGATTTACCGTAACATATTTTTTTTTAACTTTTGCACACATTGCTCAATAAATTGTTAAAATTGTTACGTTTACATAATTAAACGTCATTTTTATTATGTTTAGCTTTTAACGTTTACGATGTAGCCATAGAATACACACAAGATTTTTCTAAAAATATATTACATATTAGGTCGGGGAAAAAGTCTTTTCGCATAACGTAGGTATAAACTTATTATAAAATTTCTTTGACTGTACTATTTGTGTCTGGCTGGTTTTGGTAACATTAAAAAGGTTACATTATAAAGAAAAGAAAAAAAAAAAAAAAAAAGTTGTTTCCCGCTATTTTTCATTTGTTTTTCTCTCCGTAAAAATGAGTGAATCTAATGAAGAAATTCGATACATTTTAAAATTTTATTATAAAAAAGGCAAAAATGCAACTCAAGCAGTGAAAAAAATTTGTGATGTTTATGGACCTGATGCAGTGTCAGTAAGAGTAGCACAAATTTGGTTCAAACGTTTTCAGTCCGGAAATTTTGATGTTAAAGATGCACCTCGCTCTGGTCGCCCTGTTACGAATAAAATGGACGCCATTTTTGAAAGAGTGGAGCAAGATCGGCATATTAGTAGTTACGATGTAGCTGAAGAACTGGGAATTGACCACAAAACAGTTTTGACCCATTTGAAGAAAGCTGGTTATACAAAAAAGCTCGATATTTGGGTGCCACACGAGCTCACTCAAAGAAACTTAATGAACCGTGTACTCATTTGCGATTCATTATTGAGACGTAATGAAACCGAGCCGTTTTTGAAGAGATTGATAACTGGCGATGAAAAGTGGATCACGTACGACAAGAACGTGCGAAAAAGGTCGTGGTCGAAAGTTGGCCAGGCTTCACAGACTGTGGCCAAACCTGGCCTAACACGAAATAAGGTGATGCTGTGTGTATGGTGGGATTGGAAGGGCATTGTTCATTATGAGCTTTTAACGTCCGGCAAAACCATCGATTCTGATCTTTACTGCCAGCAACTGATGAGATTAAAGGAAGCAGTCGAGAGAAAACGGCCGGAATTGATCAACAGGAAGGGTGTGGTCTTTCATCACGATAACGCTAGACCACACACATCTTTAGCCACTCAGCAAAAATTAAGAGAGTTCGACTGGGAGGTCCTAGTGCATCCACCATATAGCCCTGACCTTGCGCCTTCAGATTTTCACCTGTTTCGGTCTCTTCAGAATTCTTTAGGTTCTGTAAGGTTGACCTCAAGAGAGGACTGCCAAAACTATTTGTCCCGTTTTTTTGATCAGAAGTCCCAAAGTTTCTACAGTAACGGGATAATGTCTCTGCCCACAAAATGGCAGAAAGTTATTCAACAAAACGGTACATATATATTGTAAATAAATGTAAATAAACTTTGAAAAAAATGTCTTGACTTTTCATACAAAAATACGAAAATACTTTTTCCCCAACCTATTATATTACGACTTTTGCTATTACAGCAGCCATATAAACAGAACTATAATTAACCGACAATGCAATAAGAAAAGAGTGTATGACTCACACACATGTAGGTAATGCTCATTGCGTAAATTTGCTACTACCAGTACATAACCTAAATAGCTGTATTTATTTTGGAATGCTGTAATAATTCATTGCGTCTAACGGCCCTTCTGTCCCAAATAATACCCACTCTGCCAGTGACAGGATTAAGAGACCACAGATTGGTTACAGTTTGTAATAACTTTAACTCTGGCTGAAAATTACAGTACAGTTTTAAAGAGTTACAGCAACGGGTGTTTAATGAGTGTCTAACAACAACTACCACTTACCACCTCGGAAGTATTCATTGTCACTATTATAATCTATATTAATATTCTATAGAAGGTTACGTATTTCGATTCAAAGTTTTTACTATGGTAACACACAGACGAAGGGGAAGGGGGGACAGAATAGGATGCGAGTCACCTGAAGTTAAGCAACTAACGCCGCCAATGGATACATGTCATGCAACACAATTAGTGTTATAGTTGCATTGCCGGACTTTAAGGGAGTGGGATTAAAGGGGAATGGAAAACGGGGATTTCCTTCTGACACCTCTCTCACCGAACGAAATTCGACATGTGCTACTTTCCGTCGATATTCTAAGAGGTCATGGTATTTCACCGGTTTCTAAAACATATACATAACTTCACGCCTTTTGTTACCCGAAGGTGTAGGCAGCGGCTGTTAAGCCTCGTCTCGCCGTTATGTTTACGTCCCAAATGGAAATAGGTGGCGAACCTATTGCCATACCGGGCACAAAGTTTTTTAGTCATCGATATTTATCACACATAAGTTCCGAAAACAATTTCGAAAAGTCATTGGTAAGCCAGTGTCTGGAATCGAACCCGGACCTCTGGATCAGAAGCCGTGTGCTCGACCGCTGTGCCACCGAGACTATAAATTCGATTAGTAGATGTTGCAAGCGGTAACATTTTATGAAAGCAATGTTCCACAACAATAAATAATAGTTTAAAAAAACTAAAAAACACGCTTTTATAGAAAACCGAACTAAAAAACAGAAAAATAAAAAAAAATATTTTATTTTAAAAAAAGCGTGGGGTGCTTTTTAAGATATTATCGAAATGATAATCACTCTACTCATATCTGTCAATAAAATATTTATAACTATTGACACCATGCACCCCACGCTTTTTTTAAAATAAAATATTTTTTTTTATTTTTCTGTTTTTTAGTTCGGTTTTCTATAAAAAGCGTGTTTTTTAGTTTTTTTAAACTATTATTTATTTTATATTTTTTAGTTCGGGTTTCTAAAACAAGCGCGTTTCTTAGTTTCGAATTTGAGGAATAGCGCCATCTGTGACTTTTATAAGGAACTCGTTTCAAGTTGATAACGTAAACTTTCCGCTGATTGCCACTAGATGGTGCGATTTATGAACTTTCATAGTTCACAAATCGCACCATCTATCGTTCAAAAAAGCGTGGGGTGCATGGTGTCAATAGTTATAAATATTTTATTGACAGATATGAGTAGAGTGATTATCATTTCGATAATATCCTAAAAGTTAGAAGTAGATATAATCCTAAAGTTGTTTTAATCAATGAGTGAGATTCGCGAAAATCTTAGAAACAACTATTTTCTTAATTTAAATTCATTAAAATTTATTTTCTATTTTTTAGTTCGGTTTTCTATAAAAAGCGTGTTTTTTAGTTTTTTTAAACTATTATTTACATAGTTCACAAATCGCACCATCTAGTGGCAATCAGCGGAAACTAAAAAAGAAGTCGGTTACAAACAAACCTACAAACATACAAACATACAAACATACAAATATACAAACATACAAACATACATACAGGTGAAGCTAATAAAAAGCTAATAAAAATAGTACGAATAGTGTATTAAACTGGAGAATGAATTTATTCCAACAAAGCAGAAATCATTTCCATTACACAAGACCGCACTATCTTCTTAAAACTGAAGATTTAAATTATATCTAGCAATACTAACTATTTTAATCAGTGTTAGAGTCTTACAGGTGAAATACCACGACCTCTCAGAAGATAGACGTTAAGTGCCGTGGCTCATACCGCGTTTCGTTCGATACCCGGAGGCCCACCCCATTCTCCATCTTTTCCTCTCTTACTCCCTTAAAGGTTGGCAACGCAACTGTAACATTATATGTGTTGTAGGTGGCAATGGGCGGTGCTGGTCACTTACCATCCGGTGACACGCCTGCTCGTTTGGCCTTCTGACCCATAAAAAAATGTAAAATGAAAGGATGATGCAAAATTGACTAAACATATTTACAATGCGACACAAACGACATGCCTTCCATGATCAAATAGAACGAGTTCTGGAGGGAGGTGATATGAGGAGCCTTTTAAAAATTGACGCACGTGTATGAAAAGAGGTATGAAAGTCAAAGAAGCGAGTGAGGCGTGCAAGAACCGTGCCTTATGGCGCTCTGTTATTTCTACCTATGTGTATGTAACAAACGCGAACTGTACCAAATAACATAACTTCACGCCTTTTTCTACCCAAAGGTTATTGGCAGTGGTTGTTAAGCCTCGACTCGCCGTTATTTTTATGTCCTAAATGGAATATAGGTGGCAAACCTATTGCCATACCGGGCACAAAGTTTTCAGACATCGAAAATACTTTCGAAAAGTCATTGGTGTATGCGAGTGCTCAACCACTGGATTACCGTGACTGTATCAAATAATGTACTTAAATTTACGTAGGCAATCCTGTGCACTCTGTTTGGATACGGAACCCTAAAATGAGACTTGTGAGTGGAATGAGATTTTACTCATGAGCAAAATAAATATGTAGAGATATTTATTTTTTCAGGTCCCATGACAATTTAGATACGGTAAATATTATTTATTCCTTCCCGTAACTAATACTTTTCCTCATAACATTCTAATTTAAATAGAAATTACATTCAGAATGTATTTTGAAAAAACAACATAACTTCACGTAAAGTTAAACGGGGTAGACAGAAGAGGCACGAAACGACAAGTCAGAACATTCTTTGACACCTGACTCGCTTATTTGTCTTTCATTAATCTTGTGATATAAGATAGGTTAAGAATGCTGACATCATTTTCCGATAGAAAAAACTCGGTTCATTACTATATACTATATTACATAGAGTTTATCATACATAGCTTCACGCTTTTTTCTACCCGAAGGTATAGGCAGCGGCTGTTAAACCGCATATGTTTACTCCCCAAATGGAATAGGTGGCGAACCTATTGCCATACTGGGCACAAAATTTTTAGTCATCGATATATATCACACATAAACATAACTTCTGAAAGTAATTTTGAGAAGTCATTGGTGTGAGTGTCATTCGAACCCGACCGGTGCTCGACCACTGGTCCAGTTTTTCATTTATATAGTTTATTACTGAAATAATAAATAAATTTCGACACTAAATTTCGATTTGTTACCCTAGTCAACTTGAGGTTCAAATTGTACCGGCGGTCTTTCGAAAATTTATCGCTGACAAACTATTCGCGTTCTATTTTGGCCACGTTACATCATACCATCACTTTTATTCGACACTCAAGAAAACTTTGTCCACTACTTCGAGCATAAAAGGTGTGAGAGTTATACAAAAAATAGAGCAAATTTTTTTTGTGTTTACAAAAAATGTCTTACGATTGACGTCCATTTGCCTGATTCAAAGGTACGCCACGAGTTCTTCCTGCGTATTGATGGATTGCTCCGACATTAGTCTTTTGGCTCCTAGCTGAATGTTGTCGGAAATATTTAAAATATATTACAAGTATTTCAATAGCTATTCAGGATATCCAGACCCGTACATCTTAGTGAAAGAAAACCAGGTCGGTAGTATTTGAGGATATTCGACAGGAAGCGTTTTGTTTCGTGACAAATGTCGCCCTAAATCGTAGTTGCTTCTAGCTTATTTTGCTTATCTCTATTTATGTCTAGCTTCTGTAGGTATACTTACTTATTTCTTCTATTTACTTTTTACGATATTTCTATTAATTTCTAGCCTCTGTGAAGCTTACTTGCGGTAAAGTTGTCAAATGAACTATTTTGGTAAAATACTAAAGAGTATTATGTACTTCTGAATATCTTACATAACTTCACGCCTTTTGTTACCCGAAGGTGTAGGGAGCGGCTGTTAAGCCTCGTCTTGCCGTTATGTTTACGTCCCAAGTGGAATAGGTGGCAAACCTATTGCCATACCGGGCACAAAATTTTTCAGTCATCGATATTTATCACACATAACTTCCGAAAACAATTTCGAAAAGTCATTAGTGTGAGCCAGTGTCTGGAATCGAACCCGGACCTCTGGATCAGAAGCCGTAATAGCCGTAGACATTCGCAATATATTTATGAAAATATTATTAATGTTTAATAAAATGAAATTTAGGATAAACGATGATATGCTTCAATTTTACATGCAAACTACTAAATCATAATATCCATAAATTAAATATCTGACTCGTTCCCAGGTCTATGTAAACTCTTTAACAACGAACTTCCAAACGACGTGGTTAAAGCCATAGGTATATTTAAGAATTATGTAAAATGCAGATTTATTCTGATTCTGATACTTAGAGGATAATAAAGTTTGAAATTGATTTGCTCTTTTTATGATGTGTTGATTGCATTTTTTTATAGCAATTTTGTTAAATTGGCAATTTAAAAGAGTTGGTTTCTTGTCAGGTCTTCTCAAGCAACCAGACGCCGGAACTGGAACTTGGATTTGCTTTCTTTCAAATTCAAGATAGTGTGATGAAATGGAAACTAAACTCTGCGGATTTTCGATAGTAGATACATATAATACGTACTTGTAATTTTGTAAGAAATTCTTACGACCTGAGGGCTGGTTTATTCTTCATACAGATGATTAGCATTGCCATTCAGTGTGGCAGTGCGACCGTTCTTCTGTGTACGCTGCCAGTAGACTGAGATGAAGAGAAAATCGAATCTTTGAATTGTAAATAATGTAATATGTCTTGTTGACACTGAAATATACGTACACTGTGACAACAGTAGTAGAGCCAAGCAGTTCGCTGCATGAATGGGCCGGCTCGACCGGTGAAATACCACGACCTCTCAGAAGGCCGACGTAAAGTGGCTCATGCCGCGTTTCGTTCGGTGAGAGAGGTACCCGGAGGCCCACCCCCCTTCCCTATCTTTTCCTATCCCCTATCCCTTAAAGGTCGGCAACGCAACAGTAACACTAAATGTGTTGCTGGTATCCATGGGCGGCGTTGGTTGCTTTCCATCAGGTGACACGCAGCTCGTTTGCCCTCCTGTTCCATAAAAAAAACACTCGTTCTTGCCCAGTCAGGTAATAACGTGAGAAATTTTCTTAATCAATGCTTCGTAAATAAATATGTAGGTATTTTGGCGTGACTTGGACACGTGCCAAGGGTTAGCTCAGCTGACTTCTTGGCAGTAACATTACTGATTTTATGCATACGATTCATTTGTCATTTTATGTTGACATATGTTTTAATATTTTAGCCAGTGTGTGACTTACATTTAGAATTTTCTTGTTAAGTATCGAATATATTATTTATTATTACAACCGCAAATCGAGTTTTATTTATGTCTTGGTTAGGTTTATTAGTAGCAGAGGCACCCTGTACGCTGCATAAATGGGCTCGACCGGCGAAAATACCACGACCTCTGTGAAAACGGATATAATAGGGCACACGCCACTTTTTGTATTATAACTATTAATAACATAACTTCACGCCTTTTTCTACCCGAATGTGTAGGCAGTGGCTGTTAAGCCTCGACTCACCGATAAGTTTGCGTCGCAAATGCAATAGGTGGCAAATTTATTGCCATAGCATACATATTGATAAAAATAGGCTAATGATATGATAGATGATGAATATAGATGTCCTAATTTGATTATTATGACATAATTTTAAATGAAATATAGTTTTTTTTTTGGAATTGGAGAGCAGAGCGCAAAGAGCAAGCGGGTCACCAGGGTAGTTGATAAGCAACTACTATCGATAATGGATACCTCCATCACAGATAGTGTTACAGTTGCGTTGTCAGCCTTTAGAGGATTAGAAAAGGAAAGGAGTGCGAATGAGAGTAAGGCTCTGGATCCCTCCCTTACATAACGAAACACGGCATGAGCCACTGTACGTTGATATTCTGAGAGGCCGTGGTACTTCACCGTCCTTCACATTCATGCGGCAAATGGCGTGGTTCTAGCACAGTTGAATTCTAATAAATTAATTGCAGTATTTGATCTATTAAAATCGTACAACATATAAAGGGTAGGTAGCGTTGATATTTCATAAAACAAAACTAATATTAAACTCTTGGATTACTGAACACTCCAATTGATTAGAAAAGCGGCACTTTATGCCATCGCTCATTGAGATATGATATATTAATAAAAATTCAATATTCTAGAAGCTTCTCATAATCAGTCATCGATGCACAAATGCTGAACTGAGTTGCTGTGCAAGTTAACAACAAAATCACATGTCATATTATTTATTTACCTTCACGCTTCTAATATTCATGTATTAGGTATAGGCAACGTATCCTCTTATAACCGTATAGAATATTTTGTCTCATAGAACAGTTACATCGCCCTTGTCTGCAAGTGGTGTATACCAGGCCTCGAACCCAGGAACTTTTGATATTATATTAATAATGTTAATTAGTTTTTCACCACCACTCTAGAGTTGCTTCATATAGAATGCATTTATCATATAGTCATTGTGTAGATTTTTTTCATGAAATCTTAAATTTAATTTTCAAAATATGATAGTAGCAAAGCAGTAATGGTTCCAGTCCAAGTGTTTGATAGGAGAAGGTGGATTCGAACTATGAACCAATTCACTCGTTCTAAAGCTTTTGAATTACAGCTCTCCGTTTGGTATTAAGTTAGCGTGAAGTTGTTTTTTATGGAACAGGAGGGCAAACTAGCAAGCGGGTCACCTAAATTAAACTGAATGAAATTAAACTAAATTAATGGACAACATCTATGGACATCTGCAACACAAATAGTGTTACAGTTGCGTTGCCGGCCTTTAAGGGAGTAGGATGGATAAAGAGAGGGAAGAATGATGGGACTCCGGATACCTTTGTCACCATATAAAAGGCCACATGAGCCTTTACTTCGATATTTTGAGAGGCATTTGTATTTATAAGTTATATAAATAGGAAAAATGTCTCGGTGGTCCAGTGGTCGAGCACTCCGCTTCTGAATCCAGAGGTCGCCGACCACAAAACCGAAACCGACCACACACCGAAAAGTCATTGGTGTGTGCCAGGATTTGAACCCTGGCACACACCAATGACTTTTCGAAATTTTCGGAATAATTTTTAATAATATATTATAGTTTATGAACAGAGTCTAGTTTCAAATGAGAGTGTGGATGGTATTGTACTGTATTGGATGAATGTCATTCTCCTGATCACAGTGGAATGGAAGAGTTATCATCATAATTGGTTATGCTAATTCTGAGTGCGAAATATAAGCAATACCTGGGGTCCTGAGAGGCCTGCGTCAGCCACTGGGCAATCTCATCACAAATACAATGAGCATTCTGATCCCATCTTCAATCCGCCAATTCGTATACGTGGTATCTGCATTTATATATTTATTTCGTATCGTAATATACTCCAGTGGAATATGTACGATAAATTACTACGATAAATTGTTACGATAAATTATTACGATAAATTGTAAAAAGTGGTAGTCACGAGTAGTAAAAAGTCAACAGTGGTAGAGCCAAGCAGTTCGCTGCATGAATGGGCCGGCTCGACCGGTGAAATACCACGACCTCTCAGAAGACCGACGTAAAGTGGCTCATGCCGCGTTTCTTTCGGTGAGAGAGGTACCCGGAGGCCCACCCGCCTTCCCCGTCCTTTCCTATCTCCTATCCCTTAAAGGTCGGCAACGCAACAGTAACACTATATGTGTTGCTGGTGTCTATGGGCGGCGTTGGTTGCTGACCATCAGGTGACACGCCTGCTCGTTTGCCCTCCTATCCCATAAAAAAAGGACACATGACTTTTATTGTTATAACGACCTCGAAGGCCTCGGTTGCCATGTTATTTATTTTTAAAAACGTTTAATTTTATTTTATTCGCGACGTATTGGGTAGATTTTAGACAAGAGTCGTACATTATAAATAATTCATAAAAAGTTTGTTTTTCCTCAACACCACCGAACCAAATTGTTTTGTTACGTTCTTTCTTTGAGTCGTAGGTATTAATAGCTTTGATGTTTTTCATGAGAAGATTAAGCTTTTGTTAACCTTGGAAATGTAATTTCCGAGATTTCGCAAAGCAAATATATTTATTAACTCCGCTTTGGATTATTTTGCTACCTTTTAGTATTTATTTAGACTTAGACTTTTCTTATTTAGACTTTGTATACATGCGATAGTATTAGATGTCTGTGAATTCAATTATTTTTTTAAAGTAGAGGTAGATGCACTCAGTTAGCTGCATAACTGGGCTGGCTCGACCGGCAAAATGCCAAGGCCTCTCAAAATATCCACTTGAAGTGCCTCATGAAGAGTTTCATTTGGTGAGAGAGGTATCCGAAGGCCCAACGTACTTCCACCCCTCCCTTTTCTATCCTACTCCCTTTAAGGGCGGCAACGCAGCTGTAGCGTTATCTGTGTTGAAGGTGTCCAACATTAGTTGCTTATCACCAGGTGACCTGCTCGTTTACTCTCCTATTCCATAAAAAAAATTAACTCTGAATGTTTATTTTTAATTTCGGCCCAAATGGTAGCTGCGTATATTGACATAAAGTCTGGGTAGCGCGGTGGTCGAGCACACGGCTTCTGATCCAGAGGTCTGGGTTCGATTCCTGACACTGGCTCACACCAATGACTTTTCGAAATTTTTTTCGGAAGTTATGTGTGATAAATATCGATGACTGAAAACTTTGTGCCCGGTATGGCAATAGGTTCGCCACCTATTCCATTTGGGACGTAAACATAACGGCGAGACGAGGCTTAACAGCCGCTGCCTACACCTTAGGGTAATAAAAGGCGTGAAGTTATGTGTATATTGACATACACCTGAAGAGTTACAAAAAGGCATTGATGTCAGCCAGCATAAGAATTTCTAAACTTCTTATACCAACACTTCAAAGGTGTATAATAATGTAGTACGTTGTTTTGATTTATCACTTAGGGTTCAGGCAGCGTTTACGATTAAAGTTCTAAATCTTGAAAATTATCACTTTTTTACTACACTATATATGAATTATAGATCAAAACCATCCCGTTGACACCCTCTAACTATTAAAAAAAAACCGCATCAAAATCCGTTGCGTAGTTTTAAAGATATGCATTTAAGGGGACAGACAGCGGAAAGTGACTTTGTTTTATACTATGTAATGATAATCATTTAAATTTAAAATCAAAAAAAATATATCACTTTTAAAAGTCAAATATTTAAATTACGCTAATTTAGTTCAAGAAATAAAGTCAGGCCAATATGGACAATGTAAATTTTTGGTAACAATCGAGCAAGAAATAGTTTAGAATATTAATAAAATGCCTGAAGATACAAATAGATAAAGAAAAAGTTGATCCGAATCAGAGTTCGTAAAAGCTTATCGGATATACCCCTCCAACAAACAGGGTTGCAAAGTAATCTCTAAACTGTAAGCCATTGATATCAGAAAGCAAACTGCCAACAAAAACCTTGCGAGAAGAACTGGCTGGTGTTTTAACGAGCCTTTCAAGTCGCAAGCGTGCTTACACTTTCTGCAAAGTGTACTTCAAAACTTCAATATTCCGCTCCAATACTAACAAAGCAAATTCAGACTTGTGTATAATATAAATAAAGTAGAAAATTTAACTGAGTAGATATATTTTCAACATCAGCAAACACTACAGATTCATTTGAAGGTTACTCTGAAGCGACGTTTTTTTTAAAAACACTTTTTTATCACCAATGTTAGGTAATCGTTTTGATACCAAATAATTTCATGGACCGGCGATGGCGGTAAATGACAACAAAACAGTTAATTATGCTTCTGCTCATTCAGCATTCTTTCTATTTAAAAAAATACCTTTAACATAACATAACACATAACATAACTTCACGCCTTTTGTTACCCGAAGGTGTAGGCAGCGGCTGTTAAGCCTCGTCTCGCCATTATGTTTACGTTCCAAATGGAATAGGTGGCGAACCTATTACCGTACCGGGCACAAAGTTTTCAGTCATCGATATTTATCACACTTAACTTCCGAATTTCGAAAAAGTGTGAGCCAGTGTCAGGATTCGAACCTGGACCTCTGGATCAGAAGCCGTGTGCTGTACCGCTGGACCACCGACACACATTTGAGATTAACGTCTTTTTTCTACCCGAAGAAGCAACTGTAAACCTACAAAACGCTGATGAATTTTTACGTTACTAATATAATAGATAGAGGAACCTATAGGCATACGTTGAACACAAGGTTGTTAGTTCATCGATGCTGATAGTGTGAATTCAGGTACGAAACCATGGCGTTTGGATTCAGAAGCTATTACTTCAGACCACCGAGGCGAATAGACAAAACAACCTAATTTAATACAAAATATTAAAGTCATTTTCGTAAACACGTAACAAACATGTACCTAATAACTTCAAGCCAAAAAGGTCTTTATTAGCTATCGGCAATTATCTATCAACAAGCCATTTTTTTAATAGATGGCCAAAATTACCACCAGTAGAAAAATAATATATGCAGAATGTTTCTTAGTCGGCTTTTACGGCTGCATTAATTTAGCTCCTGGTCCATCACCAAGAGAAGGCCTCTTCAACTCTGCGATACCTTTACCTTGGGAACGACGCTCCATTTCCGTAGCATATCAAAACCAAATTTACGTAAATTGCTTTTCTTCGTAATAACATAATAAAACATCAGTACGTAACATTATTCCTCTGAATACAGCAAAAGTTTTACTTGGATCAAGAACAACACTCGTAAGGAGTTGTAACTAATTGTAAGATTATTGTCTTTGCCTGTGCTCATATTCTTCTCAAAAGACGGGATGGGTATGGGGATGCGATGCAAGTCGATAAATTGCTGGAACGATTAATAATTTTCTTTTTTGTAATATTTACTAATATAAAATTAATAAAAAAAAATTAAAATTGGTAAAGTTGTAAGGGTATTCTTTGGTTCTACGGAAGCCATTTTGAAAATTTATATTTTACCCAAGATAAAACCAAAGTATCGTAGATTACGTTAGATTTACCTTTTGAAAAGCTAATTGTAGTTACTGTACAATAAATTTAAAACACACGAAATTGTCAATATGTATGATGTTTTACTTTTTGCGCAGGGAAGCTGCGGTCAGAAGTGACTGCTTTATATTATTTAATGAATGCTTAAACTATATAAAATCCTCTTTGACTAGCTTCTGTTGTTTTCTTTTAAACGAATGAAGAAAATCACAAATGCCAGCGAAACTTTTCTTTGAATCTACAAGTATTTTATTAATAACCACGCAGTAGGTACAAAGGTTTATTTTTGTTCTATCAAAAAACTGGTAGACATGAAGAATGATGTTCGTAATTTTTTACCTTCGCAAATAGTTTCACAATAATCATGTTAAACAATCTTAATACATACCTGCCAGATGTTTCCGTTAACAAGCGGTCGTATGATACTATATTTAGTACATAAGCATTCGTTTATTTATTATTTAACGTATAAATGATTTCTTTCTTAGTTGTAAAAAAGTCAAAAAAGTCTGGATTCAATCGGGGCGTGCAGATGAAATGAGTGCACCTCAATAAATTTAAAATAAACAACTTTCAGTTCACGTAACTGTTTTCAATATGTAATTGTGTTACCTAACCGTTTGTTTATTATTTGGAGGTTTTTTTAGAGTAACAGTCGGTGAGTTCGATTCTCGAACTGCGACAAATTGATATACAAAATGATTTTTGTGATAAAACATATATGTTTTTATGGCATTTATAAATGTTAAAAAAAAACAGTCTCTGAACAGAACACGTGTTAATGCTACGTATAGCTCTGGATATTAAAGGTGTAATGACAGAGAAAAAGTTCATTAATCCAATTTTATTCCAGTTAGTGATGAGCTACAATTAATCGAATGACAAACATACATACATACATAACTTCACGCCAAATCCCTTGCGGGGTAGGCAGAGAGAACAGAGCGCCATAGGGCACGATTCTTACACACCTCACTCGCTTTGTTGACTTTCATAACTCTTTTCATGCACGCGCGTCGGTTTTTGAGGCTCTTAACATCACCTTCCTCCAGAACACGTTCTATTTGGTCTTGGAATGTGTGTCTTGGCCGTCCTCGGCTCCTACATCCGTCCGCTTTTGCATTGTATATCTACTTAGTCAGTCTTGCGTCAACCATTCTTTCTACATGTCCGAACCATCGGAGCATGCCCTTTCTTACTTTTGCACCGACACTCTCTTTCAAACCAACTTCCTTCCTTAAAACCTTGTTTTCTACGCGGTCAGCGAGAGTCACTTCGCAGATTTTGCGTAGAGCCCTCATTTCTACCGCGTTTATTCTACTTTCATTCATACTCTGCCATACCCGGCTCTCGCTTCCATAAGTTAGCGTTGGGATCAGGACTGCATTGTGGATTGCTAACTGGGCTTTTCTGCTGCTTCGAATGACAAACATGGAAGTAATTAGTGACATGTGTAAAGAACGTGTGTCTTTCTGCTTATCCCCCAAGAAATTACATGGATGCAGCATGAATATATCCAAATACATGTTTATAAATGATAGAAAAACATTTATATAAAAGGCTGAAAGTACGAATAACTTTTTTAATGATTTCTCTTTATACAGATATATTTTGTATTAAAACATCTATTTTCAATTCTGATCATATTATGACCCGACGGATATCCGTTGCCAATATCCGTTCGCCATTATATCTAAAATATACCGATATATATGAATAAACAAACCGCTAGACTCGGTCTGGATTCTAGATTTAATAATAATTATATACAAACATATTAAATAATTACATGGATACACGAATTCGCTTCGGATTATTATAAAAAGTAGTAAATACACTGACTTTGGAAAAAGGGGGAGGGTTTTCTGAGGGTCGATCACCCTGCTTCAGAATTGACAAGTCGATCGAACCCGGGCTCCAAAGCCAATGATTTCTCGTATTTCTTTTCGGAAGTTATAAATAGAGTTAGAAAAGTTATAAATAATATAAATATCGATGACTGACAGCTTTATGGCCCGGTGTATGTGTATAGGGTTTCGCCACCAATTCCATTAAGGAAGTAATAATTTAGCGAGACCAGGTTATTAATAGCCACTGTCTACACTTACAGGTAGAAAAAGCGTGTAATTATAACACAAATATATAACTATATTAGTGTTTTTATTGTCTTTTTATACACAGCGCCATCTAGTTTCAAATTAAGCAACTAAATGCTTGTGCTATGGATACTTGAAAACGGATATTAATACTTAAATACTTTTATTTTTGTAAATACATATTTATAATACATATAAAAACACCAAGACGCCATACAAACATTTATGCTTGTCACAAATATTTGTACTCGGGTTGGAATCAAATCCGCCAACCTCGATTCTGCAGTCGGTAGCTTTACCAATGCACAACGAGGCTGCTTAAAATATGTTTCGCATAACAGAGGCAGGTACAGTCAGCATCTGTATCCAATTCATAAACTGTGGAATATATAATATTGTCAAAATTATTCACGGATATAATATGCAGCGGTGGCCTTAAATATTCACAGACGTCTCCATTCAAGAACTAATTAAAACAGTAGCCGGAGCGTGGAATAGAAAATGTCAAGCTTTACCGACACGAACGGATACGTTCTGGTTTCAACACGAACCAAACGAGACCAGCTCTTAATAATAAACTAGTTCTTCTCTGCAAGTATGAGTAGCCACTATAACGAGGACAGCCTTTTTATTCACAGATTATAATAAGACAAGACGACTGACTTTTTACAAATCCAGAATTCCCTCGAAACCCTTTTTGCAATGGAATGAAGCCAGCTTTCTTCACTTTGTCTATAGTACGTTAGATTTAAAAACAAAAAAGTTTTCTCATTGTATAACAAAGTTCTCATAATGCCAGAATTATTTTTCTTTTGAAGGAAATTTATTTTTGTAGATTAAAACAACTTTAAGGATTATATCGCGTTTATTTATAACATAATTTTATTTATAACAGTCTCGGTGGCGCAGTGGTCGAGCACACGGCTTCTGATCCAGAGGTCCGGGTTCGATTCCAGACACTGGCTCACACCAATGACTTTTCGAAATTGTTTTCGGAAGTTATGTTGATAATTATCGATGACTGAAAACTTTGTGCCCGGTATGGCAATAGGTTCGCCACCTATTCCATTTGGAACGTAAACATAACGGCGAGACGGGGCTTAACAGCCGCTGCCTACATCTTCGGGTAACAAAAGGCGTGAAGTTATGTTATGTTACATAATTTTATTTATTTCTCTACGTTTCGAACTCTTTACAGAGATCATTATCACGAGTGATGAAGAGTTCGAAACGTCGGGAAATAAATAAAAATAAGTAATAAATAAACGCGATATAATCCTAAAAGTTGTTTTAATCTATGAGTGAGATTCGCGAAAGTCTGAGAGATAAATATGAAATTTGTTTTGTGTAAAAAGCACAATAACATACGTTTCTCCGTGTAGCTGACTGGTTTTTTTAATCTTTCAATATGGATTTAAACTGTTACAGAAAGGTAATCTTTCAATCAATATACTTTAAACATAACATAACTTCACGGCTTCTTCTAACTTACCCGAACGTGTAGGCAGCGGCCGTTAAGCCTCATTTCGCCGTTATGTTTACGTCCCAAAGGGAATAGGTGGCGAAGCTATTGCCATACCGGGCACAAAGTTTTCAGTCATCGATATTTATCACACTTAACTTCCGAAAACAATTTCGAAAAGTCATTATTTAGTGTGAGCCAGTGTCAGGATTCGAACCCGGACCTTTTGATCAGAAGCCATGTGCTCTCCCGGAGAGGATCACCGAGACTATACTTTGACAATAATTTTCAAAATAGTCATAGTTTTAAAAAATACTATCACTCATTTATAGAAACTATTTAATGACTTTTAGTTTTTCATGCGTAAATATGCAGCCAAATACTGCATACTTTTCAGCTTCCTGTTTTCTGATGTTACCAATAGTAAACTTTAATTAAACTTTCTTTTACTACGTAAATTTTGTTTCAACAATTCTCATGCTATTAAGTAAAACAGATGCTTTATAGAACCGCCCCCAGCTTTGTCAAAAGTTACGCAATAGAAATCAGTTTTAACGCCATCTTGTAAACATTTTTGAATTAACATCATTAAAATTTATCGTTTTTTTTTTTTACAGATATACAATGACTACTGACAACGCACTCAACTCCCAACGGTAAGTCTTAGATATAATGTTAATTCTGCATAGATATTTTTTATTTTCACAAATGATTAATAAAACACAATGTTAAAAAATCGACCTAGAAAAGCAATTTCAAAAAGAGGATTGGTCTAAAAGAGATCGCAGCAGAGATTTCATTGTAAGTATATATTCCAATAGTTCGACAACGTGGAACTTGTGAGTGGTGAAAGATTGATTGATCCAAGATTCAGTGTAAAAACATAAAGAGTTAACGTAAACCAAGACTCGCTTACCAGGAACTATTCATGTACATATATCAGCAGTTGATATATCAGCGGGAAGAAAAAGAATCAAACTTGGTCTGGTGATTCTTTCTGCTTACCTCGTATAAGAGGAAACAGATCATCTGATGGTGAGTGACTACGGTATCCGATGAGCACCTAGCAACACAGACAGTATTGCATTTGCATTGCCGGCATTTAATATTGAATAGAAAAGCAATTATAAGTGGGATGGGAATGGTGATAATGATGGGTTGGGTCTCTCTCCGGATACCTCTTTCACGCAACGAAACATCGCATGAGTTACTTTATCTCGTTATTCCGAGAGAACGAGCTAGCCCATTCATGCATGCGAGCTGCTTGGCTATATCACAGTAGGTGTCGTGATACTGGTAAAAGTAATCTTGTCAATTACTTGGAGTAATTGCGAATTTATTTATATCTATGAAGCAACAGTGATTAAGGACTACTGCCACTCAAATAATTATCCTCAATTAGCTTCGCAACTTGACCTCATCAGAACCCGACTCTAAATGACATATGACTAATAGGCCCTTCACTCATTTAATGGACTGGACATGTCAGCTCTCTACTTAGTTATTTTAGGCACTAATAAATTCAACAGTCTCGGTGGCGCAGTGGTCGAGCACACGGCTTCTGATCCAGAGGTCCGGGTTCGATTCCAGACACTGGCTTACACCAATGACTTTTCGAAATTATTTTCGGAAGTTATGTGTGATAAATATCATATTACTGAAAACTTTGTGCTCGGTATGGCAATAGGTTTGCCACCTATTCCATTTGGGACGTAAACATAACGGCGAGATGAGGCTTAACAGCCGCTGCCTACACCTTCGGGTAAGAAAAGGCGTGAAGTTATGTAATAAAAATAACCGAACATTCAATGCGTCACGTACTTTTGTAGCTTTCGACATGTATTTTTTACTGATATAAATAAAAGTAGATATATATATATATATATATATATATATATATATATATATATATATATATAAAGCTTTACCATCCCTAAAAATATATCCGCCATTCTTTTGTACAGCCTGTATGTGCGGTAATATTTTCATGACAATTATTTTATTTGGTCAGGCGATATACTACACATTTGCTTATTAAAGGCTTGAAGGTATTTTTTTTTTATGGGATAGGAGGGCAAACGAGCAGGCGTGTCACCTGATGGTAAGCAACCAACGCCGCCCATGGACACCAGCAACACATATAGTGTTACTGTTGCGTTGCCGACCTTTAGGGGATAGGGGAAAGGAAAGGATGGGGAAAGGGGGTGGGCCTCCGGGTACCTCTCTCACCGAACGAAACGCGGCATGAGCCACTTGACGTCGATCTTCTGAGAGGTCGTGGTATTTCACCGATCGAGCCGGCCCATTCGTGCAGCGAACTGATTGGCTCTACCTCTACCCTTTTTTATAATTAACTTAACACATATTTTCTTAATATTCACGATTTCCTAATTCACTAGTTGCAAAATAAACCCCAATATTTTTTATTTCATGGGATAGGAGGGCAAACCAGCAGGCGTGTCACCTGATGACACGCCTGCGCCACTAATGGACACCTGCAACGCATACGTTGCCTTGCTGACCTTTAAGTTTGTAGGATAGGAAAGGGTGGGGAAGGTGGATGGGCGTCCGGGTACCTCTCTCAATGAACTAAGCCGAGCCCCTTTACCTCGATTTTCTGAGGGTTTGTGGTATGTGGTATTTCACCGATTGAACCTGCCCATACATGCAACGAACTGCTTGACTGTAATAGTAGTAGTCTTTAAAAATTAAAATGAACCTAATACATTTTTACATTTCCTTAGAGTCTTCAAGAAACCATCACCAAATAACAAGCTCACGCTTTACCTGGCATCCCGAGACTTGGTGGTGGAAAATGGAACCATTGACAAGATACAAGGAGTAGTACAGTTGGATCCTGAATATCTTGAGGACAAGAAGCTATTTGGACAAGTGACACTTACTTTTAGGTTCGTAAAATAACTCGTTATTGCTTGCGGTCCCTTTTGCCCGAATGTCTATTCTGTGCTTAGTTTACATTGTTATGTTTTTTAGTGTTATTGAGAGAATAAAAAACAAATTCAAATTTATAGTAATCAAAAAAAATAAAATCTTTGTGACATGTTTTGTAAACAGTATATATCTAATTTGAAGTCTCATCACGATAGTTTCATTAAATAAGAAAACGGGAATAGAATCTTTTGGAACCATTTAAGGACTTGTTCGTGAACCGAACACATAATTCCACTTGAGTCCATTGAAATGGTACATGACATTTATATTTTTAGACTACGCCCAAGCTTAATCTGGCGGCCATTTTGGAAAACACCAAACACCTTTTTCGCGGTATATTGGAAACGATGCGTCCTACAAAAATCGCAAAAGACCTAGTTTGTATCAAAACGCTTTGTATAAAAATATGTTCATTTAATTTTTGCCCTAAATTTAGAATTAAAGGGTAAGCAAAAAAGCGGGAAAATTGATATTACAATTTTCTTTTTTGCACTATAAATTTTGTGGGTAACACACCATTTCAATGGGCTATTGAATACCCAATCAAAGAGCCTACAGAAAAAACATTGACCTATGCTGGGTATTTTATGCAGAGCTTACCGTTTTAACTGGCAGCTTTTTTTATATTAAATCTTTTTTTTTTTTTTTATGAAAGTTAATTTAGTGTTTCATGAAAAGTACTTTAAATAAAATAAAAAAACTGAAAGGTTATTAATGTTGGTATATTTATTCAACGCGAGCGTAGATTAAAAAAACGATATCTCCCTAATGAAAATATGTATTTATTTTAATGGAAAAACCGTGTTGAATTTTTGTATGATAATATAATTTTTATAAGACCTATTAACGAGTGCGTGGTTGGGTGGGAATCGGACTCAAGCATGAAGGGTTCCGCTAAAAAACAAGTCGTTGGAAGGGAGTCGCACTTAAAATGTTATTTTTCAGTTATTAGTACTTGTAGTTCTGGCGCCAACAGAAGATGATTAAAAACTAAAACTTAATCTTTTTGGAAATCATTTCAGATATATTTTTTAATAATTTAAAGTTTAATGATTGAAAAATATCACCAATGGTCACCCCGTCACCATTGGGGATTAACGAAATATTCCGGTGATAAAATGTCGCTTTCATCCCTAAATACTGAATAAGTTAAAATAGATGATTTTTTTTATACAGGTATGGCAGAGAAGATGAAGAAGTTATGGGTCTCAAGTTTTGCAACGAAGCCATCATGAGCCTTGTCCAAATTTGGCCTGTACACTGTAACCATGAGAGGGAGCCGAACACCCCACTTCAGGTAACAATCCCATTTCCGTTGCATTTGGCTGAACTTCTCCTAAACGCCTGGACCAATTGTTATAAAATTTTGTGTGTGTGAATATACATATTTTGGCTTCTCATTAGTTTCCATCTTTCACTATTAAACATCTTTTACCATTGTGACTTTATGATTGTTATCTGGAGTTGATTTATTTTCGACATAATCTTCGCAGCCTAGTATTCGTAGACCACTCGTAGGGTATAGAGCAAGGTACACTCAATAACGAAGAGTCGAGCATTCATATAAACAATATTTTTTTGAAGGTACATTAAAAAGATTAAAAGTCTATTTGACACAAATACAAGAACACGATCTTCTTTTTTACCGATTAAAAAAATAATGTGATATGTTTAGTGGCCAATTACATGGGACGAAAATAAGGTTTATTTCAGTGGTATTATCTATTCAAGGTCTGGGTGGTCCAGTGGTCGAGCACACCGCTTCTGAATCCAGAAGTCGCACGCCCAATGACTTTTTGAAATTGATTTCGCAAGTTATGTGTGATATCTATCGATGACTGAAAACTTTATGCCCGGTATGGCAATAGCTTCGTCACCTATTCCATTTGGGACGTAAACATATCGGCGAGATGAGGCTTAACAGCCGCTGCCTACACCTTCGGGTAGGAAAGGCTTGAAGTTATGTATGTTATTTTATGCTGGTATTATTGTTTAACTCTTACAATAAAAATGTATCTTTAATTAAGACTTTGTCGTTGTCTCAAAAAAAATAACAGTAATAATATTTTGATATAAAACTTTAGGAGTCATAAATCGAGCATTTCAAAGAGCCACTGCAGGTGGTTCAAAGGTAATATATCCAGGTCAGGTTAATCCATAATATACGCTCGGGAAAACAACAGGTGTATCTGGCGAGATTCAACTCAGTAAATTGGATGTGGCTATATTAAGCTATGCTTATATACCCAGGCTAAATTGTATAAATATAAGTATATATATATATATATATATATATACTATGAACAAACTGATTTACTAAGCATTGCACCTTATTAACGACAGAAATAAGAAGCTCATGAGTGTTTTTTTTTTTGTGAATGCATTATATTATAAACAGACTTCTAAAAAAAGTTTCGATTGACCTTTAGTTTAGTTTGTGGACTTGTGTATAAGAGAAGCCGAGTCAAATTGTTTTGTGTGTGGTAACACGTTCGATACTTATTCAATTGACAGTATATTTTATACAGTAAGAGTGTTCAAAGTCCTCTGCCTATGACTTGGATATTTAATGCGTGAAAGTACAAAAAACAGATAAACCTTAAGGATACATAATGGAGATAAATGATAACAAATTCGGCGCAAGGGGTGTCCAGGGCAAGCGGCAAAACGGTGTCAATACAGGTTCCGTAGACAGTGCTGTAAGGTCGTTATTGAACTCTCGGTGGTCTAATGCTTCAGCATTTAGCTTCTGTTTCAGGTCTAGAGTTCGAAGAATTCAGAATATAACCTGATTTTGAGACATATTTTTGGTAGAAAGGTTTAATAAATATTGATGTTTTTTTATGGGATAGGAGGGCAAACGAGCAGGCGTATCATCTGATGGTAAGCAACCAACGCCGCCCATGGACATCAGCAACACGCATAGTGTTACTGTTGCGTTGCCGACCTTTAAGGGATAGGGGATAGGAAAGGATGGGGAAGGGGGTGGGACTCCGGGTACCTCTCTCACCGAACAAAACGCAGCATGAGCCACTTTACGTCGGTCTTCTGAGAGGTCGTGTTATTTCACCGGTCGAGCCGGCCCATTCATGCAGCGAACTGCTTGGCTCTACCACTGTGTCTGATAAACGTGTGCATTTAAGATATCGCCACCAAAAAAAAGTGTTTCGAGGCATAATTTGCTATTGCCTACCCCACCGAGTTAAGCTGTGACGGTACTTTAGCCTAGAGAATGATATTTTCTAGTATACTTTCTTATAGAAATCTGTTCGAAAAAAAATCAGAAATGTTCCCGGAGTTCTTTCGGAGTCGAAAGAAAGAATTATACATTTTTTGTCGTAAAATTAATTGCATTTCCATAAATATTGGATTCCAATGCTTTCGCGAACGAAAATTATAATGAAATAAAATTAATAACAATAATAATAAGCATTTAATTTCAGGCAATAATTACCCATAGATTACAATATAGATCAGTTTTAAAATTACAATTAATAAATAAAATAGTTGTTTCATGTCTTCAATATTATTTTTAAGCCGGTGGTCTTGACCTCAGCACATAAATGTTTTGGAAGACAGATCTTATAATGCTGTTTTTAAACTTATATCCATAAATAATTGCTATCTTTGTTCATTTATGTTAATTAATCAATATCTTTATATTTCATTGTCTGCAACGGCAAAGTTACCTACTTAATATTTAATTAAATTCAATAAACGGCTGTAATAATGAAATTATTTTTGAACATTCTGAAGTTGTCCTAATTTAACTGTAATTTAAAGTCTCTAAGTTTTTCTACTAAAATATCAGACACTTCGCAACTATATGAGTTTAGATCATCTACAGTATCATAAAGAAGATCATATTTTTCCTTGAAGCCAACCGACCCCACGTAAAGTGGGATAGGGAACTATCCCACTTTAATTTTAACTTTGGGGTCGGCATAACATGACATCCTTTTAAACTGCCCGTGTTGTCACAATATTTGGCTGTCGTTTTATGACCGGCTGCCTGCCTGACATCATCACTTCTTGGAAATGTTTTCGTTGGTCCGATAGGGAAGGGGTTGGAAGTGGGATGCGTAAGGGAGTGGGGAAGTAGTTAGGCTTCCGGATACCTGTCTCACTGAGTGAAACACGGCATGAGCTACTTTACGTCAATATTATGAAAGGTCGTGCTATTTCACCGGTCGAGCGAACTCACTCATGTAGCGAAAATATAAGAAAATATAAAATATAAATCAACTACAGTATCCTAAAAGAATAGGTAAGTGTTTATGTCTAAAAGAAAAAAAATACTTTCATCAATCTGACCCTTGTTTGTTTTGAAGGTTCTACACACAATAGACTCAATCAGGTCCCTTGTGGATCGTAAGAAATAACAAAGAGCAGTACAACGAGTCCGACGCTCCGAAATATGTATTCAACTCTCAAAAGATTACTTAAATCACCATTTATCAATATAATATTACTCAATATATATCTGTAATAAATGTATCTTAAATCATCGCAAACAATTACAAGCTTCAAACCCGATTTATAAATTTGAATCTCATCAAAGACTTCAATTAGAAGCGTAGTCAATAACGCTGACTACTGAGACTCCAATAACGCTTAGCACTATGATTATCGTCTGGAAATCTATTCAGTAATTTCGGAGGTTCCAAATTTTGATGTAAAACATCTACAGGCGCGTGTAAACATTGTTGTCGCCGTGGCGAGCGAGGCCGTGGCGATAGTTCACCACGCAATATTATACGCAGTCTATAGTTTGTTGTTCCGTATTCAGTATACTACTAGTGGTCACTATACTACTTTATTTAAAAAAATATATTAAGAGGTTTAGTGTACTGTAATGTAATCATTACATAGTATAAAACAAAGTCGCTTTCCGCTGTCTGTCCCCTTATATGCTAGATTTTTAAAACTACGCAACGGATTTTGATGCGGTTTTTTAATCGATAGATGGTGTCAACGGGGTGGTTTTTATCTATAATTAGGTAGGTATAATGTTCATGTTATAAATCTAAAATTTAATTCTTTATTACGATTGATGCGGAGCAAAGTTCGCCGGGTCAACTAGTTTTGAATAAATACATTTTATTTCCTTAGTAATCTTTGTATTGTTTTCAATGTTTCACATCTGCAAGCTGTTATGTGACAGTTTACGTTTTTTTTCTATGGGAGGGTATGATTTTTATAACAAAACCAGCTGAACCCGGTGAACTTTGTTCCGCATCAAAATTAATTTTTACAGCGTTTACAATTATCACTTTTCTTTACTACAATATCCGTTGCCTAGTTTCAAAGATCTAAGCATATAAAGGGACAGACAGTGGAAAGCGACTTTATTTTATACGAAGTTACGATTGTATTTAACGGCTGTATTTAACTGGATAGTATTAAAACTATGCACGTGTTTTAACATGATGCTATTAGAAACATATAAACAGCCAGTAAGTCCATTTTTTTTTTTAAACAGGATGCACTGATTAAACGCCTTGGAAGCAACGCATATCCTTTCCACTTGGAACTTACACCACTAGCGCCACCTAGTGTGCAACTAGTTCCCGCTAAGCAGTACCACGGCGCTCCCATAGGCACATCGTACGACGTCAGAGCTTATATTGGTAATTATAATATTTGAATTTCAATGTTATCTTATTTTTCTCTTTTAAAGTGCCGTATAATAGTGTTTTAGTCTTTCAATAACTCTATGGGGTTATTATGTTATTGTTGCAAAAACCTATGTTTTTTAATTTGGTTTTTTAATTTTAAATATTACTATCTCGAAGTACAGTGTGAATTTAAAATTTCTTAGACGACGCTATCAAATTATAAATTCATGTATAGATAATATTAAATTCACTTATATGATAAATGTGAGTTTGTTTTTAACGCTTTCACACCGAAAGTATTTAAACTAATCGAATTTTGAATTCAATTTTGAAATTGAATCAATTCAATTTCGATTATGTCATATGTCAACTTTGCACACCATCAAAGTTCATTGATAATTCATGAAAATTTCTGCATATGTTGTTAATGTTATTAACGAATAATATCTTTGAGAATAGGTGTGCAAAGTTTTAAATAGCAAATTCAACATGAATGTTCAGTCTATTCTTATTTGTCTTGTACAATTGGTAAATTATTTTTAAAATAATCAAGATATTTTCCTTTATCTATACCAATAGTTTTCGGAAGTGTCTCCTCGTAAAAGTTACTTATATAAATCATAATCTCCTATACTTTGAAGGGTCATACGTAACATACGATATATCAATTGACAAGTAAGAAAAACGTACTTTCAGTATAATTGGCTATATTATTCATCTACCTTAGAGATCTAGAGAAAAAGTTTTCTTATACTACCCGCTGTTTTGTTATAAATTTCTTAAATTATAGTAATAATCTGAATTAAGTTATACTTTGATCATTCTCCTGCCATTATCCACAATAGGTAGAGTCAGCGCATCATGCCATTCTTTTCCATTCTCTTTTAGCACTCGTTATCTCCACACTTACTCCTTTCAAAATCATATCCACTGGTATATAATCAATTCATCTTTTATTAGTTGGGTATACGGGCAAACGAGCTAGCGTGTCACCTGGTGATAAGCAAATTGAAATTACGCCACACCAGTGGATCTGCATACAGACCTGCATCACTGATAGTTTCACAGTTGCGTTGCCGGCTTTTAAAATGGAAGGGGTCCGAAGTTGGATGGGAATGAGGAGAGGTGAAGGAGTTGGGATTTTGCCTCCGAAATACTTCTTACACAAAGCGAAACGCGGCATGAGCCACATCGCGTCAATTTTCTGCGAAGTGATATTTCACCGGTCGAGTCGGCCTATTTATTTCGGTCTTCCTCTTCGGATATGTCCATCCACATTCATACTGATTACTCTCCTAATAACACGACTTTCGTCCCTCCTCACAATATGTCCAGACCATGCCATCTACCAGTCGTATTTTTTTTTACCTATTTTGGCTTCTAGTTACAATTTTCCGAAAGTTTGACAATCTTATCATAGAAACGTAAGCAAAAGTGCTCCTAATACGCTTGTTTCGTGATAGTTAGCAAATTCTATTATTACAGCCTCAACTTTATTTAAATTGTAATCGAGAATCAAGACTTGTAGAGATGATGCTTTTGTTGTTATATTTAGGTGACGGAGATATTTAAATTATGTTCGCAATGTGCCTAAAGCTATTTTATAAACAATTTGTAAATACAGTCTCGATAGACAAGTGGTGGTGTTTTTTGAAGTGGAACTTTTAATATCTCTTGCAATCGTTTACGACTATTGCGGCGATAAAAGGAAATATATAACAGAGAGTAAGCGGAAAAATAATGTGAAGTCATTCTAAATCAAATATGAGGCATATATTCATGATTGAAAAATGGTTATTTTTAATACAATTCTGCAATATAGGTATTAAATGAAAGTGCTTGTTAGAGTAACACGAAAAATAATGAGACGTCATTTTAAATCCAATATGTAAGGGACAAAAAAACCGGGCCATTTGATGGTAAGCAACTAACTGCACCCATGGACATCTGCAACACAGATAGTGTTACAGTTGCGTTGCCTGCTTTTAAGTTGGTAAAGAGATTAACCGGAAGTGGGATCGGAAACGGGGAAAGTTTAGGCCACTAAATACCTCGCTCACCGAAAGAATCGCAGCTTAAGTCACTTTATGTCTATATTAGGAGATACTTACCGGTTGAGCTGGCCCAGTTATGCAGCGAACAAAATAGTTCTACCCTATGGCTCTACCACTATGTGGCTCTGTCTACAATAATATTATAAATAGGAAAGATCTGTTCGTCTGTTTGCCGCATGTGTGTTTCAGTAACTTTAATATCTAAGTAGCTATGATATAGGTAGCGCCATTAGTTCTTGATATAAAGCTTCATATATTTCTAGCGGAACGCCCTGGTGATAAGGTATCACGGCGGAACACAGTGCGTATGGGCATCCGCGTGTTACAAGGACCTGGACGCGCCATCCCACCACCGGTACTGCCACCACAATCGCCACACCACACTCTCAGCGCATTAGCCCATCATAATGTACTCAGGTATGATAAAATACTAAAGCCCGAGTACTGAACCGCCACTCAAATATATAAGCGCTACTTAAGCGTTTAAGTAGCTGTCACATTAGACAGAATACGTGAAATTTGAGCAGTAAGTAGCACTTTATTGATTGTCAGATTTGAGTGGCGCTTCAGTATTCGGGCGTAAGTCTTTGATCAGTTTTTAAATCACCTACAATGTATGTTTGGTCTTAGGGGCTAAATCGAGACCATAATTCAGCGACAATTGAAATTTGTTTCTTTTAAAGTTTTCTTTTATAGAATAGGGGGGCAAATGAACAAGCGGGTCACCTGGTGGTAAGCAACTACCGCCACCCATGGTCATCTGCAGCACAGACAGTATTACATTTGCGTTGCCGGGCTATAAGGGAGTAAGATAGGGAGGGAGGGGAGATGTGGGTGGGCCTAGAACGAAACACGGCATGAACCACTTTACGTCAATATTCAGAGAGGCCGTGGTATTTCACTAGACGAGCCAGCCGGACCAGCTCTTCTATTTTCAATTAACTGCCTTGAGAAGCACTCTGATGCTAGATGATGAATAGAATATGGAATAGGAGATGGAAATCAGAAAAGACTGATTGATACTCACATTAACTAAATCTCTCAGGATAGTCCAGTCTGCAAAGCCTATTCATGAAACCTGGTTTCCATCTAGAATATTGTAAGCAAAAGTGTTTATTACCTTACATAAATATTTATTTGTACCCCAATGTCCTGAACATGAATACGCTGATGACACAGGAAATTTTAACTGTCATGAATTGTTGTATTGTGAATTTGTGTGAGAAGTATTTACAATTTCATGTAATTTATCATGCTTAAGCACACGCCGACCGAGCGTGGGTGTCAAAGAATGGGCGACCTGAATTGATTCGTTCGAAATATTATATATACGTATTTTAAGACTTAGCCGAAAATCTGTTGTGTTGTTAACAGTGTATTTTCCTCTTCAAAATCTTCCCGTGGGAGTAAATAATACGAATAATGTCTTATTTAAACTTTAGTTTGGAAGATAGAGAGTTCATTTACTGAAAACTTTATAAAAGCTATTTTGTATATTGATGAGTAAAGACAACGTCTTCACTTGCACGAGTTCGAATAAATATTTTAGCAGGGGCATCGTGATCGTACGAACTTAAATTCACGGCAAGTCCCTAGTGGCGTAGGTAGAGACAACAAAGAGCCGGCACGATTCTTAGACACATCACTCGCTTACTACATGTCGAGACTGTTCTCGACAATACTGCTGATCTGGAACTTTATATTATAGTATATATTAAAAAAAATTGTCACAGATAATAAAAAAGATGCATCTATTAAAAAAAAAAATTATTAGGAATACCTATTTTGTTAAAGCAATCTCCACTAAATTTAATTAACAAAATAATAATGACTGGTCGATTTTAATATTGTGGCAGACAACAATTATTTGTTTCAAGAGGATGATTAATCTATTTTAGATGGCGGTTGAAGCTCGGAGCTGTCCTGACAACAAGTAATCTAAATACGTAATACATTTACACCATTAGTGATGGTAGATACCATCCATTTTCCGATGAATATAACAAAATCAGAATCATGTCTGTAATAGGCAAGTTTGTTTTCTTTCAATATTGTAAATCACGCATTAAATATTTGTGACTATAGACTTTTTCAATCAATAGCCATTGACATTAATCTATATATATGTCAAACATAGATTTATTATATAGAAAGTTTTGGCGGGACTGTGGAGGAGACATGTCCGCTATTTGCATTATTTTCTCAGATTTGTGTTTCAATGGATATTATTGAATAAGATTCGTGGCGTTTTATTTAATAAGTGTTCGTATATGAGTGCAAATGTGGGAAATGGTGTAGGTATCGTGTTTAGTGTGTTCTTCTACAGTGTCGTCAGAACTCCTTCCGAGGGAGTCCTCGGAACATCATGCATAAAGTGCCACGACTTTATGTATGATTAGATTAGGTTAGGTTAAGCTTTAGGGTTAGGCTAGGTTAGGTTAAGATTAGTTTAGGTTAAGAATGATGATTTAATTATAAAATAATAAGACTCGACTTAAAGGTCCTAGCAACCGGGTCGTTAAATTATTTAATAATAATAAAGATTTATTAAAATCTATGTTGTCAAACGTCAAAACAAGGAACTTGTCAAATTTGACAGGTGACAGGCAAAATTAATAAACTAAAACCGGCATCGTTATTTAACTATTTTAATGTATTGATACATACTGTTGAATTTACATAATTACAATTTTAATTAATAATACATTTAAAGAAATGAACTTGAATTGGTATCGTTGGTTGGTGACCAGGTACTACTTATCAATTACATTAACGCTATAAATGTCTCTGCCTACACCTTCGGATGTTAAGGCCGTGAAGCAAGAGCTTATACTAAAACTGTGATTATTATTGGGTAGGCACTATTTATTAAATGTATTGTATTATTTCATTGACAGGTTGAAAGGCAAAATGAAAATGGAGTCTGATGAGAACTGTAGGCAGAAAAAAGAACAAATCGGTAAGAATTTTTATTTGCCTCTTAGTTATAGATATAAAATATATGTATAATAGCGACCAAATGTATCACAAGGCGCACGGAAGACGGTGGTTATTCATGCTAAGACACAGCAACAAAAAATCTCAACTTCGCGCCGATCTCCTTGTGGGATAGGCAATAAAAACAGAGCGCAATAAGGCACTATTATCACATACGTTCCTGTATTCTTTTTTGTTTAATAATTTATTTTGCGTGCGTGTCGTTTTTCAATGCTCCTGACGTCATTTTCCACTTAAGCACGCTCAATTTGATAATGACAATGATCCCTAATTCCTTTCATTCATTCACTGTATACCTGCTTAGTCAGTAGCTTCTTATATTCGTTTTTATAAACATTAATATAGAATACTCCAATGATTTTTTCAAAGTTATATATCTTAAGGTTTCGGTGTTCCAGTGGTCGACCACCCCGCTTCTGAATTAAGAAGTTGCGGGTTCGATTCCTGGCTCACCAAATGTACCAGACGTATCACGTATACAATGTATTCCTAGGGATAACATTTGCCAATCAGTAGTACGTGGTAAACGATGGGATGCGGTTGACCCAATAAAAGTGACTAAGCGAACTGACCACAAAAGTGATTATGGTTTGCTACCATATTTGTGAAATACACGAAGGACATATTTGTCTATATGTGTGTTTGATTTCTTGCTTATTTATTTTGTGTATTTTCATACACAATGTGAGAAGGAGTGTAGAAAAATCCGAGTATATTTCAGCTTTCAAAGTTTAAAAAACAATTTAGTCGTCTATTTCAAATCCTTAAATAGTTAAGATATCTCTAGTAGGATGTTAGGAATCAGCTGATCATTTTTACGATATTGATTGAGTTAAATTTACTTCAGCTTATAAAATATATAAATATACGTCTCAGTAGTGTAGCTGAGTAGTCTCGGTGGTCCAGTGGTCGAGCAGTGGTGGCTTGTGAATCCTGAGGTCGCAGGTTCGAATCCTGGCACACATCGGTATGTGTGCCAGGATTCAAACCCGCGACCGCGCCACAGTTAAATGTGATAAATATCAATAACTATAAAACTTTGCGCCCAGTATGCCAATAGGTTCGCCACCTATTCCATTTGGGACGTAAACATAACGGCAAGTCGAGGCTTACCAGCAACTGCCTACACCTTCGGGTAGAAAAAGGCGTGAAGTTATGTTATGTTACGTCTCGTCTCATCCAGTGGTCGAGTATCCCGCTTTTGAATCAGGAGGTCGTGGGTTCGAAAAGTGGTTCACACCAATGACTTAGAAATTATTTCCGGAAGTTAAGTGTGATAAATATCGATGACTGAAAACTATATGCGGTATGGCAATAGGTTCGCCACCTATTCTATTTGGGACGTAAACTTAACGGCGAGACGAGGCTTAGACAGCCGCTGCCTACACCCTCAGGTAGAAAAAGGCTTATAAATTTACTTAATCATGAAATATGAGAATTTATTGCTTAGTTTGAAACTATAGGGCGATGTGTGTATTGTCTCCAAAATATTATTATTATAATTTATTCGTAGTCTCTATTGTATGCTTGGAAGCTGATGTTTATGAAACCAACCAATGTCAATAATATGACAATGAATATTAACCAACTGAAATTTACCGTGATTTTGAATTTTGCATGAAACTTCAGTAATAATATTACCAAAATAAACTATTAACTAAACTAAAACAGCCTTCAGAACTTGTGGTTTGTTTCAGTCGATTCAGCCGAGGTGCTTCCGCCGCGAGCGACAGTGGAGAAACCTTTTCTTCTCTCTGACGGAAGGTGAGCTAAGTGATTTTCACTATTATTTCAAATTAGTGCCTAATCTATAGTCGTAAAATAATTTTATGAGGGTCTGTAAATCAGAAATATTAGAAAGAAGCTTTTTTAGTGTGTATATATTTGAACCAACGAATTCCCATTTCGTTGATATATTGCTAGGGATCTAACTTATAACATAGACAAAAATATCTATACATATAATAAAATTGTAGAAAAGTCAAAACTGTACATTGAATATTTTTTAAAAAGAATACTTGGTGTGTGATCTGCAATCGATACCGAAGCCAAAAATATACTTTTTAGAATTTTTGTCTGTTTGTCTGTTTGTCTGTTTGTCTGTTTGTCTGTTTGTCTGTTTGTCTGTATGTATGTCCGGGATAAACTCAAAAAGTACTGCATGGATTTACTTCAAATTTGGCACGAAAATTATTAAGAAGTCGGGTCAACATATAGGCTACATATTATCACGCTATCACCTACGAGGAACGAGCAGTGAACCTTTATTTCTTCAATGTATTCTGTAGCAACGTGTAATCTAACGACGCATATTTGTATGTTGTTATGGTGTTATTATGTTAATAACCATGCTTTAATCTATACCTACATATAATAATAATAATAATATAATATAAGTTAGCTTCACATTTTAATTAACTTATGCCGTTAAACATAACAGACAATTTTAAAACAGTGCCATCTATGAGATTTACAAAACAGAAAACATTAAGTTGAATTACACGTGTAAGCACTTTTTGGTTTTAGATATAAATAAATCTTTGAGATTTTAAAAACATCAAGTCGAATTACATGTTTAAACACTTTTTGAATATAAATAATTGAAATTTCATCATGCGCTTGCGGTCAATAGATGTTTTTAAGAGTCATAGATGGAGTTGTGCATTTTCTTCTTTAAAATTGTATCGTTAATTCTTTTCAGAGATGAGCAAGACAATTAAAAAAATGTATTTGTATATGCTAAAAACTGTTAATATTTTTGTTCGGTATTTATTGGTGTAACAAGCAAAGGGGAATATTTAACCGACGTCGAAGAGGAGGTGCTGTCGAAGGTTTTCCGGGAATTTTCAAGGACACCGTATTGGGTAGAGTTTATACCGTGCACCCGAATAATGGCGAATGCTATTTTCTGCGGTTATTACTTCACACGATCCGAGGCCCAACGTCTTTTGCCTTTCTGAGAACATTTGATGGCGTGGAGTATCCCACTTACCGCGCAGCCTGTGTAGCACGTCACCTTCTCGACGGTGACCAAAACTGGGATGACACCCTCGCGGAGGCGAGCGTCAGTAACAGCCCCAGCCGTATGCGTCATCTGTTTGCCGTCATCTTGGTGTTTTGTGGAGTCACGAACCCGGTAGCTTTGTGGGAAAAATATCGACATCATCTATCTGAAGATTTTCTACGAGCTTTGAGGCGTGCTACTGGAGACGAAGTCGAAGTAACTGATGAACGCGTGCTGAACACCTGTCTTAGTTCACTTCAAGACGTGGTCATTTCCATCGGCGGCAATCCATTGGTCGAATATGGGTTACCAGCTCCCCAATCATCACCGCATCAAGACCGTGGAAATCGAGAGTATAACGCTGAGACAATTTACGATCCGAGCGAAATGACCACCATACGAAATCACCATGTCGCTTTGTTCTCTTCAGAGCAAAAACAAATTTATGACACTGTTCTTAAAAGCGTTGGGCAAAACCAGGGTAAAATGTTTTTCTTGGATGCTCCTGGTGGAACAGGAAAAACATTTGTTACCACTGGCATACTTGCAGAGGTCAGGAGGCAAGGCAAAATTGCCATTGCTGTAGCGTCGTCGGGAATCGCTGCCACACTGCTTCCGGGTGGCAAGACAGCACATGCCATGTTTAAAATTCCCATCGATTTAGAGAGCACCGAAACGCCTGTTTGTGGTGTGTCACGCAATAGTGATAAGGGACACGTGCTGAAGGATTGCTCTCTGATCGTATGGGATGAGTGTACGATGGCCAATAGAAAAGCAGTTGAGGCCGTGGACAGAACCCTGCAGGACATCCGCAGGAACGAACACTTGATGGGTGGTGTCACAGTTCTATTCAGTGGCGATTTCCGACAAACGCTTCCCGTGGTGACGCGGGGATCGAGGGCTGACGAGGTGAATGCTTCGTTGAAACGATCTTCGCTGTGGTCACGAGTTCGTACGCTGCGCTTGACCATTAATATGAGAGCTCGGCTCGGCGGCAATGCACGTGCTCAAGAATTCTCCGATGTTCTTCTAAGTCTTGGCGAAGGCACTCTACCAGAGGAGAGAGGTGGGCAGGTGGTGCTTCCAGAGTCTCTCGGTAGAGTCGTATCCAGCTTAGAAGAACTCATTCGCTGTGTGTACGGGGACATCAGTCATATACCGCACCAGCAGAATTCTTGGGTATGTGAGCGGGCAATTTTGACGCCCAAAAATGGTCAGGCTGAAGCAATCAACGAATGCATTCTCTCGAAAATTGAGGGGAATGAAGTGGTTTACACCTCTATAAACACTGTCATCGAGCAAGATGATGCCACACATTATCCCGTGGAATTTCTGAACTCTCTGTCAGCAAGTGGACTTCCAGCGCATACTATCAAGCTGAAAGTCGGTGTCCCGATTATGCTTCTTCGGAACCTATCTCCTCCGAAGTTGTGTAACGGGACCCGCCTTAAAGTCATCTCGCTCCACAGACACAGCATTGAGGCGGAAATTCTTACGGGTTGTGGCGTAGGCGAGGCAGTATTTGTACCACGCATTCCCCTCATACCTCATAACTTCCCGTTCCAGTTCAAGCGCGTACAGTTCCCCGTGAGTGTTTGCTTCGCGATGACCATCAATAAGTCGCAGGGGCAGACACTGAGAGCAGCGGGTGTCGACCTCAGGACGAGCTGCTTCTCACACGGGCAGCTGTACGTCGCTTGCTCCCGCGTCACCAGTCCTGACTCTCTTTACATTTTGGCTGCGGAGAGCCAAACCAGCAATGTTGTTTATAGAGAAGTTTTATAAGTATATATTTTTATCCTTTTCTATATTTATATTTTCTTATTCATTATTTTCTACATTTGCTTCAGTCGCAACTTATTACTTAATTCAGCAGAATCACCATAAAGTCATTTATTCAAAGCAGACTGAAAATCAGCACTTTTGAAGTTCAACAATTTTACAAAAGACAGTCTCCCTCTGTTACTGTACTTTCTGTATTTATGAAATGTAAAGAAGTAACGGGTAAATAAATGTTATTTTAAAAGGTATAATCGTAGGTATTTTTGGTGCTGTATAGCGTTCAGGCAGATGACGTCGCGGGCTACAGCTATACTACATAAATTCCTGTTAAAATGAAAATAAACAATGCGGGCAACAACCATTGCTACCGCAATCTGTACTTATCCTACCAGTTACAATTTCATTTTAGAGGTAATTACTTCTCAACTGTCTATGTAAAAATATAGCTATCTGATCACAAATTCCACGCGTACGAAGTCGCGGGCACAGCTAGTAATATAATAAAATCAGGTCCCTATCTATAAAAATATTCAACAAATTCCAATCTGATTTTCACCTTTTTATCGATAATTATGTAAGCGTAAATATTTTTTTTATTATAAAGACCACACGCGATCAGAGTTGCGGCTGACAACTAGTTTAGAATAAACATGACAACGCATAGAAGTACATTATCAAATAGCCTGTATCGAATAATTACGCTGTTTGCGGTTTGTTTGCATAAAATCTAAATACATAATTATGTCTAAATAGAACAAAACTGAGGTATATTTCAATAAATAGCAATTTATACGTCGCTGCCAAACCAGCAAGCGGGTCACCTGGTGGTAAGTGACTAGCACCGCCCAGGGGGAAGAGGATGGGCTTTCAGACATCTCTCAAACCTCAAACGAGGCGTGAGTCAATTTACGTCGATATAATAAGAGGCCGGTCGAACCGGCTCATTCATGCAGCAAACTGCTTGGCTTTACCGGTGTGAAGTTTTATTTCTTATTTGATTTAATTTATTTATTTTAAAACATATCCAACGATATTAAAGGTGATTCTTTTCTATAATAGAGTGGAGCTGGAGGCTTGGCTGGATAAAGCGTCGTACTCGCACGGTGAATCAATCACAGTTGGCGTGGTCGTGGGGAATCACTCATCCAAAACTGTCAGGAGAATTAAGGTCTGTCCCACTAACCTATTAATAATGGCGACAATCGTTCATATTTTAGTAATTGGGTTTTCAACTCAAGATGATTTTGTAACAATTGGATAACAAACCTGAGTCGAAAAATGGGAAAGAAAATATAAAAATTGTACAAAACTACCATTAAAACTCTAAATAATATAGATGAAATTACCTTCTTTCATAATGTAGAAAATAATTCATTTATCTTGTCCACATAATAATATAACTCATTGTACAAAACCCAATGCCTTTTTGTTCTGAATCCGTAGCAAACTATTTATTTAAACATAAATATTCATATAAAATGACTGTGATTAATGACTGCACTTTGTAATATTTTAAATAGCGTTTTTATTCATGCTGAAGTATAAAAATAAAATGTTCCACATAAGTAAGTTATGAACGTAATATAGACCATATTTCTCACAGAACTTGACTGCTTTCTGAAAGGCTTCACCTTGCCCTGGCATCTCATCTTGTTCGATATTAAAATTTTATATTACGTTTTGAATAATGCCACCGCTCATACGAGTTATTCTTCCTACGTAGATTTCTGAGTAAATTTTTGAAGATAGTGTTCTTTCAAAACCCTTTTTATTTAATTAACTTTATAAGTGTAAGCTAATAATTAGTTTGATTTAATTAATTAACTCTACCTCATCACCAGGCGCTGGTCGTTCAACACATTGATGTCTGCATGTTTTCCAATGGCAAGTTCAAAAATGTTGTGGCGTTGGTCAAAGGCAATGACGTGGTCGTGCCTGGACAGACACACACTCAATCATTCACGCTGTTTCCACACAGAGGTAAATATGGGTAAATTTAAACTACAGAGTACATGATGGGGCCTTAAATATAAAAGTATGACTTTAATAAAATGTCACATTTCTCACAGGAATTACCAAAAACTGGATAGCTCTGGAAGATTCCTACTCTAAAGCCGGTGCCAGTCTTGCATCCACGGTTCTCTTCAATAACACACCAGAGGACAGAAATGTATTTGCTATATACGTTTCTTACTATGTCAAAGTTAAGCTAACATTCAGCGCTATGGGTGGAGATTTATCTTTAAAATTGCCTTTTACATTGACACATTCTTGTATAAACGAAGCACCAACCGATAGTGTGACAGAAGAAGCAACTCACAAAGTTATATTAGAAGGCAAAGAGAATAGTGATGAAGAAGATAGCATTAAAGCAGAAATAGAGACAGATAAACAGAATAACAACGGTGAGGATGAAGTAAATGAGACCGGCTTCGGAGATGATACCGAACCGAAGTCTCCCGATGATCATCATTGTGTTGCCGATGTACTCGTCAATGTTGAAAATAAAATAGATCGCCCAAAGAAATTAGTGTCTAGTGCAGGGCAGATAAATGTCCGATCAGTAAAACCTAACGATGAAGAACTGGATCTGATCGCTATATATCCAGGGTCGGATACGTGATCCGATGACGAAGTAGGTAATGTAGACCATCGGGAAAAGACTGACGCACGATTTAGTTCACCTCAAATCAACAAACATAAAGACGAGGTCCAAATAAATAAGAGTGGTTTTGCAGAAAATCTTAAAAGAGCAGTGTGTTGCATAGATCGGAGAAGGCAGTCGTAGCTTAGAATTATTTGACTATTCGTAATTTACATAATCATAAGTGAAAACAACCCAAGTTGATATTTTCTAAATGTTTACAGGCCTTCGATCGGGTTTGGCACAAAGCACTTCTCTCGAAGCTTCCATGTTATGGGCTTCCCGAGAAATTATGCGATTGGGTCTCCAGTTTTCTCATGGATCGGAGCATTAAGGTCGTTGTCGACGGGTCATGCTCCGACTTAAAACCTGTGAATGCTGGAGTCCCCCAGGGCTGTGTGCTATCCCCTACGCTGTTTCTTCTGCATGTGAATGACATGCTGCAGTACAGCAGTCTTCATTGCTATGCGGATGACAGTACGGGGGATGCCCTATATACCGGCCACCCGCGGATTTCTCGGGAAAACGTCGATGAGTACCGGAACAAACTTGTGTCTGAAATCGAAACTCTGCTTAGTCAGGTTTCGGACTGGGGCCGACTAAACTTAGTCCAATTCAACCCTAAGAAGACACAGGTTTGCGCGTTTACCGCAAAAAAGACACCATTTGTCGTAGCTCCCTGCTTTGAGAGCACTCCCTTAGCCGTCTCAGCCAATATCGGAATTCTTGGTGTCGACTTGTCGAGTGACGTCCAATTTCGCGGTCATCTGGAGGGCAAGGCCAAATTGGCCTCCAAAAAGCTTGGTGTACTCAATAGAGCGGGACGGTATTTCACGTCAGGTCATCGCTTGCAACTGTATAAAGCGCAGGTCCGGCCTCACGTGGAATACTGTTCTCATCTTTGGGCGGGGGCACCCCACTACCAGCTTTCTCCATTTGACCGCATTCAACGACGCGCGGTTCGGCTTGTCGACAACCAAGCTCTTTCCGATCGGCTTGATCCGTTGGCATTGCGGAGAGATGTTGCATCTCTATGCATCATGTACCGCTTATACCACGGGGAGTGCTCTGAGGAATTGTTCGGACTTATACCGCCTGCTGACTTTCGCAATCGCCCGACTCGCCAGTGTCTCCATCCACATCGGCTGAATAGTTGGCGATCTACGACAGTGCGATTCAGCCGTCACTTCCTGCCACGCACTGCTCCTATATGGAACCAGCTGCCGGCAACGGTATTCCCGGACCGCTACGACCTTGGTACCTTCAAGAAACGAGCGTATTCCTATCTTAAAGGCCGGCAACGCTGATGCGACGCCCCTGGTGTTGCGGATGTCCATGGGCGGCGGTGATCGCTTTCCACCAGGTGACCCGCTCGCTCGTTTGCCCCTTTTTTCCATAAAAAAAAAAAAAAAAAATTTATGCTATAGACTAAACGTATATCTATAAATCTACACTGTGTTGAAAAACTTGAGAAATCTGTATTCAAATAAATAAACTTACACGAACATTTCTTTTCCTGTATCCTTTTTGAAATGACTATGTACAAGAATAAATCTGCGCTAATAAAAACGAACAATAGAAGACTTTGAAAATAATGTCATTAAAAATTTATCTAGTCAGTAGGGTAGTTACTTCTTAATATATTTTTATTATGTACTAATATTATGGATAAACGTGAAGACTTGTCGGATCAACCGACAAACACAAGCCTGAATGGATATTACGCTTACTAAATTCTTAACAGTTTTATTAGAATTAGAATTAAATTTTAGTAAATCGATACCAATTTATAGCAATTCAGTTAATTAGGTAGATGTGAATGATAAAGAACATTAAAAAAAATAATAAATTAAAATAAAATTTTGTATTCCCATTTGTATTAATATCTAATTATTTATAGATTCGTAAATAAACGTAAATATTTTAGATGATTGATTAGACTTGTAATAAGACATATGTCTCAACTAAAGACCTGTGTGTATATTTTGTAAGAATATAAAATTAGTCTTCATAAAATCAAGAGAAATCTTAGTGTCGTAAGTTTGTATTTTGGCCATCTTAGATATGTCATTTTCTATCAGATTTAGTTTGTCAATAATATGTTCAATAGTATATTCAAATGTAGCAATAGTAGAACTAGTATGTTCAACAAAAACTTTACCTAAGCCTGTAATTGTTATTAAAACTCCTTTTGGATTTAATGCAGAAGTCGCTATTTAACTGCAGCACTGAAATTTTAATTTTACTGTAGAATTATGTGAATATTGCGGCAATGTTTTCTGATTGCGTTACGATAAATAATTTATTGTTAATATGCACTATTAGAGTTATCTGTATTACCTTTTGTCCAGATGCTTGAGATGCTCATATGACAATCGGTCATGAATGGTGAGATGTTTTTAAAGACCTTGCTGCTAGTCTTTTTTCATCTTCTGGATCTCTATTGCTATTGTGTTTGAGGAACTTTTTTATATCGCATTTCTAAATTCTTAACATCCCAATATTATTATAATTTCTTGTAATTTTAGTATTGCAATCAAATTAATAGTAACGTTGAAATTAGTAGGTATTCCTACTAATTACATGTAAAGCTTATCCGATTATAACTTTCATTAGCATTGAAACCATACAGCATCCGAAACATGATGACGAGATACATTAGATCAAGTCTAATATAATAAAGGTATCATGAAGTATTTTATCAGTGTTTGTAAATAATGTAAATATATTGTATGAAATTGTTGTTATAGTTTTTATTTTACCAACTTTAGGTTGTTACTTCGATTAGAATATGATCCTTAAGAGAGCCTTGAAATCTATTTTTTTTTGATTAGGTAAAATTTCAATTTATTAGTAATCTTAAACCAAAAAACAACCAGATCGAAACAGGCAACATGTGATTCCTCGCATACGTTATAAACATGTCATTCCTTTATTGTGAACTTTTATATTCTTCTACATTAAGCATTTCTGCGAAAAATTGTATTTGCGTACAAGTTGAAGCAATTTTTATTTCTATACACGAGACTCCAGTTAGTTTTATCTCGTTAATTTCCAAGAATCTAACGACTTTAGAAATTTTGAAATACGCTCTGTTATTCACACTGCAGTGAATAAAGTTCAAAGTAAAATCCATTTAGTATTTGCAAAATTCGTTTTGAAGTTTATTATCAAACTAATCATATTGTAGAGTTGGGAATTCTCAAACTCGTTATAGACGTCGGCAACAAGACAACAAATGAAACTTTTCAATCTAAAAACTCATTATTCATTTGAATTTTTATTCATCGAATAATAAATAAGATTATGAACATAAAATAAATTATTATATCATAATTATTATAAGTAGAAAAAAAGAGTTCCATAAATTCAAAATGACAAATGGTTAATTTGGTGGTGTAATCTTTGGAGCATTTTTGTGGGTTTGCCAAATTAAAAATGTTTTTGTTTAATATTAACTATTCCCAAGAATTTGATTGTACCTATTTTCAGGAAATAAGTCTAGTAGCCCTGGGTTCTTATCTTGAACTATATGGTATAGAGACTTAGCTAATAAAACGGCCTTACGATGAGGTCCAAAAAAGAAATGTTTTATACATACATACTTCACGCCAAATCCCTTGCAGGGTAGGCATAGAGAACGCAGCGCCATAAGGCACGATTCTTATATACCTCACTCGCTTCGTTGACTTCCATAACATTTTTCATGCACGCGCGTCGATTTTTGAGGCTACTGACATCACCTTCCTCCAGAACACGTTCTATTTGGTCATGGAATGTGTGTCTTGGCCGTTCTCGACTCCTACATCCATTTGCTTTTGCATTGTATATCAGCTTAGCGAATCTTGCATCATCCATCCTTTCTACATGTCCGAACTATCGGAGCATGCCCTTTCTTACTTTTATACCGACACTCTCTTTAAATCCGACTTCCTTCCTTACAACCTTGTTTTCGACGCGATCCGCGAGGGTCACTCTGCAGATTTTGCGCAGTGCTCTCATTTCGACCGCGTTTATACTACTTTCATGCATACTCTGCCATACCCAGCTCTCGCTTCCATAAGTTAGAGTATTGCATTGTGGAATGCTAGCTGGGCTTTCCTGCTAATATTTTTTGCGCCCAGGAATCTGCCCAACGCTCCATGAAATGAAATGTTTTTTCGTGATTATATATGTACAATACGAAAAAACTAGGCGTATCGAGGCATGATTGTCACTGTCTACACTTTCAAATAATAAAGGTATGAAATTATTATTGCATTGCGTTCACTTAAATTATTTTATATTTGTATATGCCTGTTTTATTTTCATTTCCAATCCCGCCCAGTTTTGGGTTACAAAATAAAAAGAACATAACATAAACAAATGTTTTAAATGCGACAATTTATCACGGAAATGGACAGAGATTTTTTCTCCAAATCACTTCGCAAATATAAAATATAACAGCGATTTAAGAACAAATTGTTATGTCACGCTGTCATAATTTTTCAGGTTATCAATGGAGTTCCAAGTTTTGTTGGATTACAAAAGAAACGTTAGTGGTTGTACATCTTTGCTATAATTATTTACTATTTTCATACCTTCAAGTTTTTTCTAGTGTCACAGTTAAGTGGCATCTAACTAACTGAAAATGAAGCAGCCCTGGATTCATTCGCCTTACTATATTCAAATGAGTATGGTTTTACTGTCCGTGGTTTGGATTTGCTCTAGCTCGGGTTTTTCTACCTGATTGAAGAAGTAGTGGTTTCAAACCCATGCTAACAGCAAAATCTCTTTAGTATTATTTTCAGAAGCCCTTTGTGATAAATTTCGATAATTGGCAACATTATGCTCGACGTATGAGAATAGGTTCCGTGACATATTCTATTTGGAACGTAAAAATTCGGCGAGTCGTGGCCACACGGTTATTTCGGGTGTGTAGTTAAAAAAAGTACCTACTCAATCAATACATAAACTATAACCATACCGGTGCTTATATTAATAAAAAAAACTTCTTTTGTTAACAAAATAAACTATTACATTCAAGTATATATTCAAGGATCAAATAGGACTGAGTACCAAAACATTGACTTTCAAAGTAAAACCAGCCCCTTTAAAGATTGTTCACTCACTACAAAGAAAGTTACCCTTAAAAACCTTTTTTATCAGATCAGTGAACGATTACCTTTACATTTATGAACGTGGAAATCCTTTGGGATAGAAATATAATCACCCAACAAAGCGTAAGAGTATTGTGAATACAAAACGCATCATGATGTAATACTTATAATTGTAAGGGTAAAATATTATTTAGACCAATTCTTCACTATGAGCCACTTTACGTCGATTTTCTGAGAGGTCATGGTCCGGTCGAGCCGGCCCATTTATGCAGCGAACTGGCTCTACCACTGTTAATTGGATATAATAGTAATTTAAATGGATATATTGTTTTGTGTATGTTTCCTAACAAATTTATAGCTATTGAGAAAATTCCCAAGCTGTTTGCACTAAGTCAGGATCTTATATTTCTATTTATTATGCATTACTTATATCACAACTTGTATTTACCTCAAGTTCCGAATGAGCCTATTTAAAAATTAATACTTTAAGAGGCGGTTATATTTATATGAGGAGTACAATCAGCCGCTGTGTATGGCATTCGTGGATTACGAAAAAGCCTTACTCCATCGAAACTTGGGCAGTTCTGGATGCATTGCAGCGATGTCGGATTAACTGGCGTTATATCGAGGTATTGAGATGCTTGTATGACACCGCCACGATGGTTGTTCAGATCCAGGACCAAGTGGCGAACTCCATCAAGCTGAATCGAGGTGTAAGACAGGGAGATGTCATATCTCCCAAACTCTTCACCAACGCTCTAGTGGACGTCTTCAAGACCTTGGACTGGACTGGACAGGGTATCAAAGTGAATGGTGAGTACATCTCGCATCTTCGGTTCCCCGACGACATCGTTGTAATGGCAGAGTCGCTGGAACAGTTAAGCGGAATGCTAGGAAGCCTATACGAATCCTCCCGGCGTGTCGGTTTGGGCATGAACTTGGACAAGACCAAGGTCATGTTCAATGAAAATGTCGTGCCCAGACCGATAAATGTCGAAGGGTCGGTTCTCGAAATTGTAAACAAATACGTCTACCTAGGCCAAACTATCCAGTTAGGTAGACGAAACTCCGAGAAGGAAGCCGACAGGAGGATTCAGCTGGGTGGGGCAGCATTTGGCAAACTGCGTCTAGTCTTCAACTTGCTTATACCGCAGTGCCTGAAGACCAAAGTTTTCAACCAGTGCGTCTTACTTCAGTACAGAAGTCCTAGGTTCGATTCGGGGCTCTCACGAATGATTTCTCGAAATTCCTTTCCGTAGTTATAAGTCGATGACTGATAAATTTGTGCCTGGCGAATTGCAATAGGTTCGCCTCATATTCTATTTTGTGACGTAGCGTAACGAGTCCTGGCCTGGTTAATAGTCTGGCCTGTAGGCCAGACTATTAACCAGGTACCGCGGTGTACCATCGCGTAGTAAAAGGTGTGGGAGTCACATTTTTTTTTACTTTTTAATTATTTCCTTTGATTTATCGTCAGATATATACATTTTATTAAGTTGCATTTTTCGAAACTTAAACGATATAAAAATATACTGAAATATATTTCCACAAATTATATTTCCAAATAATAATAAAAAATAAAATACGTTCACGTTACCTCCGTAACGATACTAAGCCGCTTATAAGAGACAGCACCTGACGAAGGCAGCTTAAACCAGTTAGCAAACGCTGAAGACTGTTAAGTAAAATATATAAGTATAAACTAGTTATTTTTTATAACTTCACGCTGTTGAATACTAAAAGGTTTGAGCTTCTGGTTCTATTTCACAAACATTGGGCACAATTTTATATGTAATCATAAAGATTTACAAGATTTTCAGTTTTTTTTTATGTAGGAGGCAAACTAGCAAGCGGCTCACCTGAAGGTAAGTAAATAGCGCCGCCCATGGACATTTGGAATAAAAATGGTGTTATAGTTGCATTGTCAGTCTTTAAGATGGGATGCCTATCCCATCTTAAAGACTGACCTAAAGGGAGGGAAAAACCTCTTTTTCCCTCCCTCTCATCCTACTGCCTAGTAGGATGAGAGGGAGGGAAAAAGAGGTTTTGTGGATACCTATATCACCGAACAAAACGCGCCAGTAAGCCAGCCTAGATCAAAATTTGGAGTAGTCACGCCACCCCATTCATTCGTCGAACTATGTGGCTGTAACACATATCTTATATCTTTAAACGAGCAATTCTTGTATATATATATATAATTGGAATCTCGGAATCGGCTCCAACGATTTTCATGAAATTTAGTATATAGGGGGTTTCGGGGGCGATAAATCGATCTAGCTAGGAATCATTTTTATAAAATTTCATTTTATCGTGTTTTATCAATAATCAACTAAAACATCAACTTACTTTTTTAATGGAATTCCTGACATCTATTGGCGAATACTATTATTTTAAATTGTGAGCAACTAACTTGCTTTAACGACAACAACACTAAAGCTATTCCAGCAGATGGCGTTGTTAACTAACACGAAGTCAATGTGTGTTTGCTTTGCTTTTATTACAGTTTATCACTGCAAAAAATTAAGTATATGTTTCTAATATAATATGTTAGTACATATTATATATTAGTATATATTTATTATTCTGTCGGTAAGATCAAAAAATATTATTGATATTTCATTATTTTATTAGTATGTAATTCGTACTTAAATATAATTTTCAAAAAACACAATTTATAAAAAAAAAAGAAAATACCGAGCAAAGCTCGGTCATCCAGGTACTTCTATTAAATGTAGATATGAAATTGTTTCTTTAATTTCACCTCATAAAATATACTAAAGAAAAGACATGAATGACAATGGCTAAATACTTAAAAGGTGTAATTAAATAGATAGATAGATAGATAATTCTTTATTTACAACATATAAATTACAAAACAAAAAACATACATTATTGACAAGATTATGTACTTAAGGTATAAATGGCGGCCTTATCGCTAACAGCAATTTCTTCCAGGCAACCTTTGGTAATGTAACAGTGCCTAGAAGAAACGGGTATTTTAGGTGTCATTAAAAACATATAACATAAAATTTAAAATATTAATTCAAATAAAAATGAAAGTCTCGGTGGTCCGGTGGTCGCACATGGCTTCTGAATCCAGAGGTCGCAAGTTCGAATCGAAATTCGAAAATCGAAATTTATTTTGAAAGTTATGTGCGATAAATATAAATGACTACAAAAAACCTTGTGCCCGGTATGGCAATAGGTTCGCCACCTATTCCATTTGGGATGTAAACATAACGGCGAGTCGAGGCTTAACAGCCACTGCCAAAATCTGCGTTAGTTAAAAGGCGTGAACTTATGTTATGTGTGGAAAAATAAATAGAAAAATTAACATACAATTAAAAATATTAATTCAATAAAAAAAAGAATTCCAGCTTTCAATATTTTTTTTTCTGTTCAAGTGACAGTAACTCTTTTCACTTTAGTTATTACAAGTTTTTGAAAAAGCATTTTAAACGTACGCCCAAGAATATCACTTTTATTTATTATAAATGTCTTAAAAATAGTCATAGATAACCTGAAAATGAACCTGTAATATTGTTATTTCTCCTTTGTTTACAATAATATGTTCTGAGACATCTCCCGCTGCTTTGTCCGTGAGCAAGGGAACCTTGAACACATCGAGCGACTGACATTGACCTGCTTCTGGATTTGAAGTACGGAACTCCTTTTGTACGTCTACATATCTGCATATAATATTACTGACTGACCCAGCAAACGTTGTTTTTCCTTCTCTTGTGTTCTTCCACATCCAGATTCAACAATATTAAATATCGAAAAACCAAAATCCTGCAAATTACATACCTATACATAACTTCACGCCCAATCCGTGGCGAGGTGGGCTTAGAGAAATGAGCGCTATAAGACATGATACTTACAGGCCTCACTCGCTTCTTTGACTTTCATAACTCTTTTTACACAATCACAGATCGCTGATATATCGCGGTGCTATAGAGTTATAGAGGGACGTATGGAGAAGAGATGAGGAGAGGATAGGGTGGTCCTCCGAATACCTCTCTTACCGAACAAATCGCAGCACGAAGTATGATATACTCTTTTAAGATTTGTTTCGTCCTGGATATCAGCTTAATTTTGATTAATAACATACCGTTTAACATTAAAACAACTTTTTAGGATTATATCGCGTTTAGAACTCTGTACAGTCGAAAAGTACAGTATTTCAAATTTTCAAGTAATTGAGCTCATATAATGTATAGTCGATTAGAATATTTAGGAGAATCGCGTCTTTTTAATAATTTATTACGTTTATTTATTTATCCCTAAGTTTGAGACGGAGAACAAGGTGGTTGTAACCACCTTGTTCTTTGAAAGGACTTAATTGAATATTTACATTCACAAATTATCATAATGATTCAATAATTAATATCACCTTTTAATTATAATTATCAAATGTCTGTAGAACGAAAGTGCTCATCATCAAAATTTAAATGAGGTCTGACCTTCACTCCACAGCTGTTGGAGAAGACTTGACGACTCTCAGAGACACTCCTTGTCTTCATAATGAACTGCTTTTTTAATACTAAAATTCTTTACTCATTCATATTTCATTATTTTCTTTATAAATGCCCCACTTTTATACAATTTTATTATTGAATAGTTATTTGTCTTGTATATAGTGTATTTGAAGGTCTCGGTGGTCCAGTGGACGAGCACCGAGTTTCTGAATCAAGAAGTCGCGAGTTCGACTCCTGGCTCAAACCAATGACCTTTCGAAATTATTTTCATAAGTTATGTGTGATACATATCGAAGACTAAAACTATAACTAATATAACTACAGACTTTATAATCTTTAACTCTGTAAATAAATTGTAAATATTAAGGTAAAAAAAAAATTAAAAATATAGACTAAAAACTTTGTACCCGGTATGGCAATAGGTTCGCCACCTATTCCATTTGGGACGTAAACATAACGGCGAGACGAGGCTTAAAAGCCGCTGCCTACACCTTCGGGTAGATATGTTATAGTATCTTTATTTGCATTTCAACCGTAATTTTTTGTTGGTTAATTAAAAAATCTAGTCTGCTCTCTTTGCAGACTAGATTTTTGTGTATCTTAAGAACTTATTTAATTAAGTCGTATCTGCTGTCTACTCGCTTTTTTAAACTGTAGATAATTTTAATGCAGTTTTCAGCTCGATAAGAGTGTTTTAAGAGATGTGTATAATGCAACCCGGTTATACTAGAGCGCTCGTAAAGTAGCTCATGCTGCACTTCGTTACATGTGAAAAGTATCCGGACCAACCCCTTTCCCCTTCTGTCACATCAAAAAAGTTCTCAATCGTTACTAATATCTTTTTTTATGGTATGGGAGGGCAAACGAGCAGCCGTGTCACCTGATGTTAAATGACCAGCGCCGCCCATGGACACCTGCAACACATATAGTGTTACAGTTGCGTTGCCGACCTTTAAGGGAGTAGGATAGGAAGGGATGGGGAAGGGGGGTGGGCCTCCGGGTACCTCTCTCACCGATCGAAATGCGGCATGAGCCACTTTACGTCGATATTCTGAGAGGTTGTGGTTTTTCATCGGTCGAGCCGGCCCATTAATGCAGTGAACTGCTTGGCACTACCAATGTTATTGCTTTTAAATTAATTTGCTTATACTCTCGAGAGCAATGAATCCGGGTCACTTAAAGAATGTTAAAAATCTCGGAAACTAAAAATGATAGGTTAATGCAATAAATTGTATTTAATAGACAATGTAATACTCCTTAAATGAAAGTAAAAAAAATATGAGTCACCATACATTTTATTAACACAAAATTACATAAAGAAAAAATCTGCTGATCTCTCCTTAAAACAAAAATAGGAAACATGAAAATTTTGAACTTTATTACGATTTTCTTGAATTTTAATACTTCGTATTGCCTCCTCGTGCTTCCATTACTGCGTTTACGCGGTTTGGCATGCTGTACACCAAGTTCCTTATACGATTTTGGGGAATATTCTCCCATTCCTCTGTGAGAGCAATTTTGAGCTCACGAAACGTGATTGGGGGAGGGTTTCGTTGTTTTACGCATCTGCCTAGCTCGTCCCAAGCATGCTCGATCGGGTTGATATCCGGGCTGCGCGCTGGCCACTCCATACGAGTAATGTTCATCTCTTGAAGGTAGTCATTCACAATCCTACCTGTATGAGGTCGGGCATTGTCATGCATAAATATAGCATCCTCACCTAAATTGACCATAAATGGACCAACGTGATCATTGAGGATTTCTTCCACATATCTTACGCTAGTTAAAGAGCCGTTTTCTATGATCACCAGCTCTGTGCGACTTTCAGAAGAAATTCCGGCCCACACAAGTACAGACCCACCACCGTAGGCTACTTTTCCTCGATGCATGCTTGCTTGAATCTTTCCCCTGGTCTTCGATACACTCTGTGTCTTCCATCGTGCTTGTAGAGCATAAATTTTGATTCGTCGGAGAACATAACTTTTGACCAATCTTCAATACTCCAATTTACGTGGCTCTGGGCATATCTTAGTCTTGAAATACGATGCCCACGCTCCAGTTTAGGGCCGTTTGCAGGTCTAAGGGGTTTTAAGTTAGATTCAGCAAGCCGACGTCTTACTGTCCATGCACTTGGGTTACTTCCTCCGAGGCGTCGAAACTGATTGGTGAGTTCAGTTCCTGTGAGAAAGCGATTTCGAAGCATGGTGTTCACCAAGTATCGGTCTTCTCGTGCTGTGGTATACCTGGTTCTGCCCGTTCCTGGTCTGCGTAGGTTAGAACCAGTTTCTTCGTAACGTCGGAGAACTCTTTGTACTGTTGACAGCGACACACCAACAGTCCTGGCTGTATCGCGCTGACTCCGGCCGGTTTCCAGCATTGTAAGTATTCTGGTGCATTCTTCAGGCGTAAGCGACATAATTTCAGCTTGAATAATGAATATAGAGCACTATCAACATGGTTTATGTACCCACATAAATGACAGATTACAAACAAAAGCAAAACCAAATGCTGTAATTTCGTAGTTCCATCTTCGAAAGTGGCCCTTTTTCAAATTTGATTTTTTTATGATATAACTTTACAATAACTAAGAAGTTTTAATACCTTCATTTAAGGAGTATTACATTGTCTATTAAATACAATTTATTGCATTAACCTAGCATTTTTAGTTTCCGAGATTTTTAGGATTCTTTAAGTGACCCGGATTCATTGCTCTCGAGTGTATACTAGCTGACCCCGCAAACGTTGTCTTGCCAAAAAATAAAATTTAAAAAATAAGGGTTGATCGTAGGGGGTTGAAATTTTAGGGTTGTATGTATTTTTGTATCCCGTTTTATAAAAAAAATAAGAAACAGAAAAATGACGAAAAATTAAAAAAAAATATTGAGGGGTGGGCTACCCTTGTGATTTAGGGGGATGAAAAATAGATGTTGTCCTATTCTCAGACCTACCCGATATGCACACAAAATTTCATGAGAATCGGTCGAGCCGTTTCGGAGGAGTTCAATTACGCACCCCGTGACACGAGAATTTTATATATTAGATAAATTGTACATACTGAGGCTCTAAGTTGATACTTGAAATTTTTAAGGAAATATTATTTTCTTATTTTTAGAGCGCTTAAATAAAAGCTTCTTTAAAAAGTATTTTTGCTTTTAATTTATTTTTAGACCTGAATTACATTAACCCTTAGTATGTATACACAACCCAGATGACTGAGTAATTTTCAATTCAGCTTTGTTGTCAGCCTTTAATATGAGGTGAACTCACGGGTACATCATTCAACGAATGGAAAGCGGCATGAGCCACTTTACATTGATTACCTCATAGGTCGCATGCTGCGTGCAAGTACAGTTAGTAGTGACTAGTCACAGTAACTGACCTCCATTTATGATGGTTTAGCACCCCGATTCTTAATCAGAAGTCTGAGTTTCGATTCTTGATCTCCAAAGAACTTCCCGAAGTCGTATATGATAAATATTGATGACTGAAAAATCTTTCGCCTACCTTTTGCGGTATAGAAGGCGTGAAGTTTGAATAAATTTATATATAATTAAGAAAAAGGTACACTGTGCCTATATCAAAGACAATTCAAAAGATATGAATCTGCGGCTATCTCTACTATGTTTTTTTTAATAAAGCCAAGACTGCCTATTAATTTTTTAACAGTGGTAGAGCCAAGCAGTTCGCTGCATGAATGGACCGGCTCGACCGGTGAAATACCACGACCTCTCAGAAGACCGACGTAAAGTGGCTCATACCGCGTTTTGTTCGGTGAGAGAGGTACCCGGAGGCCCACCCCCCTTCCCCATCCTTTCCTATCCCCTATCTCTTAAAGGTCGGCAACGCAACAGTAACACTAAATGTGTTGCTGGTGTCCATGGGCGGCGTTGGTTGCTTAACATCAGGTGACACGCCAGCTCGTTTGCCCTGCTGTTCCATAAAAATAATATATATATATATATATATATATAAACATTTTTATACTTCTGCCGTTCATTTGCACGACTAATGTTCTTGCCTGTAACGCAATTAATTCCATCTAAATGTTTAATATCTCGAATTAATTTGAAATACCCCACAACTCTTAGCTGTTCAGTCTCTTATATTTTATTAACTGTGTTCTCTTACCCAGTATTAACTCATGAAAAACCGTCTCTAGAAACCGTTCTTAGGACAAATAAATTACGTTTAAAGTTTAAATTGCTCTAACCGTGGAAGATTGCCGAACATTTTATTCATTTCATTTCCTATGAAGAATCTTGATAAACAGACGTCAATATAATCTTTCTTCACTGTCAATAATAATTATTATTCACACCCTTAACACCTAAACAGGTAGGTAGATAGAGATTTCTGTTTCCGCCATATCAAATAGTTGTACCCATTGAATAGGTTGCGGACCTACATATTACCAATCACCATTATGGTTTATAAAATATAATTATATTAATTATCGCACTTAAAAACTGAAAAGTAGTGAAAATTTTAACAGTGGTAGAGCCAAGCAGTTCCCTGCATAAATGGGCCCGCTCGATCGGTGAAATAACACGACCTCTCAGAAGATCGACATAAAGTGGCACATGCCGCGTTTCGTTCGGTCAGAGGACGCCGGACGCCCAGCTCCCTTCCTTATCCTACTCTTTAAAGGTCGGCAATGCAACTGTAACACTGTGTGTGTTGCAGGTGTCCATGGGCAGCGCTGGTCACTTACCATCAGGTGACACGCGTGCTCGTTTGCCTTCCTATCTCATAAAAAAACAAAAAGCTTCTACAAAATTTACAGGTACGTATCGGGATTTCAATCCGGGACCTTTTAAATAGAAGTCGAGATATTTACCCATTAAATTATTGAGGCAGTCTTGTTTACAATCCAAATGAATTCATTGATCCAATGGAATAAGGGAGTTGTCTATAATCGCATCATTTAATGTGTTAAATTATGTTTTTATTATTTACTAGCAGACCGCGCGAACTTCGTACCGCCATATTGTATGTAGCTTCCCGCCTCACGGTGTTACTCGCGTACAACCAAAATGTCGATGACGACGATGATTACACATAGCCTATGTTATTCAGTGATAATGTAGCTTTCTAAAGAAAAAATAATTATTAAAATCAGTACTTTTTGAGTTTATTCGTTACATACAAAAACACAAATCTTTCCTCTTTATAATATTAGTATAGAATACGGTTAATGGTGCGCGATGATGGTAAGAGACCGGACGGGATGACTCTTTTGCCTTAGAATATGGGCAGGCCGTTTGTGTGGGACGCTACTAGCGTTGACACCCTTGCGTTATCACACCTTCCAAGGGGTTGGGGTGGTAGTTGCTGCTGCTGCTTCAGCAGAAAATCTCAGGCTGCTCAAATATAGAAACCTTGTAGCTGATTATGTTTTTGAGCCGTTTGGAATAGAGACTCGCATATGGGGTCCGAGTGCTCGTGCACTTTATAAAGATTTTGCAAAGAGACTGATCGAGGTCTCTCGCGACCAGAGGGCTGGTCTATTCTTCGCACAAAGGATTAGCATTGCCATTCAGCTGGCATCTTCTGGGCACGCTGCCAGTCGACTGGGATGCGGAAAAATTTGATTTCGACTGCTCTCTTAATTGTATATATTGTAAATAATGTGGTAGGTATGTTTACTTCTTCATACATTATTTTATGATGAAGTTTCAGACGCTCTAGGCTCATGACTCTTGATAAAGTGTAACCGAAATATGAAATGTAGGTATAAATATCAATCAATTTAATATTTTTTTATTAAAAGATGAAAACCTTTTTTGACATGAGGAATCAAAAAACCTTTTTTCTTCTGCTTGACTGCAATCAAACGCAACAATCAAATTCAGATATCTTATTTACTGATTACGCTGAAAAAGTTCTAGATACTGAGCATAGCATATTTATTTGTTTATATTTTCTTTGCCAAAATATATTAACATTCAAGGCTTATATAAAACATTTATCTTAATATTCATTTTGTCTATATGAGAATCTTTAAATGCGGCAGAAAATCATGGTCACAATTTCCATATTCGTTACATATAAAATATCATAACGATAAATAACTCTTGTTGTAAACAAAAACCTTTTTTCCTATTCCTTAAAAAATGTTTAGTTAAAGATATTTTCAAATTGACTAAGATATATCACGAGAGCTATGAACTTCAAGGATCAAGAAAATTAACGAGGTGTATGAGAATTGTGTCTCATATCGGTCAGTTCTTTCTGCCTACCTGGCAAAGGACCAGGCGTTGTTTTATGCTTAATTTAAAAAATACGGAAAGTCCTAGCTGAGCGTGACCAGGTTTCCAGCCTCTGAGAAGTATGAAAGCCTTCATATTCCCATTAAAATAATACAATATAATAGTTGTAACTTAACAAAACTTGGAACTGTAAAAAATTGTAACAAAATATTAACTTAGTAGGATCAATACCTAACATAACATCGTTTGAATTGGCAAACCTGCAACAGTGGTAGAGCCAAACAGTTCGCTGCATGAATGGGCCGGCTCGACCGGTGAAATACCACGACCTCTCAGAAGACCGACGTAAAGTGGCTCATGCCGCGTTTCGTTCGGTGAGAGAGGTACCCGGAGGCTCACCCCCCTTCCCCATCCTTTCTTATCCCCTATCCCTTAAAGGTCGGCCACGCAACAGTAACACTATATGTGTTGCTGGTGTCCATGGGCGGCGTTGGTTGCTTTCCATCAGGTGACGCGCCTGCTCGTTTGCCCTCCTATCCCATAAAAAAAAAAAAAAAAATACACAAAATCGTATCGTTTGAATTGTAAATGTATACATCAATGCAGTTGCTTCTAAGTACTTATTGGACAGAAAGACCATTTGTGAGAAAGGTATCCGGTGGCTCAACTCGTTTAACCATCCGCTTCCCATCCCATTTCCGACCCCTTCCATATCGCAATGTGAGGGCTGGAAACGCAACCGTATCACTTTTTGGGTTCAGCTGTCCATGGGCGGCGATTGTTGCTTACCATCTTGTGACACTCCTGCTTGTTCCTGCCTTCCAATACCATAAAAGAATACCTAAGCATACACAGTAGTTTCAGGACTTATTTTCACGTATTTTTTAAAACAATATAAAACTAATAAATCCAGACACTTATCGACAATACTTATTGCCACTTTAAAATTCCAGACACTTAAAAACAAAACCAATATCGGAGCGGTTATTTTAATATATTTTGTGAGCATTCCGGCCAATCGTAGGAGTCAGACGTCCCCTAAGCATAATGTGAGTTACATTTGTACACACTAATACTCTGTTACAAATATTGAGTCCATCAGAAAATAAATAATATAAGTCAGTAGACATGAAATAATCTACAGAACATCTTTTGTTCACTCTTCTTTAGCTCAAATAATATTTATTTACAAACGTGACTTGCATAAAGAATTGGAAAAATCACAAAGCCAAGAACTAGTCTAAAGTAATATTCTCTTTCATACATACACATACATAACTTCACGCCAAATGCCTTGCGGGGTAGGCAGAGAGAACAGAGCGCCATAGGGCACGATTCTTACACGCCTCACTAGCTTCGTTGACTTTCATAACTCTTTTCATGCACGCGCGTCGGTTTTTGAGGCTCTTACCATCACCTTCCTCCAGAACACGTTCTATTTGGTCATGGAATGTGTGTCTTGGCCGTCCTCGACTCCTACATCCATCCGCTTTTGCATTGTATATCTGCTTAGTCAGTCTTGCATCAATCATTCTTTCTACATGTCCGAACCATCGGAGCATGCCCTTTCTTACTTTTACACCGACACTCTCTTTCATTCATTCTCTTTCATATTGATATAAATATGGATATTTATATTACTGTCATTTTGTGAAGTAAACGCAATTGCTTACTGCTGCTTTGGAAGAAGTATGGTTCGGTGTTTATAATTTTCTTTTATGTTATAGGAGTCAAAGTAGCAAGCGGTTCACCTGATGGTAAGCAACTACCGTTGCCCATGAACACCTGCAACACAGATAGTATTAGAGTTACCGGTTACCTGTCTTTAATATTGGATAGAGATGGAACCGGAAGTTATATGGGGAAGGACGGCTCATACCGTCTACCACCACTCTACTACCACCTTGTGTCGATCTTCTGAGAATATTTCACCAGTCAAGTTGGCCAAGAGTTTTTCTTGATGTAAAAGTAAGAAAGGGCATGCTCCGATGGTTCGGACATGTAGAAAGAATGGACGATGCAAGATTGACTAAGCAGATATACAATGCAAAAGCGGATGGATATAGGAGTCGAGGACGGCCAAGACCATGACCAAATAGAACGTGTTCTGGAGGAATGTGATGTTAGGAACCTCAAAAATCGACGCGCGTGCATGAAAAGAGTTATGAATGTCAACAAAGCGAATGAGGTGTGTAAAAATTGTGCCCTATGGCGCTCCGTTCTCTCTGCCTACCCCGCAAGGGATTTGACTTAAAGTTATGTATATATATGTAAGTTGGCCAATTTATGCAGCGATTTGTGTGGCTATAGCATAAATAGTTCTAATCTTCTCACTTGTTAGGAGCCTCAAAAATCGACGCGCGTGCATGAAAGGAGTTATGAAACCGAAACGAGTGAGGCTTGTAAGAAACTTTATGGCGCTCTTTTCTCTCTGCTTACCCCGCAAGGGATTTGGCGTGAGGTTACCTATGTATGTATCTTCTCACTACTCCACGTTTTAAGTCAAAATCTGTCTTAATATTTTATTTACATCTATTCTGTAGAACCGAGTACGTCTATGTCTTGGTCTCTGTACACTTGATAAACTAATTACAGACTTTAATTAGTTGTTAAAAGATAAGAGCATCTTTGTCATTGTGCTTGGTACTAAACATAATATGTTCAGTGTTAAGTAGATTCACCATACAATGGATAACTTTTGATTTGATGTGCCGATTAGATTCTCTGAGGACTTTGTAAGACTAAATTCGATTCTCCTTATTTATAATACGTCTTAGAATATTCTAACTCTTTACAATACGGAATAGTTGATGACACGAAAAAGGTATTGCACATTTTTTGTAGACAATTTAATGATGCACAATTTTGTCTTAGCATTGCTGACAATCGAGAAAAAATCTTTTTTTTTAACATTTGACCTTTAATATTATTTTTTCTGTGCTGGAGAAAGAACTTAGGGAACTATCAAATATTATTTTTAATCATACTAAAAAGAGTCATACCGATTTTCAGTTTGGTGGGAATTTATTTAGCCTCGAATGTTTAAATTGGCTGGACTATAACCAAGTACCTCTAGTTCTACCTGTTTAAAATATCTGCACTTCATTAGGCTATTTCTACACACTCCCTTTTTTTTATGGAGATGCTTCTTTTTGTGTTTTTAACTTCAACACATGTCTATAAGAACCTTCCATAACTCTATCCTATTCTAGCATATTTGTATTTCTATATATTTAATAAATAATAACAAAAATAACTATATAAAATAAACTTCAAATATTTTGCACACAAAAAGTGGCAATGATTCCTCAACATGGACTGGGTATTTACTTTCAAATATATTTAATAAATTGCTGCACCTATTGCCATATATTGGCATAATTTTGTAATCAGCGATATAGGTTACATTTGAATTTCAGAAAATCTTTAAAGTGAGCCAGGAGTCGAACAATGAAATAGAAATCGGAATGTAAATTGCTCAGGTTGTGGAGACACATGATTGATTAGAGAAATGCAATCCTCATGGAAAATGTTGGCGACTGTAATTACTCGAGTCTATTGTGTAGGAAATCTAAAGCAACTCAGTTTGCTTTCGTAACCGTTACTCATTCAAAATTAACTTCAATGACATTTTGTAATTAATATGTACAAATAATTAATTAACTATTGGTGTTGGTGGTGATTTCGTTTCCGAGAACCACTTGTAGTGAGGTTGATTCCGCTGGTATTGTATGTACCCGTTATATTAACCTCAAGGAAATTCTTGTCGACTTCATACCTATACGTTGTAACTAAATATTTGAATTTCTCTGCCTATTCTCTTATGTAATATATAAATAAACTTTCCTTTTGAGTCACAATATGTATTAAAAAGATTACATCAAAGGATAATCAGGGTGTTAGACTAAGGCAGGGCGCGCTCCAACGGTTCGGACAAGTAGAAAGAAAGCGATGCAGTACTGACTAAACGAACATACATACATAACTTCACGCCTTTTGTTACCCGAAGGTGTAGGCAGCGGCTGTTAAGCCTCGTCTCGCCGTAATGTTTACGTCCCAAATGGAATAGGTGGCGAACCTATTGCCATACCGGGCACAAAGTTTGTCAGTCATCGATATTTATCACACATAACTTCTGAAAACAATTTCGAAAAGTCATTGGTGTGAGCCAGTGTGTGGAATAGAACCCGGACCTCTGGATCAGAAGCCGTGTGCTCGACCACTGCGCCACCGAGACTAAGCAAAACAGTGAAAAAGTTTAAGAATGTTGGAGTTAAGATTGGCCACGTGTGTGTCCACCTATGTTTCCGTGTGGTAGGTGATATTAGAAGCCTTAAAAACTGGTGATTAAGAAATGTGAAAAGCACCTTATATATACATCTTATAAAAGACATCTTATAAATAAGTATTTAACTTTTGTTCTCATGGTCTGATGTGGGTTACCAATAGTAAAAATCATATTTTTGACATCAACTTTTAGATTTTTATTTCCAAAAAGTGGGTGCTCTCTGTATCAATGAAAATGGTTTTGAACAACTACCATCTTTTTTTTCATCACTCGTGAAAATGATCTCTGTAAAGAGTTCGAAACGTCGGGAAATAAATATGAGTAGGTAATGAATAAACGCGATATAATCCTGAAAGTTGTTTTGATCAATGGGTGAGATTCGCGAAAATCTTAGAAATAAATAGAAATAAAAATGTGAAAAGCGTTATGAAAGTTGTAGAAGCAAACGTGTCTCATGGCATCCCGTTCTCTCTACCTACACCGCAAGGAACTTTAATTGAAGTTACGTATGTATTGAAATCTACTAATTTCAAAGATCAAAGAGAATGAGACAAGTATTTTCGTGTAATGGGTTGACAATCATATATATCCTCACAAACTTTCCCAGGAATAATATTGACAGAATAAACTATCAACAAATACCAAACCTGTAATAATAACAATATATCAATTTCGACAAACTCTTCAAAACATTAATTTGTCTATATTGGTAGTGGGGCTCGTCTCGGATATAATTAAAACCAATACGCGTGGATGCGGCCATTTTTATTTACATATTTGTTGGTTCGCCACCTATTCCATTTAGGACGTAAACATAACCGCTAGACGAGGCTTAAAAACCGCTGCCTACACCTTCGGGTAACAAAAGGCGTGAAGTTATGTTATGTTTATTTGTTGCTTCTGAGGCGGAACAAAGTTCGTCGACGTCGTGGTAGTTAACTAGTTAGTAATATAAAACCAATATTACCAGACACTTTAAAACAAAACCTAGATGCTGGTTTTGTTTTAAAGCGATTATTTTAATATATCTTACAAAATGGTCGATTGTAGCCAGACATGACGGATCTTGTAAGTTGTATTATTGCACACTAATACTCTATTATAAATATAGAGTCCATCAGAAAATAAATATAAGTCAGTAGACATGAAATAATCTACAGAACATCTTCTGTTCATTCTTTTTTGGCTCAAATAATATTTATTTAAAAACGTGACTTGCATAAGGAATCGAAAAAATTACAAAGAAAATAAAATCTCTAAAGAAATATTCTCTTTCATATAAATAAATATCTCTATTTATATCAATACAACCACACAAAAGATAAGTTTTGATTTGATAAGCCGATTAGATTCCATGGGGACTTTGAAAGACTAAAATCTATTCTCCTTATATTAATACGTTTGAGTGACAACATGCACTGATGTTCTCGAGTTACGGTGAGGTGCTCATCTGCTCATTGTTGTGACATAATTTTGCTTTTAATTTCATTATTCCCCGAAGTACAAAAGTATTTTCGTTGTTTCCACCCTAACATTTATATATTAATACTATGTACCTCTTTATTTCTGTACATTACCAATTACTACATTTTATATATCTATATACAATACTTAATTATATATATATATATATCTATATTAGATAAAGCGGCAGAGTAGAATTACCTTTGCCATTTTGAATTGGTTGACAATGAAATGGACGCAAACTTTGAGAAGAATTTTCCTTGTCTTGAAGTGTCTATCTGCTACAGGTACTCAAATGTCAACGTGTCTTACTCTGGAGCTATTTGAAATTATCAGGAACAGAAGACAAGACATTATTACAGTCCACCCTGCAATTGGTGACCTGAACTAATTATAAATCCTGCTCCTAACTCAAGTAACAATGTAATGTATTTTTTTTAGGAAATGATACTTCGATACGGAAAAAAAGTATATTTATATTTTTAAAAACTCAATCTTGGTAACCTTTTAAAATAAGTGTTATTATAGGGAAGACAACAAAAATAAGACAATGGATGGCTTGGTGGCTTTCTGTGTGTGATAAACATTGATATTGAATAAAAATGGTAATATGCCCGCCACTTATTACGTCGGATCAAATATAATGAATCATCAACGGTACATCAAAGCGCAATTGACGTTACCTTTAAGTATTTTATTTATTTATTTATTTATTTACACTTTATTGTACATTTACGACTTAAAACTATGCTTAAATACTAAATATAATAAGTAGGTAAATACTGTACAATAGGCGGCCTTATCACTGACAGCGATTTCTTCCAGGCAACCGTGGGATAGAAATGTTTGAAGAGAGAGGTAGCTGTTAGTGCAAACTAAACAAGTATAAATAATAATACAATACATAAATTAAGCTTGCGAGCCGAGAGGTTCCCAAAAAAATGCAAATTTACTTAGGGAACTAATTTATTAAATAAAATAATAATTACAATTATAACTTAATGCTAACAACTTTATAGCACGATGCTCAGTTAAAGTGTGTCATTGCGAAACCGATCGAAGGTTTCAGGTAGCCGTGGTAATGACGCACGATGTACACGTTCCGCTGTCTCAGCACTGCATGTCCATGGTTGGCAACGATTGAGTAAACGCCGGTCAGCACATTCCGTGTGTTATAGATATGTAACACCTCCCCCCTTACTTCAGCGATTATGTTGAAGTTTTCTTCAAAAGAGTCGCTGAGATGTTACTATGCGGAATCTTGATATTTCCAGGGTGACATCTTTCTTCTCATGTATGTTTCAGAGTAGACTTCAACAGGTTACAGAATGATTTTATCTTCTGTTTTAATGTTCGTGGATTGATTGCGACAGCTTTGGTACAATCTGTATGCTGATAATAATTGTAGCTGCTCCTAGTATAATTGTTTAACGTAGGATGGTAGTGCTCGATCGAATGTGTTACATATAAGTGCTTGAGTCTGCATGGAGATTGTTCATTTATTACAAGAAGATTCTCCAACTTGATGGGGTTTAATGTGACAGGTGGTTGTTTCATAAGACATTCCTTTTGATTTGGTAGTTCCGGTGTCTTCAGTAGGATGATGAAATTGGTATTAGTACGAATCTTAAAGATTGATAGACGTTCGCAGAGATGCCAATTGTTTAACTTCGGGCATTCAGCCTCTATGTACTTAGATTCTTTTCCAGAGATTGCTATAAAAGGTTGGGTAGGTAAGAATAGGGGATAATGGAAAGGTTATAAAGGGTATGTAAGGGTTTTAAATTTATAAAGGTTTTTAAAGGCAGCGGAATAGGCAATCGGTATCTTATATACTATAACGATTATATTATCAACATAAAAGTAGCATAACTGAATCGTATCATAAAATATCTAACTAAATAACTAGTATTTCTATAACTAAGATCGCATTATTACAATATAATGTTCTCATTTTATTTAAAATTTAATTTATATCTAATGTACTTGAAATGGAATGGGGAATTCTCCAAATACTTATAAAACTAAACTAATTTCTAAGTTGCATATTATTTCGTATAATTCATATCATTATCATTGTATAATAATGTAATTAAATGATATGTTATATTAGCAACGTCGTTAATGCATACGATATACGATACTGAAGTTAAATTCTTGTAATTTTATCGTGGTTAATTATTATATCATTTCGTACAGTCAGCGGCAAAAGTAGTATCTTGTAACAAAACGGGGTTCTTTGGACTACGTTTTAATCGCGATTTAGCTACGGGACCACGTCTCTTTTTTGTAAAGATATGTATTGGCAAGTCAGCGAGAACCGTATCCTGCGTATAACGCGGGGCGAGTTTTTGTCGAGATGCCATGGGGTTTTTAATGAAAACTTGCTGGTCCGGGCTATAATCTTTTTCTATTTCACGGTCTTTGTTTCGAGTTTCTGTTAACTTAGTCCTTTCGTGAAGAGAAGTCTCGTTAATTAAATCGCATACGTGAGTCATTCGGTTTCTATGTTCCTGTATATACTGCTGTAATAAATGTTCTGTCAGTTGTATGTCTATCGGGTCACGTGGGTCAAAATGTCCTGTGATTAAGTCGATAGGTCGGCATTTAGTAAAGCTGTGAATGGAACTATTATATGCTAATACCGCGTATGGCATGAGATTAATAACAGGTTCACTTTTCTGTTCGAGTTTCAGGATTCTTAAATGTTCAAGGATAGTCGAGTGAAAACGTTCAACTATTCCGTTATCATTCGGACTATGGGCTAAGACTTTATGATGTTGTATTTTATGTAATCGTGTGAATTCTAAGAATAGTGCGTTAGTGAATTCCGGTCCTTGGTCAGTCACAATTGTCAATGGGATACCATGATGGGTGGAAAAAGTTAGAAGGGCCTGAATAACACTTAGAGCTGTACCGTCTCGGAGATGATATGCTTGGGCGTATTTAGAAAATGCATCTACGAATGTAAGGAATTTCTCGTTCTGAGCTGTGAAAAGATCTAAATGTAATATTTCGAAAGGTTTAGTAGGTGGCGGTACGATGTGTAGTTTTTGTTTAATAGGGTGTCGGTCATACTTGGCTTGACCGCAGATGGTGCATTCGTTAATATACTTGGTTATGGTTTCTTTTAATTTAGGCCAATAATACTTTGAAGAGAGAGCTAGGAAACATTCAGTAATACCGCGATGGTTGGTTTTTCCTTCGTGGTACTTCTTAATTATCTCCTGCTGTTGAAGGTAATTTTTAACATTTTCAACCTCGGTTTTAGTAAGGACGAGGTTCATAGCCGAACTTTTGAACTTATTCTGTAAGATGGGTACAATTTTGTACATTGCTAACGGAGGACTAATAATAATTCCTGTCTTTACCTTTGGGTTAACGTATTCTTTTATGGCATTTATAAGGTCTTCTTCTAAGTTCGATTCTGATAATTGAATAGTCGTTTTCGTATGAGTTTCAAAGGGTCTTGTAACTGTCGGTCGTTTTTTAATGTCGCCTACAACAATTAAACTTAACTGTTTGCTGTATTTATTAAGGGGATAATCAGTTATGGGTATATTTAAGATCGGGTTTTCGTCGCTAGTATGGGCTGTCAAGGTACTTGATCCGTGAGCTGTCAAGGTGCTCGATCCATGGGCTGAAGCTGGTCTTTCACTTTCAGATGGATTGACTGCCACAGAATTAGCGTCTTCGTGGTTAATTTCGATTCTAGATAAGGCGTCAGCGTTAGTGTTAAGTTTGCCCTGTTTATAGATGGGAGTGAAGTCGAATTCGCTCAGTTTTAATCTCCATCGTGTAAGACGTGAGTTAGGATCTTTAACATTCATTACCCACTGTAGGGGTTTGTGATCTGTTATAACTTTGAATTTTCTACCAAAGAGGTAGGGGCGAAAGTACTTTGTTCCCGAAACTATAGCAAGAAGCTCTTTTTCGATCGTGCTATAGTTTATCTCACTAGTATTCAAAGTTCTCGACGCGTAAGCTATAGGCCTTTTTTTTTTTTTTTTTTTTTTTTTTTTTTTTTACGCGAGGAAATGCTTTATGCACACCCCCCGCCTCGGTGCGGCAGGGGGTAGTGTGGGACTCCCAAAACAGTAAACTGCAATCCAATCCTAGGGTTACCCACTAAAACCTCGCGGCGGCCCTCCTCCGGCGTTGGGGTGGTCCAGGATTCGGATAAACCCCTCTGGTCCACCCCGCCGTCGCCCCCCCTCTGTTACGAGGGGGTGCTCATCCTCGGGGAGCCTCGGAGAGTCTCCCCCGGGCGGGGCGGCTCCGACCGCGCGCTATAAAGAGGCGCGCGGCCGGCGGCGCCCCCGACGACCCTCCCCGGCCGCTCCGGGGGGTCGTCCTTCCCGGGCCGCGACCCGGGCGCACCCGCGGGGTGTGCGCCCTCGCGGCCCGTCGGCGGCGGCGATCACTGAGCTCGCCGCCGCCGCCTTCGAGCGGGATCGGCTCTCTCCCGACCCCGCTCGGCGGCCTCCTTCTGGAGCATCACAGCTTCGCAGAAGGAGACCACAGCCCTCCACTCCTCCTCGCCCGCCAGCATTGCCGCGACCAACGCCGGCGGGGACAAGTCTCGCCCGATCCCGTCGACCAGGACTCGGCGCTCGTCCGCCCAGGCTGGGCAGACTTCCAGCGTGTGCTGGGCCGAGTCCAGGTCGGATGCGCAATGGTGGCATCTCGCCGTCTCTTCACGTTTTATTCGACTCAGATACTCACCGAAGCACCCGTGCCCGGTGAGTACCTGAGTCAACCTGTAGGTGACAGTGCCCCATTTACGGAGCACCCAGGCCTCGAGGTGGGGCAGGACGGCTCCGACGGCGCGTGAACGCGCAGAGCCCTGGAGGACCAGCGCGTTGCGCCAGTCCCCCAGGACTCGCCGGGAGGCCTCCCGCCTCCGCACTTCGCGTCCCCGCGCGTCCGGGTTCCCCCCTCCCCGGCCGAGATCGTACGCGGCTGCGTACATCTCGGCCAGGATGATGAAGGGGGGGGAACGCGCGAGAACCGTCGCCGCCTCGTACGAGATGGTACGGTAGCCCCGTACGATCCGTATGGCCATGATCCGCTCCAGGCTCCTCAGCAGAGCCCTGGAGCGGGAGGCCCCCGCGAGGTCTCGCGACCAAACGGGGGCCCCGTACAGGGCCACGGACCGCACGACGCCACCGTAGAGGCGGCGAACTCCCTCCCCCGGTCCCCCGAGGTTGGGCAGCAGGCGATGAAGCGCGCCTGCCACCCGTCGCGCTCGGGGGACCATCCGTACGAAGTGCTCCTCGAAGCTCCAGCGGCTGTCCAGGGTGAGGCCGAGGTACTTTATGTACCGCCCCACCGGGACAGCCGTGTCACCCACCTGGATCCGCGAGGCCGGTGGTTCCCGGCCCCGGGTGAGCCGGTGGAACCACAGCGCCTCACTTTTGTGAGGCGCCACCTCCAGGCCCAGCCCGCGGATCCGTCTGACAACGATTGCCACCCCCAGCTCGGCGAACCTGAGCGTCCGCTCGAAGTCGGGCCCCGTGGCGACCACCAGAGTGTCGTCTGCGTAGCAAACGACACTCACGCCACGGGGCAGACTGGTGCGGAGGACCGGATCATATGCGAGGTTCCACAGCAGGGGCCCGAGCACGGACCCCTGCGGAACCCCGCACGTCACCTCCTTCCTCTGCTCCGTCCCGCTCCGGTCGACATAGTCCACCCGTCTCTCCTGCAGGTAGGCCCCGATGACCGACCTTAGGTAGGGAGGCACCTCGTGGTATACTAGGGCCTCCCTGATGGCCGGCCAGGGGAGGGTCCCGAAGGCGTTGACGATGTCGAGCGACACCGCCAGCGCGACCCCCCCCGATCGGACTGCCGGTTCCGACAGGGCCCGCACACGACGTACCGCGTCGATTGTGGAGCGCCCCTGCCGGAACCCGTACTGGCAGTCCGATATGTCCGGGCCCACCTGCGACAGGTGGCTGCTGATACGGGCGGAGATAACCCTTTCGAAGAGTTTCCCCGCCTCGTTCAGCAGACATATCGGCCGGAACGACGACGGAGCGTCTCCGGTCCTCCCTGGCTTTCTGATGAGCACCAGCCTCGCCGACTTCCAGTCGAGGGGGAACACCCCGCGGCGGAGGCAGCTGGTGAACAGCTGCCTCGCCTTGTTCCCTAACACTCCCAGAGCGAGCGCCAGGACCCGGCCCGGAACTCCGTCCGGGCCGGGAGTGGCGCTGCGGGAGGCGAGCCGTGCAACGGCTCGCCCGAGCTCGTCCTCCGTCACCTCCAGTTCATCAGACCACGGAGTGTGGTCCGAGTGGGACGGAGGCACCGAGGGACCGCCCTGGACCCTAGGGAAGAGTCCGTCTACGACTCCTCCCACGACTTCCGGGTCCAGGGATTCCGTCAACGGAGGGACCCACGGGGTCAGCTTGCCCAGTACCATTCTATACGGGCGTCCCCATGGGTCCCCGTCCAGTCCCTCGACGAGCTCGTTCCAGGACCGCTCGCGAGCCGCAGCGATGGCGACGCATACGGCGTGCGCGGCAGCCCCGTATTCCCGTCTGGCTCTGAGAGCCTCCTCGACTGTGGTTCGCCTTCTCTTCCGGGCTCTCAGGTACCGGCGGCGAGCGACGAAGGCGGCCTTTTGCAGCCGCTCGATCTCCTCGCTCCACCAGTAAACGGAGCCCCGCCGGGGCGGCCCGACTCGCGGCATCGACGCGTCGCAGATCGACGTCATCGTGTCGCGCAGCCAGGCCGCTTGCGCCTCGGGATCGGGCGATACTGCTCCCTCCGTCCAGTCCGCGACGCTGGCGGCGGCCACGACCATGTCTCGGTCGAGCCGCTTGAGAGACCAGCGCCGCGGAGGGCCGCTAGTCTGGCGCGGGCGGCTAGGGCGGCGGAGTGACACATCCAGGAAGATGTGTCGGTGGTCAGATAAGTTGACCACCTCCTCCGCCACCCGCCATCCGGTCACCGTGGCGGCGGCCGAGGGAGTCGCCCACGATAGATCGACGATCGACTCCCCCTGCCACCGCACGCAGGTGCTGGCCGACCCCCGGTTGAGCAACCGGAGGTCGAGCCCTGCCGCCCACTCCAGAAGTGTCTCCCCCCTGACGTCGTCCCGGGTGTCTCCCCACTCCCTCGAGTGGGCGTTAAAGTCACCCAGGACGAATACCGGACGGGCAGCGTAACCGCTAAGGCGGCTCGCCAGCCCGCCCAGGTATGCCTCGAAGACATCGAGGCCGCAGTTAGGGGAGATGTAACAACCCACTACGACCGTGGATCCCCACTCCACAGCGACGTAGCCGTTAACGTAACGACGTAGACGTAGACGAAGCTATAGGCCTATCACTACCTATGGGTCCCTGAGATAGAACTGCTCCTATCGCATAATTTGAAGCGTCGGTGGTCAGTATAAAGTCCTTCGTGAAATCGGGATATTGTAAGATCGGGTCATTAGTCAGAAGCGTTTTACATTTTTCGAAACAGTTAATATATTCGGGGTTAGTAGGGGTAATTTTAGAGTCCTTCTTAAGACACGTCGTCATTGGTTTAGTAATACGGGCGAAATCAGGTATAAATTTTCGATAATACCCTAACAGTCCAAGAAACCGTTTGATTTCGGTGGCGGTTTTGGGTATTGGGAAATTTTTTATAGCCTTGATTTTGTCCGGATTAGGTTTAATGCCGTCTTTGCTGATTATATGTCCAAGGTAGGCCGTTTCTAGTTTGAGAAATTCGGACTTATCCATTTGGATTTTAAAGTTGGAGTCACGGAGTCTTTTGAATACTTTTTCTAAATTTACCATGTGCTCCTGTAAGGATACACTGAATACTATGATGAAATTAAGATATACTATACATACTACATTTTGAAGTCCCTCTAGGACATTGTCCATTACGCGCTGGAAAGTCGAAGGGGTGTTTTTCAAACCCATCGGCATACGAATATATTCAAAATGACCGTTCTCAACATTAAAAGCGGTTTTTGAAATATCGTCTGGGCTTATCTCTGTCTGGTAAAGGCCACAAGCAAGGTCTAACGTGGTAAAATAGTGACAATTTCCTAACTTGTCTAGTATGTCAGTAATATTGGGTATGGGGTACTTATCATCGATGGTCTTATCGTTTAACTTTCTAAAATCTACAACTAATTTCCATTTAGTTTTTTCGGACGCGTCCGCCTTTTTCGGTACTAACCAAATAGGAGAGTTCCAGGCAGATTGTGAAGGGCGGATAATACCCTGTTCTAGCATCTTAGAAACCTGGTCTTGAACCTCTTTCCTATGAATAAATGGATACCTATTGCTTTTCGTGTGTACCGGTACCTCGTCTGTTGTTCGAATATGGTGTTTAATTTTATTAGTAAATGTACAAGGTTCGCCATCAATATAGAAAACGTCGGCATAACGCGAACATAGCGCTTCTAAGTTAGCGCGCTCCTCTGGGTTCAAATGATCCATTCGTAAGCGCGATAACACTTCGTCGCTACGAGTAGTGTCATGTTTAGTACGTTTGCACTGGATATTGAATGACTGTGCACAAATCGGTCGATCTACTGAGAACACTACGTCGTGCCGAGAATGATTAGTCACTTCTACTATCCCACGATTCTGGCTTATGTTAGTCACACAATCTCCTATTATACAATAAGAGATATTTTGTTCAGGAATAAACGCTTCGCCGTTATGAAAATTTATCGGTAACTTAATTAATTTAGAGTTATTTGCAGGTATAATTTCCTCGTAGAGGTTACAATTTCGCGAGTCGTACATCTGTAACGGGTTGGTCGAATGTCTAGTTACTAAGGTCTTATCTTTTAAATTTATATTCGACTCCCATTTTTCTAATAGATCTAGTCCAATTAGTCCGTCAAAGTAGTCGTGGAATTTATAGATAAAAAATGTTAAGTCATCTGTTTCATTAATTTCCTTAAAACATGGAACGGTAATCGAATAATCATTACGTGTGGTCGCGTGAATATTAGTAACTTCGAACGGGTCATACTGACAAGGTATGTCCGGGTAAAAATAATCTACGATTTCGGGGCTAATGAATGATTGGTTTGCACCCGTATCGATAAGTAATTTAAGTGGTGGATTTGAAATTTGTAAAAATGGTAGTTGTCTTTGAGTATGAACATTAATTTCTATTTTGGCTTGTCTGACTGGCTCGGTTTCCGAAAATCCTCGTTTCGAGAAACGGTGTCAGCCTCGTTATCTTTAACTTCGTCAACGTAACTATCTGAGTAATACGGTTCCTGTTGGTCGGTGTAATAATAATAATCAGGGTATTCATAATTTTCGTAGGGGTTGTAATAGTCGGTCTGGTCATAGTACGAATTGTCAAATTGGTGATCGTCGTACTGTTGCTGGTCGTAAAGCTCGTTAAAATTCATTTCCCTACTCTTGAAATAATTGGATGGTGGAGGGTTACCAGCTCTACTCCAGTCATGAGGTTGACGTGATTGAAAAGGTTTAGGAGTATAGTGGCTAACTCCACTCATTGGCTGATGGCCATTAGAAGTATTACGTGGTCCTAAATTGAAAACGTTACTTTGGGGTCTATAATTCGGCGGCGGTGCAGCAAACATTTGTTATGTCCGAGTTGGTCCTTTGAACTGAGGGTTCTGAGGCTTCCATGTTGGAATGGGTTTCTGATACGGTAGCACGGGTAATCGCGGCGGTCCTGACATATTAAATGGTCGCGACGGCGGCATAGCGAATGGTCGCGGCGGTTGCGAGTTAAACGTTCGCGGTTGCAATCCGGTCGGTCCCGGCGGCGAATACACAAAATTAAATTTATTTCTATCACTAACCTGGTGCTGCGGAGCCACCTTCCTTTCAGGAAGATGTGTGTTGCGCTGCTGCATGTACATGGTGTTCATTTCTTCATGAACACACTCTAATGCTTTTTCCATAGTATCAGGCCGCATGCAACGTATACGAGAACCAAGGGGTCGTTAAGACCTCTTAAAAAGGCTTTAAGAGTAAGCTTTTTATAAAGTGCCCTTTTTGATTCTATTGTCGTATCGACTGTCTCATGCAGACTGATATATGTTATTAAAGTGGAGAAAAGATTTTGGCAAGTTTCATAGAATTCTTGAGGGCTTAAAGAGCCCTGGCTCAGTACCGCGAGATCGTTATATAATGATGTTTCATCCCGCTGGTCAGCAAAGTTGTTAATGAGAGCTAGCCTAATGCCACTCCATGTATCTGGGATACCGTTTGAATTAATAAATCGCGCGGCGGGCCCAGTGATTTTATTTAAAATTCCATTGAGTAAAGCTAAATTCGATAACGCGTAGTTCTCGTCACTGGAGGCATACTGCAAAACGAGTTGGTCACACAGGCGAATAAAACGCGTTAACACATTAGCGTTACCATCAAAGTCTGGTAACAAACGCAAGGCCTTAAATATAGAGTCCATATGCGCGTCTGCCATCTCGTTTGGTAGTATTAAACTATCGTTACTAATCTCTAATAAACTATTATCTAAATCAACGTCGCACAAATTCCTGTGGGCGTCTTGAAGGTTATTCCTATTTCTAACTAACCTAAGATTCCGAATTTGCCTTGAATGGAAAATTTTTGGAAATTATGGAAAACTTATAGGATAAAAAGGAAGCAACTCTAGATAGAAACTAAAGCACTCACATTTGCATCTTAGTTGGTCGTGATCGATTTCTTGATCCCTCCTGGCTGCTTGCTCGTAGATTCTGGATACTCGTCCGGTACTTGATAGCTACCCGGGTGGTTCGCGATTCTCGATTTTGGAGATATATTAACGAAACAACCCGCGAGTATCCTACCGACTGCGCCAATTAAGCTTGCGAGCCGAGAGGTTCCCAAAAAAATGCAAATTTACTTAGGGAACTAATTTATTAAATAAAATAATAATTACAATTATAACTTAATGCTAACAACTTTATAGCACGATGCTCAGTTAAAGTGTGTCATTGCGAAACCGATCGAAGGTTTCAGGTAGCCGTGGTAATGACGCACGATGTACACGTTCCGCTGTCTCAGCACTGCATGTCCATGGTTGGCAACGATTGAGTAAACGCCGGTCAGCACATTCCGTGTGTTATAGATATGTAACACATACACATACATACATATTTACAATAATATATACATAAATAAATACATACAACTAAACATGACCAAATAAAATAAGCACAGTAAATAGGAAATTTCGAGTTTATTCTATAGTGTCTAGGTAATAATCTTTTACCAACTTTTTAAAAGTAGACAGTGACTTAGCCTTTCGAATAATAACTGGCAAGTCATTCCACAGACGTACTGCAGTTACAGTGAAGGACCTGCCATAGAAGCATGTACAATGCTCTGGCACCTTGAGCCTCAGATTATGAGATGACCTTAAACCTTGACTATGCGTTTCATGTAAGTACTGAAACCGTACTTTAAGATAGGAAGGAGTCGAAGGGTTAAACAGAATGTTATATAGAATTGAAAGAATATGAGCATTCCGGCGATGTCGTATAGGCAACCACTTGAGTTGTTTTCGATATTGTGAGATGTGATCATATTTGCGCAAGCCAAATATGTATCGAATACAATAATTTTGGAGACGCTCAAGCTTTTCGAATTGGTTTTCGGCAAGATCAGGATAGCTGGCATCTGCGTAATCAATAATGGGCAGTAGCAGGGAATTAGCGAGCGCGATTTTGGTGACAGTCGGAAGAAAATTACGTAGCCTTTTAAGAGAACCACCAGAATAAAATATTTTCCGGCTCACCTCTTGTAATTGCGGACCCCATGTTAAATTTGAGTCTATCACTATGCCTAGATTTAACATTGTCACATAATGGTATGACAGTCCCATCGAAAATTATCGGCGGCAATCGTGGTTTGTCAACCCTGGAAGTGAGACGGCTGCTACCTATTAAGGCCACCTGGGTTTTCGACGGATTCACTGTCAATCCATGAGCCTTGCTCCATGCACTTATTCTAGCTAAATCTGTGTTGAGGGTATTGACGGTGTCAATAAGCTGGGCCAATGAACCCTGTAAATAAATTTGGAGATCATCTGCATAAAGGTGGTAAGAGAAAACGATGTTATTTGGAATGGAATTAATAAAAATTGCGAAAAGTAAAGGAGATAAAACGCCACCTTGGGGCACGCCGACAGATGTATTACACCAGGAAGAGAAGGTATTATCAATGTGTACACGTTGTCGGCGTCCACACAAGTAACTGCGAAACCAATCTATAACCGTTGGAGATATGTTATGGGAGCGCAGTAGGCACAGGAGAATATCCGAGTCCACCGTATTGAATGCATTGCTAAAATCCAGCAGTGCCAGCATTGTTAGTTTGCCACCATCCATACCGGACCTGATATCATCCGTAAGTATTAAAGTCATCAAGCCCGCTACCTTTTCTAATATTTGTTATTTTTCCTAAAAATAAATAATTTCCCCTATTTTTTAACACTCCATTTAGCCGTCGAGCTTGTTGAGAGTGGAGCGATAACACCCTGCCAGCATCTAGCATAGTCTCAGTCGTAAAAATACACTCATAGATGTTGGTAAAGGCTCACAATTCTGCGCCAGCTTGTAAGTATAGAGCAATACAAATAAAGACGTACTATTGTCATAAAACTAAATGTAAGTTGAACATTACATTTGACACTATTTGTGGTCAAAATATTCGACCTTTTCTATCGAGTCGGTTTGACATCGTCGTAAATAATTGTAGCTTGTACTCACTCAGTTAAAACCAATCTAATAACACCCATAAAGCTACAGTGAACCAATATGGTTAAGTTATAATGCATACTAAATAAATATAAATATTTACGTTGTAAAAATATGATAAAAATAACCCTCTTTATAACACAGTCGGGTATAAAGGGATACATAATTTTCACTTCAGCAATTTCATCTATCAAATTCAACTCGACGTCGGCGATGGGCCGGTATGTGGAGGTAAGTGGTTTCGATCCCCGCCCCTGTACAAACAGTGTTGTGTTGTGTACATCACAACATCTCTGCGGGTGCTAATTTATGTTGGCCGGAACAAAGCTTTGCTTTCAAAGCGAATGCTGTTGTTACACAATTACATGTAACAAAGGCAAATGAAAGGTCACGGTCGACTTTCCTTTCCACTAAATGATATTTTACGTAAGAATCATAATGCTATGAAACGTTGTATTGAAAAACTAATTGTTGCTGGCAACTCTGCCCGGGAGTAACATTTTTAATAAGTGTCACCTCACCTTTGAGTATTATGGGCCATGAAGTTACTATTACATAATTATGCTACGCTATTTGCTACGGCGTAGCACCCCATAACATCGACTACAAATTAAATATAATAAATAATAATATCTTGAACACAATACACACAGCGCCCTCTAGTTCCAAGCTAAGCAACTAAATGCTTGTGTTATGGATACTAGATAACGGATATTAATACATATATACTTTTCTTTTGTAAATACATACTTATAATACATAGAAAAACACCCAGACACCACACAAATATTCATGTTTGTCACAAATATTTGTGCTGGGTGGGAATCGAACCCCCGACCTCATTTCTACAGCTGGTAGTTTTACCAATGCGCCACGAGGCCCGTCAAAAAATATGACCGTTTTGTTTGTGTAGGGCTTATTTAGTTTGTGTTTCTTTCAAGCAAAAAGTAATATTATAAAGATTACCTCATCTGTTTTTGACATCAATCGCAATCATTTGGTTTACTATAGCAGACATGAATTGGTTGTTAAAATCGGTATAAACTATAAAAATTAAATTCCAACGTGCTCTGAACCCGGAACATTTGTAATGCTTCTAATTACTAAGCCTTAACTTCTCCTATTCTTCTTATTCATATATGAAAATGTTAACAACAAATATCAGTTTCAAATTCCATGTTTACGTGTCAAAGTTGTAAAATTAAACCGAAAACTTGATTAATTTGTTTTCGGAAATAAATGGAAACCCGTTTTTTAGTTAACTCCGTTTCATAATTAGTTAACATATGGAATCCTATATGGGCTCTGAACAATTCGGATATATTTTAATTAATTACAAAGTATCACGTATGTGTAAATGTTAAATTTATTTCAAACGCCATTTTGTTTTTGTTTCCAAGAAATCGTTTCGCTATCAGGTACTTAACGCGATTCTCTTGTTCGTACACAATAAACAAATTAAATAGTGTAGGTTTCTGTAATCGAATGAGTTTGTTTGTAGAATTTTTAATTAAGTTTATATAATGTTATTTAAGAATAACAATAGCTTTTTATAGAAAAAAGAAGCTATATTTGCAATTACATATAACACCTAAATATTAGTGCATTTCCTTCTCCCTGTACGTGTAGTAAAATCCTTAAAAGCCAAGTGGATTAGCACTCCGAGTTCAGAGCTCCCAAGTTCGAATACTAACTAGCTCACTCGAACGATTACGCCTACTGTATGATATTAAAAACTCTTGGCATTATGTTTGTTTTGAAACATTGAGAACAATTTTATTTGTCGTCAACATTCATCAAAAAGTGCGTGGAGTCCCTCCGCGCAGAAGAAGTATGTATTACTTCGTTATGTGAAATAGAAAATGGAAAGGGTTAAATATTGATTCGGCGAAATCATATTGTTTAATAAAACATTATGATTTGATATTTATTAACAAAAAATTTGATGAACATTTTTGAGTGGAGAAATATATATATATTTACTATGGGGTACCTGATAATAACTAAAGTGAGATACAATTGAATTGAAAATTCTACTGATTCAGATTTTTTATTCACAATCATAAAATTCTGAATCACATACATACATACATACATAACTTCACGCCAAATCCCTTGCGGGGTAGGCAGAGAGAACAGAGCGCCATAGGGCACGATTCTTACACACCTCACTCGCTTCGTTGACTTTCATAACTCTTTTCATGCACGCGCGTCGGTTTTTGAGGCTCTTAACATCACCTTCCTCCAGAACACGTTCTATTTGGTCTTGGAATGTGTGTCTTGGCCGTCCTCGACTCCTACATCCGTCCGCTTTTGCATTGTATATCTGCTTAGTCAGTCTTGCGTCAACCATTCTTTCTACATGTCCGAACCATCGGAGCATGCCCTTTCTTACTTTTACACCGACACTCTCTTTCAAACCAACTTCCTTCCTTACAACCTTGTTTTCTACGCGGTCAGCGAGAGTCACTCCGCAGATTTTGCGTAGAGCCCTCATTTCTACCGCGTTTATTCTACTTTCATGCACACTCTGCCATACCCAGCTCTCGCTTCCATAAGTTAGTGTTGGGATCAGGACTGCATTGTGGATTGCTAACTGGGCCTTTCTGCTAATATTTTTTGCGCCCAGGAATCTGCCCAACACTCCGTTTACGCTATTTCCTATCGCCACTCGTCTTTCTACATCCGCGGTATACCTTCCATCTCTGCTAAAAGCGCATCCAAGATATACAATTTCATTCACCTGTTCCAGCACTACATCATCAACCATTATCCTTGCATCTGTTCTGGATTCCTCCCTTTCAAACACCATTACTTTCGTTTTCGTCGCATTCAACTGCAAGCCTTTAATCATGCAATCATCTTTCATAGTAGTGACTAGTGTTTGCAGGTCCGACGGCGATTCGGCTAGAAGCACGGCGTCATCTGCGTAAAGCAGGCAGCTCACAACTAAGTCACCCATTCGCATCCCTACATCCATCGATCTCATTCTCTGGAGACAACTGTCCAGGTACAGGATGAACAGTCGAGCGGACAGCACGCAACCCTGTCTGACGCCGATATTGACGTCAAACCAGGGGGACAAGCCGCCGTCAACACGCACACACGCTGTGCAGCCCTCATAAGTGGACTGCACAGCGCGCAGCAGTGCTCCGCTCACCCCGTAGCCCGGGAGTATATCCCACAGATCCTTTCGTAACACTCTGTCAAACGCTTTTTCCAGATCCACAAAACCGCAGAAAACCTTCCGGTTAACAGCCAGTTGTTTCTCCACGATGTTGCGGAGAGAAAAAATCTGATCCATGCACCCTCGTCCGCTTCTGAAACCACCCTGAGCCTCCCACAACACTCCATCAGATATCACCCTCATTCTCCTTTCAATAATTTTCCCATAAACTTTTGCTGCTAAACTGATCAAACTGATGGCCCTGTAACGGGCGCACTGCATACGTGATCCCTTACCTTTATACAAGGGCACGATGACAGCGCGCCTCCAGTCCATGGGAACCTTACCCGACCTCCAGCACAGATTGCTCAAGGTCAGGAAAGCGTCCCGGACACAGGATCCACCGTGTTTGATCATTTCAGCAGACATCATATCAATTCCAGCTGCCTTACCATTTTTCATACTTCGTATCGACCATTCAATCTCTTCCATAGTAATGTCCTCATCAGATGTTGGCGCAGCGGTGTCAGCCGTAGGCTCACTCGCGGCGCCCACATCCGGAACATACTCGTACATTTCCCCAAAATACTCACTCCACCTGCCCAATACATCGCTTGGGTTTGCAAGAATGTCACCAAACTTAGACATAATTTTGTCCATTCTGGATGATGACGAAGAACCCCGAGACTTTCTAACTTCCCTCCAGAAGAGTTTGTTATTCGCCTCGAAGTTCTCCGTCAACCTCACTTCCTCATTCGCAACAAGTCTTTCACGCTTCTCTTTCACTAAGGCTTTGGTAACATTCCTGCAGCGGCGGTAGCTCTCATACTTTTTCTCTGTCATACTATCATTCTGGTTCAAACTTGAGACATAATCCAACCATGCTTTTTTCTTTCTTTCGACGCTGGATTTCACATCCGCGTCCCACCAGGCGTCACCTCTCAGAATCTTATGCCTCTTTGCACTACCACATACTTCTTTTGCACTATTCACTATACTTTCTTTCATTCTTTCCCAGCATTCTTCAACACCTAGGTCAGAAAGACTCGTCTCATTGAGTCTTTTACTGACTAGGCCTACATACATACTCCGTACATTTTCATCTTCTAATTTCTCACATTTTATCCTTTCAAGCTCTCCGAAATGGGTACGCACTCGCCAGTGTCTCCACTTCTTGAAGAGGCCCACGAATCGGCTTACCACCAGGTAGTGGTCCGTATCAAGAGTGGGGCCTCTGTAGGCTCTTGTATCCCTTAGAGTATTTCGGAGACGACTATCTATCAAAATCAAATCTATCATACTCTTTTGCTCATTCCGTCTCCAGTATACGTGTGAATATCTTTATGACGGAATAATGTGTTAGACACAAGGAGGTTCCGTTCCAGGCATACGTCCAATATCGGCTTACCAGCATCATTCACTCTCTTGTCACCATTCGGACCAAGGACAGCCTCCAGGCCGTCTCGCTTGGTTCCGACCCACCCATTAAGATCACCACACAGAATTATCCTTTCATTTTCCTCAGCTAGATCCAGAATATCCCTAACAGTTTCCCAAAACTCTTCGAGTTCGCGGGGATCCGCGGAGCTAACGGGAGCATAGGCTGCGACCAGGAAAACTCGCGTGATCCCCAGTTTTATTCGAACCCAAAGATGTCTTGGGCCTACCAACTCATAATCTTTCACTCCGGAAGCAAAGCGGGAGGAGAGAACGACTCCAACACCCCCACTGGCACGGACGTCCGGGTCCACTCCGGACCATAGGGCTACCATGCCACCGGGGAGGTCCTCGGTCTCCCTCCCCCTCCGCTTTGTCTCCGTCAAACATAAGGCATCCAGGCATCTCTCATTTAATACATCCATCATCTCATTCATCTTTCTTGCCATGCTACCTCTAACATTCCACGTGCCTATACGGCACTCCCCTCTCCTCGCCTCGCCAGGATTGGCGCTGCGTGAAGGGTGGCGGCCCCCTTCGCCGCATGCGCATGCAGCCGCACCGACGGGGGCTAATCGGTGCCCGTCGCTTGCGGGGCACGCCCTAGCAGCCCGTCCGGCTGAGTTTGCTTTGGTCAAGATTGCGTCCCACTGGGACGGCAGGGATCGCGACGCGCACGCTCTTGACATGACCCCCTGAATCACATGCGAAGAGTATAAGTTTTTCTTTATTCTTAGTCGACAACTCAGTCAAGTGTTCGTTCAGTAAAAGAAATACTTCTGCAATCCCCTGGGTTAAGTCGGCAAATATGGCTCACGGAATATACATATAAACTATTTCTCATAAGAGAAATTTACTTTTCAAGACACATTACGGGAAGCGAACACGAAGTGATATTCCCCATAATTCCCCAATGTTCCTCATGTTACGTCAAAACAACTGATATTATATTATATTACACTTATATCGAACTTTCCGATATTGTAACTGAAATGATTGCGTCAAGTGCGAGTCGTTACATACTTATATATAACATAATATAACTTCACGCCTTTTGTTACCCGAAGGTGTAGGCAACGGCTGTTAAGCGTCGTCTCGCCGTTATGTTTACGTCCCAAATGGAATAGGTGGCGAACCTATTGCCATACCGGGCACAAAGTTTTCAGTCATCGATATTTATCACACATAACTTCCAAAAAACAATTTCGAAAAGTCATTGGTGTGAGCCAGTGTCAGGAATCGAAGCCGGACCTCTGGATCAGAAGCCGTGTGCTCGACCACTGGGCTACCGAGACGAATAAAATTTGATATTTCCTTTCACTACTTTTCCTTCTTTCTTTTTTTCATACTGTAAATTACCCGTAAAGACGTGTTGTGTAAATGTTTTTTTAATATTTCTCTGTAACGTGACGTTTGGGAAACTTCTGCCTTCGCCATTATTCCTGAAGGACCACACTCGAAAAATTAAGCAAGAAGAAATAAAAAAATACTCGTTAATAATATTAATAGTAAAAATTAATACCAAAGAGTATTCTCAGATGATCTGATAGAAGATAGATGTAAACGCCAGTAGCTTCCTACACTAGAGGTCCGTCCATCTTTGATAACGTCAAGACTCTTCTTGAGGATCCAAGGACTAGGAATATTATAAACTACTTTGGCTTCCATAAGTTCTCAACACAAATTGTCTGGTCTATTGCCATATGTCGGACACGATGCGGTCAATTATATATTTATAAAACGTAACTTCCCTAAAGATTTCAATGATGTAATTAATTTGAAAAAAATAGCACTGCGAACGTCTAAAAACCAGGCAATCTTCGGCAGAACCATCAAAGTAAACTCACACTCACACCCATCGCACAAAAAGCAATTCATCATCTGATAACACCTAATCTCCTGTACAACCGGCGGCTTAATGGCTTAAAACTCGCAGCCTTTTAACATATTTCATGTAATCCACTTAATGTGTCATAATTTATGACAAAACTCCCAAATATATATTTTTTATAAAAGAGTGAGCAAGCGAGCTAACGGATCACCGGAAGCTAGCGGCTAGCATTGCCCATGGACATGTGCAGCATCATGAGGATCACAGTTGCCTTTCCGATCGTTAAAATTTGTTAGGGACGGGTGAGGAGACGAGAAGGCGATCTGGATACCTCTCACAACTATCTGAGAGGTCGTGGTGTTTTTCCACTCGGATCCAGAGCGAAGCGCTTGGCTCTACCGCTAATGGGCTAATAGGCCGGCTCGACCAGTGCAATACCACGACCTCTCAGAAGATCGACGTAAAGTGGCTCATGCCGCGTTTCTATCTGTGAGAGAGGTACCCGGAGGCCCACTCCCCTTGCCTATCCTACTCCCTTTAAGGTTGACAACGCAACTGTGACACTATATGTGTTGCAGGTGTCCATGGGCGGCGCTGGTCATTTACCATCAGGTGACACGCCTGCTCGTTTGCTCTCCTATCATATCTATCTATAGACTATTCAAAATCATGTCCCCTTCAGTCGGTGTCGGTGTTAACAGGTGTGGTTTTGTGGTCTGTCACATAATGGCGTGGACACGCGGCTCGGACACAAGGAACATTACATACGTATTTCCGTATTTCAAACTGTTTTGCGGTTAAATTAATCAGTAACATTAAACATAAAATTTCATATGAAATTCCCGATTTTTTCCGATGAATTTCTGGAATGGATGAATGATCCCATCAGTTTTCAAGAATCCTGTCGTCAACTCCCAATAGTACACGATGAATTTGATCAGGGATAGTGTGTCGTGATGTTCCCGGCTCTTATATCCTTTTGCTTTTGCATTTCGTATCTTTTTAGTCAATCTAGTCACATATTCCATATTTTAATACAAAAAGTTTCAGACGCAATATACTCCAAGATAGATATAAAAACCCTTCAGGTTGTCGTGATTCAGATGTCGAAAATTCCCGCGAATAGTTCCAGCTGTCTCTGGGTAAACACTATCAGTGGGACAGAAGACAATCAGGTCACAATCAGTCAACGTCTCAGATAAACCTTCGCTTGATTAAAGAAAACTTTCACCGTGTTCGTAGCGACGCTTCAGGATCGTTTTATATTTGAGTTGGTGACTTTTTTCTTAAACAAAATTTACTTTATTTTAAACTACATGTACCTAAGTGTAATGAAATATTAAGCAATGCATTTTATAGCGAATTTTAACAAGTCAGTAAGATAAGTCCTTAAATGAGAATAAGGCATAGACTTTATAGGAGTCAATTTCATCTTACTTACAATTAGAGTCCGACCGAAACTTATTTTCCGGCCGAAATCGAAACCGAAACCGAATGTGCGGCCGCCACTTCAGTTTCGGCCGAAACGGAAACCGAAACTCACGTGTTCGCGTATAAAATTTCATAAATACTGAAATTTGATGATTTTTTCCCATTATTTTGTGTCAGTTAGAAGAGGAAATGAAAAACAACGGGTATATGTATTAATTTTGTTGCAATAAACTTCACGCCTTTTTCTACCTGAAGATGTAGACAAAATGTTAACCAGATATAAAAAAGTAAAAAATATATATTATCCAATATTCAAATCGCTAATAATAATACTTGGCTTATATTTTGGTTAACTTCATATTAAACGTAAAAGATATGATAACTCTGCTGGCATAGTGGTTTGTAATACAAGATGCTGGGTAGATATCACCGGTTTTGATTCTTACTCGGCGTATATGTTATAGATCAATTCCTATTCATAAAGTCAAATATTCTTAAGAAATGCTTCCTACAACTTAAGGTGCAAATTAATGTCCAACCGAAAGTTCGGTTTCGGTTTCGGCCTAGTTTCGGCCAAAAATCAAGTTTCGGCGGTTTCTGTTAAGGCCAAATTTGGCCGAAACTTTTGCCGAAACTGAGACTATTATCTTACTAATTCTGACTTGTGGTTATCTTTCTTGAGAGTGTAATAGTACATACATATCTTTACACTAAGTCTCTGTGGGGTAGACAGAGAAAACAGAGGGCTTATGGCCCTCCGTTTCTTACATCCTTCAGCCACACCTTTCCAGCATGATTCTTACATTCCTCAATTCTTTGACTTTCAATCAACATTGTCACACATGCTCTCCGGTTTTTAAGACTCCTGGCATCACCTTTCTTGAGGACACGTTTAATTTGATCATGGTTGCCCTCATCGACTCCAATATCTGCTTAGTCAATCTTGCCTCAATCATTCTTTCTACGTGTCCAAATCATCGGAGTATGCACTTCCTTAGTTTTTATACTGACACTCTCTTCCAATCCTCTCTTAAACCTTCCTTCCTTATAACTTTACTGTCGACGCGAACGGTGAACCTCATACCGCAAATTTTGACAGCGACCTCATTTCAACTGCTTTATTATTATTTTCATGCACCCTCTGCCATGCCCAACTCTCGCTTTCATAAGTTATTTTTAGGATCAGTATTGCACAGTGAAAAGCGAGGTTACGAGGTATCCACCCAACGCCTTATTTACACTGTTTTCTTACTCTTCTTTCTACATTCCCGGAGTACCAGTAATTCAAGTAATTATTATTATGAGATGAGTGTTAGGGCTACGCAGTTTGCCGGAGTTTCTTCAGGCATTGCGGTCTAGGCGAGTTGAAAACTCGATGCATTTTGCCGAATGCGGCCCAACTAAGCTAAATCCTCCTGTCGTCCTCTTTCTTAAAGTTTCGTCTACCTAACTGAATAATTTGGCCTAGGTAGACCTGCTAATTCCTTGAGCATAAGAGTCCCGGCTGATTTTGTGGGTCTCTTTGGTCATTATCGCTGTACACCGCCGGCTTCGTCATCCGTGTGGATTAAAGGGCCCCACAAAAAGATTCGATTTCTGAGAGAATTTTGGGCTTAGAGGTGACGACACGTCCATCCGCAGTTTTCAGTTTCGTCAGATGGGGCTAAGCTGCTGAGCAAATACTTTCGACCCTTTGTTGCGGTCGATCGGGTCCTCGGTTGCTCGGGTATTCGATCGACGAAGGTCATGCCGCGTCTGCTTTCTAATACGCTGGTTTAAGCTTTTCCATTCTGACGAAGACAGCTGATCGGATGGAGTTTCTCGCCTTTGCCTTATCAGTTCGACCGTCTCAGCAGAGAGTTTGGACGCCTTTTACTGCGATCTCGGGAACCGCCTTTGAGATACTTTCCTCAGCGTGTTGACACAGTGTCGGTCCTTTCATCCACATGGTCTGTGGTTTCCAGCAGGACAAATCTTTTGACAATATGGATAGTTCGAAAGGATGACATGTTCTGCTGACCCTATTTAAAGTAGGAAAAGGGCAGGAAAGAGATGATCCTTTTAAGTTAAGTAGTACCTCAAAAGAGATTAACCAGTCGCCTGACCGTCGCTTGTATGCCGCGGGTATTTCTTCAACTGTCCGGCGATTTAGAACGAAAAAGAGTGGGGATTTTTTTGGCGCCAAAGTTTATAAGAACCTGATTTTCTCAAAAACTTGTTGTTTCTACAACTTGTTGATTCTACAAATACAAAACAAATTATTTAATATTAAATTTCAAAATACCAATAGGTACTTAGTATTTTATGAAACAAAAACAATTACCGATTTGAATATTGGTTTTATCTATTCCATTTTTTACCTATTTCTTTAGGGATGTAACGATTCGGCGAGGAGATGCTTAACAGCCTCTGCCTACACCTTAGTATAGAAAAAGGCGTGAAGTTATGTTGTTGATTGGAACAAATATTAGTACATATACCAATTGTTTTTTATTTCTTGTTTTAATTAATGCAAAATAATGGGGAAAATGCATCAAATTTTAGTATTTTATGGAATTTAAAACTTGAGCACGTGAGTTTCGGTTTCGGTTTCGGCCGAAACTGAAGTGACGGCCGAACATTCGGTTTCGGTTTCGGTTTCGGTCGGACCTTAGTACAAATGATGACAAATAGGGTCCGTCAATATCGGATTTATTTAAAAGTAGAGAAAAAACATCAAATAAACTAAACATGATCTCGACTGATATGAATGATCATCAAGATTAGAAAAGACGTTTCAATGTAATAGGACTGTAATATTGAAAAGAGTCTTTATTTATAACAAAGTAAAGAAAGAAGATTCGAGAACGACTTCTTTGATATTTGACCCGTTGTGTGCTCGTACTTTGATGTCGAAGTCACGTCTGACAAAAGAAAAGTCATTTTTATTTTAAATATTCTTGAACATTTTACGCCACTAGTGAAAAAATACTAGAGGTGATTTTTTCCGAGAATCTTCTGTGACCGACAAATAGTCCGATCTCCTTAACCTGAACTGCTAGGTATTGTAAATTAAATAAATAACACTCATATATAAAGTCATTGATTCGTGCCAGGATTCGAATCTGTGGCCTTATGCAAAAGTTTCGTGATAAACCACTACACCGTCGAGACGATAAACAATTTTAAATTATTTAACAAAATTTAAACTTTTGATATTTTCATTTAAAGGAAAATTTTATGAATATTAAAGTATTTATTTATATAAACTTATTATAACTTTCATCAAGTTCTCCTTCAGAAACTTCATTTAAACTGTTCCCATCAATAAACAGTTGGAAGTGAGCACAACTTTGTGATCGTTTCTTTGAAAAACCCACTTATATTTATTGTTTTTATCTTAAGTTCTTCAATTAAGACCGCCAAGTTCTTACCCGAAACGCTTTAATAGATGACTCCGAGATCGTTTTAAATTCAAATTTTCGTTGAGTCTTCTTACCAATGTTAAGTTATTCTGCCAAAAAGTATTTCTTTTTACTCGTCATTCAAAATAAAGCTATTTTCGTCTTATCTTTAGATATTAAGCTAATATGTATATAGAATGATCACTGCACTCCACAGCTGTAGACTCCAGTACGTGTTGTACGTGTACGTGAAACGTTACACGAGATTTACATTAAAAAATGCATCTTCCAATAAACGCAATATTCGGGTCCTTACATTGTAACACTTTAATACAAATAACTACTAGATAATCTCTTTACATTTTACTATCAAAATTTAAATAACAAACCTATCGAACTTTGTATAAATTAAAACTGATGTTATTAAATATTTCACACGGCAAAACGAAGCAACGTTGCCTACACTTCAGAGCATTACAGGTGTGAAGGTATAAATTAACAACATTAGATATAATAGGCACACCACTCATAACAACTTGAAAAGATTATAATTTAAACGTGTGAAACACCTCGCAGCGTTGCTGACATCACCTTCAACCTCTTGAGGGTGAGAAGCGAGGGTACATATGCTCACTACAAAATAACTTGATGAACATGTGCTGGTTCGGTAACGACACATCAACAAAAGTTGTAGATAACGTAACGTAGTTAGTTTGTTTATATGACTGCACATTTTATCACCTGCAGAGCAACGCAATTCAATACATTAAAGTGCCGGCTCAACCTGATAATTACTACGACATCTCAGCATTTTGTAAGTGGCTCATGACTAAGTTAACAGGGAGTGGTTGAGGCCAACCACTCCCAATTCTATTTCCGACCCCTTCTCTATCTCTTATGAAAGACTATTTGCCTTATATTATAGCAAAATAAAAATTATACGCAGTTGTTCTGCTGCGAAGCCTTCTAATGAGCTGAGCTTATCGTTAATCCAATTAGCAAGAGACGAGCAAACTACTAAACGATAAGATTTCTTTTCGTCTTAGGAACTAAGTTGTTAATTCAAGTGTCGTCTAAATTTATGGAGCTTTGTAATGTCCCACTATTGTGTACTTTGTTAAACAGAATTCAGGAGCATGTTTGTAATACGCAAATATCATTCAAATCTTTGTTCTTACGTAAGAATCTAGGAATCATTCATTTGGGATAATTCCTCATTACTTGCCACATTAGTGGTTAGTTAGTAGTGTCCGACCGAAGCTTCGGCTTCGGCTTCGGCCACCTTCGGCCAAAAATCCATCTTCGGCGAGATCTGGCCCAGAAAACGGCCGAAGCCGAAAGTCCGAGAACAGTCAAAATTAAACGAACTGTTACGAAATAGTGAGTGACTGACGGACCGGACTGCACTTAATTCAGTGCGGATACCTCTATCACCGAGAGAAAAGCGGCATGAGCCACTTTACGCCGATATTCTTCTTTATCTGTGGATAATATTGCAGAAAATTATTAAATCACAAAGTGTTTTTAAGCCTTCGGCTTCGGCTTCGGCCGAAGTTTGTGGAGATTGCCGATTAATCGGCTTTGGCTTCGGCTTCGGCCAATAATAGACCTTCGGTCGGACACTATTAGTTAGGTAGTTTATTAAATATCGATAACTTTTCATAATATATAACAAGTAAAAATTATGGAAACTAAAACTTAAATAAATGACTTGGATTCTCTTGATTTGCAAACAAAATAATACGTTTGTGCTATATTATATTTGTTTTTTAAACAAAGTATATACATAGTCAATAACAAACATGATTACGAATAAAAATTATAGTGAAAGGTAAAATGCGTGCAAATAAGCTCTGAACGACAAAACATTTTATTCCACCTGACGAGCTAACGCTGTTATATACCCGGATACTAAACGCGTGAAGGTACAAAAAGCTTTGACAAAAGTTTATTCCTATATACACAAACCCGCACAATACTTTCAATCCGTATCGCGTCGGTCTATTGTCGTAATTTCAAACTCATATATATTTCAGAGTGTACTGAAAAGGCCCGGCTTTGTTCGACGACCATGAAACTTGACAACTTTTACAATGAATATGTAAGCATTTACATCAACATCAGCTAAGTGCGCTTAGAAAAGTACTTCTCATGTCGAACTGTAGTGGAGGGAGAGAGAAGGATATTTTCTCTTTTATGTTATAAATCTAAGTTAATCATCAGTTACTTAAATTGACTCCTGCAACTCTTATAGTGCTACAGTTGCATTGCACGACTTAAAGCGGCCTTTAGGCTAAATAATGAATCGGAATTGGGATGGATAAAGGGGGGAGGGGATAGAGGTTGGAAGACCTTTCTTAACAAACGAAACGCTGTCATAGTCATGCCGATATCCTAAGTCGGTATATAACCGGTCGAGCCAGCCCATACTTAGATCATGTCTGATTTTAAAATATTTACCTATATTCTTTTACATATATTTAGGACTGACTACAACTCTTTGCTATACAATCTTCTCCCGTGGGTGTCGTGAAAGTTTACTAGAGTCGACCTGATAAAGACCATCTCTCGTATAGCCTCTATAGACTAGTGGTTCAATAATTCAACTTCTATTCGAGGATTCGTTTCGTTCGGAGATCACGAATTCGAACCCTGAATCCGAATGACCCTCCGAAATATAAGTGTCATAATTTTAGTTAACTAACACAATTGCGTGTCTACCACTTGTAAAGTTTTATTTGCACCTGTGTTTCTAAAAATTCAATGGTTCATTAGAATCTGCAAGTTTTGTATTGTTTTTAACAGTTAAGTGTCAATATTTTCTTCCATCGAAGGACGATTACGTTTCCAGGCTGTCGGATTTGTGAACGTATAAATATAAAGAGTCAATGAGCCGTGGAAAAAGGACACCGGGTTCTGACCTTGTGGTGTTGCTGTGTGGTAATGCTTGTGAATTTGTAAAACTAAATTTATATTTGTAAGTAACTTTATTCCAATTCTACAAGTTTATAATTAATATTTGAAAAATGAGTTTATTCAAGTGATCAAATTCGGTTTGTCTCTGCGGTTAGAACAATGCATTTCTGATATAGTGGTTTCAATAAATCTACTCACAAATAATAATAAAATATCCATTATTGCATTAATATTTTTATTCACAGCTCAAAATGAGATTCTTATAAATATGTACACTATTACTCTGGGAGCAGTTTGTGCAACGTTATGCGATGAGTGCAGAGGTCGGTTCCCTCAGGTCAGCCAGGTCACAGTGACCACAAAAAACCTTACTGAAGATTCTAGATAATTTTAAAATAACTGATTTTTGGTACAACATTTTATGGTATTCTGATATAAAACTATACCGTCGAAATTATTTCATAATTTTGAACTCTACTACCTCTCAAAATATCCACGTAAAATAGCTGATGCCGCGTTTCGTTGGGTGAGAGAGTCACTCCTGATCCTCTTTCTATCTATTCTTAAAACGCGGCTAGTCTAACCTAATGGTAACACAGGGCATGTTGCAAATGACCACAGGCAGTCACCACTAGGTAATCCCATAAAAAAGAAATTGGCAGTATGCTGAGCTGATCCTTTTTCTCTTGGAATAATTAATAAGACTGGAGCATATACAACAAAGTGCAGTACCCATTAGAAGAATGGTTCTGGTGGGACAGAAATTCTCTTAAAAATAAGACAGGGTACGCTATGTACATAAAAGGTTTCATATCCTCAATAGCCATATCTAAACAATTAACTGAATCATTTTCAGCAAATAATCTCAGTACATCATGAAACTAATAACAGACTATCCAATCACATACGCAGTGCAAGGTTCAAGTCTGCTCTGTAATAAGTCTGCATCTGAACTTTGTGCTACATGAACTACTGTGCAAGTACTACCACTTTAATTGTTTTGTGGTTACCTTTTGACTTAGACCTACACTATATTATAACTATTTCTCCATAGCAATTTTCAATTCCTATCGATACGATAGGATTATTGCCATTTGAATTAATAGAGGTGATTAGTATTTGATAAAAAATGCGAGCAGGATGTATAAAAGTTTCTGTTCTCTCTGCCCACCCCACAAAGGTCAATCTATTAAATCTTTTGGAGTTTTTTTTTAAATATTTGGCTTATTGCTGTAAAATAATATGTTACTCAATCCTTACTCTATTGAGCATAACTGAACCTTATCAGATAAGTCTATAATTCTTACTTATGTCTTATTTATAAAGAAAAAAAATATGATAAGGGAAAAGGAACAAAAACAAAGTAGACACTTTCCTCATCTGTTAGAAACAGACTTAGATTAGCTTAAATTTCGCTTGATGTGAGTAAAAAAGTTATATAGAAACACAATAAGCTGTTAATATATATTAAATGTTATTATATTTGTTTGTTTAAACGTTACAATTAGTAGAGGCAGGTAACTCATCCGACCAGCACATTAAGGCAACCCTTGTTCAGGAAAATTTTCGACCGCATCATGGTCCCAATTTGCAAAGGGATGGAACGTGTTTGATGGATTACAATATGTCCGAATAAATGAAAATGGTTAACTAATATATATTTAATAAATTGTTGTGTTTATTGAACGACAAATAGTCAATAATAATTACATTATATTTACGTACATAAAATAATTATTAAAAAATAATATTAAGTAAAACGATACCAGCATTTTTTCAGGTTTAAAAATTACTATTATATATAACGAATCATTTATCCCAGCCGAGTCATTAGGAAGGGTGACGTCAGCTTTACTGACGTTGCCACTTCCGTTATTGTCACTCATGATATTTCAGATGAAGCAAACACAAATTGATTTAACAAAACACTTTAATTTAATTTAATTCAATATACAATGTTTTACGAACTATTGCAATAGCTATCTAAACACAATAATTATAAATATCTAAATTACTTACAAGACAACCCTTCAATTTTAGCAAGACAAAGCAAGTGCCCACTTTTTAGCGCGCCTCAACATGGCCGACCCACACTACCTGTTCCTTGTTACCGGAACTCAAGATAACACATGTTTGTTTCTTTTTAATTGTAACAATTAAGATTGTCATCTCATTATTCATGAAATAATTTGAAACGAATTGTTGAATTAACCAATTAATTCAACAATTCGTAATTAACTTTATAAAGCGGTATTACTCAAACGGATATTCAAAAACGACCCTGAACGATGAGTAACGATGAGTAACGATGAGTAACGATGAGTAACGATGAGTACCGATGAGTAACGACTCCCCTCGGACCAATCGTAGCTCGGTCGGATCCGACCAATCAGAACAATACTGTTAACATTACAAATGTAGTCAAATCAGTTTGCTTTTTGAATATCGTGATTCATGAAAATACTCTTAAGAAATTACTTAGTAAATTATCAAATTAATAAATCAATTTGATTGAACAAAACAAAAGTAGTTAACACAACAACAAAAATATAATTTAAAGGCAATGCGTCGACACGGCCATTCTGCGGGGCGGTGCGTGCTCTGCGCCTGCCTCATTTCTGAAAATGAAAAATGTTTTCGTCGGTACTAGGTATCTTAAATGTGTACCTAGACTGGATCTTAATTTTCACTTTTATAATACGGGGAAATTTTGAACATGAGCGGTATACGCCAAAGTTATGTAGTGTTATGCGAAGGTTTTCTCAAGTATATTTCAAATTAGCACAGTATGTATACTGAAGGTACATTGAGTTAAAATGTTGCTGTACAATAGGATTGAGTTAATTGTGTAATGATAAATTTCTCGTAGATCGTGTTTTTATGCTCCACGCATTTACACATTTGGTTTTATTATTAAATGCAAATGTCTCCACGCATCCTTGCATTTTAAATTGATGATGTTGCCACGTATGCCGTAGTCAACAGAGCATCTTAATCTTACTGATGTGGTTATGAGCGGTCATGAACGCCGTGGTCCATACAGTAATATTCATAACTACTGATATGGTTATGAGCGGTCTTGTACGCCGTGGTCCATACAGTAATAATATTCATAACTACTTCATTGATATTCATAACTACTGATATGGTTATGAGCGGTCTTGTACGCCGTGGTCCATACAGTAATATGATATTCGTTGATAGTAATTCATTAACTACTGATATGGTTATGAGCGGTCTTGTACGCCGTGGTCCATACAGTAAGTAATATGTTATTATTATTATTTTTTTGATAGGTAAATGTATAGGGCTGCTGGTGTGCTCTGGGCGGTCCTGTGCGCCGTGGTACACACGGGACAATGGGAGTATAGATAAAGGACGATGCTGTGCTCTGGGTCTTATTTTAATGACCGTGGTACACAGGGGCTCTGAAAATGACCGGACAAAGTGGAAGGCATCATATGCAAGGATAGTACAGTCTTTGTGTTGTGTCTAAAGTTGTTACTTGTTTATTGTTATATTACAAGAGACCTAAATTGTGTCTTACTTGTGTTTAAGCCCTAGGCTATGGAAGGAACTCACCGTTTGTTTAGCAATCAAACGTCATCGCAGCTCGTGATGTTGATGGCTGCGGGTCGCTGGTGTTTGTCTGGGGCTGAATATCATCTGGTCTGTTCTGCTGGTAATCATCAAGATGCGTCGACACGGCACCTTGGTCACCTGGCTGCGGCGCCCGGCGGAGCTGATCGTGAGCAACCTTACGAGGTCGCCCTCTTCCAGTCACACGTTTAACGATGTATCTGTCCTTGTCTTCGGTCCTCAGGATCTCATAAGGCTCACTATACTTCAAGTCTAAGCATGTTTGATTACGTGGATTATTTTTAATTAACACATAATCACCTCTTTGGAATGGTCTTATAGTGGCCTTATTTCGGTCAAAGCGTTCTTTGTCGTACTGAGCAGCAGCTTGCATTTTCTGTTGAACTTGTTCGTCGAGTATATCAAAATCAACAGTCTCATCATCTAAGTTCACCAGTCTCAGTAGTTGTGGGGGTACAGTATGCTGTCGGCGAGTTAGGAGAGTGAGTGGCGCAACTCCGGTTACACGGTGAGGTGTGCAGTTAAATGCTAACTGAAGAGCTTCTAAAGCAGTTTGCCAGTTTTCAGTTTCGTAATTTTTAATCATCGTCAAGGCGTTCTTTAATGTGGCCATAATGCGCTCAACTTGACCGTTCGCTCGGCTAGCTCCTGGTGTAATTGCATGAATTTTTATGCCAAAGTTATCACAATAGACTTTGAAGTCGCCTAAGAATTCTCTCCCTCCGTCCACTATTAATTGTACCGGCGTACCAAACAAATGAATCGTGCGTTTTAACGCAGCGAGACAATTATTCGGACTTTTATCATTGGAGTAACTAAGGAGTAAGTGCTTGGTGAAGGCATCTATGGTAACTATCACATATTCGTCTTGACCCTCTTGATTCTTAGAACCCAATTTGCCTGTAATATCCATGTGGATAACTTGGAAAGCCGCAGATGGTTTTTGTATTGGGTGCAGTTGTACTTGCGTGACACCAGATGCACCCTTTGATGTTTTACATATATTGCAGTTGTCCACAAACTTTCGGACCACCGAACTCATTTTATCAAACCAGTAAGACTCTCGTAGTTTTTGTAAAGTCTTCTCCCAGCCCGGGTGTTGTAAAGCAGTGTGATACGAATTTATTAAACTCCACTGAAATGACCTCGGCACCACAATGGCTTCGTAAACGCCGAACAGTGAGTCAGTAAGGCGTTTCTTAAGTACGCCTTCCACAAGGACATAGTCCCCTACTAGGTTGCCATTCGTAATGCCATCAATAAGTAGGCGTAAGTCACTATCTCGTCTCTGTTCTACCTGAACCCATTCTGTATTTCGTGTCAAAATGTTGACCGTACTTTCCACATTTGGATTTCTACTGAAAAAATCGGCATGCTGAAGGTTTTCACCTTTTCGATATTCTATTTCGAAATCATAGTTTTGGAGGAACGCCCACCAGCGATGAATTCTTGGAAGTAAATCCTTTTTGAATTTAGATGCTTTCAGTGCATTACAGTCTGTGATGACCTTAAATTTACGCCCGTATAAATATTGTCGAAAATGTCTGATTGCTTTTACCACCGCCAAAGTTTCAAGCTCGTAGGAGTGGTAACGACTCTCCACTTCAGTGGTGCGCAGGCTCATGTAGGCAACTGGATGATGTCGTCCATTGACTATCTGCACCAACACCGCCCCATAGCCGATGCTGCTGGCGTCAGTGTAAAGCTCAATCGGAGCGTCTTCCTGAAATATTAAAAGTGTCGGCGCAGTAGACAAATGTTGAACAATATAATTCCTAGCCTGATCATGCCTTACATCCCATTTCCACTTCGCGTCCTTTTTAGTCAATTCGTATAATGGCACCATAATTCGGGAAAAGTTTGGTATAAAACGTCTAAAATATCCAGCTAGTCCGTTAAATTGCCGTACTTGTTTAACGGTTGTGGGAATGGGGGCTTTCGTTAGGGCCTCTACTTTTGTTGGACTAGGACTAACTTGTCCGTCTGCAATGATATTGCCTAAGTACTCAATAGACCGCTTGAAAAAGACAGTCTTTTCCACATTGATTGAAAACCCAGTCTCCTGAAGAGTCATGAATATTCTCTCAATGCGGGACATACCCTCTGCAAAATCTCTACATTTTGTGAGGACGTCATCCACATATACTTGACATAAAGGATTTGATCCATAAAGTAGGGGTCCTAGCGCTTTATTGATACATCTTTGGTATACAGAGACAGCGTTACTTAAGCCAAACGGCATGGCCAAATACTCAAACAGACCATCGGGCGTCACGAATGCAGTTTTCTCAATAGAGTTTTTGGATACTGGAATTTCATGAAATCCAGCTGCCATATCAAAAATAGAGTAGTAGAGACCCCCCGATAATTGATCGATCTGGTCAGAAATTATAGGTAGAGGATAATGATCCCTAAGTGTATTTTTATTCAGCTCCCGATAGTCTACACACATGCGATGTTGTCCATTTTTCTTTTTCACTAATATTATGGGACTGGAGAAAGCAGAGGTGCTCTCTCTAATGATATTATGTTCTAACAACTCAGCTATAATTTCTCTGACTTTTTCCCTTTCAATAGGACTCAGTTTGTATGGCCTACGTTCCACGTACCTACTAGGGTCTTTCAAGCGAATCTCTAATTCACCCGTGCTAACCCGTTTGCGAGGGTAGCCCCGAATGAACAGATTTGTGTACTTGGTCAACAATAACTTTAATTCGTTTATCTGATTCTCATCCGTTAAGTCTGTAATAAGTTTATCAAATTTCTCATCTTGTGATTGCATGTGATAGACCACCGGTTGGTGAAGTAATCTGGCACCTTGGGCCGTAACTAATACACTTAAATTTGTTTCCTTAATAAGGTTAGTACCGATCAATATATCAGAGCATATCTCATAATCCGGAACTACATGAAATTGTAGTTCCACGCGTAAATTATCAATCTTACAAATAGTAGTTAAACTAGTCAAAGATAGCAACGTAAACTGCCCAATGCCCTTCAAGTAATGGACTTGATTAACGCGTTGGCCCGGAATTTTTGCAGCCACCGACTCGCGTACCAATGAACATTCTGCTCCACTATCGAAAATCGCAGCGAACTCATAATTTCCAATAGTGACAGGTAGCCAAGTAAGTTTTGGCTTACCAACACAATTCACATTAGAAACTACTGCTCGCTCGCGTTTAAAACACGTGTCATATGTGTGACCTACTTTGGAGCAAAATGTACAGGTAGGCTTCCCGGTAGATTGCATTTCGCTGTTTGAATCATGGCGTGGCTGAGGCGCTGTACTTTTCTTTGCAAAACGACAATCACGTGTATCATGATTGGTCCTCTTACAAACCTGACAATATAAATTGAACTTATCGGGTAAGCGCGGACGTTTGTTTAAATTTTGCGAAATTTGATTTGGATTTACTCGTTTTGTAGGACGTATCGATGAAGCTACAGAAATCAATTCTGGTACGGACTTAGCTCGCGCATTTAATAATTCAATACGTAACCTTTCGTCACCAATACAGCCAATGACGGCCTCAACCGCGTCATCACTTGTTAATTTATCTTTAGTGACACGCTGCCACAATACCCAAGCCTCAGATAGAAACTGCGCAATATTTTTATTACTGTCGTAAACATGTTCTCTAAACCGAATTATATCTCGCGAATAGCGACTTTCAGGTTCAAAAGTCGTGATCAATATATCACGCAATTCCCCCCATGACCCCGTAGATATTAACCAGTTGTCTACATACAACCTAGCTCGACCTTTCATTAAAGTACCTACTTTCATCCGAACATCATAATCACTGAGGTTGTACGTATCCATTGCTGTGGTTACATGCTTACACCTCTCCCGAATTCCTATATTACTATCCGGGTCATATGACGGCAGAAATATGTCATTAATTTTCATTTTAGAATCAACTGTCGTCATACGATCCGACACGTGCTTCATCATCTGTATCATTTGAGCAAAAAACTCAGCTGGGATCCCGGCAGCAGAAGTGTTAACTATGGATGATGTATCAGCATGGCTGGCAGAAGTGGGCGGTATCCCCGCTTCTGATAAAGAATCATTTATCCCAGCCGAGTCATTAGGAAGGGTGACGTCAGCTTTACTGACGTTGCCACTTCCGTTATTGTCACTCATGATATTTCAGATGAAGCAAACACAAATTGATTTAACAAAACACTTTAATTTAATTTAATTCAATATACAATGTTTTACGAACTATTGCAATAGCTATCTAAACACAATAATTATAAATATCTAAATTACTTACAAGACAACCCTTCAATTTTAGCAAGACAAAGCAAGTGCCCACTTTTTAGCGCGCCTCAACATGGCCGACCCACACTACCTGTTCCTTGTTACCGGAACTCAAGATAACACATGTTTGTTTCTTTTTAATTGTAACAATTAAGATTGTCATCTCATTATTCATGAAATAATTTGAAACGAATTGTTGAATTAACCAATTAATTCAACAATTCGTAATTAACTTTATAAAGCGGTATTACTCAAACGGATATTCAAAAACGACCCTGAACGATGAGTAACGATGAGTAACGATGAGTAACGATGAGTAACGATGAGTAACGATGAGTACCGATGAGTAACGACTCCCCTCGGACCAATCGTAGCTCGGTCGGATCCGACCAATCAGAACAATACTGTTAACATTACAAATGTAGTCAAATCAGTTTGCTTTTTGAATATCGTGATTCATGAAAATACTCTTAAGAAATTACTTAGTAAATTATCAAATTAATAAATCAATTTGATTGAACAAAACAAAAGTAGTTAACACAACAACAAAAATATAATTTAAAGGCAATGCGTCGACATATATTATACTATATTTTATTCTCGAAAATTTAGAAAAAAAAGGTTTCCGTTGTCTTTTATTTTTAATTGTTCATTATTACAGATACTTATGAGAATAAAAACAAAATTGAAACAGACTAACAAACAGTAAGTATAATATAATTAGTTAAGTACTGTATAACATAACATAACTTCACGCCTTTTGTTACCCGAAGGTGTAGGCAGCGGCTGTTAAGCCTCGTCTCGCCGTTATGTTTACGTCCCAAATTGAATAGGTGGCGAACCTATTGCCATACCGGGCACAAAGTTTTTCAGTCATCGATATTTATCACACATAACTTCCGAAAACAATTTCGATAAGTCATTGGTGTGAGCCAGTGTCTGGAATCGAACCCGGACCTCTGGATCAGAAGCCGTGTGCTCGACCACTGCGCCACCGAGACTGTATATAAATATATTTAGTATCTATATAAGTAAGTATATAAGTATAATTCACTATCAAAACTTATTAATTTAAATGGATTTGATGATGAATGATCTCAAGAACTACTAATTGCTATTATTGGTAGTATATCTAACTTGTAAGGTTACACTCTGTTTGCAAGGAAGTGGAACATTAGCTTTAAATGAGAGGAAAGGTAAGGAGACCGACAAAAATCTTGATTTAAATTATAATCCGCTATCAACACCAAAAAACTCATTAAGTGAAACGAACCATGCATAAAATTGTAATTTATGAACAGACGAAACAATTAATTTTAATTATTGCGCCTTCAACCTTCCGTGCTCACAGAACACTCTAAGGGATCAGCGAAATGAACGGAAACTTCATGCACTTAATATACGAATATTAAGTATTAAAGACTATAAATTTATACATTAAATAAATAAATAATAATATCTTGGACACAATACACACAGCGCCCTCTAGTTCCAAGCTAAGCAACTAAATGCTAGTGTTATGGATACTAGATAACGGATATTAAAACATATATACTTTTCTTTTTGTAAATACATACTTATAATACATAGAAAAATACCCAGACACCACACAAATATTCATGTTTGTCACAAATATTTGTGCTCGGGTGGGAATCGAACCTCCGACCTCACTGCTGCAGCCGGTAGTTTTTACCAATGCGCCACGGGGCCCGTCAATATGGAGGCAGCGGCTATAATACTTGAACACCGTCCGAACATTGGCAAAATCCATTGCTATCAGTTTTTATCACAACTGATTTCCAGAAAGTCTATGGTGTGAGGCAGGATTCGAATTCGGCACTTCTGAAATAGAACTACTGAACAACTACACAATACACAATACACAATTATTCTTTACAGCGGTGACACACTTCTGTTTACCGTTTCGAACCGAGGATCTTCTAAACAGTAGTCCTCGAGCGTTCAAAATGCCTCTATTTTTTACTTACCTTGCTTAAAATAGCAAACACAAATAGCCTTTACAAATTAGCAAAAAATAAGTAAATAGGTTCGTCACAATATTTATTTTTTCACGCGCGTGGTGATCCTGTTTAGCTAAATATAACACATTTGTTCTGTGGAAATAAACTATTAGTCCAGTCATTATAGTAAGTTCACCTCGGAATTTGAGATACCCGGCTGTAACTCTGTAAATACTTATATATTGACACCCTAAAAGTTGTCTCAAAACCTACATATGGTAGGGTGTACGCAACTATTAAATTTTAAGGTCCAAAGTCACGAAAATAGGTATTATGCGCTTTCTTCGTTAATATTTCATTTCCAATGGGATTTTTGCGATTTGTATTCAGTATCAATATTGTAGATTACTAAATTCTCTACGAATTTTGTATAAAATTATTTTTATATGGTGAACCGTTTTAGAAATAAAAGGCGGAGAGCGCGCGGTCACTGGACCGGTACCTGCGGTTAAAAATGCGCCATTACAGTTGATGAACTGTCAATTTTTACATAACTTCACCCCTTTTTATACCCGAAGGTTTAGGCAGTAGCTGTTAATCCGAAATCTGTGAAAAATCTCGATCATCTTCGTTATGTCAAGTCTACAAAACCTAATAAACCTGGATAGTTTTCAAATATTCCACCAGTATATTATCAGTTCAAACTTTCTATCTTTCTAACCATCGTATTGCCCATTGACAATTTTACCACCTGCTCCAGACGATTTGCTAAATACAATTTTCTAGGATAATTTCACGTTAAGGTATAATGTCAAGTTATGTAAAAATTGAAAAATATTTATAGTCATTGATTTATCGATAGTTCAACGCGCGGCGCAATAGCGCCATATATTGCGCCGCGCGTTGAACTATCGATAAATCAATTACTATAAATATTTTTCAATTTTTTATCACAAGCTGTTTTCGAGCGGAGGCACTGGTTGACCTGAAGTGGTCCTGTGACTGCGCGCTCTCCGCGCTGTATCTCTAAAACGGTTCACCGTTAAAAAAATATTTTTTCATCAAAATTTGTAGAGAATTTCATAATCTACAATATTGATACATAATACATATAGCAAAAATCTCATCTTGCATCATCCATCCTTTCTACATGTCCGAACCATCGGAAAGTTAGAAAGGGCTTCTAACTTTTACACCGACACTCTCTTTCAATCCGACTTCCTTCCTTAGTACCTTGTTTTCCACGCGGTCAGCGAGAGTCACTCCGCAGATTTTGCGCAATGTTATTATAATATAAAAATATGTGTTAAGCAAGAATATATGGAAGAAGTATCGTCAACTATTCTATTGTAAAGTAGATCTCTGTTCATTGTCCAAGTTGTTCAAATGTACATAAAATAAAGAACTTGTTTTTCGTCGATATCACAAATGCTACTTTGTTTTTGTTCATTCTTTGTTAGCGTATGTAGGACATTGGTGTTGTTCATGAAAGAATATTAAATATTGTTGACTTCGTAAATGCAACTTTTCTAGGTGACGTATGCAACAAAAAACATGTTTATTAAATCTGGGTTACTCGGAATTAATTTCAAACTTTTTTCTTTTCATATCCATGTCTTTAAAAGCTATTATTATTCTTTTTTTTATTTAGTACCTGGATATGAATAATAGTTCAGAATTTATATTTTATTTTACTTATCTCAAAACCCACAATTTGGTATGTTGAGGTTATTAATATTCTGTATTATGTCTACAAGTAAATTAATCCAAAACAGACGACTAGTTCAAAATATTTATTTTGTTTTATTTAAAACTACAGGTCCCGGCGAACTTTGTTCTGCATCAACAAATTTTTTTACAACGTTCGCAATCGAAACTTACCACTTTTTTAATTAATACATCATACATGTATCGTAGACCAAAACCGCCTCATTGACACCCTCTATCAATTAAAAAAGCTCATCAAAATCCGTTGTGTAGTTTTAAAGATCTAATTATATGAGGGGACAGACAGCGCAAAGCGACTTTGTTTTATACTATGTAACAATGATAATATATTGAATATATTGTAAGTAGTGTCCGACCGAAAGTTCGGTTTCGGTTTCGGCCGAGTTTCAGCCAAAAATCTAGTTTTGGCTATTGTAGTACTAATTTTGACTAGTGGTTAACTTGGTTGAGAGTGTAATAGTACATACATACCTACATAACTTTATACCAAGTCTAAGGGGTAGGCAGAGAAAACAGAGCGCCATTAGGCACGATTCTTACATCCCTTACTTCTTTGACTTTCAATCAACAACATTGTTACACATGTTCGCCGGTTTTTAAGAATCGTGGCGTCACTTTTCTTAAGGTCACGTTTAATTTGTTCATGGAAAGTATGTCGAGTCCAACATGACTCGATGAGGGCGAACACATACTTTCCGTCCTTCCGCTTCTATACTGTACATCTGCTTAGTCAATCTTGCATAAATCAGAATGCTTTCTCCGTGTCCAAACCATCGGAGTAGGCACTTCCTTATTTTTACACTGTTTTATAATTTTACTGTGCTTTCTACATTCCCGGTGTAACAGTAATTTAAGTAATGATTATTATGTTATGACATGAATGTAGAAAGAAGAGTGGCGTTAGAAAACAGCGTAAATGGAGAGTTGGGCAGATTGCTGGGCGCAAATAATATTAGCAGAAAAGCCCAGCTAGCTATTTATTTATAATGCGGTACTAATCCCAACGCCTGACTTTCGCTGACCGCGTCGAAAACAAGGTTTTGAGGAAGGAAGTCGGATTGAAAGAGACTGTCGCTTTAAAAGTAAGAAAGGGCATGCTCCGACGGTTCGGACGTGTAGAAAGAATGGATGATGCAATATTGACTAAGCAGATATACAATGCAAAAGCGGGTGAATGTAGGAGTCGAGGACGGCTAAGACCCACATTACATGACCATATATAAAGTATTCTCGAGGAAGGTTCAGGGTTTATCCTGCGATATTAGGAGCCTCAAAAATCGCCGAGCGTGCGTGAGAGTTATAGTTATAGAGTAAGAGTTATGAAAGTCAACGAAGCGAGTGAGATGTGTAAGAATCGTGCCTTTTGGCGCTTTGTTCTCTCTGCCTTCTCTACCCGAAGATGTAGGCAGTGGCTGTTAAACCTCAATTTGCCGTTACGTTGACGTCCCAAATGTAATTTATGGCGAACCTATTGCCATACCGGGCACCGGGCAGTGAGAGTAACTCCGCAAATATCGATTTGATTTTGAAATAACCTTAATTAAAGCTATTTAATTAAGCTTAATTAAGCTATTTCGGTAAGGTCTCGGTAGACCGAGTACACGACCGGTAGGTCGAACACCCCGCTTCAGAATCGAGAGAACGCGGGTTACAAATTGTTAAGTTTTTTATGGGATTTGACAACCTGGTTGCTAGATCCTTAAAGTCTAGTCTTTTTTTATAATTCACATCATAATTTTTCACTTAAACTAACCTTCGCTTAACCTAGCCTAAGCCTAAAGCTTAAAGTCGTGGTACTTTATGCATCATGTTCCAAAGGCATTATGACGGCAATGTAGAAGAGCACGCTTATACACGACATTTACACCATTTTCCACATTTGCACTCATATACGAACACTTCTTAAAAAAAGGCCACGAATTTTATTCAATAATATCCACGGAAACACAAATTTAAGAAAATAATGCAAAGATCGGACATGACTCTTTGACATTCCTGCCAAAACTCTATTAAATGTCAAATGTAACTTCACAAATTTATTAAAAATCACGTGTCACTAAGTTTGATTTATTCTATAACCTTCCGTCCTCAATCGAACAATCCTCCAAGTCTTGATCCAAATTTCGTTTAATTTCAGCCAATAACGTATTTCAAAACTGGGTCGTTCACCAACAAAACCAAAACCTTTGAGTTATTACAACACGTGTTACTTGTAAATTACAATCAGTTATTGAGAAAATTGGGTTTATTTGTGGTTTAATCTATTAAAAAAAAAAAAAAATCTGTCTAGATAATAAGGTTAAATCGCCTATTTTTTTTTTGCTTTCTTTCTAATATAAGAATTAACATAACATAACTTCACGCCTTTTGTTACCCGAAGGTGTAGGCAGCGGCTGTTAAGCCTCGTCACGCCTTTATGTTTACGTCCCAAATGGAATAGGTGGCGAACCTATTGCCATACCGGGCACAAAGTTTTCAGTCATCGATATTTATCACACATAACATCCGAAAATAATTTCGAAAAGTGATTAGTGTGAGCCAGTGTCTGGAATCGAACCCGGACCTCTGGATCAGAAGCCGTGTGCTCGACCACTGCGCCACCGAGACTACCTACCTATAAGAATACCTATAAGAATTATTTCTTTTTAATAATAATAACTAATAAGTTTATTCACTAGGTCTTAGCGATATTTATAACAAGTCAATTTAAATAAAATAAAAAAAAACACTTTAAAAAACATTCGAATATTTTTGGAATGTATCAAACATTTATCAATTTATTTGGTTGCGTATAAATTGTAGCGGAACAAAAAGAGTAGGTAAAATGTTCATCACATTTTTGAGAAAGTGCTTGAAACTCGCACGAGTGCAGTTGCTTTAACAAAACACTTGTTGCGTGAATTTATTTAAGTCTAGCTGATCCGACAAACATTGTTTCGCCTCGGAAGCAATAAATAAAAGAGAATTAGGCTATTATTTTATCTAAAATGTTAGCCTAAGTTACTCCTTATTACAACTACTTACCAATACACTAGTAGCACCTAAATAAGAACAAATAAATAAATTACATTATTTACAATATATACAATTAAAAAACTACCTGAAATCAAATTTCTCCGCATCTCGGTCTACTGGCAGCGTGCCCAGAAGACTGGCCGCATTGCCACGCTGAATGGCAATGCTAATCCGAAGAATAGACCAGCCCTCTGGTCGCGAGAGGCTTCGATCAGCCTCTTTGCAAGATCTTTGTAAAGTGCACGAGCACTCGGACCCCATGTCCCCAAAGTCTCAACCCCAAACGGCTCAAACACATAGTCACCTACAAGGTTTCTGTATTTGTGCCGCTTGAGATTTTCTGCCGAAGCAGCAGCAGCACCGGCCACCTCCACCGTGCTTGGAAGATGCGATGGCGCAAGGGTGTCGACGCAAGTAGCGTCCCACACCAAAGGCCTACCCATCCTCCAAGGCAAAAGAGACATCCCGTCCGGTCTCTTGCCATCATCGCGCACCAAACCGTTCGGTTCCAGAACGGCCGGTACACCGGCGGTGGCAAGAGCACGACGGATAATGTCGTTGATGTTGGCGTGACGGGAAATGCGGCCGGCGCTCCTGGCGCATGAGAGGCCATGATGTCCCTTGCTGTCGACAACCTCTCCGCAGCGACATAAATGCGAAGAAACACAGGGAGCACCTAAACGAAGACAAGTTGCGATACGGAAAGTCGTATTATCTAATAATGTTCCTATATTGGGCGATGGCAGTGCCTTAAGCCAAACTCCGGACTCCCACTCTCCCACAGCCCGTAAAAGAGCGCGCTCAGCATCTCCTACAGAACCACTAATAAGTGATTCTTTTAAGATGGCGCAGAGCGGGTCGTCCCACTGTCTCTGGGAAAATGGGTTGGTCGGTAAATTTGAGTTAGGACAGGCCTGTTCGTCGGCGTCACAATAGACGCCCAGATGAAATATCTGGGCCTGGTGCTCGACAGCAGGTGGCGGTTCGGCCCGCACTTCAGCGGGCTGTCCACGCGCCTGCTGAAGACGGCAGGCGCTCTCTCCGGGCTGTTGCCCAATTTAGGTGGGCCCAAAACGAGGTGCCGGCAGCTATACGCCGGCATCCTTAAAAGCATGGCCCTTTATGGGGCCCCTATCTGGGCGGACTCCCTACACCGGAGGGAGAACGCCTCCGCCCTGCGCAAGCCCCAGAGGGCCATCGCGCAAAGGGTGGCCCGGTGTTACAGGTCGGTGGGCTTTGCGGCGGCGTGTGCTCTGGCCGGCACGCCGCCTTGGGAGCTCGAGGCGTGGGTGCTGGCCAGAGTGTACGAATGGTCGGCGGGGCGTAGGGCGCTCGGGGAGCGTCCTGACCCCGGAGAGCGCGAGGTTGTTAGGCGGGACGCGAAAAATGCGGTCGTCGTACACTGGTCGGAGGATCTCGCCTCCGCCACGATCGGTCGTCGCACTCTGGACGCGTTGGGTCCAGTGCTGCGGGAGTGGCTGGAGAGGCCACACGGTTTCCTCTCGTTCCGTATGGCGCAGGTGCTGTCGGGGCATGGATGCTTCGGCACGTACCTGTGTCGGATCGGACGAGAGGAGACTCTGTCGTGCCCGGAATGTGGCGCGGCGGAGGACACGGCGCAGCACACCCTTGAGGTGTGCCCTGCTTGGGCTGAGCCGCGCCATATTCTGGTCGCGGCGGTGGGACCGGACCTATCCCTCCCCGGCGTGGTGACTGCCGCGCTCCGGGGTGAGGCGGCCTGGACCGCTTTCGCCTCCTTCTGCGAGGACGTCATGTCGCAGAAGGAGGCGGCGGAGCGGGCGCGGAAGGACGATCCTCTCGCGCCAGCGCTCCGCAGGAGGAGAAGGGGGCGTCGGCGGCGGTCCTTCGATCGTCGCCACCTCCTTCCCGGTGGGGAATAGCGGGTGGCAGGCGCGGGGGCGCCTTCACCCGCCTAGCACTTTCCCCGTCTTCGCCGGATGGCAAATTCCATTTTCCCCGGAATTTCCCTTACCCCTCCTTGTCTCGAGGGGGTCGCTGGCTCCGCTGTAGGCGGATGATTCGTCGGTGGGGGGCTGGCTGTTAAGGCTCGGCCGATCCCCAGTCCCCCGCCTTCCACGACGAGCCGGATTCCCGTCTGGTTATTTTAGTGGGTATACCGAGTGGCGGAAACTCGGGGAGTCCTACATACCCCTCCCGTCCCCCGACGGGAGGGTATGCGTAATTGTCATTTTTTCCAGACGTTAAACCAAAAAAAAAAAAAAAAGAAAAGGCCTGTTTCCACGCATTTACTGCGTCAGTCTTGCATAACACTTCAGAATTACCCAGTGTATGAGTGAGAATTTTCCTGGTTAATTCTTCTGTGCTATGGACTGAAGACAGAAAAGCCGGTAAACTTACATCAGAAATTTTTCGAATACCTAAACCCCCTAAACGAACTGGTAGGGATGCCTGTTGCCATGCCCGGTCGTTTAGCGATACATTAAGAATTTTACTGAGAGTGGTTTTTACAATATCATCTATTTTTTCTAACAGTGCCGGATGTTTAAAAAATTGTGATGATCTAATAGTATGTGTAAATTTTGGAACAAACAAACAATAACGAATAATGGTGAAAGCTGAATGCATGTTAATTTTAAGTAAGCGGTCCGAAACTTGATGAAAATTTTGAATTTTTTCCTCTAAGAAAGAGTTGTAGGCATCTTCACAGATTGGAGACCCTAAGAGGCGTAATGAACTGTTTTCTACTATTTTTATATTGGGTGCCAAAGAATTAAATTTTGACAAAGCCGAAATTTTATCTATTTTATCATTAAAATAGATTTCACATTTTGATGTATTTAACTCCAAGCCAATAGACTTAAAGTTACTTTTTAATATTGCCAAATCTTTCAAAACTATATCTATTGTACCTCCAAGAGTTCCATCATCTAGATACCAGACATTAAATTTTGAATTCAGCTGTTTTATGATAGGATGTATCGCTAAACTGAAAATTACTGGTCCAAGAGGGTCACCCTGCTGACAACCAACAGCTGACTCCAAAAGGTTATCTTTATATAATAATTTTGAAGGATTTCTATAGCACTGCCAAAGGAATTTGAAAATTTCAGGTGTTTTTTTTTTTATGGGAGAAGGGGCAAACGAGCTTGCGGGTCACCTGATGGAAAGCAATCACCGCCGCCCATGGCGTCTGCAATACCAGGGGCATCACATCAGCGTTGCCGGCCTTTCAGATGAGAATAGGCTCGTTTCTTGAAGGTTCCTAGGTCGTAGCGGTCCGGAAATACCGTCGCCGGCAACTGGTTCCATGAAGGAACAGTGCGTGGCAAGAAGTGCCTGTCAAAACGCACTGTTGTCGATCGCCAACCATTCAGCCAATGCGGGTGGTAGCGTTGGCGCGTCGAACGGTGGCGGAAGTCAGCTGGCGGTATTAATCCGAACAATTCCTCAGAGCACTCCCCGTGGTATATGCGGTAGAGGATGCATAAAGATGCCACCTCTCTCCGCAACGCCAGAGGATCAAGCCGATCAGTAAGAGCTTGGTTGTCGACAAGCCGAACCGCGCGTCGTTGGATGCGGTCAAATGGAGTAAGCTGGTACTGGGGTGCCCCCGCCCAAAGATGTGAACAGTATTCCACGTGAGGACGGACCTGCGCCTTGTAAAGTTGCAGGCGATGACCTGACGTGAAATACTGTCCCGCTCTATTGAGCACACCAAGCTTTTTGGAGGCCAGTTTGGCCTTGCCCTCCAGATGACCGCGAAACTGGACGTCACTCTGGACGTCACTCTGGACGTGTCTCTGTTTTGGCTTGACTCAGCAGAGTATCCCTATTCACAGTGTTGAAAGCATTTTTGATGTCAACCTTTAAAACGACCTCACCTTCACCAGAACCCAAATATGTGGTCAAAACATGTATGGCAGCCTCACAGCCTCCTCTGGACCCGAAACCAAGTTGGGTAGGCTGAAATTTGGAGGCGAGAGATGTTCTATAGTATTGGCAACATAGTTTAGCTGCCATACGTCGGTAAGTGCAACCCACGGCAATGGGACGAATGCCACCATCCTTTTTTGAAAGGGCGCATAAATTTGCACCATAAAGCAAATCGGTTATGCATTCGTTCACAGTGCCGGACAGCATAAGGTTCATTAAAGCAGTAAGCTCCCTCGAAAGGGCATTACCGGCTTCTCCGGCGGTTGGACATACAAGATCTTTCAGATGTTGTGGTGTCAAACCATCGAAGCCACCGGCAGAACCACTCTTGAAGGAGCCAATTGCAGAAAGTACATCTTTAGCTGTGGTTATCAAATGAGAAGATTGGTTCGAAAAATCGGGAGGATCTGGGAAAGTAAGATTGTCAATGGGCTTTGGATGCTTGTCTTTTAGACCCGTTAGCGTGTCAGAAGAACAAGGTGCCACCACGTCACTACTAAACAATAACTTCGATGCTCCTTTTATGTCACCTTCCCTTAACTTCGACTCCACATGTTGGTAGAGTGATTTTTTAGGATTTTGATTAAATTTTGTATCCAAATCGTGAAATGAAACATTACAATTGTTTTTAATTTGATTGGTCAAAGATTGATTACATGTATCTCTGGTAATATGTAAAACTCTGTAAGGGAATGTGAGTAACTGCTCCCAGGCTGCTGTAGAATTTTCGTGAAGGACAAGATGAATACAATCTACCAATTTCTTGGCAACTGTAGGTCTTGCACCACGCGGGATTCTCTTTATAACCGGAACAGAATTTTTCAAATTCGATAATATTTTCCAAAAAGGAATTTGACTACTATCTAATGGTGGAACGGAGTTGGAAGTCACTATGGGATTACATAAGACACTTTGTGACCTGTGCACTTTCCCAAAATGTACTTTCAAACCCCGTTCACCTTTGAAAAATCGTACTTGGGAACAGTGTGGGCACCGAAGTAAAGTAGTTCGTGATGTGGTCGGTTGACTTAGACTTACTTCCGCATCGTGATTTTCGTTGGTGCTCATAAAAAATAATATCTAATATTACTTACAGTATAAACACTATTAACACTACGAAGACCGAAAAATACAAACGTCAAAATTTTTCACGGTATGATAAAAAAAAACAGTCTCTAATTTTGTGCACTCTCGATCACGCACTCCACCCTGCAGTGGACGCCAGGCAGCACAGCCATCAGCTCCACCTGCAAAAATCCAAAAATTTTAGTTCAGAGTGAAATAAATTAAAATTATTTCGCGGAGCCAAATAAAAAACGTCCGAATTGAAGCTGTCAATTTACCAATAAAATTGCATATTCATCACACACAATTTATTAAGAAAACTTATATCTCAAAAAGCCTATTGTGTTATGACGCATTCGCATCTGCAACTTCTAAATCACAGAGACTTAACCATTGTTAATTATTTTCTTAATAAGCCTCCTTATACAGAGGACGAGTCCAGGACGGATACGAAGCACTTGCCATGACCAAATTAAAAATCGACGAGCATGTGTGACAAGAGTTAAGAAAAACAAAGAAACGAATGAGGTGATTTTCTCTGCCTACCCCGCAAGGAACTTAGCGTAAACCTATGTATGTTTATGTATGTGTATGTCAGTACTCTGTGTAGTCAACTGTGTGACAGACAAGACTGGTTTGAACCGTGTTTTATGACTAATGAATAATTCATTCAATCATTCATTCGTTCATTCATAAACTTGATTTCTCTCACAAAATCACATGAACCATAATCAATGTCCGCTCGCGTAGTTTATTTATATTATATCAAAACTTACAGTTACATCCCCTGGACACAAGTTTAGTAGTAGTCTGGAGGTCCTTTTTGAATCTAGAAGTCTCGGGTTATAAATCCTGGTTCACGCCAATTACTTCGCCACTCATTCCATTTGGAACGTAAAAATTCCCATTCTGTTACAAAAATGACATGCTGACATGAATGCTGTCTGAACTGGTGATATACTACGACCCTTTTAGTACAAAAAACGGCGTAATGTGGTTCAAACCCACTTGAAATCCTACCCTCATTCGGCGACCCTCACTTTGATATCATAACAGACTGCAACGCAACTGTCGGTGTTGCAGCTGCATAGCAGATATCCATGGGCTGTGTTAGTAGATTATCACCAAGTAAGCGTCTGTCTGCCCTTCTCCCATAAAAAAGTAGTATTACTTATGCCTTGACATTCAGTATTAATGATTAAATCCAATATAAAATAGACGTCAAAATCCTTGTTTATCGTCACAATTAAAACGTTTGCGATTATTCTAGATTCTATTTATTTGTGAAATTCCAACGTATCCCGGCGACGGTTATCTCTTCGCGTTTATCAAAATTAACTAAAGGTTAATTTGAATATAATGTAGCAAGCTAACAATAAAGAGCAAAGGTCACGTGCTAAATTACAATTTGAGTTAACCCTTTCTGTATCTACGTATAATCTTATAAAGTTTTCAAAATAGCAAATGTGTACAATTTATCAACGTATTTTTTTTGTTTATCTTCACTCTATTAACATCCGAAGAGGTAGGTATAACTTCTGAAATGATAAACTAAAAATTATACCACCGTATATAGAAATGGATTCAAATGGGAGACATATTAGTCAAAAGACAATATACTACATCACTAAAACGATTAGACCATTAGAAGAACGTAATGGCCGATTAAAATCTCAGGGAATCATTTACAGTCAGAGGAATCATAAATATTTTCAGGACAAGAGTACATTACGTCCGTGAACAGACTATGGGTAACTTGTTTCTCTTCCAAGTTTACGTTCATTGTAGTTACTAATATAGAATAAATAAATTCCTCATTACATCAGCTATCTGTCAGTAAAAGTCCGATCAAAACCAGTCGAACTGTTTCAGACATTAATGTGAACAAACAAGATTTAAGAAGAAAAAACTTTATTTGCACACATCCGTATGTATTTAGTAAAAAGTGGTCATTTTAATATTACAAAAAAACATACAAGTTTCCTTTCGTTATATAGATTTAGTACACAGAGGTTGTATCTGACGATATCATAGGTGAATAACTCATGGACCGTTCCCGATTTCATTCTGAGCTCACTTCAAGTTACAGACTCCCCGTGGGGAGTATCACGAACATTTTGAGCTGCCACATGTTCGTACATTTATTGCAACAGCTACAAGCTTTACCTCTTAGCTATAGAATTTTATGATATATTATTAGAAAACAGATATTTCTATATAATAGAAATATTGCCAAAGGACGCCTTTCCTCTGCCGTCAAGGGAATATCTATTTCATTAAGCTCATCTTCAAAACGATTTTTCTAGCATAAAAGTAAGATGTATTTGTTGTAGTGCAACTTCTAATCTGTCTTACAATCGTTTAATGCTTTTATCGTCCCCCTGTGGCCACTAAAAGTAATATACAAAGTATAAAGGGGGCAATATAAACCAACGAGGAAAATTTGCATAGCGACTTTGAAACTTGTACTTGAAAAATAATGTGATTGTAAATCCAATATGGCAGATCATCCAAAAAAGATTTGTAGTTATTCTACTAGATTCTGCCTAGATCCAGAAAAATATTTATAGTCGGGTGGGTACCGAGCCCGCCTATCTCGATTCCACAGTATGTAGTTGTATGTACCAATGCATGCTTTACTAGGCCCATCGTAATGTGAGTGAGATGCGCCCTTTTTACATTTAGTATGTTATAAATGCATGAAAGTTACAAAGTTTCACTTATTCTGCGAAGAGGGACGTACTATTTTTCACTTTACGTCGAATTTCCGAAAGGTTACGATTACAACAGTCGAGCCGGCACATTCGTGCAGCTAACTGCTTGGCTCTACCATTGTTGAATGTGAGTGGAGTAAGAGGAGGAGATTAAGAAAATAGGAGGAAGAAAGATAGATTAATTACGCATATATGTCAAATGAATAACTGAAATACTTCGTGGAAAGAGGGATTATTGTAGCTCAAAGTGGAGTGCTAACACCCGTCACCACAGACTTAGATTAAGATTTTAGAACTCTACGATAAGCTGCATTGACGTTAAGCCGTTAATATGGCGATTACAATTAAAATCATAAAATTTCTTGAAGATGTTGAAATTCAGATTTATGAAGCCGATGTTTTTGCAATTGTAGTACGTTTTCCAAACTGATAATTTATTATATGCCAGTATTTATGTGGACCTCGGGTTCTAGTATTTCATCGGTCAAAATCGAAGCTATAATATAAAACAATGGCCCGTGAATGATTGATATATTTTAGTATTCTTAAAGGTGTGCATGAAATAGTGTGTTAAGAGCTTATTTTTCACAGGTCTTCACAGATACTTAAAAATAGTTAACAAAAACAAAGACTATAATTATTGTTTTTTTAAAAAAAAACGCCACGCCTTTTCTAACCGAAGGTGTAGGCAGCGGCTGTTAAACCTCGTCTCCGTTGTGTTAACATCCCAAATGGAATAAGTGGCCTATTGCCATATCGGGCACAAAGATTTCGGTCATCGATATTTATCACACATAACTACCTAAAATAATTTTGGTACAAGTCATTGGTGTGAGCCAGGATTCGAACCAGCGACTTTTGGATTCAGAAGCGTGGTGCTCGACCACTTATTGTTTTAAATAAAATATACTTGAGCAAATGAGTGGAACAAGTAAACACGGACGCAATTCCCATGTAAAAAAAAAACAGTTGTGAAGAGTCTTTACAAATCTGTAATTATAGATTTATATTTGAATTTTATTATCTTATGATATAAATAATAGATGTAGGCAAATTAGGTGACGTAGGTGACGACATAGTTTTTAATTTAATAGCTAATCCATTAATATCTATGCAAAAATGTAACTTTTACTAAGTAACGAATTATTCATAGATGTATCATGAAAACTATCCAACTTAAATAACAAAGACTTCTTTCTGACTTCTATCATTATTCCCATTTAACTAATTAAACTTAGCTCTCTAAAAAAAACTCTTTGAAAGAAAAACACTTACAATTTCATATATTAAATAAGACATAAAAAATAGAGACAAAAAAAATATAGCAATTACTTTAATGTACTGAGTTATATTTGATTATGCATTTTTCAAATTAAACAATATCAAAGAAAGAATATTATGAGTTTGTTTAACTTTTCTTTTTCTTGATGACTGTCTAACAACGGCCAGGATCATTTGGAAAATTATAACTAGCTAAGAATGTTTTTTAACAGCATCATAGGACATGTAAATGTAGGAATGACAAGTTTTTAAATATTCATGATATTTTTTCATCTGTACATATAATAAAATTGTAGAGATGTTAAAACTGTACATTGAATTTTTTTTTTTTTAAATACTTGCGTCATGATCTACAATCGATACCAAACACAAAAAATATGCATTTTAGAATTTTTGTCTGTTTATCTATTTGTCCGAATATTTGTTACGAATAATATCTAAAAGTACTGGATGCTTTAACCTTCAATTTTGCATAAATATAGCCAAGAGGTCGGGAACGCTTTCACTAATTGGGGTGAGCAATGAACCCATAAAATGGAAAAGGCTCAGTATTTTTACTGCTTTATGGCAATAGCTAATTCTAAATAAGACTTGAGCAAATGTAAATAAATCAATAATCAAATGGCTATTGAAAGATGGAGACAAAGGGGAGATCAGAATCGCCTAACATGACCGAATTGGTCTTGTTTTAAAGAAAAGCCGAGCGTGTAAATAACACACCAAGGCCTAAAATATTGTTCATTGAAATCATTATTATTTGAAACTCAATTTACTTATCAATAGATAAGATATTATAAATTAGAATAAGGTTTTAAAAGCACTTCATGTTATACTTCAAATGTATTCGTATAATAATTGTAATATATTTTAAAGATAACAGTCTCGGTGGCGCAGTGGTCGAGCACACGGCTTCTGATCCAGAGGTCCGGGTTCGATTCCAGATACTGGCACACCAATGTCTTTTCGAAATTGTTTCCGGAAGTTATGTGTGATAAATATCGCTGACTGAAAATTTTGTGCCCGGTATGGCAATAGGTTCGCCACCTATTCCATTTGGGACGTAAACATAACCGCGAGACGAGGCTTAACAGCCGCTGCCTACACCTTCGGGTGACAAAAGGCGTGAAGTTATGTTATGTTATGTTATATTTTAAAGATGTTTGACCATGATTGGTAAATATGATGATTATACTTCTGAATAAGATTAATAATAGTTTAAATTGTGTATATATGTATTCTTACAAACAAAATCAGAGTTTAAGTTTATAAAAAATAACGCATTAATTAACCGACATGCATTTAATAATCAATTACATCAATTGCGTATTACATTTGAGCCATATACACAATACCCGTTTTTGCAAAACGTCCGTCCAACTCAAACACCACGCGTTGACCAAAAAACAAAAGAGTATAAAAATATGAAGTTATGGAAAAGAAAAAGAAAGTGCGCCTGCCAGTGTTGCATTTTATAGTGTCCCACTCGGTCCTGGCTTATCGATAAGATAGTTTGGTAAGACGGCCGTTCCTGACTGTGAGTCGTCCTCGACCGCTTCATCACTCGTCTCTATTGCAACATTGCCTTCTTCATCAACATGATCATCTGAAAACATAATACATTTGAGTTCAGTTATGTATTTACAGTACAACTGAATTTGCAAGATGAAGTTATTCTTCGTTTATTGTTATAATTGTCACTTTAAACATAAAAAATCTTAGGACTTGAGAAGGCAAGCGTGCACTCAAGCCTTCACAAGCTATATAAAAAAAAATTGCTAACACCGAAACTTTAAATGATTTAAATAACTTCAGTTGCAATTTTTAAGTTACAGTGTGATTACAAGATACAAAAGAAACATTGCGGGGGATTGGCCTCCACAATATTGATCTGAAAGGATAACTTCGCCAAGTGACTCACGTCAGCCAGTCACGATCATGCACGATACAGACATGATAATCGCAACATAACCAACTAAAAATCACTTTAAGTGTAAGAAGTACTCCAAGAGTCACTCACAGATGTGACATGACATTCACTATTCATGGAAGTGACACAGCTTAACGCCGTTCACAAAGGTGACGCAGCTTTGCGCCGCTCACAAAGGTGGCACAGCTTTACGCCGTTCACAAAGGTGACACAGCTTTACGCCGTTCACAAAGGTGACACAGCTTTACGCCGTTCACAAAGGTGACACAGCTTTACGCCGTTCACAAAGGTGACACAGCTTTACGCCGTTCACAAAGGTGACACAGCTTTACGCCGTTCACAAAGGTGACACAGCTTTACGCCGTTCACAAACTCGAAGCTTCCTAACCATTATTAAAGAAGGCTCTGCACGTATCGGGCGTCCACTCTCCTCGCCATAGAACCAAGTGTTCCGCAGCTGCCTCAGTTTGTTTTCCGTATGAGCCGGCTATCAACTCAAGTTTGTAGCGATGATGAGGCAGGGCTCGCACAATCTTGTACGGTCCTCGCATGCCCGAATCCAATTTGCCCGTGCTTTGTGATGCCTTACTGACAAAGACAGAATCACCAACACTGAATTTTCGTCGTTGTCTTCGACCTTGGTTTACATATTCGTCTTGGCGTTGCTGGTTGACGTTGAGTAGCTGGGAAGCTCGTTGTCTTAGTGTAAAGAAGACTATATTTGGAAAATGCATCAACTAAGATTAAAATGTACTTAAAACCGTTAGACTCTGGCAAAGGCCCGAGAACATCAGTGTGTAGAATGTGAAATGGAATATTAGGCTTTGTCCAAGATTCTATTGGCTGTTGGGGAGCTCTAGGCACCTTTTTATGTGAAAGACACACAAGGCAGTGATTTATGTACTTTTTTATAAATTGACGTAGTCCAGGGAACCAAAAATGTCGTAAAATTAAATCAGTTGTCCTGTCAATGCCAAAGTGCTCATGGTCATCATGGAATATTCTTAAAAGACTAAGTCTATAACCTTTTGGGATATAACATAGCATCCGGGGTTCTTCACCGGTTGGCACGTATTTATAAAATAACAAGTCATTTTTAATTACATTTAACAGTCTCGGTGGCTCAGTGGGCGAGCGCACGGCTTCTGATCCAGAGGTCCGGGGTTCGATTCCAGATTCTGGCTCACACCAATGACTTTTCGAAATTGTTTTCGGAAGTTATGTGTGATAAATACCGATGATTGACAAACTTTGTGCCCGGTATGGCAATAGGTTCGCCACCTATTCCATTTGGGACGTAAACATAACGGCGAGACGAGGCTTAACAGCCGCTGCCTACACCTTCGGGTAACAAAAGGCGTGAAGTTATGTTTATGTTTATGTTTTAATTACATACCGAGTTGTATCTAACTGCCCTTCTTTTAGTTTAGACATCCAGTCTTGTGTTTCATGCCCCCTGGGTAGATTTACTAAAATAGGCAACCACTCTCTTTCTCTTACCGGAATGCTCCTGGAGGAGGACAGCTCCCAGGCCAATAGCACTTGCATCAGTATGGACTTCCGTCGACAAAATGGGGTCAAAGATCGCTAAAACTGGTTCATTAGTCAAACAGTGTATAATATTATTCCTAGCAGTATCTTGCTCCAAGCCCCACACAAAATGTTCGCCTTTCCTAAGTAATTTTGGTATGCAATAGGTTTTTAAAGCGTACCCAGCTATGTAGCGTCTAAAATAGCTCGCTAAACCTAGGAATTGTCGAACCTCTTTCACATTAGTTGGTTTTGGAGAGTTTACTAAACATTGTATCTTACAAGGACTCGGCCGTACCTGACCATATCCAATAAGTCTTCCCAAGTATTCAATGTCTGGCTGTAGAAATGGATTTTTTTTTTTAAATTTATTGAAAAGCCTGCATCCGTTAAGATTTGCAGCACTTCTCGTAGTGTATTAAGGCCCTCATTGACAGTATTGGACATAATCAAGACGTCATCGATATACGTTAATACAGAGCCAGCGTCTATTAAAGTTTTTAGTGTTTTGGTAATGACTCTCTGGTATACAACAGGTGCATTGGCCAACCCATATGGCATTTTTACATATTCGTAGTGGCCCTCGGGTGTAACAAAAGCAGTTTTGCTGATCGAATCATCATCCTTTAAAGGAAGCTGGTGGAACCCAGTAGCCATATCAAGGCTAGTAAACAGTTTAAACCCTCCTAACTTATCTATATGATCGTCGATCAATGGTAAAGGGAATCTTTCCTTTACTGTAATCGCATTAAGCGCTCTATAGTCGACGCACATCCTATCACTCCCGTCTTTTTTCTTAACGAGAATGATAGGACTTGCATAGTCAGACTTTGATTCACGAATAATCCCTTTACTAAGTAAATCATTAATTATTACTCTAACTCTATTTTTATCATCTATTGAAAGTTTGTAGGGACGCTGACATACTGGCACTGTAGAAGATAATTTTATTTCCATGCTGCCGGTGTTTACAGTGGAGGTCGCAGTACCGGTTATGAACGAATCAGAGAATTGGCGAATAATACTTAATAATCGTTCTTTATCTTCACCAGTTAAAGAAGTTTTTATCTGATCAACCTCCACTGCAGTAACATGATGAACTATTAGGGGGTCATCAGATCTAATTAATCTCTGACCATCATTAGTGCGAATATAGGTTATACCTTTTCGGTTTAAAATATCAGTGCCGATTAGAATAGGAGCGTTAATACAATGAGGTGGTACCACATATAAATCAGCCTCAAGTGCCACCTCAGGGAATTGTAAAATAGTGGTTACATAAGCGATTGACTCAACTTCCTGACTCCCTATACCTCTCATCAATCTATAAGCTGGGATCTTATTCAATGAAATATACTTTAACGTGGATTCGGAAATTAAAGAAATATTTGACCCGCTGTCAATCATAATATCAACAGGTACTTTTTCAACTATAGCCGGTATTAGGTTTTTACATTGGACCTCGATTCTGTAGGAAAATTTATAGCGTCATTACTTTGATTATTAAGCGATTGCTTTAATGCCTCAGATCGCTGTTTTTGAAAACAAACATTACTCAAATGACCTTTTCGTTTGCAATAGGTACAGAATTTATTAAACTTATCGTTACTGCTTACACGATAAACAGCAGGTTTAGACGCTGCAGGCTCCTTATGAGATACCGTCGCATCGGTTTTTGCTTTCTTATAACAAACCCACTGTTTATGCCCGGTCTGACCGCAAATGTAACAAACTGAGTTTTTATCACTGTTTGGATATTCACGTTTTTTTAGGTTGGATTTGAGTACGTTGTACAATATTAGGCTTATTGAGTGTTTTAAATTTAGTATAAACAGACAAAAATTCAACTAAATCTTTAGTTAACAGTTTAGCATTTGTAGCTGCCGCCTTAACTTGAGGGTCAGAGATTCCTCTTATAACAATAGCTGTCTTTAGCTCGTTGGAAAGACCCGTCACAATATTGAGACGCAAGAGAGATTTTCGTGCATATTCTGCGTAAGTAGAGAAGTCATTCGAGGTTTTACACATAACATCGTATAGAATAGATGCAATATCAACTTCACGAGGACACAATGACCGAAATTCGACTTTAAAATTACTCCACGGTCTGTCACTCGTCACCCATTCATTTAGCCAATTTTTGGCTTCGCCACGCAGGCACCCACCTACTCTGCCTAGGCACTCACGATCGTTCCAGTTATTTATAATCTTCGCCTGATCTACTTCCGCACACCATGAATCAAAATCATTTATATTCGGGTCAAAAGGAGATATAAAAAAAGTATTCGACTTAGAGTTAATCAACTTCGAAAGGGCCCCTATGAATTTATTAGCTTCATTATCAACTTCAGTACTAGTAGATCGTACATTTATGTCTTCTGATATGTTTATTTGTAACGAAGGACGCGCAATGTTGTCAGAAACGAGGGTTGACGTAACCGGTAAATGGCGCATCAACGCGTGGTGTTCGGTGTCTAATTGTGACGGCGTTCCTATCACTTTATTTTCGATAGCTTCTAATCTCGACAAAATACGGTCCAAAGTTGTATTCTGCGGGTTATCGCGACGACAAGAAGACCTATCCCGACATATACGTGGACTATGAGGCGGTGTACGTGTCGTTTCACGATGTCTATAAGACCTTTCTCTATGTTCAGGTGATCGCGACAAATTCCTATCACCGGAACCATTGCAATTCTCATGTGACCTACTGTCACGGTGTCTAGTCCCCGTATGTCGCGACTTACGCGAAGACTCACGCCTCTTTGAATTACTAGATCGTCCCATAACGATTTTTAATAACAAAATCAAACTTACCCAAAAGTAAAACAACACGTTCAAAACCTCAAAACTACACAAAATTATTTAGCACTTTTCAAAACTATTTGTATAACTAATATCAGATAAAGCAAACGAACGGATACGAACGCGTGTTTTTAATTATCCCACTTCTAATCTTACAAACAAAATCAGAGTTTAAGTTTATAAAAAATAACGCATTAATTAACCGACATGCATTTAATAATCAATTACATCAATTGCGTATTACATTTGAGCCATATACACAATACCCGTTTTTGCAAAACGTCCGTCCAACTCAAACACCACGCGTTGACCAAAAAAACAAAAGAGTATAAAAATATGAAGTTATGGAAAAGAAAAAGAAAGTGCGCATGCCAGTGTTGCATTTTATAGTGTCCCACTCGGTCCTGGCTTATCGATAAGATAGTTTGGTAAGAGTATTATATTTTCAGTTATATTAGGCGTCATAATAATATTTTAAAAGCGTTAATTATTTAAATCCATTGTAATAAGACACATAACACAGTTATCATCTTTCATTATCTTTAAGGCAGTTGCGTTTAATACCAGGTGTACCGGTATGAAATGAGCGTTAAGATACAAATGTGTTGGTAGGGGTTATTTGTTGTGAATAAGCCTTAATTTTTTTTCTGTTTGGTTGCTATTACAACTGTCAAACATTCAATTAACCTAACAGTTAGTAAAAAAAACAACATCATATTTTTTTATTGTGTTAAAAATTACAAATTTTGTGCCGGAAAGTGATGATTTGCGGAAAGCATTAATTTTTTGTTTCCATTTGAAATAAAATGCTGCAGAATCACATGGAATGCTAGTCGAAGCATATGGTGATCATGCTCTATCAGAAGCAACATGCAAGTTATGGTTTTAACGATTCAAATGTAATGATTTTGATGTGAGAAATGAAGAACGTGGAAGACCACCAAAAAAATTCGAAGACACCAAACTACAAGTCATATTGGATGAAGATGATACATTGAGACAGAAGCAAATGGCAGCTATGTTAAATGTTGCACAACAAACAATTTCAGACCGTTTGAAAGCTATGGGAAAAAATTAAAAGTGTGAAAAATGGGTGCCACATGAATTGAATGAAAGACAAATGGAAAACCGGAAAAATACTTGTGAAATTTTGCTTCAAAGACACGAAAAAAAATAGTTTTGCATCGAATTGTCACTGGCGATGAAAAATGAATTTATTTTAAGAATCCTAAACGGAGAGAATCATGGGTTAATCCGGGACAACCATCAGCATCGACTGCAAAACCAGATCGTTTCGGGAAGAAGGCAATGCTCTGTGTTTGGTGGGATCAGAAAGGTGTGGTGTATTATGAACTCCTAAAACCTGGTGAAACTGTTAATACTAGTCGCTACAAACAACAAATGATCGATTTGAACAACGCATTGATCGAAAAACGACCAGAATGGGCCAGAAGACACGGCAAAGTAATTTTGCTACACGACAATGCACCTGCACACAAGCAAAATCGGTTGAGGATACAATCAAAGTACTTGGCTGGGAGTCGCTACCCCACCCGCCGTATTCACCAGACTTAGCTCCTTCCGATTACCATTTATTTTCATGGGACACGCATTGGCTGAGCCTCGGTTCGATTCCTACGCGGAAGTGGAAAATTGGGTGTCTGATTGGTTTGCTTCAAAAGAAGAACATTTCTATTGGCATGGTATCCATAAATTACCAAAAAGGTGAACAAAATGTGTACAAAGTGATGGACAATATTTTGAATAAATTTATTTTTTTTATCTAATCAAAATTAATATTTTATTTTCACAAAAAAACGCTCATTTCATACCGGTACACCTATGTATATCAACTTTTTATTACCACGTTAGAAGCGTAGAGGAGCAATGCTATAGAGGTGGACTAAACAAACACTTTTTTTAAATTTTAGGCTATTTTTTATGTTATTTTGTGATTATTGTGCCTAAAAAAATACACGTAATCCAAAATTTTCAGCTTTCTATCTGCTATACAAAATATGCCAGACCAGATAGTATAGAATTGTTAGTGTTTAATATCAATATTTACAGACTTAAAGTGCTACTTCCTGATACTTCTGTATGTGCAAATACTTCTTATCAAGAGCAAATAGCCCAGTTCTTGATATTATATTACAATATATGTTGAAGTATTAAACATACTTATTTAAATTACTATTATTATTATCCAAAGCAAGTCCTTTGTTTTTATTATGGGTGCCATTTTTAGCCGACCGTCATCTGAAGCATGATCAGCAGATTTTTATGGCGCCAAAATTATTAAACTTGCCAAGTAAATTAATAAGTACCTATACATATAGATATGCTATGTATACTGAAATATCTTAAAAATAATTAGATTTATTTAGATTTTATAAACAGTTATGAAACAGAGAGCTGTCTAGACAAATATAATAATTATTTAAATTGTATACCAAATAAAATTTGAATAGTTACTCATCATCATCTCATATTTAAGCAAGTGTCAACTGAACTAATTTGTATTCTTTCTTTTTTTTATTAGATTTCATTATTATTTTTTTTAGTTTGAATCACATTTTTAAACGTTATATTTCATAGTTAAACGAAAACACATCCCTACAATTATTAATAATTATAAATGATTTATCAATAGGAAAAGCAAAGTTCCTTGAACTCGTACAATTGTCTTTGCCATCATATCATTGATTAGTGCATTACACTCGAGTGTTAAATATTATCTACTAATTGGCATTATATATAAGATACCTTCTAGATGCTAGACAGTTACATTTCTAGACTCGTAGGTTCGATTACAAGGGTATTTCACTTTCCTAAAATGTATAGAATAATATTCATTTTTATTATCTGTTATACAAATGGTAAGTTTAAATTTAATTTATTTTTCTAAGTAATTGTTTCCCGCAACTTCACCCGAGTTGTCTTTCAATAATTATTTTCACATATATAAGATTTTTATAGTACTCAATAAAAACATGCAAATTATCTTTAAAAATTTCCGTCGAAATAACGTTATTCCTAAAGTTAAATATTTGAGTATAGTTACGTCAGCTTTAACGTCGTCTATTGCTACAATTACGTCTATTGCTATTGCTCAATTGCTCTAATAATAATTCCCTCATATTAGCTTATTTAGTCGTGTCGTGTTTTCATGTGTAATTTAACTATAAAAATAAGTTTAATATCTGCACTTATTGACTATTTTTAGATTTCTGTGAAGACCTCTGAAAATAAAGCTATTTGGATTTTGTTTTCCTTAATATCTCCAATCTCAAATCCAACATCCCTGTTATGATTTTGTATGCTATTTTATTCACTGTCATTATACTTCATTATATTTTTCTAGCTTACATTCTACCAGGTGAGTTAAAGCGCGCCTTTGATTTGGAATCCCGTATAGTTGGTGGTACAACTGCACCTGATGGGAGAGTACCGTACCAGGTATCATTAAGGAACGTATTCGACTCCCACTTCTGCGGTGGATCCATATTGAATTCAAAATGGGTGCTGACAGCTGCTCACTGCACAGTTGGGTAAGGATGACCTTAAAATCTTCTAATATAATATATAGCATTCTCTTCATTCTTCAATCTTGTTAGTCCATAAAAAATACAGAAATTTGTTAGCAAATTAAAACATTATTTTCTCTGTCCAGTCAATCTAAAAACTCATTGCAAGTGGTGGTAGGAACGAACAGCTTACTTCTTGGTGGAGACAAGTACTTTGTGGAGAGGATCATCATACACAAGGAATACGATGAAAACCTTATTGCTAATGACGTCAGTTTGATCAATGTGAAGGATGAAATAGAATTCGGAGAAATGGTACAACCGATTGGGTTACCTGAAGAGAATACAGGTGAAGGCAAAGATCTGATGCTGAGCGGTTGGGGAAGAACTTCTGTAAGCATTCTTTGTTGATAACTAGACATAGATTAACTTGCCCACCGCCAGACAGTTGTTATTTGTTTATAATGAATGGCAGTTATGGGAGATATCAAAAAAAAATTAACTAGCACTAAAAACTAGTTCCAGTGAAGTTTACAGACACGAATAATTTAAAATTCGTCCACATTTTTCTTCTTCTTCCCACATCCCACTCTAAGTGGGGTCGGCCTAACATGTCATCCTTTCGAACTATTTATGTAGTCAAAAGTTTGTCCTGTGGTTTTATGCATGCCCGCCTGCCTGACGTCAACCCTCCTTAGGAATATTTTATTTAACTCAAATTTACTAAAACAAATAATTCAAGTTCTGCACTGCACCAAAATCTTTATAAAACACTCGAAACATATTTCACCTCTTTTTACTCAAACGGGTTATTAAAATGATATACAAATTTCAACCATTTTCTGTGACTTCCAGTACCCTGGCCTGCTGCCCGTGCATCTTCAAATGATCAACTTGACCTCTTTGAGTGTCGAACGTTGCCAGGATATTTATAATTATATCAACCCGGTCTTCGAGACTCAAATTTGCTCACTAACCAAGTCTGGTGAAGGAGCTTGTCATGTAAGTATACCTGTAGTATTATTTCTACGAGTACAGCCTTGTGAAAAGATCCAAATTCAAGTCATAACTCAAATAAAAATAAACATACTACAAATTTTTAAAATATTTATATATAGTATTTAAGATTGTGTTTCATTATTTTCAGGGTGATTCCGGAGGTCCACTGGTCGAAGGCAACACTCAAGTAGGAATCGTCTCCTGGGGTATGCCCTGTGCTCGTGGCTACCCAGATGTCTACACAAGGGTATTCGCTTTCAAAGACTGGATTCTTGAACAAATGTCTGAATAAATTAATTAAACGCTAACAGTTTAATAATATTAACGAGCCATGTATAATTTTTATTAATAAATATTGGAAAACAATAATGAATGTGTAATAAAGTTTTATCCAATGATTTAATGAGTTCTTTAAATTACTCAGAGTTTTGTTAGCTGCCATCATAAAATACCGAATTGTGGATTTAAAACATTAAATTAAATATTGAGAATAAATATTGTTGCTGGTATATTTGTAAACATAAAATAAATATAAATAAATAATATTTGATTATGTTTTTTAAACCGTTTGGGGTTGAGACTCTGGGGACATGGGGTCCGAGTGCTCGTGCACTCTATAAAGATCTTGCAAAGAGACTGATGGAGGCCTCTCGCGACCAGAGGGCTGGTCTATTCTTTGTACATAGGACAAGCATTGCCATTTAGCGTGGCAATGCGGCCAGTCAGTCAGGGTGCGCTGTCGAGATGCGGAGAAATTGTATTTCAGCTGTATTTTAATTGTTTATATTGTAAATAATGTAATTAATTTATTTCTTCTTATTATTGTAAATAAAAGTTTTTATCTATTTATTCCAATAATTCAACACAAAATGTCTACGTTAAGGTAAACAAATGTCTTAATTTAATTAAGCTAAATATATTTTATGTCCCCATGGCAACATAACAAAGTAACACAATTTCGCAGAGGCCTTAAGGAAAGACATTTATTTACATTCGGGACAGGCTGACCCTGGCTGTTTAGGAGATAATTTCATTAGCATAGTTTGTAATAAAAGGAATGGCATTTTATAATTTTGTGTAAAATTTTACGAACAATTCGCCAAGCAGTTCGCTGCATGATTGGGCCAGCTCGACCGGTGAAATATCGACCTCTCTAAAGTGGCTCATGCCCCGTTTCGTTCGGTGAGAGAGGTACCCGGAGGCCCACACTCCTTCCCCATCCTTCCCTATCCCCTATTCCCTATCCTTTAACGGTCGGCAACGCAACAGTAACACTATATGTGTTGCTGGTGTCCATGGGCGGCGCTGGTTGCTTACCATCAGGTAACACGCCTGCTCGTTTGAACTCCTATCCCATAAAAAAAACAGTGAAGTTCGTGGCGAATTGATACGAGTGTAACCAAATACATATAAGTAAGTATAACCTCTAAATTTAATAACAAAAAATTTTGAATGTCTGTGTAAAAGAAAAGAAAGGCATGCCTCCGGTAGATTGGACATGTAGAAACAATGGATAAAGCATCATGCAAGGTTAACTAAGCTGATATACAATTAAAATGTTGTCGACCATCGATATTTATCACACATAAGTTCCCAAAAGAATGCGGCAGAGTCAGTGTTGTGACCCAGGTTTTGAAACCGTAAATTTTTTCCTAATAGACTTAGAAAAGTGACCTTCAGATAACTAATAAACTTATGTCTAGGGAATATAACTGTAACTTTTATATAGTATAAATATACAGAGCAAGCGGACATTGATCACAGTTCATGTGCTTTTGTGAGAGAAATCAAGTTTATGAATGAACGAATGAATGAATTATTCATTTGCTATAAAACACGGTTCAAATCATTCTTGTCTGTCACACATAAATGCCTTTGGTTATTTGTGTTTAATATTAAATACCTTACATTCGCAGTAAGTAAAAATATTCGAAGCGAAATATTTTTCATTATTCGCTCACGCTTTACAACCTGATTTTTCTCTCATCCCTACATAGTCTCGGTTTTCCAGTGGTCGAGCACCCCGCTTCTGAAGACGGAAGTCGCGGATTCGAATCCTGACACTGGCTCACACCAATTGTTTTCGAAAAGTTATGTGTGATAACTATCGATCACTGACAACTATGTGCCCGGTATAGCAATACGTTCGCCACCTATTCCATTTGGGACGTATACATATTTTAACGGCGAGACGAGGCTTAACAGCCGCTTCCTACACCTTCGGGTAACAATTGCATTGTATGTTATGTATGTGTTATGTTACTACATAGTATAAAACAAAGCCGCTTTCTCTGTCACTATATCCCTATGTATGCTTAAAACTATAAAACTACGCAACGGATTTTGATGCGGTTTTTTTAATAGACAGCAAGTATCAATGGGGTGGTTTTATGATTAAGCCATGTAACATATTAGTTATAAATATATCGAGCAGATTGACCAAGATATTACATAACCAATTTATTTGAAAAGTTTATAAAGTTAATCCTTTTAGTTTATTTACGGCGTCGCAGAGTAGATACATACATAGTTTGATTTAGTTTTACGCAGTACAAACCTTTTGATTCGAAGTTATTATTGACAGATTAAAAATTTTATTTTATTTAATTAAAATTAAGTTACATAACATCGAGCCAAGTGCATTGCGGTGTAGGCAAAAGAGAGCAGATCGTCATTAGATACGACTTTTACACACCTCACTCCAATCTTCGACTTTTATAACTCCTGTGTGTGTACGTGTGTTCCTTTTTCCATAGACTATTATTACTTCCTACGTAGAAGTTTAATATTAATTTTCATAGTTTATTCAACTAAACAATTTAACGCAGGAAATAAGTAAACCTTAAGTTGGAGTATGATCATTGCTCTTTCTGTTCTTCAAAGATAAATATATACAGAGTAGATATTTGTATTTAGTTTGAATAGTAGATGTTTGTATTGTACAGTTGTTGGGGTGTTGGGGTTGTCCTGTCGGAGCGTCTGAAGAATTGTATGAAAGATTTTGAGTGTGTTAGTCCTAGACTTTTGTGGATCCGACTAAAGCTGGGTCTGCTTCGTGTATTTCTGGTAGCTGTTTACGCACCGGATACCGGGCGCCCAGTGTCGGAGAAGGAGGAGTTCTGGGATAGTGTGAGATTGTTGTTAAGTAAATGCGAGAATAATGAGAGGATTATGGTAATAGGAGATTGTAATAGCTGGGTTGGAGCGGAAAGAGAGGGTTTTGAAAGAGTTTTAGGAAAGTATGGTGATGAAAGAATAAACGAGAGTGGCTCCAGTTTGCTACAAGTGTGTGTGGAAAAGGACCTTGTGGTTACGAATACTCTGTTCAACCACAAGGATATCCATAAGTATACATGGGAGAGGAATGAAAGTAGGAGTATGATCGATTTTGTGATTGTAGACCATAGGCTCAAAAGTAAAGTCGTAGATACCAGGAGCTATCGTGGCGTCAGTGTGGGAACAGATCACTATTTGGTGGTAAGTCGAATTAGGGATGTGTTTAAAGCCTGGCGTCACTGGAACAAAAAGCCGACAACGAGTCTTGGTCGAATAAAAGTTAAAAAACTGAGTGACATGGACGTGCAAGCGGAATATTTGAGGGAAATGGTAGAAAGGACAAAGCACGTATGGGATGTATCATATGCGGGTGGAATGAATGATATATGGGAGGTTGTAAAAAGTAGTATGGCTGGAGCAGCTGCCAAAGTATGTGGAGAGACTAAAAGAAAGAAAGGAAGGTCTTTGGATGAATGCTGGTGGGATGCAGAGGTTAAGAAAGTAGTGGAATGTAAGAAAAAGGCGCGGTTGGATGGACTAGCCATCAAAGCGAAAGGTAATGAAAGTCATACAGAGAACGTATACCAGGTAAGAAATGCAAAAAGTGTGTATGTGGAAGCAAAGAAGACAGCTAAAATTGTGGTACAGGAAAAGAAGAAGTGTATGAAAGAGAAGTTTGACAGAAAGATGTCTGAGAACTTCAGGACCAATTTAAAACTGTTTTGGAAGCAGGTTAGATTGAGTCGCGGCGGTTCAAGGTCATCTGAGTTGGACGTTATAAGAGCGAAAGATGGACGATTGTTGAGTATTGAAAGGGATGTTCTGCATCGTTGGAAAAGTTACTTCGAAGAACTCTTTGAGTGTAGTGAGGGACATCTTCACAATAATGAGCCGGTGAACATTCCAACTCCCACTCACTCACAATACGATGCAGTTCAAGAATTACGGAAGATGAAATAGTGAATGCAATAAAAAGTACGAAATTGGGTAAGTCTGCAGGGTATGACAGGATAACTACCGAGATGCTGAAAAGTGGCAAAGGGGTTATCGTAAGATTGCTGCGACTACTTTTCAATGTGTGTTGGCGTGATGGCTGTGTTCCGGACGACTGGACCAAAGCAGTCATTGTGCCCTTGCACAAGGGGAAGGGGTCGCGGCAGGACTGCAAAAACTACCGAGGCATTAGTCTTCTCAGTGTTGTAGGTAAATTGTATGCGAAGATTCTTATTGAAAGAGTGACGAATGTAACAGATGAGAAATTGTGGGATGTACAAGCGGGATTTAGGAGAGGAAGGGGGTGCATCGATCAGATCTTCTCTCTGCGGACCATCTGTGAAAAACATTTAGCCAAGTCCAAAAAAGTATTTTGTGCTTTTGTAGATCTGGAGAAGGCCTATGATCGTGTACCCAGGAATGAATTATGGTCAACGCTGTCGAATACATATGGGGCTGACGAGCGCCTGGTGCGGGCTTTAAATTCTCTATATGAGAATTCTAGAGCCTGCATCAGGGTGAATGGGGCGCACTCAGACTGGTTTAACATCTATAAAGGTGTTCGACAGGGATGTGTTGCGTCACCATGGCTATTCAATCTCTATATGGATAGTTGTCTGACAAATCTGAAAGAGACTGAATGTGGTTTAAGCATGAAAGAGGTGCGTGTCAAGTGCCTACTGTACGCCGATGACCAGGTATTACTTGCTTCGTCGGCATCGGAGTTACAAGACATGCTAATCTTGGTGAATGAAGGGTTTAGAGAAAGAGGTATGAAAATAAATGTAAGCAAGACGAAAGCTATGGTTGTGGAGAGAGAGAAAGAGGTCACACTGTGTGATATGATATTGGATGGCGAGAAATTGGAGCAAGTGAATGAGTTTGTATATTTGGGAAGTATGTTTACAAGAGACGGAAAATGTGAGGAAGATATTGAAAGGAGAGTGACTGCGGGTAACAGAGTTAATGGTGCACTGCATGCCTTGATGCGTAGTCAGGCTGTGTCTGAAAAGGCACGCTTGACGATTCACAATGGTGTGTTGGTACCAACTCTGACATACGGGAGTGAGTGTTGGGTGTGGCAGACGAAGCATGAAAGTAAGGTGAATGCAGTGGAAATGCGTTCTCTGAGAAGTATGTGTGGAGTCACCATTGCGGATCGAATAAAAAATAGCGTGATAAGGGAGAAATGCAAGTTGAAGGATGATGTGGTGACCAAAGTGGAGAGAAGTATGTTAAGATGGTTTGGTCATATTGCAAGAATGGATGAAAGCCGAATGACTAAAAGAGTATACGAAGCGAATGTGACTGGCAGGGTCGGGATCGGGAGACCAAGACGGAGCTACCACGACCAAATAAGTGGTCTGTTTAAAAAAGGCAAAATGCGTAGCACCCGAAACCGACGTAAATGCATGACGAGATGTATGACTGTGGATGAGGCGAAAGATGTGTGTCAGGATCGTAGCTTGTGGAAAGCCAAAGTCTCTGCCTACCCCCATGGGATACAGGCGTGAGCTTATGTATGTATGTATTGTATTGTACATACATACACAAATATAAATATACATATCTTCACGATCAGTCCCTTGCGGGCTAGGCAGAGAGAACAGAGTGCCATACGGCATGCAGATCCTTATCAAATAGTTGAATAGCTTGCTGAACGTTTTATCGTTTTATTACGTTTTATTATTATTAATAATATCAGAATGTTGTTTATGGATGTTTTTTTTTATTATTAATAGATTTATTGCAAATTTCATAGAGATTTACTTAAATAGCATTAGTAAAAATAAAAATTTAATCATACTTGGAAGCTTTTTTCAACAGAATAGTGGCTTTAACCTCGCAACTTATTTAACCTTTTAACCTAGAGATAGATTATTTTTTCAGAAGATTAAACAACAAATAAGCACAATTTTGCCAATAAACGTAATTTACAAGTAACACGTGTTGTAATAACTCAAAAGCTTTTTGTTGGTAAACGACCCAGTTTTGAAATACGTTATTGGCTGGAATTAAACGATGTTTGGATCAAAACTTATACGATTGTTCGATTGAGGACGGAAGGTTACGGAATAAATCAAATTTGGTGACACATGACTTTTTAATAAATGACTTTTAGACTAATCAAATCTAAATGTCAAATATTATAATAATGACTTTGACATAAATAATTAGAAACTCTTTTTCATCATTCCGAGGCCGAAAGTTTGAATTTCTTCTTTTGTTTGCGGGAAGAAAGATGCATATTTCAGACTGCTCACAATTAGTGACAGTTTAAAATTTAGTCTATTTTTGTTTTAATTTTCTTCCCGTTATCTATTTGAAATAACTTATTACCATGGTAACCGTGCAGTTGTTATTTCAAGCCCATATTATTATACGCGCGGCAATAACATCATTTAATAATAATAAAATAAAATAATATTTATCTAAGAGTCAAATTTTCTGATTCTGATAAAAATTACATCAAAAATATACATAGAAAAAAACTTGTGTATAAAAAATAAGTGAATACAGCTGTGTAAAAAAAAACCCGACAATGAATTCATCGGATTATTCAAGTGACGACTCTGAAGATGAAGAAGTGCGACGAAACATTGCTGCGGAAGCTGCGGAAATAACTCAAAATTTAGCACCCTCCAAATCGGTACAGCGATATAAAAATTGTCGAATATTATTAATAATATCTATTAAGTTTAAGATAATTAAAACTATTAATTTTTTTTTTTCGTTTGGGGGGGGTTCGCCCCCCCAACCCCCCACCGGGGCTTCGCCCCGGACCCCATCGGGGCTTCGCCCCGAACCCCCTCAATGAATAATTTGAACTACATTCGTTTTTCTTATATACAATGTCATTAAACTTTCGGTCCTGGTATGATGAAAAATAGTATACGCGCCACGGGAAGATAGCAGGACTTTTCGACCCACGCTTTTGTCACCCTCGCCTTCGGCTCGGGTGACAATATCGCGCGGGTTGAAATGTCCTACTTTCCTCCCTTGGCACGTAATGTACTATTTCACAATTTGAAATCTATTATTGGAATCCATCATCATTATCAGCGATTTTTTTTTGGCCACTCTTGGCGTAGGCCTACCCTAAGGAACGCCACAATTCAATCTTCTTTCTTACTTCCATGAGGACATTATGCCTTATCGCTACGCTGCGGCAGGCTGGTTGGCGATCGCAGTAGATCTTGGTTCATGTTTACACAGAGAATGCTGCAACCCATTCTCCTAGTTTCCCTTAGTCGCCTTTTACGACACCAATAGGTAGAGATGGGATGGAATGGGAGTCACCACTTTAAAAAAGAGTGAAAAATTAATATATGTTAACAGTTAGAACCATTTTCAGATATTACTAGGATACTAATATTAATAGTATCTCAGTAAAATAACAAACAGATATACTCTGTCACAAACTTTCATATAGATGTTAGCAGTTGTACTTAGTACGAGACGCCTAATAGAAAAGTTTGAGTACAGGAGGAAGCTTTCAATAAAATCTTGATACATTAAGATTTGCTAAGAACTGTTCTTCTTTTTCTGTCACGGCGTCTTTTCTTTAATAACCTCAATTTCTTTGTTATTTCAATCAAGGATTGGTAACGGCCTCTTAGAATATCTAAGTGGCTCATTCCGCGTTTTCTTCGGTGTGAGAGAATAGGGAGGTCATCAAGAGCATCCGGAGCCCCACCCTTCATCTTTCTCATTCTCCATCCCACTACCGGTGTTGCAGATGTCCATGGGCAGCGCTAGTCGCTTCCCACCAGATGACACGCTTACTTGTTTGCGGTCCCATCTCAAATGAAAAGTGTTTACATACATAATATAACTTCACGCCTTTGTTACCCGAAGGTGTAGGCAGCGGCTGTTAAGCCTCGTCTCGCCGGTATGTTTACGTCCCAAATTGAATAGGTGGCGCACCTATTGTCATACCGGGCACAATGTTTTTTCAGTCATCGATATTTATCACACATAACTTCTGAAATCAATTTCGAAAAGTGTGAGCCAGTGTCAGGATTCGAACTCGGAACTCTGGATCAGAAGCCGTGTGCTCGACCACTGGACCACCGAGAATGTCAGAAATTGTTTAATTCTTTGAAATTATTTAAATACTCGTGTTTATACGATAATGGAATATTTTTAATATATAACAATTATACATAATATATAGTTAGATGTGATATTATAATTATAACAAATTATTAGAAATATCATTATAAATAAAATTTTAAGTTCAAATAATTCTTATTTCTTAATTATTAATTATTATATTTAAGAACGAGCGAATTTACGGATATATGCCGTATTATCCTCATACGCATTTTAGTACTAAGTTTTAAATAAGTTTAGCTTCTTTAAAAGATGTTTATATTTTACTACATTTTTATATCTTTATATAGCTCGCATAAAATGGCGATCGATTCTAAAGGCCTATGACTTTTTACGATTTCAGTATCGACGGATGCTTGGTCTTATCACGCATATTTACAGAGTTAACGACGTTTTGTTTTATATAAAGTAACCAGGAATATTTGTTAACTTTTCAATAATATTTCTTTAATTTTTTTGTAACTTCACGCTTGTACTACTTAGGTATCGACAATAAGACGTGGAAAACGTATTTTATCAGTTAGGTCCACTTTCTTGTCTGCCTCCTATTACATAAAATATATACTGAATGCAGTTTTTATGTTGCAAAGCCTTTTAATGACCCGAGCTGGCCGTTATTCCGATTAGCGATAGACGACCAAGTTTAAAATATTAATTTTGCCTGTCGTATCAATATTTATGAGAAAAATAAACTTTGATTCGAAATTTTAATGCCACATTTTATTTTAAACAAAACTAATTAATAAAAAAAATATAGCAAATAATTCTTGTAGCCATATTGAATTAATTCTAATTAAAACTTCAAGTGAACACACGCGTTTACAGATTTCCATAATACGGAATTTGTGTAAACATGTCAGTCAAAGCTATAATATATAAGAGAATATATATAATATATATCAGAGATCAATCAATATATATAAGAGAGCAATTTTGTCTGTACATTTACTTTCAATGCTGATATTTGTTCAAAGTTTATTGAACTCCTAAACTTTGATTCGAAATTTTAATGTCACATTTTATTTTAAAGAAAACTAATTAATGAAAAAAATATAGCAAATAATTCTTGTAGCCATATTGAATTAATTCTAATTAAAACTTCAAGCGAACACACGCGTTTACAGATTATCAATAATACGGAATTTGTGTAAACATGTCAGTCAAAGCAACATTATAATAATATATAAGAGAGCAACTTTGTCTGTACATTTACTTACAATGCTGATATTTGTTCAAAGTTTATTGAACTCCTAACATCGTAACAATACTTGGCTTTTATTTTGGTTAACTACATATTAAATGTAAAAAATATGATAACTCTGCTGGCATGGTGGTTTGTAAAACAAGCTGCTTGATAGATATCACCGGTTTTGATTCTTACTCGGCGTATACGATATAGATCAATTCTTATTTCAAGAAATTAAATATTCATAAGAAATACTTTCTACAACTTAAGATGTAAATATGTAATGACAAACATGGTCTGTCATTATTGGCTTTATTTAAAAGCAAAGAAAAAACTTCAAATAAACTAAACATGGTCTGGACTGAAATGAATGATCATCAAGATTAGAAAAGACGTTTCAATGTAATAGGACTGTAATATTGAAAAGAGTCTTTATTTATAACAAAGAAAAGAAAGAAGATTCGAGAACGACTTCTTTGATATTTGACCCGTTGTGTGCTCGTACTTTGATGTCGAAGTCACGTCTCACAAAAGAAAAGTCATTTTTATTATAAATATTCTTTAACATTTTACGCCACTAGTGAAAAGTTACTGGAGGTGATTTTTTTTCCGAGATTCTTCTGTTACCGACAAATACTCTGATCTCCTTAACCTAAATTGCTAGCTATATGTTATTTTAAACTGAATAATTAACACTCATGTCATTGCTTCGTGCCAGAATTCGAATCTGTGATCATAAGTAAAAGTTTCGTGATAAACCACTACACCGTCGAGACGATAAACAATTTAAACTTACCTAACAAAATTTAAACTTTTGATATATTCATTTAAAGAAAACTTTTATGAATATTAAAGTATTTATTTATATAAACTTAATATAACTTTCATCAAGTTCTCCTTTAGAACCTTCATTTAAACTGTTCCCATCAGTAAACAGTGATCGATTCTTTGAAAAACCTTCAACTTGTATTAATTGTTTTTATCTTAAGTGCTTCAATCGAGACCGTCAAGTTCTTACCTGAAAGGCTTTCATAGATGACTCTGAGATCGTTTCAAAATCATTTTCATTGAGTCTTACCAATGTTTAATTGTTTTGCCAAAAAGTATATTTTAGAGGTCATCATTCCAAGTGAGCTAAGACTTAGATGACTTAGATATTACGTAAAATAATCACCACACATTACAATTATTTCAATACATTAGTTGATTGAAATGTTACATGAGATAGATGATGATAAGAGCCAGACAGAAAGATGAATAAATGCAAAATTCAGTCCCCAAATTATAATAGATCCATAATTATTAGATTTTTTTTTCAGATTTTACTTTAAATAAATTATGATCCGATTTTAAACAAATTATGACTGTGGTACATACGTATTTCACGCCTTTTTCTACCCCAAGCTGTAGGCAACGGCTGTTAAAGCCTCGACACGCCGAATCGTTACATTACATTCCAAATGGAATAATTGGCGAATATAGCGGCAAACCTATTGCCATTACACCGGGCACAAAGTTGTCAGTCATTGATATTTATCACACATAACTTCCGGAAATAATTTCAAGAAATCGTTGGTGTGAGTCCAAAATAGTACTCACGACTTCTGAATCAGAAGCGAGGACCCCGACCACCGGTGGACCATCGGTTTGTATGACTGATGTCATTAAATATTTTACACGGCGAAACTAAACATCGCTACCTACACCTAGGAGCATTACAGGTGTGAAGATATAAATTAACAAAATTGGACATAAATATTTTACCACACCACTTACGGCAACTTAGAAAGATTTAAATTAAACATAACATATGTCAGCTCGCAGTGTCGCTGACACCACCTTCAAGCCCTTGGGAGTAGGAGGGTAGGTACATCTACTTACTACAAATTAACTTGAGGGACAAGTAGTGGCTTTCTAATAAGGTTGTAGATAACATAACGTAGATAGGTTGTTTATAGGAATGAACATTTTATAAGTAGTAGAGTTACCCAATTCAATACATTAATGGGCCTACTCGACTGTTCAATTACTACTACCTCTCAGAATATCGACGTCAAGTAGCTTATCCTTCATTCGGTGATAAACTTAACTGAATCCCCTACTCCGTCATCCCTCCCCATTCTATTCTTCTCTATCTTATATGATAGTTAACTTAAACCTTAACTCCATTTCTGTTGCAGATGTCCAAGGCCGGCGTTATTCGCTTACCATCAGTTGACCCGCTTGCTAGTTTGCCTTCTATATCATAACAAAAACTAATATATACTATAACCCAGTTGTTATGCTGCAAAGCTTTTTAATGAGCTGAGCTCATCGTTAATCCGATTAGCGAGAGACGATCAAACTACTAAACAATAAGATTCTTTTCCTTTTAAGAACTAAATTGTTAATTCAACTGTCTTCCAATTTAGCTTTGTAAAGTCCCACCGACGTGAACTTTGTTGAACAGAATTCAAGTGCTTGTTTATAATACGCAAATATAATTCAAATGCTTTCTCTGTTCGGGTTCTAATCCTGACACAGGCTCACACCAATGACTTTCCGAAATTGCTTTCGGAAGTTAAGTGTGAAAAATATCGACGACTGAAAACTTTGTTCCCGATATGGCAATAGGTCCTACCTATTGCCATACCTACCTACCTATTTCATTTGGGACGTAAACATATCGGCGAGACGAGGCTTAACAGCCGCTGCTTATACCTTCGGGTAATGCAAACTAAATTTTAATAAACACTAAGTACATAATTTCTTGTTAACTGAGCAATTTATCTCTATAACAAACATTAGATAGAAAAAAATTACATTTCATTCAGCATTACGAGCTAGCTCTGCCTATACTAACACGGGTACTAAACGCGTGAAGGTACAAAAAGCTTTGACAAAAGTTTATTCCTATATACACAAGCCCGCACAACACTTTCAATCCGTATCGCGTCGGTCTATTGTCGTAATTTCAAACTCATATATATTTCAGAGTGTACTGAAAAGGCCCGGCTTTGTTCAACGACCATGAAACTTGACAACTTTCACAATGAATATGTAAGCATTTACATCAACATCAGCTAAGTGCGCTTAGAAAAGTTCTTCGCTATCATGTCAAACTGTAGTGGAGGGAGAGAGAAGGATATTTTCTCTTTTATGTTATAAATCTAAGTTAATCATCAGTTACTTAATTGACTCTTGCAATACTTATAGTGTCACAGTTGCATTGCAGGACTTAAAGCGGCCTTTAGGCTGGGGATGGATTCGGAATTTGTATGGATAAAGGCGGTGAAGATAGAAGTTGGAATACCTTTCTTAACAAACAAAGCGCCACAACAGTTACGCCGATATTCTAAGAGGTGTTGGTATTTTTCCAGTCGAGCCAGCCCATTCTTAGATTTTACCTATTTACCTATATTCTAATACATATATTTAGTACTGACCTGAAGCCTGAATCACATCACATCTCTTCCCGTGGGTGTCGTGAAAAGTTTACTAGGGTCTACCCGATAAAGACTGTCTTTCGTAAAGTCTCAATAGACTAGTGGTTCAGTATTCCAACTTTTAGTTCGGAGATTACGAATTAGAACCCTGAATCCGAATGCCTCTCCGGAAGATGTGTCATAATTTTAGTTAACTAACACAATTGCGTCTCTACCACTTGTAAAGTTTTATTTGCACCTGGATTTCTGAAAATTCCATTGTTCATTAGAATTTGCGAGTTTTGTATTGTTTTTAACAGTTAAGTGTCAATATTTTCTTCCATCATGTAGAACGATTATGTTTCCATGCCGTCGGATTTGTGAACGTATAAATATAAAGAGTCAATGAGCCGTGGAAAAGGGACTCTAGGGTCTGACCTTGTGATGTTGCTGTGTGGTAATGCTTGTGAATTTGTAAAAATAAAATTATATTTGCAAGTAACTTTATTCCAATCGCTCAAGTACATAACTAATATTTGAAAAATGTATTGAAATGTTGATTTGAATTCCGGATGGCTCTACGGTTAGAGTTATTCATTTCTGACGCAGTGGTCTCTGATTTTAATTAAACTCGTGGTGAGGGAACTCGCTGAATCTGTTCACAAATATTTATTTACTATTTTTTCCGCAAATATCTACTTAAAAGTGAGATTCCTATTAATATGTACACTATCAAGCTGGGGACAGATTCTGCTACGTTATGAGTGCAGAGGTCAGTTCCCTCAGGTCAGCGAGGTCACACTGACCATCAAGAATTCTCTCTCGAAATACTCTTAGTGGTGGATAGTAAACAAAACACTACAAAAGGATTCTAGACACTTCAAATAACTGATATTTGTTATAATATTTTACGGTATTCTGATATAAAACAACAGCTCCGAAATTATAATAATGATTTTGAACTTTGCTACCTCTCAGAATATCGACGTAAAGTAGTTTAAGCCGCGTTTCGTTCGGTAAGAGAGTCATCCTTGACCCCCTTTTTACCCCATCTTAAAAGAGCGACTGCAACTGTAACACATTCTGTGTTGTAGATGATCATGGGCGGCCCCAGTCACCACCAGGCGACCCGCTTGCTTGATTGCCACTATTCTAAAAAAAGAGATTGGCAATGACCCTATAGGTACAATGTATAAGACTGGAACTGGACTACTCGTATTAGAAGTTTAAACAGTTCTAGAGGGACAAAATTCCTCTAAAAATGTCCTGAAGATAAGATATACATAAATTGTTTCACAAGCTCATCAACCAAATTACTGAACCATTTGTGGCAAATAATCTTAATACGTCATGAAAGCTAATAACAGACTCCAATCACACACACAGTACTAGGTTCAAGTCTGCTCTGTAATAAGTCTGCAACTGAACTTTGTGCTACGTGCAAGTACTACCACTGTTGTACTAGATTTACTTGAATAGTAGATCTCTCTTGAGTTTGTCTTGCCCTTTGACCTTTGGAATAATGAAAACCTGTAACTGGACGTGGCTTTTCTTATAATGCAATAATAATCTATCATACAGTAATTCTCACATTAAATGTTGCAGCGGCTATTACGCTTCCACTCCCGGGCTTCTTCCTCGCTATGATAACATGTTACGTCCAAAAATAATACCGAAATGCTAATGGTGTGAGCCTGTATTTGATCCCATGACTGGTAAACACAGAAGCGGATTGGGTGACCTCCAGACAACCGATACGAGAAACGATTATTCGTTAATAGCATTTTATATTAGCACTAGTTGACCAGGCAAACTTTGTTCCGCAACAAAAGTAATATAATAATATCTTGGACACAATACACACAGCGCCCTCTAGTTCCAAGCTAAGCTAATAAGTAGGTAATTTTTGGATTTATCACTTTTTCTCTGCTATATCATACCTGAATTATAGATAAAACCATCTCGTTGATACCTTCTGTCTATTTAAAAAAAACGCATCAAAATCCGTTGCGTAGTTTCAAAGATATAAGAATCCAGTTAGGTAGACGAAACTTCGAGAAGGAAGCCGACAGGAGGATTCAGCTGGGTTGGGCCGCATTCGGCAAACTGCGTCGAGTTTTCGGCTCGCCTATACCGCAATGCCTGAAGACCAAAGTCTTTGACCAGTGCGTCCTACCAGTAATGACCTACGGTGCCGAAACGTGGACACTTACGGTGGGGCTAGTCCACAAATTTAAAGTCGCTCAGCGAGCTATGGAGCGAGCTATGCTCGGAGTATCTCTGAAAGATAGACTCAGGAATGAGTATATCCGACAGAGAACCGGAGTCACCGACATAGCTCGCAGAATAAGTTCGCTGAAGTGGCAATGGGCTGGTCACATCTGTCGAAGGACCGATGGTAGATGGAGCAAGAAGGTCATGGTGTGGAGACCGCGACTTGGTAAGCGTAGTGTAGGACGCCCACCAGCCCGATGGTCAGACGACCTCAGAAGGGCTGCTGGTAAAGACTGGATGCGGAAGGCAGAGAATCGGATGTTGTGGCGCACATTGGGAGAGGCCTATGTCCAGCAGTGGACTGCAACAGGCTAATGATGATGAATGATGAAGAATATAAGAGGATAGACAGCGGAAAGCAACTTTATTTTATACTATGTAATGTGATATTGCTAACATATGTACTCAAAGTGGGTGGACAACGATATTGTAGAAGTACTGGAGATTATTTTAGTAGGATTTATTATGCGATATATTGAACCTCACAGAATATATCCGGACGCGTATTTTTTTACACTTATATCTCAAAGCAATTCCTAAGTCGTATCGATATGATAGGATTATTTCTATTTAAATAAATAAGATATGGTTGTATCTATAAAATTTAAATTATAAGAATTTAATGCAGAAAAATTAACAACTAGCGAACTGAACTAAACTGAACGATAACAACGAAACGACAAAGATAATCTGAAAAAGTGATAATAATTGCATGAAAAAGTTATAAATGATTATGAGTCAAAGATGCAAGCCGAGATTTGTATAAGAATAATGTCTTACAGCGTTCATCGTTTATCATTCTTTCTGCCCACCCCCACAAGGAGATTGGCGTGATTTTGTGGAAATCAACTAAAATATTTCTACTCCTTTGCATCTTGCTGTAACATAATATATAACTGTAGTTTTTTATTAAATAAAAATAGATGATTGGAGGTCAGAAACAGAAAATAAAGATTTTTTTCTCATCCATTATAAATATAGAAAGAAGAGTAGCGTAGCGTAGCGTAGAGTAGCGTTAGGAAATAAAGTAAATGGGGCATTGGGCAGATTCCTGGGCGCAAGAAAGGGCATACTCCGATGGTTCGGACATGTAGAAAGGATGGATGATGCAAGATTGACTAAGCAGATATACAATGCCAAAGTGGATGGATGTAGGAGTCGAGGACGGCCTAGACACACATTCCATGACCAAATAGAACGTGTTCTGGAGGAAGGTGATGTTAGGAGCCTCAAAAATCGACGCGCGTGCATGAAAAGAGTTATGAAAGTCAACGAAGCGAGTGAGGTGTGTAAGAATCGTGCCTTATGGCGCTCCGTTCTCTCTGCCTACCCCGCAAGGGGATTGGCGTGAAGTTATGTATGTATAAATATACTTAAATTAGCTTAAAATCTGATAAGTGTAAAAACGTTATATAGTAATACAATAAGTTTTTATATATTGTATATTTGTTTGTTTGTTCCGTTACAATAGAGGCAGGTTACTCGTCCGACCATTTACGACAACCCTTTTTCAGGAAACTTTTCGACCCCATCATGGTCCCAATTTGAGAAGGGTGCCCGGATGGAACGTGTCTGATGGATTACAATATGCCCGGATAAACGAAGTTGGTTAGCTAATATATTTTTAATGAATTGCTGTTTCTATAGAACGACACATAGACTGTCAAATCTATTATATAAAATTCTGGTGTGTGAAACGGCTCGACCGATTCTCATGAAATTTTGTGTGCATATCGGGTAGGTCTGAGAATAGGACAACATCTATTTTTCATCCCCCTAAATCACAACCCCTCAATTTTTTTTTTAATTTTTCTACATTTTTCTGTTTCTTATTTTTTTTATAAAACGGGATACAAAAATACATACAACCCTAAAATTTCAACCCCCTACGATCAACCCTTATTTTTTAAATTTTATTTTTTGGCAAGACAACGTTTGCGGGGTCAGCTAGTAATTTATAAAATGAAAACAATATTAGCATTTTATCGGGTTTATTAATAAATTTTATTTTTTTATGCAATTATTATGAATATTTAATTAAAACATATAGGCATTATATTATAGTATATATGGGATATTGATCAGTATTTTATTCTCGAATTGTTCCTTTTTAATAATACTTAGAGGACTAAAAGCAAAATTGAATCAACACTAATAGAAAATAAGTATAGTATAATAGAGTCGAAATTTATTAATTTAAATAGATGGATCTCAGTTTCTACAAATTCGTTACATTGGCAGTATATATAGCTTGTAAGGTTCCTCTCTGTGTGAAAGGAACCAAAACAGTAAACTTAATTGAAAGAAAAGCAAGGCAAAACGACGAAAATCTTGATTTAAATTATAATCCGCTATTAACACCAAAATATCGATGACTGAAAAACTTTGTGCCTGGTATGGCAATAGGTTCGCCACCTATTCCATTTGGGACGTAAAAATAACGGCGAGACGAGGCTTAACAGCCGCTGCCTACACCTTCGGGTAACAAAAGGCGTGAAGTTATGTATGTTATGTTATGTATGTAACACCAAAAAATACTCATTAAGTTAAACGAACCATGCACAAAGTCGTAATTTAAGAACAGACAAAATAATAAATTTTAATTTATTTCGCCTTTAACCTTCCGTGTTCACAGAACACTGACGGATCGCCGAAATGAACTGAAACTTCACGCACTTAATATAAGAGTATGTAGGCAGCGGCTGTCATGCTTCAACACCCTCCGGACTTTGGCAAAACCTATTTCCATCAGTGTCTAACACAACTGATTTCTAGAAAGTCATTGGTGTGAGGCAATATTCGAATTCGGCACTTCTGAAATAGAACTGCTGAATAACATAAATTTACGCCTTTTTATACGAAGGTGTAGGCACTGACTCGCCGTTAAGTTTACGACCCAAATGGAATAGGTGGCGAACCTATTGCCATACCGGGCACAAAGATTTCAGTCATCGATATTTATCATACCTAACTTTGGAAAATAATTTAAAAAAAAGTGATTGGGTGAAAAGGGATCCAGAAAGGGGTGCTCGATTGCTGGACCACTGACACTGCGGTGACATTCAATTTTGTGCAAAAGTTAATAGGTTTCGAACCCTGGATCTTCTAAGCAATATAATATAATAATAAATAAATAGGTTCGTCGCAATATTTATTTTTCCTCTCGCACGGGAATTCCATTTAGCTATCGCATATAAAATATTAAACATTCGTGCCGTTTGTCGGATAAACAGAATTACCAACATCGTTTTATTCTCGCGATATCTTTTCTCCGCAAATATTCTGATTTTCAATTTTACATTTGTAACAAATTTTATATTTATTTAAAATATTGTTTTCCGATTCTTGATGTAGCGTTGTTATATGAATATTAGCTTATATATGTGACTTCTAACAGTGGGTTTCCTTTTGAAAAGACGTTGTCTTATGTCGTTGTAAACATATTTTCACACCTTTTTCTACTCGAAGATGGAGGCAATGGCTTTTAAGTCTCGGCTCGCGGAATTGTTACATCCGAAATGGAACAGGTGACGGAACTAATTGCCATACATCGAGCCCCAATAGGATAGAATAGAAGCGGGGAGCTGGACCACCGAAACTAGATCAGTCATCAATCTTGGATAATTTATTATTAACAGCATAAGCAAGCATTTATGGAAGAAGCTGCATCAGCTACACATAACATAACATAACTTCACGCCTTTTGTTACCCGAAGGTGTAGGCAGCGGCTGTTAAGCCTCGTCTCGCCGTTATGTTTACGTGCCAAATGGAATAGGTGGCGAACCTATTGCCATACCGAGCACAAAGTTTTTAGTCATCGATATTTATCACACATAACTTCCGAAAAACAATTTCGACAAGTCATTGGTGTGAGCCAGTGTCAGGAATCGAACCCGGACCTCTGGATCAGAAGCCGTGTGCTCGACCCACAGAAATAGATCAAGATAGAACGGCGAATATGCGTGGCAAGCGTGCCAAAACCATGCACTATATTGCATGCTTTTCGAAACTCGCTCTCATTACGCAACGAGCGTTCCTGCCATGCGTTCAGGACGTAAAAAAATAGATAAAACGTCACATATATGCCTTATTATGCTGTGAAAAATTGTAAAAACAAAAGTAGTGAATCAAATAGGAAAAAAGGAAATATTTCGTGTGATCAGTAAGTACAGAAAATCAGTAGAAAGTATTTTTTTGAGATTATAAATTATTGTTTTACTTTTACTATGTTCAATAATTACGATCACAAGTTGTATATTTTTTCGTTATGATAAATATCCATTGCTGTTCGCATTCAACGCTCGTATACAAAAACATTACGCGTATAAATTATACGCGTAATGTACGTCGAATCGAACGAAATACACAATACACCTGCCAGTTGATCGCTGTGTCTGTTAATCGCTGTGATTTGTCTTCGAATGTTAGAGATGGGTACTCCATGTATCGTTGAGTCTTAGGACTTATCGATAAATTAATTCAATAATAATTTGAGTATCAGCTCATATCTTGCTTTGTCCTTACTTTATTCTAACACCACAAATTTCAACCAAAGTGTTTCGTAATTACATTGGCAGCAGTTTATTTGACAGTATAAGTTTTCACCAATTTGACCAATCGCCGATGGAAAATCATCTCGTTCTTCTCAAATGGGCAGTAACCGAGGTATATGTAGACGTTTGGCTTCGTTATTTAACCAGGACTGTGAGGCCAACCCTTACAAAAAGGCAAATATTTAATAAATATGTATAGTTTCAAGGACAGTAAAATATTTATAATTAAATTTTATATACTGTTGGAAAAATATGTTTTAGGTTTTAATATGTCGGATTAAAGTATTTAACATGTTTTACTTTCTATGATTATCGTTACAGAAAATCAATAAAGTTGGTAAAATATAAAAATAATAAAATTAACACACGTTGCCGATATTAACATCGATAATCTAATGTGTGTGTCTCCCAACTAGTCGCCCCGCTCACAATGAAAATGACGTCACGCTGTGGGCGTGGTTTTTCAAAAAAGTGACACGCTCGAAATGTATGGAAATATGACATCGCGGCCGTTCCATCTTGATCTATTTCTGTGGCTCGACCACTGGGCCACCGAGACTGTTATCTGTTACTGGATCAGCTATTTTATTGTAAAGTCGATGTCTGTTCATTGTCCAAGTTGTCCAAATAAAGTCTATTATTATGGGTTGAATTCTTCCGTATAATGAACATAAAATAATGGACTTGTTTTCGACGAAATCACAAATGCTACTTTGTTCTTTGTTCGTTCTTTGTAAGCGTATTTAGGGCATTGGTGTTGTTCATGAAAGAAAGTTAAATGTTGTTGACTTCGTAAATGCAACTTTTCTAGGTGACGTTTGCAGCGAAAACATATTTATTAAAGCTCAGAATTAATTTCAAACTTTCTCTTTTCTTATAACAGTCTTTACAGTAAAATCTTATCCATGTCAATAAAACGTATTTTTTTTTCTTTATATCGGATCTGGATATGAAGAATAATTCAGAATTTATGTTTTCTTCTACTCATTTGACGAGCTTCGTAGGCAGGATAGTGCAGGATTGAGGATGGCTGGTTCGATCCCCACCCAAGTACAAATATCTGAGACAAGTATAAATATTTGTATGGCGTCTGGGTGTTTTTCTATCTCTTTTAAGTATGTATTTACAACAAAAGGATATATGTATTCGTTTCCGTTATCTACATAGTATCCATACCACAAGCATTTAGTTGCTAAGTTTGGAACCAGAGGGCTCTGTGTGTATTGTGTCCACGATATTAATATATTTAAAAAACACAATTTGGTTTACACCCAGCGAACTATGTTTCACCTCCGAGGTAATAAGAAAAAAAATGGTCGTTTTGGGCCTAAGAGTTAGACATACACCATCGTGGATTTTTGTAGACTTTTTAAAGGTGTAAAATAACGTAGTACAATGTTTTACAATTAAAGTGCTAAATCTCGAAAATCATCACTTTTATTACATTATGCATGAATTATATTTACAAACCACCCCTATCTACTGGCACCCTCTATCTATTAAAATATACACATCATAATCATAGTTTCAAAGTTCTTAGCATGTACGTGGACAGGCAGCGGAAAGCGACTTTGTTTTATACTACTATGTAATGATGTCTAAAGGTAAATATCATAGTGAATTCAAAGCAGATCGTATACAGACGACTAGATTAAAATATTATTTTTCTGTTTTATTTGAAAGAATGTAATTTGGATATATTGTAAGTAAGATTGAATCGGCATCTATAAAACCTATGCCTTAATCAAATTTTAAGGCTTATCTCCCTGGCTTGTTAAAAGTTGTAATAAAAATGTTTTGTTTCATATTTTATTATATTTAATTTTAATACATTCATACAATAAAATATAAAACAAGATTTTAGTTTACTAAGCGAGAAAAGGTGCCATATTAATCCTAACATTAGGTAAAGTTATACAGATTCTAAACTACAAACTAGGAAAAAGTAAAAGTCACCAACTCAAATATCAAACGATCCTGAAGCGTCGCTACGAACACGGTGAAAGTTTTCTTTACTCAAGAGTAATGTTCCGCGAAGGTTTATCTGAGACGTTGACTGATTGTGAGCTGATTGTCTTCTGTCCCATTGATAGTGTTTACCCAGAGACAGCTGGAACTATTCGAGGGAATTTTCGACATCTGAATCACGACAATCTGAAGGCTTTTTATATCTATCTTATAGTATTTTGCGTCTGAAACTTTTTTGTATTAAAATGTAAAATCTATATGTATGTGACTAGATTGACTAAAAAGATACAGAATGCAAAAGTGGAAAATTCATTCATTCGTCAAGTTTAAAAATCGTAATATTTAATTCAACCGCAGAACAGTTTGAAATACGGATGTGATGTTTCTTGTGTCCGGGTCGCATGTCCACGCCATTATGTGACAGACTACAACTGTAAATACCGACACTGACAGAAGAGGACATGATTTTGAATCATCTATTGTGTAGACGTTATTTAAAAACAGTATTTGGCACGTGAGTTTCTAGCCCGATTCTTCTCATGATGCTACTCTCGGAATTCGTCAGAGCCACGCGATTTGCTCTGTGGCCACCTCGACCAGAGAATTACCACGACCTTTCAAAAAGTTAAGAGAGGTATCCAGATCGCCTTCTCATCTCCTCCCTGACCCTAGCCCATTTTAACAATCGGAAAGGCAACCGTGATGCTGAATATGTCTATGGGCGATGCTAGCCGCCTGCTCTAGGTGATCCGTTACCCCGGTTGCTCACTCTTTTATAAAGAATATATATTTGGGAGTTGTATCATAAATTATGAGACATTAAGTGGATTACATGAAATATGTTAAAAGGCTGCGAGTTTCAAGCCATTAAGCCGCGGGTTTTACAGGAGATTAGGTGTTATCAGATGATGAATTGCTTTTTGTGCCTTGTGTGTTAAAATGAGGTTACTTTGATGGGTCTGCCGTACATCGCCTGGTATTTAGACGTGGGCAGTGGTATTTTTTTCAAACCAAAGATGTTTGAAATCTATATGGAAGTTACGTTTTATTAATACATAATTGACCTCATGGAGTCCGACATATAGCAATAGACCAGAGAATTTGTGTTGAGATCTTATGGAAGCCAAAGTTATTTTTTTATTTTTGTTATGGGTTAGGAGGGCAAACGAGCAAGCGTGTCATGCGATGGTAAGCAACCTGCGCTGCCCACGGACACCAGCTACACATATAGGGTTACTGTTGCGTTGCCAACCTTTAAGGCAGTAGGATAGGAAAGGATGAGGAAGAGGGTGGGCCTCCGGGTACCTCTCTCACCGAACAAAACGCGGCATGAGCCACTTTACGTTCGATCTTCTGAGAGGTCGTGGTATTTCAGCGAGACATGCAGCGAACTGCTTGGCTCTGCCACTGTTAATATTCGTAGCCCTTGGACCTTCGAGAAGAGTCTGGACGTTATGTCATTGTTGCTACACAGATGGACGGACCTCTAGTGTGGGAAGCTACTGGCGTTTACATTTTTGTTCTATCAGGCCATCTAAGAATACGTTTTGTAATAAGTTTTTACTATTAATATTATTAATGAGTGTAGTTTTTTTTATTTCAACATTTATCGCATTTCTTCAGCTTTGTTATAATATATTTCGAATGCTTTAAAGCTTCAGGGGTAATGGACGATGGTAGAAGTTTAACAAACGTCACCTTTCAGAAAAATATTTAAAAACATTTACGCAACAAGTCTTCGGGGACTATAAAACAGTCGAAAAAGGAAAGGCAGGAAAGTAGTGAAGGGAAATTATCAAATTTAAATTCACACTACAATAAATAAAAGTACTGAACCATCGTTCTATAAGTAGCTCACGCTTGACATAATCATTCCACACAATTCCACAAAGTACAACATATACACATAATTAAAAGTCTCGGTGGTACAGTGGTAGAGCACACGGCTTCTGATCCAGAGATGAGTGAACATATAAATATAATAATGTCTCAGGTTCAAGACTCATCCGAGTATCATTTCTATAGTTCACAACAATTCGAAAAACTAACACCCTTTGCTGTTGACTGTAATCGATGCTTTTTATTGGTAATTATTTTTCACCTTAAAACACGCCCAGAGTGGAAGACATTTTAAAAACTAAATAATTCTCAAAAGCCGCACAGGCAGACAATTCTTTTGTTCACTACTAGTTGACCCGGCGATCTTTGTTCCGCATTAATAATACCTAATTAATAAGTAAATTTCGGATTTACCACTTTTTCTTTACTGCATCATACATGCATTATTTGCTGTGTGGCGCCGGCTTAGAATACCGCCACCCCATCTCTTCCCGTGGGCGTCGTAAAAGGCGACTAAGGGAAAAGCTAGAAGAATGGGCAGCAGCATTCTCTCTCAAGAAAATACAGCCTACTGCGATCGCCAACCCGCCTGCCATGCGTGGCGATTATGGCAAAAACCCCCCATGATTGAGCGGACCGGCAGTTGTGGCGCTCTATGGGGGAGGCCTATGTCCAGCAGTGGACCTCAAAAGGCTAATGATGATGAAATGATGATGATGACATGCATTATAGATAAAAACCACCCTGTTGACACCCTCTATCTATTAAAAAACCGCATAAAAATCCGCTGCGTAGTTTCAACAATTTAAGCATATAAGGGGACAGACAACGGAAAGCGACTTTGTCATATACTATGTAATGATTTATCCATTTCTTCTATTATATTTTTTATTATTATTTCTTATTGAAATTTATATAGTATTTTAAGTGAGTTCCTCACCCCAGGTGGTGTGATATCTAGGATCAGAATACATAAACTAAACAGGCGGGAACGGTTATACTAAATTAGTAGTCGTTGTCACGCAGTGCTACGCCGTAGCAAATAGCGTAGCATACTTATGTAACAGTAACTTCATGCCCTTAATTCTCGAAGGTGAAGTAAGGCAGCGGCAATTTTACTTAGTCTAATTAAGTTCTACTTCGAAACTACTGAACGGACATGTTTTAGTCGTTTAGAAATTGATTTACTTTACTTTCATGACATACTCAGTCCCATCAAAATGGAAATGCAACGTCGTCCTGTGAAATACCACCAGGGCTCAAAAAATAGACGTGGCTCATGTTGAGTTTCTTTCGGTGAAAAAAGAGAAAAACATAATATAGCTTCACGCCTTTTTCTAGCTGACGGTGTAGGCAGGGGCTGTTAAGCATCGAATCGCCGTTATGTTTACGTCACAGTGGTGGCGAACCTATTACCATATCGGGCACAAATAAATACATACACACACATAACTTCACGCCAAATCCCTTTCGAGGTATGCAGATAAAACAGAACGCCATAAGGCATGATTCTTACTCATCTCACTCGCTTCTTTGAATTTCATGACTCTTCACGCACTTGCGTCGATTTTTGAGGTAACATCCTGACATCACCTTCCTCCTTTACACACATAACTTTCGCAAATAATTTCGAAAAGTCGTTGGTGTGATCCAGGGTTTGAATCCGCAACTTCTTGATTCAGGAGCGGGTTGCTCGACCACTGGACCACCGAGACAGTTTACGTAAAGAAACCCTGTTAAAAATGTTTCTCCCGAGCAGAACTGTCAGCAACAGTTAGTATTTCTATACGAAGTTTCTTACCATTATGATTCTTACATAAAATATCGTTTAGTGGAAAGGAAAGTAGACCGTGACCTTTTATTTGCCTTTGTTACATGTAATTGTGTAACGACAGCATTCCCTTTGAAAGCAAAGCTTTGTTCTGGCCAAAATAAATTAGCACCCGCAGAGATGTTGTGATGTACACAACACAACACTGTTTGTACAGGGGCGGGGATCGAAACCACTTACCTCCGCATACCGGCCCATCGCTGACGTCGAGTTGAATGAATTTGATAGATGAAATTGCAGAAGTGATAATTATGTATCCCTTTATACCCGACTGTCTTATAAAGAGGGTTATTGTTATAATATTTATATAACATAAGTATTTATATTTATTTATTATATAGTGTAGCTTAAACAGCTTGATTGATTGTAGCTTATTTTAGATTGGTGGTTGGATAGGTGTTATTTTAGATTGGTTTTAACTGTGTGAGTATAGGTTACAATAATTTACGACGATGTTAAACCGACTCGACAAGAAAGGTCGAATATTTTGACCACAAATAGAGTCAAATGTAACGTTCAACTTACATTTAATTTTATGACAATAGTACTTTTTTATTTGTATTACTTTATACTTACGAGCTAGCGTAGAATTATAGGCCTTTATGAGACTATGATAGATGCTGGCAGGGTGTTATCGCTCCACTCTCAACAAGCGCGACGGATAAATGGAGTGCTAAAAAAATAGTGGAGATGATTTATTTTAGGGAAGATAACATACCTATATTTGAAAAAGTATGTAACTTGGCGACCTTAAAGGCAACGCCAATTTCACATTTATACACCAAATTTTTGAGGCGAGCCTATTTATGTACCATGTATTTGCACAATTTGGTCAGACACCGATGTTTATCACACAAAAATCCAAGTCATACTTATAAGGTTTTTTTATTTATATTCTCAATATTCGCAACTTGAGTGAGGTGTATAAGAATCGTGCCTTACTACGCTCCGTTCTCCCTGCCTACCCCGCAAGGGATTTGGCGTGAAGTTATGTATGTATAAATATACTTAAATTAGCTTAAAATCTGATAAGTGTAAAAACGTTATATAGTAATACAATAAGTTTTTATATATTGTATATTTGTATGTTTGTTCCGTTACAATAGAGGCAGGTAACTCGTCCGACCATTTACGACAACCCTTTTTCAGGAAACTTTTCGACCCCATCATGGTCCCAATTTGAGAAGGGTGCCCGGATGGAACGTGTCTGATGGATTACAATATGTCCGGATAAACGAAGATGGTTAGCTAATATATTTTTAATGAATTGCTGTATCTATAGAACGACACATAGACTGTCAAATAATTTATAAAATGAAAACAATATTAGCATTTTATCGGGTTTAAAGATTATTAATAAATTTCTATTTTTATGCAATTATTATGAATATTTAATAAAACATATAGGTATTATATTATAGTATATATGGGATATTGATCAGTATTTTATTCTCGAATTGTTCCTTTTTAATAATACTTAGAGGACTAAAAGCAAAATTAAATCATCACTAATAGAAAATAAGTATAGTTTATCTATTAAACTATACTTATTTTCTATTAAAATTCGTTAATCGAAATCGTCGAAATTTATTAATTTAAATAGATGTATCTCAGTTTCTACAAATTTGTTACATTGATAGTATATATAGCTTGTAAGGTTCCTCTCTGTTTGAAAGGAACCAAAACAGTTAATTTCATTGAAAGAAAAGCAAAGCAAAACGACGAAAATCTTGATTTAAATTATAATCCGCTATTAACACCAAAAAATACTCATTAAGTTAAACGAACCATGCACAAAGTTATAATTTAAGAACAGACAAAATAATTAATTTTAATTGTTTCGCCTTTAACCTTCCGTATTCACAGAACACTGACGGATCGCCGAAATGAACTGAAACTTCACGCACTTAATATAAAGAGTATGTAGGCAGCGGCTGTCATGCTTCAACACCCTCCGGACATTTGCAAAACCTATTTCCATCAGTATCTATCACAACAAATTTCTAGAAAGTCATTGGTGTGAGGCAATATTCGAATTCGGCACTTCTGTAATAGAACTGCTGAATAATATTACTTTACGCCTTTTTATACGAAGGTGTAGGCACTGACTGTTACGCTTCGACTAGCCGTTAAGTTTACGTCCCAAATGGTATTCCATTTGGGACGTAAACTTAACGGGTGGCGAACCTATTGCCATACCGGGCACAAAGATTTCAGTGATCAATATTTATCATACATAACTTTGGAAAATAATTTTAAAAATGTCATTGGTTGAAAAGGGATTGATCCAGAAAAGGGGTGCTCGATTGCTGGACCACCGAGACTGCGGTGATACTCAATTTTGTGCAAAAGTTAATAGATTTCGAATCCTGGATTTTCTAATGAATAATCTCTAAACTTAAACCATAGGGCAATTTAGAATAGCCATTAATTCTAACACCTCTATTATTTACTCTTGCTTAGTATTGGTCTACTAACTCAGCTTTACAAAATTAACAAAAATAAATAAACTGGTTCGTCGCAACATTTATTTTCATTCCATTTAGCTATCGCAAATAAAAATATCTCTCTGCAAATATTCTGATATTCAATTTTATATTTGTTACAAATTTTACATTTATTTAAAATATTGTTTTCCGATTTTTGATGTAGCGTTGTTATATGAATATAAGCTTATACCGGTGTACCGGTATGAAATGAGCGCTAAGATACAAATGTGTTGGTAGAGGTTATTTGTTGTGAAGAAGCCTTAATTTTTTTTCTGTTTGGTTACCACGACAACTGTCAAACATTCAATTAACCTAACAGTTAGTAAACAAACAACATCATATTTTTTTATTGTGTCAAAAATGACAAGTTTTGTGCCGGAAAGTGATAATTTACGGAAAGCATTAATTTTTTCTTTCCATTTATAAAAAAATGCTGCAGAATCACATCGAATGCTTGTCGAAGCATATGGTGATCATGCTCTATCAGAAGCAACATGCAAGAGATGGTTGCAACGATTCAAATGTAATGATTTTGATGTGAGAAATGAAGAACGTGGAAGACCACCAAAAAAATTCGAAGACGCCAAACTGCAAGCCATATTGGATGAAGATGATACTTTGAGTCAGAAGCAAATGGCAGCTATGTTAAATGTTGCACAACAAACAATTTCAGACCGTTTGAAAGCTATGGGAAAAATTCAAAAGTGTGGAAAATGGGTGCCACATGAATTGAATGAAAGACAAATGGAAAACCGGAAAAACACTTCCGAAATTTTGCTTCAAAGACACGAAAGAAAATCAGTTTTGCATCGAATTGTCACTGGCGATGAAAAATGGATTTATTTTAAGAATCCTAAACGGAGAGAATCATGGGTTAATCCGGGACAACCATCAGCATCGACTGCAAAACCAGATCATTTCGGGAAGAAGGCAATTCTCTGTGTTTGGAGGGATCAGAAGGGTGTGGTGTATTATGAACACCTAAAACCTGGTGAAACTGTTAATACTAGTCGCTACAAACAACAAATGATCGATTTGAACAACGCATTGATCTAAAAACGACCGGAATGGGCCAGACGACACGGCAAAGTAATTTTGTTACACGACAATGCACCTGCACACAAAGCAAAATCGGTTGAGGATACAATCAAAGTACTTGGCCGGGAGTTGCTACCCCACGCGCCGTATTCACCAGACTTGGCTCCTTCCGATTACCATTTATTTTCATCGATGGGACACGCATTGGCTGAGCAGCGGTTCGATTCCTACTCGGAAGTGAAAATTGGATGTCTGATTGGTTTGCTTCAAAAGAAGAACATTTCTATTGGCATGGTATCCACAAATTACGAAAAAGGTGGACAAATGTGCAGAAAGTGATGGACAATATTTTGAATATTTTTTTTTTCTAAACAAAATTAATATTTTATTTTCACAAAAAAACGCTCATTTCATACCGGTACACCTATGTATATGTGACTTCTAACAGTGGGTTTCCTTTTGAAAAGAAGTTGTCTTATGTCGTTGTAAACATATTTTCACACCTTTTTCTACTCGAAGATGGAGGCAATGGCTTTTAAGTCTCGGCTCGCGGAATCGTTACATCCGAAATGGAATAGGTGTCGAAACTAATTGCCATACATCGAGCCCCAATAGGATAGAATAGAAGCGGGGAGCTGGACCACCGAAACTAGATCAGTCATCAATCTTGGATAATTTATTATTAAAAGCGTAAGCAAGTATTTATGGAAGAAGCTGCATCAGCTACACATAACATAACATAACTTCACGCCTTTTGTTACCCGAAGGTGTAGGCAGCGGCTGTTAAGCCTCGTCTCGCCGTTATGTTTACGTGCCAAATGGAATAGGTGGCGAACCTATTGCCATACTGAGCACAAAGTTTTCAGTCATCAATATTTATCACACATAACTTCCGAAAAACAATTTCGAAAAGTCATTGGTGTGAGCCAGTGTCAGGAATCGAACCCGGACCTCTGGATCAGAAGCCGTGTGTTCGACCACTGGGCCACCGAGACTGTTATCTGTTACTGCATCAGCTATTTTATTGTAAAGTCGATCTCTGTTCATTGTCCAAGTTGCCCAAATAAAGTCTATTATTATGGATTGAATTCTTCCGTATAATGAACATAAAATAAAGGACTCGCAAGAAATCACAAATGCTACTTTGTTCTTTGTTCGTTCTTTGTAAGCGTATTTAGGGCATTGGTGTTTTCATGAAAGAAACTTAAATGTTGTTGACTTCGTAAATGCAACTTTTCTAGGTGACATTTGCAGCGAAAACATATTTATTAAATCTTGGATGCTCAGAATTAATTTCAAACTTTCTCTTTTCTTATAACAGTCTTTACAGTAAAATCTTATCCATGTCAATAAAATGTATTTTTTTTTCTTTATATCGGATCTGGATATGAAGAATAATTCAGAATTTATGTTTTCTTCTACTCATTTGACGAGCTTCGTAGGCAGGATGGTGCAGGATTGAGGATGGCTGGTTCGATCCCCACCCAAGTACAAATATCTGAGACAAGTATAAATATTTGTATGGCGTCTGGGTGTTTTTCTATCTCTTTTAAGTATGTATTTACAACAAAAGGATATATGTATTCGTTTCCGTTATCTACATAGTATCCATAGCACAAGCATTTAGTTGCTAAGTTTGGAACCAGAGGGCTCTGTGTGTATTGTTTCCACGATATTAATATATTTAAAAAACACAATTTGGTTTACACCCAGCGAACTATGTTTCACCTCCGAGGTAATAAGAAAAAAAATGGTCGTTTTGGGCCTAAGAGTTAGACATACACCATCGTGGATTTTTGTAGACTTTTTAAAGGTGTAAAATAACGTAGTACAATGTTTTACAATTAAAGTGCTAAATCTCGAAAATCATCACTTTTATTACATTATGCATGAATTATATTTACAAACCACCCCTATCTACTGGCACCCTCTATCTATTAAAATATACACATCATAATCAGTTGCGTAGTTTCAAAGTTCTTAGCATGTACGTGGACAGGCAGCGGAAAGCGACTTTGTTTTATACTACTATGTAATGATGTCTAAAGGTAAATATCATAGTGAATTCAAAGCAGATCGTATACAGACGACTAGATTAAAATATTATTTTTCTGTTTTATTTGAAAGAATGTAATTTGGATATATTGTAAGTAAGATTGAATCGGCATCTATAAAACCTATGCCGTAATCAAATTTTAAGGCTTATCTCCCTGGCTTGTTAAAAGTTGTAATAAAAATGTTTTGTTTCATATTTTATTATATTTAATTTTAATACATTCATACAATAAAATATAAAACAAGATTTTAGTTTACTAAGCGAGAAAAGGTGCCATATTAATCCTAACATTAGGTAAAGTTATACAGATTCTAAACTACAAACTAGGAAAAAGTAAAAGTCACCAACTCAAATATCAAACGATCCTGAAGCGTCGCTACGAACACGGTGAAAGTTTTCTTTAATCAAGAGTAATGTTCCGCGAAGGTTTATCTGAGACGTTGACTGATTGTGAGCTGATTGTCTTCTGTCCCATTGATAGTGTTTACCCAGAGACAGCTGGAACTATTCGAGGGAATTTTCGACATCTGAATCACGACAATCTGAAGGCTTTTTATATCTATCTTATAGTATTTTGCGTCTGAAACTTTTTTGTATTAAAATGTAAAATCTATATGTATGTGACTAGATTGACTAAAAAGATACAGAATGCAAAAGTGGAAAATTCGGATGTGATGTTTCTTGTGTCCGGGTCGCGTGTCCACGCCATTATATGACAGACCACAACTGTAAACACCGACACCAACTGAAGAGGACATGATTTTGAATCATCTAATGTGTAGACATTATTTAAAAACAGTATTTGGCACGTGACTATCTAGCCCGATTCTTCTCATGATGCTACTCTCGGAATTCGTCAGAGCCACGCGATTTGCTCTGTGGCCACCTCGACCGCAGAATTACCACGACCTCACGAAAGTTGAGAGAGGTATCCAGATCGCCTTCTCATCTCCTCCCCGTCCCTAACCGATTTTAACAATCGGAAAGGCAACCGTGATCCTCATGGTGCTGCATATGTCTATGGGCAATCCTAGCCGCCTGCTCTAGGTGATCCGTTAGCCCGGTTGCTCACTCTTTTATAAAGAATATATATTTGGGAGTTGTATCATAAATTATGAGACATTAAGTGGATTACATGAAATATGTTAAAAGGCTGCGAGTTTCAAGCCATTAAGCCGCGGGTTTTACAGGAGATTAGGTGTTATCAGATGATGAATTGCTTTTTGTGCCATGTGTGTTAAAATGAGTTTACTTTGATGGGTCTGCCGTACATCGCCTGGTATTTAGACGCAGTGATATTTTTTTCAAACCAAATATGTTTGAAATCTTTATGGAAGTTACGTTTTATTAATACATAATTGACCTCATGGTCCGACATATAGCAATAGACCAGAGAATTTGTGTTCAGATCTTAAGGAAGCCAAAGTTATTTTTTATTTTTTTTATGGGTTAGGAGGGCAAACGAGCAAGCGTGTCATGCGATGGTAAGCAACCTGCGCTGCCCATGGACACCAGCTACACATATAGGGTTACTGTTGCGTTGCCAACCTTTAAGGCAGTAGAATAGGAAAGGATGGGGAAGAGGGTGGGCCTCTGGATACCTCTCTCACCGAACAAAACGCGGCATGAGCCACTTTACGTTCGATCTTCTGAGAGGTCGTGGCGTGGTATTTCAGCGAGACATGCAGCGAGTCATGCAGCGAACTGCTTGGCTCTACCACTGTTAATATTCGTAGCCCTTGGACCCTCGAGAAGAGTCTGGACGTTATGTCATTGTTGCTACACAGATGGACGGACCTCTAGTGTGGGAAGCTACTGGCATTTACATCTTTGTTCTATCAGGCCATCTAAGAATACGTTTTGTAATAAGTTTTTACATTAATATTATTAACGAGTGTAGTTTTTTTTTATTCCTACATTTATAGCATTTCTTCAGCTTTGTTATAATATAATTCGAATGCTTTAAAGCTTCAGGGGTAATGGACGATAGTAGAAGTTTCAGAAAAATATTTAAAAACATTTACGCAACAAGTCTTCGGGGACTATAAAACAGTCGAAAAAGGAAAGGCAGGAAAGTAGTGAAGGGAAATTATCAAATTTAAATTCACACTACAGTAAATAAAAGTACTGAACCATCGTTCTATAAGTAGCTCACGCTTGACACAATCATTCCACACAATTCCACAAACTACAACATATACACATAATTAAAAGTCTCTTTACTGCATCATACATGCATTATTTGCTGTGTGGCGCCGGCTTAGAATACCGCCACCCCATCTCTTCCCGTGGGTGTCGTAAAGGGCGACTAAGGGAAAAGCTAGAAGAATGGGCAGCAGCATTCTCTCTCAACAAAATACAGCCTACTGCGATCGCCAACCCGCCTGCCATGCGTGGCGATTATGGCAAAAACTCCCCATGATTGAGCGGACCGGCAGTTGTGGCGCTCTATGGGGGAGGCCTATGTCCAGCAGTGGACCTCAAAAGGCTAATGATGATGAAATGATGATGATGACATGCATTATAGATAAAAACCACCCTGTTGACACCCTCTATCTATTAAAAAACCGCATAAAAATCCGCTGCGTAGTTTCAACAATTTAAGCATATAAGGGGACAGACAACGGAAAGCGACTTTGTCATATACTATGTAATGATTTATCCATTTCTTCTATTATATTTTTTATTATTATTTCTTATTGAAATTTATATAGTATTTTAAGTGAGTTCCTCACCCCAGGTGGTGTGATATCTAGGATCAGAATACATAAACTAAACAGGCGGGAACGGTTATACTAAATTAGTAGTCGTTGTCACGCAGTGCTACGCCGTAGCAAATAGCGTAGCATACTTATGTAACAGTAACTTCATGCCCTTAATTCTCGAAGGTGAAGTAAGGCAGCGGCAATTTTACTTAGTCTAATTAAGTTCTACTTCGAAACTACTGAACGGACATGTTTTAGTCGTTTAGAAATTGATTTACTTTACTTTCATGACATTCTCAGTCCCATCAAAATGGAAATGCAACGTCGTCCTGTGAAATACCACCAGGGCTCAAAAAATAGACGTGGCTCATGTTGAGTTTCTTTCGGTGAAAAAAGAGAAAAACATAATATAGCTTCACGCCTTTTTCTAGCTGACGGTGTAGGCAGGGGCTGTTAAGCATCGAATCGCCGTTATGTTTACGTCACAGTGGTGGCGAACCTATTACCATATCGGGCACAAATAAATACATACACACACATAACTTCACGCCAAATCCCTTTCGAGGTATGCAGATAAAACAGAACGCCATAAGGCATGATTCTTACTCATCTCACTCGCTTCTTTGAATTTCATGACTCTTCACGCACTTGCGTCGATTTTTGAGGTAACATCCTGACATCACCTTCCTCCTTTACACACATAACTTTCGCAAATAATTTCGAAAAGTCGTTGGTGTGATCCAGGGTTTGAATCCGCAACTTCTTGATTCAGGAGCGGGTTGCTCGACCACTGGACCACCGAGACAGTTTACGTAAAGAAACCCTGTTAAAAATGTTTCTCCCGAGCAGAACTGTCAGCAACAGTTAGTATTTCTATACGAAGTTTCTTACCATTATGATTCTTACATAAAATATCGTTTAGTGGAAAGGAAAGTAGACCGTGACCTTTTATTTGCCTTTGTTACATGTAATTGTGTAACGACAGCATTCCCTTTGAAAGCAAAGCTTTGTTCTGGCCAAAATAAATTAGCACCCGCAGAGATGTTGTGATGTACACAACACAACACTGTTTGTACAGGGGCGGGGATCGAAACCACTTACCTCCGCATACCGGCCCATCGCTGACGTCGAGTTGAATGAATTTGATAGATGAAATTGCAGAAGTGATAATTATGTATCCCTTTATACCCGACTGTCTTATAAAGAGGGTTATTGTTATAATATTTATATAACATAAGTATTTATATTTATTTATTATATAGTGTAGCTTAAACAGCTTGATTGATTGTAGCTTATTTTAGATTGGTGGTTGGATAGGTGTTATTTTAGATTGGTTTTAACTGTGTGAGTATAGGTTACAATAATTTACGACGATGTTAAACCGACTCGACAAGAAAGGTCGAATATTTTGACCACAAATAGAGTCAAATGTAACGTTCAACTTACATTTAATTTTATGACAATAGTACTTTTTTATTTGTATTACTTTATACTTACGAGCTAGCGTAGAATTATAGGCCTTTATGAGACTATGATAGATGCTGGCAGGGTGTTATCGCTCCACTCTCAACAAGCGCGACGGATAAATGGAGTGCTAAAAAAATAGTGGAGATGATTTATTTTAGGGAAGATAACATACCTATATTTGAAAAAGTATGTAACTTGGCGACCTTAAAGGCAACGCCAATTTCACATTTATACACCAAATTTTTGAGGCGAGCCTATTTATGTACCATGTATTTGCACAATTTGGTCAGACACCGATGTTTATCACACAAAAATCCAAGTCATACTTATAAGGTTTTTTTATTTATATTCTCAATATTCGCAACTTGAGTGAGGTGTATAAGAATCGTGCCTTACTACGCTCCGTTCTCCCTGCCTACCCCGCAAGGGATTTGGCGTGAAGTTATGTATGTATAAATATACTTAAATTAGCTTAAAATCTGATAAGTGTAAAAACGTTATATAGTAATACAATAAGTTTTTATATATTGTATATTTGTATGTTTGTTCCGTTACAATAGAGGCAGGTAACTCGTCCGACCATTTACGACAACCCTTTTTCAGGAAACTTTTCGACCCCATCATGGTCCCAATTTGAGAAGGGTGCCCGGATGGAACGTGTCTGATGGATTACAATATGTCCGGATAAACGAAGATGGTTAGCTAATATATTTTTAATGAATTGCTGTATCTATAGAACGACACATAGACTGTCAAATAATTTATAAAATGAAAACAATATTAGCATTTTATCGGGTTTAAAGATTATTAATAAATTTCTATTTTTATGCAATTATTATGAATATTTAATAAAACATATAGGTATTATATTATAGTATATATGGGATATTGATCAGTATTTTATTCTCGAATTGTTCCTTTTTAATAATACTTAGAGGACTAAAAGCAAAATTAAATCATCACTAATAGAAAATAAGTATAGTTTATCTATTAAACTATACTTATTTTCTATTAAAATTCGTTAATCGAAATCGTCGAAATTTATTAATTTAAATAGATGTATCTCAGTTTCTACAAATTTGTTACATTGATAGTATATATAGCTTGTAAGGTTCCTCTCTGTTTGAAAGGAACCAAAACAGTTAATTTCATTGAAAGAAAAGCAAAGCAAAACGACGAAAATCTTGATTTAAATTATAATCCGCTATTAACACCAAAAAATACTCATTAAGTTAAACGAACCATGCACAAAGTTATAATTTAAGAACAGACAAAATAATTAATTTTAATTGTTTCGCCTTTAACCTTCCGTATTCACAGAACACTGACGGATCGCCGAAATGAACTGAAACTTCACGCACTTAATATAAAGAGTATGTAGGCAGCGGCTGTCATGCTTCAACACCCTCCGGACATTTGCAAAACCTATTTCCATCAGTATCTATCACAACAAATTTCTAGAAAGTCATTGGTGTGAGGCAATATTCGAATTCGGCACTTCTGTAATAGAACTGCTGAATAATATTACTTTACGCCTTTTTATACGAAGGTGTAGGCACTGACTGTTACGCTTCGACTAGCCGTTAAGTTTACGTCCCAAATGGTATTCCATTTGGGACGTAAACTTAACGGGTGGCGAACCTATTGCCATACCGGGCACAAAGATTTCAGTGATCAATATTTATCATACATAACTTTGGAAAATAATTTTAAAAATGTCATTGGTTGAAAAGGGATTGATCCAGAAAAGGGGTGCTCGATTGCTGGACCACCGAGACTGCGGTGATACTCAATTTTGTGCAAAAGTTAATAGATTTCGAATCCTGGATTTTCTAATGAATAATCTCTAAACTTAAACCATAGGGCAATTTAGAATAGCCATTAATTCTAACACCTCTATTATTTACTCTTGCTTAGTATTGGTCTACTAACTCAGCTTTACAAAATTAACAAAAATAAATAAACTGGTTCGTCGCAACATTTATTTTCATTCCATTTAGCTATCGCAAATAAAAATATCTCTCTGCAAATATTCTGATATTCAATTTTATATTTGTTACAAATTTTACATTTATTTAAAATATTGTTTTCCGATTTTTGATGTAGCGTTGTTATATGAATATAAGCTTATACCGGTGTACCGGTATGAAATGAGCGCTAAGATACAAATGTGTTGGTAGAGGTTATTTGTTGTGAAGAAGCCTTAATTTTTTTTCTGTTTGGTTACCACGACAACTGTCAAACATTCAATTAACCTAACAGTTAGTAAACAAACAACATCATATTTTTTTATTGTGTCAAAAATGACAAGTTTTGTGCCGGAAAGTGATAATTTACGGAAAGCATTAATTTTTTCTTTCCATTTATAAAAAAATGCTGCAGAATCACATCGAATGCTTGTCGAAGCATATGGTGATCATGCTCTATCAGAAGCAACATGCAAGAGATGGTTGCAACGATTCAAATGTAATGATTTTGATGTGAGAAATGAAGAACGTGGAAGACCACCAAAAAAATTCGAAGACGCCAAACTGCAAGCCATATTGGATGAAGATGATACTTTGAATCAGAAGCAAATGGCAGCTATGTTAAATGTTGCACAACAAACAATTTCAGACCGTTTGAAAGCTATGGGAAAAATTCAAAAGTGTGGAAAATGGGTGCCACATGAATTGAATGAAAGACAAATGGAAAACCGGAAAAACACTTCCGAAATTTTGCTTCAAAGACACGAAAGAAAATCAGTTTTGCATCGAATTGTCACTGGCGATGAAAAATGGATTTATTTTAAGAATCCTAAACGGAGAGAATCATGGGTTAATCCGGGACAACCATCAGCATCGACTGCAAAACCAGATCATTTCGGGAAGAAGGCAATTCTCTGTGTTTGGAGGGATCAGAAGGGTGTGGTGTATTATGAACACCTAAAACCTGGTGAAACTGTTAATACTAGTCGCTACAAACAACAAATGATCGATTTGAACAACGCATTGATCTAAAAACGACCGGAATGGGCCAGACGACACGGCAAAGTAATTTTGTTACACGACAATGCACCTGCACACAAAGCAAAATCGGTTGAGGATACAATCAAAGTACTTGGCCGGGAGTTGCTACCCCACGCGCCGTATTCACCAGACTTGGCTCCTTCCGATTACCATTTATTTTCATCGATGGGACACGCATTGGCTGAGCAGCGGTTCGATTCCTACTCGGAAGTGAAAATTGGATGTCTGATTGGTTTGCTTCAAAAGAAGAACATTTCTATTGGCATGGTATCCACAAATTACGAAAAAGGTGGACAAATGTGCAGAAAGTGATGGACAATATTTTGAATATTTTTTTTTTCTAAACAAAATTAATATTTTATTTTCACAAAAAAACGCTCATTTCATACCGGTACACCTATGTATATGTGACTTCTAACAGTGGGTTTCCTTTTGAAAAGAAGTTGTCTTATGTCGTTGTAAACATATTTTCACACCTTTTTCTACTCGAAGATGGAGGCAATGGCTTTTAAGTCTCGGCTCGCGGAATCGTTACATCCGAAATGGAATAGGTGTCGAAACTAATTGCCATACATCGAGCCCCAATAGGATAGAATAGAAGCGGGGAGCTGGACCACCGAAACTAGATCAGTCATCAATCTTGGATAATTTATTATTAAAAGCGTAAGCAAGTATTTATGGAAGAAGCTGCATCAGCTACACATAACATAACATAACTTCACGCCTTTTGTTACCCGAAGGTGTAGGCAGCGGCTGTTAAGCCTCGTCTCGCCGTTATGTTTACGTGCCAAATGGAATAGGTGGCGAACCTATTGCCATACTGAGCACAAAGTTTTCAGTCATCAATATTTATCACACATAACTTCCGAAAAACAATTTCGAAAAGTCATTGGTGTGAGCCAGTGTCAGGAATCGAACCCGGACCTCTGGATCAGAAGCCGTGTGTTCGACCACTGGGCCACCGAGACTGTTATCTGTTACTGCATCAGCTATTTTATTGTAAAGTCGATCTCTGTTCATTGTCCAAGTTGCCCAAATAAAGTCTATTATTATGGATTGAATTCTTCCGTATAATGAACATAAAATAAAGGACTCGCAAGAAATCACAAATGCTACTTTGTTCTTTGTTCGTTCTTTGTAAGCGTATTTAGGGCATTGGTGTTTTCATGAAAGAAACTTAAATGTTGTTGACTTCGTAAATGCAACTTTTCTAGGTGACATTTGCAGCGAAAACATATTTATTAAATCTTGGATGCTCAGAATTAATTTCAAACTTTCTCTTTTCTTATAACAGTCTTTACAGTAAAATCTTATCCATGTCAATAAAATGTATTTTTTTTTCTTTATATCGGATCTGGATATGAAGAATAATTCAGAATTTATGTTTTCTTCTACTCATTTGACGAGCTTCGTAGGCAGGATGGTGCAGGATTGAGGATGGCTGGTTCGATCCCCACCCAAGTACAAATATCTGAGACAAGTATAAATATTTGTATGGCGTCTGGGTGTTTTTCTATCTCTTTTAAGTATGTATTTACAACAAAAGGATATATGTATTCGTTTCCGTTATCTACATAGTATCCATAGCACAAGCATTTAGTTGCTAAGTTTGGAACCAGAGGGCTCTGTGTGTATTGTTTCCACGATATTAATATATTTAAAAAACACAATTTGGTTTACACCCAGCGAACTATGTTTCACCTCCGAGGTAATAAGAAAAAAAATGGTCGTTTTGGGCCTAAGAGTTAGACATACACCATCGTGGATTTTTGTAGACTTTTTAAAGGTGTAAAATAACGTAGTACAATGTTTTACAATTAAAGTGCTAAATCTCGAAAATCATCACTTTTATTACATTATGCATGAATTATATTTACAAACCACCCCTATCTACTGGCACCCTCTATCTATTAAAATATACACATCATAATCAGTTGCGTAGTTTCAAAGTTCTTAGCATGTACGTGGACAGGCAGCGGAAAGCGACTTTGTTTTATACTACTATGTAATGATGTCTAAAGGTAAATATCATAGTGAATTCAAAGCAGATCGTATACAGACGACTAGATTAAAATATTATTTTTCTGTTTTATTTGAAAGAATGTAATTTGGATATATTGTAAGTAAGATTGAATCGGCATCTATAAAACCTATGCCGTAATCAAATTTTAAGGCTTATCTCCCTGGCTTGTTAAAAGTTGTAATAAAAATGTTTTGTTTCATATTTTATTATATTTAATTTTAATACATTCATACAATAAAATATAAAACAAGATTTTAGTTTACTAAGCGAGAAAAGGTGCCATATTAATCCTAACATTAGGTAAAGTTATACAGATTCTAAACTACAAACTAGGAAAAAGTAAAAGTCACCAACTCAAATATCAAACGATCCTGAAGCGTCGCTACGAACACGGTGAAAGTTTTCTTTAATCAAGAGTAATGTTCCGCGAAGGTTTATCTGAGACGTTGACTGATTGTGAGCTGATTGTCTTCTGTCCCATTGATAGTGTTTACCCAGAGACAGCTGGAACTATTCGAGGGAATTTTCGACATCTGAATCACGACAATCTGAAGGCTTTTTATATCTATCTTATAGTATTTTGCGTCTGAAACTTTTTTGTATTAAAATGTAAAATCTATATGTATGTGACTAGATTGACTAAAAAGATACAGAATGCAAAAGTGGAAAATTCGGATGTGATGTTTCTTGTGTCCGGGTCGCGTGTCCACGCCATTATATGACAGACCACAACTGTAAACACCGACACCAACTGAAGAGGACATGATTTTGAATCATCTAATGTGTAGACATTATTTAAAAACAGTATTTGGCACGTGACTATCTAGCCCGATTCTTCTCATGATGCTACTCTCGGAATTCGTCAGAGCCACGCGATTTGCTCTGTGGCCACCTCGACCGCAGAATTACCACGACCTCACGAAAGTTGAGAGAGGTATCCAGATCGCCTTCTCATCTCCTCCCCGTCCCTAACCGATTTTAACAATCGGAAAGGCAACCGTGATCCTCATGGTGCTGCATATGTCTATGGGCAATCCTAGCCGCCTGCTCTAGGTGATCCGTTAGCCCGGTTGCTCACTCTTTTATAAAGAATATATATTTGGGAGTTGTATCATAAATTATGAGACATTAAGTGGATTACATGAAATATGTTAAAAGGCTGCGAGTTTCAAGCCATTAAGCCGCGGGTTTTACAGGAGATTAGGTGTTATCAGATGATGAATTGCTTTTTGTGCCATGTGTGTTAAAATGAGTTTACTTTGATGGGTCTGCCGTACATCGCCTGGTATTTAGACGCAGTGATATTTTTTTCAAACCAAATATGTTTGAAATCTTTATGGAAGTTACGTTTTATTAATACATAATTGACCTCATGGTCCGACATATAGCAATAGACCAGAGAATTTGTGTTCAGATCTTAAGGAAGCCAAAGTTATTTTTTATTTTTTTTATGGGTTAGGAGGGCAAACGAGCAAGCGTGTCATGCGATGGTAAGCAACCTGCGCTGCCCATGGACACCAGCTACACATATAGGGTTACTGTTGCGTTGCCAACCTTTAAGGCAGTAGAATAGGAAAGGATGGGGAAGAGGGTGGGCCTCTGGATACCTCTCTCACCGAACAAAACGCGGCATGAGCCACTTTACGTTCGATCTTCTGAGAGGTCGTGGCGTGGTATTTCAGCGAGACATGCAGCGAGTCATGCAGCGAACTGCTTGGCTCTACCACTGTTAATATTCGTAGCCCTTGGACCCTCGAGAAGAGTCTGGACGTTATGTCATTGTTGCTACACAGATGGACGGACCTCTAGTGTGGGAAGCTACTGGCATTTACATCTTTGTTCTATCAGGCCATCTAAGAATACGTTTTGTAATAAGTTTTTACATTAATATTATTAACGAGTGTAGTTTTTTTTTATTCCTACATTTATAGCATTTCTTCAGCTTTGTTATAATATAATTCGAATGCTTTAAAGCTTCAGGGGTAATGGACGATAGTAGAAGTTTCAGAAAAATATTTAAAAACATTTACGCAACAAGTCTTCGGGGACTATAAAACAGTCGAAAAAGGAAAGGCAGGAAAGTAGTGAAGGGAAATTATCAAATTTAAATTCACACTACAGTAAATAAAAGTACTGAACCATCGTTCTATAAGTAGCTCACGCTTGACACAATCATTCCACACCGTTCCACAAACTACAACATATACACATAATTAAAAGTCTCTTTACTGCATCATACATGCATTATTTGCTGTGTGGCGCCGGCTTAGAATACCGCCACCCCATCTCTTCCCGTGGGTGTCGTAAAGGGCGACTAAGGGAAAAGCTAGAAGAATGGGCAGCAGCATTCTCTCTCAACAAAATACAGCCTACTGCGATCGCCAACCCGCCTGCCATGCGTGGCGATTATGGCAAAAACTCCCCATGATTGAGCGGACCGGCAGTTGTGGCGCTCTATGGGGGAGGCCTATGTCCAGCAGTGGACCTCAAAAGGCTAATGATGATGAAATGATGATGATGACATGCATTATAGATAAAAACCACCCTGTTGACACCCTCTATCTATTAAAAAACCGCATAAAAATCCGTTGCGTAGTTTCAACCATTTAAGCACATAAGGGGACAGACAACGGAAAGCGACTTTGTTTTATACTATGTAATGATTTATCCATTTCTTCTATTATATTTTTTATTATTATTTCTTATTGAAATTTATATAGTATATTTTAAGTGAGTTCCTCACCCCAGGTGGTGTGATATCTAGGATCAAAATACATAAACTAAACAGGCGGGAATGGTTATACTAAATTAGTAGTCGTTGTCACGCAGTGCTACGCCGTAGCAAATAGCGTAGCATACTTATGTAACAGTAACTTCATGCCCTTAATTCTCGAAAGTGAAGTAAGGCAGCGGCAATTTTACTTAGTCTAATTAAGTTCTACTTCGAAACTACTGAACGGACATGTTTTAGTCGTTTAGAAATTGATTTACTTTACTTACATGACATACTCAGTCCCATCAAAATGGAAATGCAACGTCGTCCTGTGAAATACCACCAGGGCTCAAAAAATAGACGTGGCTCATGTTGAGTTTCTTTCGGTGAAAAAAGAGTAAAACATAATATAGCTTCACGCCTTTTTCTAGCCAATGGTGTAGGCAGGGGCTGTTAAGCATCGAATCGCCGTTATGTTTACGTCCCAGTGGTGGCGAACCTATTACCATATCGGGCACAAATAAATACATACACACACATAACTTCACGCCAAATCCCTTTCGGGGTATGCAGATAAAACAGAACGCCATAAGGCATGATTCTTACTCATCTCACTCGCTTCTTTGAATTTCATGACTCTTCACGCACTTGCGTCGATTTTTGAGGTGACATCCTGACATCACCTTCCTCCTTTACACACATAACTTTCGACCACTGGACCACCGAGACAGTTTACGTAAAGAAACCCTGTTAAAAATGTTTCTCCCGGGCAGAACTGTCAGCAACAGTTAGTATTTCTATACGAAGTTTCTTACCATTATGATTCTTACATAAAATATCGTTTAGTGGAAAGGAAAGTCGACCGTGACCTTTTATTTGCCTCTGTTACATGTACCTAATTGTGTAACGACAGCATTCCCTTTGAAAGCAAAGCTTTGTTCCGGCCAAAATAAATTAGCACCCGCAGAGATGTTGTGATGTACACAACACAACACTGTTTGTACAGGGGCGGGGATCGAAACCACTTACCTCCGCATACCGGCCCATCGCTGACGTCGAGTTGAATTTGATAAATGAAATTGCAAAAGTGATAATTATGTATTCCTTTATACCCGACTGTGTTATAAAGAGGGTTATTGTCATAATATTTATATTTATTTATTATATAGTGTAGCTTAAACAGCTTGATTGATTGTAGCTTATTTTAGATTGGTGGTTGGATAGGTGTTATTTTAGATTAGTTTTAACTGTGTGAGTATAGGTTACAATAATTTACGACGATGTTAAACCGACTCGACAAGAAAGGTCGAATATTTTGACCACAAATAAAGTCAAATGTAACGTTCAACTTACATTTAATTTTATGACAATAGTACTTTTTTATTTGTATTACTTTATACTTACGAGCTAGCGTAGAATTATAGGCCTTTATAAACGTCTATGAGTGTATTTTTACGACTATGATAGATGCTGGCAGAGTGTTATCGCTCCACTCTCAACAAGCTCGACGGCTAAATAGAGTGTTAAAGAAATAGTGGAGATGATTTATTTTAGGGAAAATAACATACCTATATTTGAAAAGGTAATAACTTGGCGACCTTAAAGGCAACGCCAATTTCACATTTATACACCAAATTTTTGAGGCGACAAAAATCCAAGTCATACGTATAATATTTTTTTATTTATATTCTCAATATTATATACTTATTATATATAAGGATACAACTACAGTTTGAGATTTTTAATGTCGACAAATTCTTTCTCATATCCCCTAATAAAGATAATGTTTTCTTTTTAAAGCTGTGCCAATATTGCAGGAACCAATACTGTACCAATTAGGAATGAACTTGGATTGAAAGAGACTGTCGGTGCAAAAGTAAGAAAGGTGCTGATGGTTCGGACATGTAGAAAGAATGGATGATGTACGACTGACTAAGCAGATATACAAAAAGCGGATGGATGTAGGAGTCGAGGACGGCCTAGACACACATTCCATGACTAAATAGAACGTGTTCTGGAGGAAGGTGCTGTTAGGAGCCTAAAAATCGACGTGCGTGCATTCAAAGAGTTATGAAAGTCAACGAAGCAAGTGAGGTGTGTAAGAATAAATTGTAAATTTGTATTGTAAATTATTGATAAATTAAAAATAGCTCCTTAGTGAGGGTCGTTCTCAGTTACAGAGAGAGCATAATAATATAATAATAGACACCTTTAGACATGAAAAAAGAAGAAACCTTGTAGGTGATTATGTTTTTAAGTGGTTTGGGATTGAGACTCTGGGGACATGGAGTCCAAGTGCTCGTGCACTCGATGAAGATCTTGCAAAGAGACTGATCGAGCCCTCTCGCGACCAGAGAGCTGGTGTATTCTTCGCACAGAGGATTAGCATTGCCATTCAGCGGGGCAATGCGGCCGGTCTTCTAGACATGCTGCCAGTAGACCGAGATACGGAGAAATTTGATTTCAGATAGTTTTTAATTGTTTATATTGTAAATAATGTAATTAATTTATTTCTTCAAATTAAAGAAAAAATGTTCTCGTTCCGGTCTACCTTTTATAACCAATTCTATATAGCAAAGATGATAACTTTACTGTGAGACATGACTATGTTTAAAAATATGTTCATAGACAATTAATCATACAAAACAATTATTATGTATTAACTGACGAATTGTTTTTAATTCTGCAGTTGTAAGAAAATCAAATCAAATCAAAACTTATTTATTCAATTTAGGTTTTGTACAGACAGTGTTTTGACAGTGGTAGAGCCAAGCAGTTCGCTGCATGAATGGGCCGGCTCGACCGGTGAAATACCACGACCTCTCAGAAGACCGACGTAAAGTGGCTCGCGCCAGTACCCGGTTGGCAACGCAACAGTAACACTTTATGTGTTGCTGGTGTCCATGGGTGGCGTTGGTTGCTTACCATCAGGTGACACACCTGCTCGTTTGCCCTCTTATGCAATAAAAAAAGACACTTATGAAAGTCAAATTGCATAACAATTATAAGTCAGTGGGAGACTCTAAAAGAAACTAACCAGATACCCTATGATATGATATACAACATATACCGTACCAGATTACTAAATATGTATTTGATCAATTATAAATATTAAATTTAATTTCAAGCAATAATTTTCCATTCAGAAAGAGACGAGTTTGGTAAATTTTCGTGTAGAAATAACGAAGTAAACAAAACACTATTCCGGGAACAAATTGAAAGGAAAATGACGTCGCAACAATGTCACCGCAACTTGAGCACTTCAGTGCGTGTGGTCAAATTGGATGAATCTCAATTTGAACAGTTCGCCTCAGTTTCGTCTTAATTACATCCGAGACGAGCCTCACTACCAATATAGACAAATTAATGTTTGGAGGACTTTCTCTGAATATTCTCTGATATATTGTTTTTAATACAGGTTTGGTATTTGTTGATAATTTATTTTGCCAATATTATTACTAGGAAAGTTTTTCGAGGGTATACAATATGTTTGTTATTCCGCAAAAATACCTTTGTTTTTAGTAAAAAACATGTTTTTGCTGCCGCTTTATGTTTTGTTTGATCTTTTAAATTAGTCCAGAGTTCACGCTAAGTCTCTTGGGGGGCGGACAGAGAAAACAATATGCCATAATACCCGTTTTATAACGCTCGTCAGTTTGAAGGACATATATATATCTATATAAAATTCTCGAGTCTAGACGTGCGTAATTGAACTCCTCCGAAACGGCTTGACCGATTCTCATGAAATTTTATGTGCGTGTCGGGTAGGTCTGAGAATAGGACAACATCTATTTTTCATCCCCCTAAATCACAAGGGTCAACCCCTCAATTTTTTTTTTAATTTTTCGACATATTTCTGTTTCTTATTTTTTTTATAAAACGGGATACAAAAATACATGCGGGTTGCATGTATTTTTGTATCCCGTAATTTTCAACCCCCTACGATCAACCCCTATTTTTTAAATTTTATTTTTCGGCAAGACAACGTTTGCTGGGTCAGCTAGTATATCTATATATATATAGCCGGACTCTACTTCTACAGCTTTCCGCTTATGCACTGTATATCTGCTTAGTCAATGTTGCATAATCCTTTGTTTCTACTTGTCCGAACTGTTGCAGCTTGCCATTCCTTACTTTAACACCGACATTATCTTTCAATTAACACAATTTGATACCTCCATCCCCATTCTATCGGCGAATTACCCGACGTACTTACCGTTTACACCCGTACGTTGTTGAAATCCCACCTGTATGACCCCGCTTTGAATCTTCCTTCATCATCCGTACGGCTGGTGAATGGAACAAACTACCTGCTTCGGGGTTCCCCGTTAACTATGACATAGGTCTCTTCAAAAGGAGAGTTTATAGGCTACTAATATAATCTTTCTAATATAATTTATAGTAAATATATAAATAGTAATTCAAGAGGAAAGTTGATTTATTTATTAAATACGTATTATAAGGTAAACGCAGCTATCAACGACCCATCGAAAATCTGAAGTTATTACCGACCTATAAAAGTAATTCGAAATATAAACGTTTCCAGAACTATTCTAGCTATAGGTAGGCAAAGTTATACACGAATTTATTACTTGAGCATCGTATACTTTTACGTTAGTGTAAGTAACTGTGCAAAAAAGAGATAAAATACGTCAGTTACTACGGGGTAGCGTGGACGCAGGACGTGTCGTACTGTTCCCTTGTTCCTTCATGTAAGTACTGTGACTTATCTATTTAAGACATTCATACAAACAAATGACGTCTATACTTTATTTTATATTACTAAATGTATTCACTTAAGTGTAAACTTTTCATTTCTTACAACATTTTATTAATAAAAAGTAATTTGAAACGATAAAACTTTAAATTAAAATGGGACGGTGTTAGCTTCACCAGTTTAAGTCGTGGCAGTTATCAACGACCCATAAGTCGGCAATGGCAGCAACGTTACTTTTCGTTTCAATTTTCTTTTATGTTATTATATCACACTAACACAAGTGTTTTTATGGACCAGTTTAAATCTAAGCTAATCTACTAATCTAAGCTACGTCTTCTTAAAATCTATTAGCGACTAAACTTTTTTGTCTAGTGTTTACCTTTTAGCGTTGTCAATTTAACCAAAGTTATGATAGTAAAGTAATAAATCATTGTTTTTTTGTTTAAAACAGTGTGCATTTGTATATATTTTTTGTGACAATAATCAATTATAATTTATTTTATAGTCCGAAGGTCAAATAAATTAAAATAATCATTTTTTTATGAGTCGGTAATACAATTTAGGTTTATACTTACATACTTTATTACCGACCCATGTGGGTCGGCAATAGCAACTATAAGAAGCTATTACCGATCGACGATCGAATATAGATTATTTAGTTTCTCATCTACTTTTATGACATAATAGGTGCCTATTAATAAATGCTACTTCATGGTTAAATTAACATAAAACATAAAATTATATTTTTTCCCAGAAATATGGAGCCACAAAAGCGGCGAAAAGTGTACAGTAAAACACAACTAGCCGAAGCAATCAAAGCAATTAATGACGCTACAAGTGTATATGAGGCATCAAAAAGGTTTAATATTCCTAAAACTACATTACGAGACAAACGGGACGGGAAATATAAGAATGAAATTTGCGGAGTTCAGCCGGTTCTTAATTTAAGTGAAGAAAAACAGATTGTAGACTGGATTCACTACCTTGGCAAGATGGGATTTCCAGTTACAAAAGAACAATTATTAGAAGCAGTGGCTAAGCTAGTCCAAAACTTAAATCGTCCAAACCCTTTTAAAAATGGTGTGCCTGGCAGATATTGGTTTGAGAATTTTATAAATAGACATCCAACAGTATCTAAACGCGTTGCACAAAATCTTCCTTCAAGCCGAAATCAAGTCACAGAAGCAGCTATACGTGCATGGTTCGATAGAGTGAACAATTATTTTATGACAAATAATCTGCATGATGTTTTAGAAGATCCTAGACGAGTGTTTAACTGTGACGAAACTGCTTTCTTTTTATGCCCAAAAGAGAAAGAAGTTTTGGTTAGCAGAGGTAGCAAACGAGTGTATAATCGTGTTGCTAATGACGAAAAAGAGTGCTTGACTGTGCTTGTAAATGTTTCAGCTGACGGAAATCTAGCACCTCCAATGATACTTTTTCCGTATAAACGTATGCCAAAAAATCTTGTACCTACAATACCTCGTGGATGGGGACTTGGTAACACGGAGTCGGGTTGGATGAACACAGAAGCATTTTATGAATATATTACCAACTGCTTCTATCCGTGGCTTGTAACAAATGAAATACCATTTCCAGTAGTTTTATTTTTGGATGGTCACACATCTCACATATCACTTCCACTATCAACATTCTGTAAAGAAAAAGCAATCATCCTGGTAGCTTTACTTCCCAACTCTACACATATACTTCAGCCGCTTGACGTAGCTGTTTTCAGACCAGTCAAAGGAACATGGAGGACTGTTGTGCATGAATTCAGAATTCAAAATAACTATGCCAAGCTTAAACGCACTGATTTTGCTCCGACAGTAAAAAAATGTTTTGACCAATGCCTTAAGCCTGAAACCATACAGAGCGGATTTCGTTGTTGTGGATTATATCCATTTGATGCATCAAAAATAAACTACTGTAAACTGTTCCACATCCACATCTGAACATGCAGAAAAATTTAAGCACGATTTCGAGGCTAGATTGTCACCTATAACCTTAAAAAGTTTTAAAGATTCGGGAGGCCAATGGATGGGAGATCCAACTTATAAAAAGTTATTCGAATATTGGAAAAAAATTAGCCCCAAAAACGCCATAAATCAAGAGAGTGGAAGTATTCTGCAATTAGGGGATTCAACACTAAATAATAATTTTGTGAATGAAACGCCAGATATATCTGAGGCTATCCTAAATTTTGATATAGTTGCTGAGAGTAATGAGCAAGGTTCAGAAGTATTGGGAGAAGAGGCATCCAACTTCTCAAGGTCATGAACATACTAGTAGTACTTCAATTAATGATAGAGATTCTTATGAAACAGAAACTACTGTACGTCTATTACAGTCAGACTCTGCAAGAGAGACAGTTAAACGTCGAGTCTTTTATAGCAGCGAGTCTGATGATGAAAGTATTTTTTAAGTGACTTTCATGTTTCGTTTATAAGCACCAGTTGTACCAAATCATATATATATATAACTAATTAGTTGCAATTTATCTCTAAAAAGAGGTGAACCAATGACTGTGATGATTAATATTTAAATTCCAAAAAAATATTATGATCTCAATAGCAATATCCTAGAGTTTGAAATCCTTCAATTAAATATATATTAATAGTATTATGTTGATTAATTTAAAAGTTTATAATTATTTAGTTCATTACTAATAAGTATTCATTTGTTTTATTAAAAATAACTATAATAAAAAAAATACGAATATATTTGCATTTTTATTTTATTTTATTAAGATCGGTAATCATCATCATCACTAACTTCTATACATTCCATTGCTAGAAAAAGGCCTCCTCTCATATACGATCGGGAATAACTGCATAAAAATCGTTAATAGCTTCACAGACGTTTTTTTGGGTCGGTAATTGCAACAATCGACTAAGTCACATTGTAAATTATTTTTTACATGATAATCCTTTATTTAAATGTATTTGATTCAATAAAAACATTTTTTATACATAACACTAGCATATGAAATGAAACTATAAATCTTTAGAGGAACCAGTATACTAAAAAAATATGGTTGATTTTAAAATTGCCTTAGAGGGGTCGTTAATACCTGCGTTTACCTTATAATAGAATAGCAAAGAAATACAAAGATTTAATTACATCATATACGACGACTTCACGTCGTCGTATAGTTCGTCGAGAATAATATATCGGGTCCATATTCCACTAGCGGAATCGAGTTGACTACAAGTTTTATAGAATCAACTGGTTCTCGCAAACGAAATTACCACCAACACTAATAGTTAATTAATTATTTGTACATATTAATTACAAAATGTCATTGAATGAGTAAGGGTTACGAGAGCAATCCGAGTTGCTTTGTATTACCTACACAATAGACTCGAGTAATTACAGTCGGCAACATTTTCCATGAGGATTGCATTTCTCCAATCAATCATGAGTCTCCACAACCTGAGCAATTTACATTACGATTTCTATTTCATTGTTCGACTCCTGGCTCACTTTAAAGATTCTCTGAAATTCAAATGTAACCTATATTGTTTTATTCAAAATTATAGCAATATATGGCAATAGGATAAGCAACCTATTAAATATATCTTCACGCTTCTATCATGACTTTTTCTACCCGAAGGTGTAGTTAGTGGCTGTTAAACCTAGTCTCGCCGTTATGTTTATGTCCCAAATAGAATAGGTGGCGAACCTATTGCCATACAGAGTTTTCTGTCATCGAATTTTTCACACATAACTTTCGAAATTAAATTCGAAAAGTCATTAGTGTGTGCCAGGATTCGAACCCGCGACCTCTGGACTCAGGCACCACTGGACCACCGAGACTATCAGACAGATACAGACAGACAAATACATTTAGTTAGTTATAAGACTGCAATAATCTCTATTTATATTGATATGAAAGATAATATTTCTTGGCTTTGTATTTTTTTCAATTCTTTATGCAAGTCACGTTTGTAAATAAATATTATTTGAGCTAAAGAAGAGTGAACAAAAGATGTTCTGTGGATTGTTTCATGTCTACTGACTTATATTATTTATTTTCTGATGGACTCTATATTTGTAACAGAGTATTAGTTTGTATAAATGTAACGTCTCCAACGATTGGCTGGACTTCCTACAAAATATATTAAAATAATCCCTTAGATATTGGTTTTGTTTTAAAGTTTATGGCAATAAGTACTGCCCACAAGTGTCTGGCAGTATTAGTTTTATATATCACTTAAATAATGAGTAAAAAATATTATAAAATAAGAGATAGATATTTCTTATAAATATTTCTACAGGGGTAGAGACAATTCGCTGCAGGAATGGGCCGGCTCGACCGGTGAAATACCATGAACTTTCGAAATATCGGCGTGAAGTGGCTTGTACCGCGTTTCGAACGGTGAGAGAGGTACCCGGATGCCCGATCCCTCAAACTTTTACGTATATTTGAGTATTGCCCGTTAGCTGAAACTAGCTAGTGTACCTATATTTTATTAATTAAAAATATGTCAGGTTCGACAAGCATAGGATCTTGGTTCTTGGAACAATTATAATTATTTATTTATATGTCGACTTAGAGGCACAATAACCAGCAATAAATCATGATCAAATCCTTCAAATTGGCTTTTTGTCCAATAAGTACTTAGCAGCAACTGCTTTGATATATTAATTTACAAACCGCCTCTTGTGCTTCAATTGTGATTGCCAATTCGAACGATGTTATGTTAGGTATTGATACCACTAAGTTAATATTAAGTATTGGCAGCAGATTATATTGACGACTGTTCATCAAGTTATAATTATTATATCATATTATTTTAGTGAGAATGTGAAGGCTTTTATACTTCCTAGAGGCTGGAAACCTGTTCACACTCAGCTATGACTTTTTCGGATGTATTTTTAAATTAAGCTTATAGCAAAGTCTAGTCCACTACCAAGTAGGCAGAAAGAATTGACCGATATAAGACACAATTCTCATACACCTCATTCATTTTCTGGTTCCTTGAAGCTCATAGATCTCGTAATATATTTTATTCAATTTGAAAATATCCATAACTAAACATTTCTCAAGGAATAGCAAAAAGGGTTTTTGTTTATAACAAGAGTTATTTATCGTTATGATGTTTTGTATGTAACGAATATGGAAATTGTGACCATAATTTTCTGCCGCATTTAAAGATTATATAGACAAAATGAATAATAAGATAAATGTTTCACATAAGCCTTGAATGTTAATATATTTTGGCACAGAAAATGTAAACAAATAAATATCCAGACCTTTTTCCGGATAAGCAGTAAACAAAATATCAAAGTTAATTCAAACTTGTGAATTTTTTAGGACCTTATTTACTTTTGTTATCTATTTGTTATGTAGGTTAAAAGGATTTTATGAGATACTACTGTCTACCTCTTTAGTATTAAAGTTGTGAAGTAATGTATATTAAATTTATAATCATAATTATTAATTGGCAGCAGATTATATTAACGACTGTTGATCAAGTCTCTTACAACTTTATAAGAAAATGAAATGTCTAAAAGTGGCGGATTCATTTGTCATAAGAACACTCTAGAAATGGTTTTTCATGAGTTGATACTGAGTAAAAGAACACAGTTAATAAAATGTATGAGACTGAACAGCTAAGGATTGTGGGGTATTTCAAAGTAATTCGAGATACTAAACATTTAGATGGAATTAATTGCGTTACAGGCAAGAATATTAGTCGACAAATGAACGGTAGAAGTATAAAAAAAACTTGAGAGGTGTCAAGGGACACCCGGATGGAACGAAGTTTCGTTCGATTTATTAGTGAAGAAATTGTAATAAAATTTTAGAACTAAAAAAACATGTATAAAATATGAAAACTTGGAAAATAAAACTTCAAAAAGAGTTCCGATACCGGGATTCGAACCCGAGCAGCATACAGGGGGTATGAAAGCAAGGTATCCCAGCCACTAGACCATTTGGGCAGTTATTCATCAATTCTAAATAAGCCGATACTTGAAAGTGCAGTTTGGCATGGGAAAAGTGTCGTGACAATTTTTTCCGTCTAGCCCCCTTTCACAACGCGTGATAAGGAACTTCTTTCCAAATGTTTAAACTAATATACTGTATTGACTTTATTAAGGAATGTATAATTAAAAAAGCCAATGATTCATATTATGTTTTGAATTGCCTTTTAGACACGATGTCGCGAGGAGTAAGCATACATAGTTTAAAATAAAGTCGTTTTCCGCTGTCAGTTCCTTTAAATGCTTAGATCTTTAAAACCACATAGTTAATATAATATTTAAATTTAAAAATAATAAAATCTTGAGGGTGTGTGTGTGTAAAAGTATGGAAGGGCTGGTGGGCTGAATGCTTAGGTGGTTAGGAGATGTAGAAACAATAGATGATGCAATTTTGACTAAGCAGATATACAATTTAAAAGCGAAATCATCGGATTCGAGCACGGTCACAACACACTTTCTATAACCAAATTGAACGAGTCCTTACCAAGCCTTAAAAACCGCGCGTATAAAAGAGTTATGAAAGTCAAAGAAGCGAGTGAGGTCTGTACGAATCGTGCCTTATTGCTCTGTTTCCTCTGCCTACCCGGCAAGATGAAAAGTTATGTATGTATGTGAGAAAACTTTCTATTTGTAGTGTCCGATATTTATTAGGATATTGAAAGTTAGCCATACACACTCCATCATAATATTAAAACAGTATAAAACAAATACTGAGGTATTGACAGACGTCATATTTTCTGATATTGAATATACATCCCTAAAGTAATTCTCCTACAAAATGTTATTATAACATTTAGAAATGAAATGTAAATACGGCTAATAGTATAAACGTGATACGTAATTAAACTAGTAAAGAAAAAAAATAAAACACAAAATGCCCGCCAATTTAAAAAAAATGCTTTGATTTGAAAGAGTTCTCTCGTATATATACAGGGAAAGTTGAAGGTTTTAAAACGAAAAATTAATACCTTGTCATATAAATGTAATTTATTTTAATAATTAATAAGTATAATAATTAACAGTAGCTTTGTGAATAATACTTTTTGAATAATAATGAGAATGATTTGTAAGTACAATTATTAATTTAGGTAATTTAGGTAGATTTTTGACAGTGGTAGAGCCAAGCAGTTCTCTGCATAAACGGGCCCGCTCGACCGGTGAAATACCACGACCTCTCAGAAGGTCGACGGAAAGTGACTCATGCCGCGTTTCGTTCTGTGAGAGAGGTACCCGGAGGCCCACCCCCCTTTCCCATCCTTCCCTATCGCCTATCCCTTAAAGGTCAGCAATGCAACAGTAACACTATATGTGTTGCTGATATCCATGGGCGGCGTCGGTTGTTTACCATAAGGTGACACGCCTGCTCGCTTGCTCCTATACCTTAAAAAAACCTACACAAGAAAATACATAAACTGTATACATTCTTTTGTTACCCAAAGGTGAAGGCAGCGGCTATTAAGCCTCGTCTCGCCGTTATGTTTACGTCCCAAATGGAATAGGTGGCGAACCTATTGCCATACCGGGCACTAAGTTTTCAGTCATCGATATTTATCACACTTAACTTCCGAAAACAATTTCGGTAAGTAATTGGTGTGAGCCAGTGTCAGGATTCGAACCCGGACATCTGGATCAGAAGCCGTGTGCTCTACCACTGGAGCACCGAGATGACGACAAGAAAATAAATCAGAATATACATGTGTGTTTTTGTGAGTACTACACAACTTAAAATAGTATTATATTTGCCCCTAAAGGAGTCTCTAGAAAAATGTCAGAATGAAATATTGAAAACATTCCGTACATAAATAAAATTCTGAATATATTACTGGAATAAAGCAAATTCAAATAAACACAATTAACATGGCATTGCGAAATGTGATGATTTCCATTCGCCCAGTAATTGAGCTCACCGGCATTTTTTATATTAATCCCCATTTGATGTTCGCATGCGTGAAAAATCAAATTATATTTTTCCGGCTTATTACTCGGGGATCCTGCCTACTGCTGGGAGTGTATTTGAAATTAAGTATTATTCATCCAATCTGCGATGCTTTCTATTTTTTTATTTAATAAAATAATAAAAGGTTAATCTCTGTCTAAAAATGAACAGTCTTTAAACAATGATTATTTTTAAAGTTGGAGGGCGAACGAACAAGCGGATCATTTGGTGGTGAGTGACTACCGTCGCCCATGGATACCTCAAACACACAGGGAAAAGAAATAAGGGAAAAGAGAGTGGAATGAAGCGTGGCATTCGACTTTTTACGGCGATATTCTGAGAGGTTGTGGTATTTCAGCATCGCAGTTCGCTGCATGACTGAGATGTCTCGATCTGTGAAATACCAAATAAATAATATATGTACTACAATTCTACATTTTACTGTCGCAAGTTGTTTTGCTTGTGTGGGGGGTAATAGGAATATTAAGGCTCTATCTCTCACTCTAACTAATAGTTCATAATATTTCGTAGTTCCATGACCTTAAGATAACATCGAACAATTTATCACCATGTCAAAGTAATTAAAGGTCTACCTTTAATTACTTTACAAAAGAAGCGAGCTTCATAAAGCAATTTTGGTAAAAAAATTAATAGATAAATGTTTTATATACCTATATACTAGGAATTGTATTAAATAGCGATCTAAGATAACGGTTCAATATTACTTGATGAAAATGTTACCGTAGGAAGCTGGAAGACCGGGTACAATAGTAACACTTGTTATTCTTGATTTCTGGCTAGGTTTTAAGTTGGTTAGTTAGTTTATTTGCTTTACACCAGGTGAATGTACTATTACATATTAAATCTACAATTTTATTTATACAAGGACTACACTTATAATGTATACCCAAAGACTTTGGTTAAATATATCTTAACAGGATAATTTCGTATTCTCTGTAGCATGTTTATCATTCTATTGAATGGCCCAAAGACTGCTCAATCCAGACGCTGCAGTTTGTAAATGCAATAAGGTGAAAATTACCGCAATACTTCTTGATTTTCTTTACAGGTTTGGATTAATATATGTAATCATGATTATCAAGCAGTAACAAGCATTTATCTTTAACTGTTGGCTTGTAGAAACAGTAAAAACTGTGCATTCTACATCCATCCATTAGCATTGCTAGTTTCTACATAACCCTCGGGATCCTCAAGTACCTATCAAGTGGTCTTGGAATGGTTTCAGTAAGCAAATAGGAGGTTATTGTCCTCCTTGAGAATGGCAACGCCAATAGGTACACATCTTCCACGTTCTGCTGGGGTAACTAAACCAACTTGTATCGCCCATATTTCCGACATCCTTTGGGTTATTTGCTATTTTGGTAATTAAATCATTAGAAGTAACATATTACTTTTGTACCCTTCTTTATTTTTGTTGGAACATGAAATACAATTTTAAAACATAACGCACTAGATAAATATGAATTTAAACAATTTACAATCAATGTAATCTCAAATTGATATACAAAAATTTAGATTTCTGCCATGCTTTTACCATCACGTAAACGTTAAATAAGATAAAATCGAAAAACTATTGGATACATCTAGAGAGCGTTTGTTACTTTCGACCCGCTGTTACTTTTGTTCCCGGTCTCCCCTACTTCTAAATCTCTATTACAACATCTTAATTAAATCCCAATGGCAGCCCAAAGAGCGGTTTCTGAAGTGGAGACATCTTGTTTCGATATCACGAGATACCTATACACGATTTATTATTTATTTAAAATAATCCAAAACAAGGGATATTGGTTTTTCTTAATGCTTGATTGTGATAAATTTCGATGACTGACGACATTGTGCCCGGTGTATAGCAATAGCTTCTGTCACCTATCCCATTTGAGACGTAAAATTTTGACGAGTCGAGGATTAAAAGCTGCCGCTTATACCTCCAAGTAGAAAAAGGCATTATTTTATTATTAACAAACTGACCCAGCGAACATTGATCCGCCTTGGAAGCAATAAATTAAAGATTTATTTTTTTTAAAGTAGCTTAAGTTATTCCATATTACACCAGATACCTGCCACAAAAAGTCCCGTCAAAATCGGTCCAGTCATATCAGAGATTACGCGGATAAAAACTGAGAGACGGACAGAAAGAAATTGAAAAAGAAAGTTATTTTGGTGTATGTGCCTTTTATATAGATGTGATGTCGTAGAAAGCAATTATTTCAAAATTACAAATCACAAACAGAAATAACAAATTTAATAGAAAAGATATAAAAAGGCGATTTAAGTTACTTACGGCTGATAGAGATATCAAATTAAAATTTACAGATTTCATGACTAGCAGAGGATTTTAGTTTAATTTTAAGGTGCATTTAAAAATATTGAATTGAGAGGATTTCCGAGTAATATGTCTAGTACAGATCAAATAAATCAAAGAGTGTGTCCAATATTGATCACGTTATTAACCAAGCCACGTGAAAATTTTGCACAGCGTGTCCCCAGCTAAGGGTCCTTGGAACCACTTTCGCTACAATAATGATTCTCGAAAGGGTCCTCATACAAAGCCCTTGGAAGTATAGACCTTGAATTATTAATCAGGAAAGAATGACGCCATATTGTAACCAAACAGGATATTTTATGGACCCATGAAACATTTCGTTTCTAACTTCAGTAGTAAATCTTGCCTTAATATTTTGTTATTAAATTAGTAAAGTAATATTTTTGTTCATTATATTGATTATTATGCATTCATAGCCATTTTTCTTTGATAGTGGTAGAGTCTTGCAGTTCACTGCATGAATGGGCGAACTTGACATGTGAAATACCACGACCTCTCGGTATATCGGCGTGAAGTGGCTCGTGCCGCGTTTCGTTCGGTGAGAGAGGTATCCGGAGGCCCGATCCCCTTTCCCCTTCATTTCACCTCCTACTCCCATATAGGACAGCAATCCACCACGGTGTGCATGAGCGGTGAGTATTTGCCTATATTTTGGGGCTTCATACTTTCGATTTGTATAGAATTGGTCAAAAAACACAACAAACAAACACAATCAACTAAAATATTTTTTTAATTATGCATTATATCCTGGACTCATAGATTTAGCATAGACATTAATAGACGCCACATGTCAGGAAAAATGTACTAATATTCATCACTGACAGCGTAACCGCGTATATTCGATTTTCAGGATATTTACATTTGAACACATGAACATCTACTATATAAAAATAAGTCGGGTTTTCCTTCCTGACACTATAACTCCAGAACGCACGAACCGATTTCCACGGTTTTGCATTCGTTGGAAAGATCTCGGGCTCCGTGAGGTTTATAGCAAAGAAAATTAATCTCGGGCTCCGTGAGGTTTATAGCAAAGAAAATTCAGGATTAATTTCAACAGAAGAGCGGGAAAATCTTTTTTCAATTTCTGGCGGCGAAACGGAGTTCGCCGGGTCCGCTAGTTTTATAATAAAGTAAAAACTTGTTGGGTGACTATTGCCGATTCTTATATCTACGCCTAGACTGAATTTTTTTTAGGCAACCTATGTGCAATATAGTAAGTGAAATATTACATAACTTCACGCCAAATCCCTTGCGGGATAGGCAGCGAGAACGGAGCGCATAAGGCACGATTCTTACACACCTCACTCGCTTCGTTAACTTTCATGACTCTTTTCATGCACGCGCGTCGATTTTTGAGGCTCCTAACATCACTTTCCTCCAGAACACGTTCTATTTGGTCATGAAATCTGTGTCTAGGCCGTCCTCGACTCCTACATCCATCCGCTTTTGCAATGTATATCTGCTTAGTCAATCTTGCATCATCCATCCTTTCTACATGTCCGAACCATCGGAGCATGCCCTTTCTTACTATTACACTGACACTCTCTTTCAATCCGACTTCCTTTCTTACAACCTTGTTTTCCACGCGGTCAGCGAGGGTCATTCCGCAGATTATTGCGCAATGCCCTCATTTCGACCGCGTTTATCCTACTTTCATGCACGCTCTGCTATACCCAGCTCTCACTTCCATAAGTTAGCGTTGGGATCAGTATTGCATTGTGAATTGCTAGCTGGGCTTTTCTGCTAATATCTTTTGCGCCCAGCAATCTGCCCAACGCCCCATTTACTTTATTTCCTAACGCTACTCTTCTTTCTACATCAGCGGTGTACCTTCTATCCCTGCTAAAAGCGCATCCAAGATATACAATTGCATTCACCTGTTCCAGCACTACATCGTCAACTATTATCCTTGCATCTGTTCTGGATTCCTCCCTTTCAAACACCATAACTCTCGTTTTCATCACATTCAATTGTAAGCCTTTCATCAAGCAATCATCTTTCATGACTAGTGTTTGCAGATCATACGGCGATTCGGCTAAGAGCACGGCGTCATCTGCGTAAAGCAGGCAGCTCACAACTAGGTCACCCATTCGCATCCCTACATTTGTCGATCTCACTCTCTGGAGACAACTGTCCAGGTACAGGATGAACAGTCGAGCGTACAGCACGCAACCCTTTCTGACGCCGATATTGATGACACACACGCCGTGCAGCCCTCATAAGTGGACTGCACGGCGCGCAGCAGTGCGCCGCTCACCCCGTAGCCCGAGAGTATGTCCCACAGATCCTTCCGTAACACTCTGTCAAACGCTTTTTCCAGATCCACAAAACCGCAGAAAACCTTCCGGCTAACAGCCAATTGTTTCTTCACGATGTTGCGGAGAGAAAAAATCTGATCCATGCACCCTCTTCCGCTTCTGAAACCACGCTGAGCCTCCCACAACACTCCGTCAGATATCACCCTCATTCTCCTTTCAAAAATCTTCCCACACACTTTCGCTGCTAAGCTGATCAAATTGATGGCTCTGTAACTGGCGCACTGCAGACGTGATTTGTGATCCCTTTCCTTTATACAAGGGCACGATGACAGCACGCCTCCAGTCCATGGGAACCTTACCCGACCTCCAGCAAAGATTGCTCAAGGTCAGGAAAGCATCCCGGACACAGGTTCCACCGTGTTTGATCAATTCAGCAGACATCATATCAATTCCAGCTGCCTTACCATTTTCATACTTCGTATCGACCATTCAATCTCTTCCCTAGTAATGTCCTCGTCAGATGTTGGCGCAGCGGCGTCAGTCGTAGACTCACTCGCGGCGCCCATGTCCGGAACATACTCGTACATTTCCCCAAAATATTCACTCCACCGACCCAATACATCATTTGGGTTTGCAAGAATGTCACCAAACTTAGACATAATTTTGTCCATTCTGGATGTTGACGAAGAACCCCGAGACTTTCGACTTCCCTCCAAAAGAGCTCGCTATTGGCCTCGAAGTTCTCCGTCAACCTCACTTCCTCATTCGCAACTAATCTTTCACGCTTCTCTTTCACTAAGGCTTTGGTAACATTCTTGCAACGGCGGTAGCTCTCATACTTTTTCTCTGTCATACTATCATTCTGATTCAAACTTGAGACAATCGAACCATGCTTTTTTCTTTCTTTCGACGCTGGATTTTACATCCGCGTCCACCAGACATCACCTCTCAGAATCTTATGTCTCTTTGCACAACCACATACTTCTTTTGCACTATCCACTATACTTTCTTTCATTCTTTCCCAGCATTCTTCAACACCTAAGTCAGAAAGACTCGTGTCGTTGAGTCTTTTGCTGACTAGGTCTACATACATACTCCGTACACTTTCATCTTCTAATTTCTCACACTTTATCCTTTCAAGCTCTCCGAAATGGGTACGCACTCGCCAGTGCCTCCACTTCTTGAATAGGCCCACGAAGCGGGTCACCCCCAGGTAGGGGTCCGTATCAAGAGTGGGGCCTCTGTAGGCTCTTATATCCCTTAGAGTGTTTGGAGACGACTGTCTACCAGAATCAGATCAATCATATTCTTTTGTTCATTCCATCTCCACGTATGCGTGTGAATATCTTTATGACGGAATAATGTGTTGGATACAAGGAGGTTTCGTTCCAAGCACACGTCCAAGATCGGATTACCAGCATCATTCACTCTCTTGTCACCATTCGGACCAAGGACAGCCTCCAGGCCATCTCTCTTGGTTCCGAACCATCCATTAAGATCACCACACAGAATTATCCTTTCATTTCCTTCAACTAAATCCAGAATATCCCTAATAGTTTCCCAAAACTCCTCGAGTTCATGGGGATCCGCGGAGCTGACGGGAGCATAAGCTGCCATAACCAGGAAGACCCGCGTGATCCCCAGTTTTATACGAACCCAAAGGTTAACTTGGTATTATTATTAACTTAGTCTCGGTGGTCCAGTATTCGAGCACACGGCTTCTGATCCAGAGGTCCGGGTTCGAATCCTGACACTGGCTCACAGCAATGACTTTTCGAAAATTGTTTTCGGAAGTTAAGTGTGATAAATATCGATGACTGCAAACTTTGTGCCCGGTATGGCAATAGGTTCGCCACCTATTCCATTTGGGACGGAAACATAACGGTGAAACGAGGCTAAAACAGCCGCTGCCTACCTTCGGGTAACAAAAGACGTGAAGTTATGTTATATTATGACATATTAACTTTCATATAAAATAGATCTCATCTATTATACACGATGATGAAGGTCGTTGTTGATCGGATCTTAGACCCTTATGGTGTTTACATTTTTAATTTACGAAATTCGGTGTTTTCATAAAAAAAATACGACTGACAGGGCAGTATGACGTCAAAGCTTTAGCCTGTCCAAAACTGGACAAATGAAAAAAGCATAGTACGAATGAAAAAAAAGATTAATATGTCAAAACCACGTTTGTTTATGTCGTCGGAGATATTTTTAATTTATTAGTAAAAAGAGTTTAGAAAGTGCTCACTCTCATTTTCTACATCACACAAACATGGATTTTATAATAGATGTCGTCGGAGACGATGAGCTACAAGATAAAACGGAGTTAGTTCAAGAAAATAAACCTTACTATAGAGGTTAGTTTTTGGGTTTTTATCTAAACTATTAAAGTCAAATTTTCATTTAATGCAATTACATACTCGAATTCATTTTTAAAATATAGTTAAAATTTTATTGGAGTAAGTTAAGTAACAGTAGATATATCTTCTAATACACAGTTAAGGAGGAAAGACAATCAGCTGTTCTGGAACTGTTTAACAAAAAGAAAGAAGAACTTGATGCACAACAAGCTGCTGAAGAAGAAATTAGAAATAAGTTAAGAAACGTGAAACTAGACAATACTTTTGATAATTTCTTTGAAGACATGGGTTGGACACAATCAATTATTTTGAAAAAACCGAAAAGAACATTATTCCGTTTCGATCAATTGGATCTGGAAACTGGTAAACTGAAATCTAATTTAGGTGCTGTTGATGTTGAGAAAGAGATGAAAAAGAGTGTTCTAACGCCAGGAATAGAGAAGGAACATGCACTGCCTCGTTATAATGTTAGCGACAAAAGACTGAAGGCAATGAGAAAGGTAAAGTATTCTAGGCTCTTTTTAATTTATGAACTAAATTCTAATATATAAAATCAGTAAATTTATTCAGTACTTGTGTTTACTGGCATATTTATAAATACTAAAAAGACTCAAGATCAGTGTAACAGTCCTTGGTATTTTGTCTACATCAGAAGCTCTATGTATTTGTATTATTGATTACATCTCATTGTAGAAAGAACGAGCCAAGACCAAAGGTCCTGGATGGTTCAACTTGCCAGCACCAGAAATCAATGAGGAGCTGAAGAATGACCTGCAAGTGCTCAAGATGAGATCAGTATTGGATCCTAAGCATTTCTACAAAAAGAATGATATGGAGGTTCTGCCTAAATACTTTCAGGTTAGTTTTCTTTTTCTCTTCTACTTTAAATTAAATGTAGTTTCTTTCCATAACTATCTAAATAATAAACATATCTATTATTTGAATATACTGCTTCTTTTAAGTCGGGCTGATCCCTCTTATGGTGGGATAAGAGCAGGAAAATAATAAGTGACCAATCCTTTTCATGTTTTATTTAAGTTGTCTTGATAGTGAAAAAATAACATCCTTCCAAAGTAATAATAATGCAATCTGTTTTACAGCTTGGTCGAATCATGGATTCGCCTTTGGATCATGTAAATGAGAGATTGACTAGAAAACAAAGAAAGAGAACCATGGTTGATGAACTACTAGCCGATGCAGAGTTTCAGAAATACAACAAAAAGAAATACAAAGAAATTATGGATGACAAGAGAAAAACTGAATATAGAACATTTATGAGAGACAAGAGACAAAAGAATAAGAAAGAGTTAAAGAAAACTAAGTTGAAATCTAAGAAAACAATTAATTAATAAATACCTAGTATTTTATATCTATAATGTTGTTTGATTTACCTTATTTTGGATTCATATGTTTAAGTGATCACAATAGAAAATTCTGTTAAATATTTGTACATTTCATTTATACAAGATACAGGTAGATACACCACTTCCTTGGTTGCTGTATCCCATAGCTACACTTTCTTTGAAGTTTGAACTATTTTGTATAATACTCTCATCATTTACCAAAAAAATAATTTTAATATCTTTATTGATATATATGATGATTATATCTTTTCTGAATTAGACTACAATTCAATAGATCAGTGAGAAATGTAACAGTTAGGACGAGAATATTGGGATGATTTTATTAATAACTTCAGTATGTATTATAAATCCCACAACCTTTATTCAATAATATAATTATTTGTAAAGAACATTTAACAAGTTTATTTTTATAACAAAATATCACAGAGGGGAAGACATTATTTTAGTTTATATAGTTATAACATTTATTGTTAATCGACCAGATGCTTATATTAAAATATAGTATATTTTTATAAGAGTCATAGGTAATACATTAAGTATTTGATTTATTAAGTTTTAAGATGGAATTTACACATTTCAGCCATATTGTGGAACTTCACACTATGTATTGAGAGATATTTTATACAATTGTAATGACAAAAATGCTTTGAAAGCCACACAAGCATAGGTAGGAATAGGTAGATTTTCATTTAAATGTTTCCTACCAATAGTATGTAAAAAAGAGTCTCTCGCCTTTCTTAAAAACTAAGTATGTAGTTATTTGTATTTGAAAATGTAATTTTAAAATATCTAAAAAAAAACACCAAATATAATCCTATGGACTAAAGTCACACTAATAATAAAAATCAGTTCACTACTTGAAGAGTTTATGAACACAATTTTCCTTTATATAATATTCGTACAAATTTTCAGTAGTATACCTAATAATAACAACAATTTAAAAAAAAAAAACAAATTAATCATATTTCTATACTATTTAACCATTTTTAAGGTAAGTATGTCTAACATACTATAAATTATATTCAAGAAAACACTTAAAATGTATTTCAACAACAAACCAAATGTTTGACAATATATTATATACTTTTCTTCTGTAAATGTATACTTTCTAAAATTCATAGGTTACATACAAAAAGGCACTACTTCTACTAAGCAGCCAGAACTACTAATATATATAAGGATCCTTCAATTAAAACAAAAAATTCCAAAAGGCACTATTGAATAAATTTAATATTGAATAGAAAAGTGTACACTTATTTTAAATATAATAACTTAATTATAATCGATCATGGTGATCAATAAGAATCGTGCCCTATGGCGCTCTGTTCTCTCTGCCTACCCCGCAAGGGATTTGGCGTGAAGTTATGTATGTATGTAATTATAAAAAAAAAGTGGGGTCCTTTTGGATCTTTTCCAAGTCATGCAGAAATGTTACATGAGATATTTTTTATTCCTAATTTATGTATCGATAATTCTGTTCTGATAAATTTCAGGTCATTATTGAATATTATTTTGTAAACAAAACTAAAAAAGCAAGGATTCTATGAGGACATTTGGTAGCAGTGTTTGTGGATGATAAAAATGTTAAAAGACTAGTATATATACCTGTTCTGTAAGTTAAGTTAAAAGGCATTTAAACTTTTTATAACTAAAATTATATCTAATATTGTTTAATGTCTGCCTAATAACCACCAGTGATATCTATCGCCGCACCAGTGATAAAGGAACTCTTGTCGGAACTCAGGAATGTTATCAGCTCAGCAACCTCTGTGGATTATTAAATTAATTTCAAATGTTAATCATTCTAATGTGAAACAGTCAGAAGACAATAAATAAATGTGAAAAAAAGACTTAAAGTATTGTACACACAGCGCCCTCTAGTGATTGAAGCTTATAATTAAGACAATGGATATCAATACATGTATACTTGTAAATAGATACAAAACAAGACTATGCTCATCATAAATATCCATACCAAGGTAGATTGATTGTCTCACCAAATTAAACCAATGAAGCAATTTTGTGACTTTTACAGTAAGCCTATAAAGATCTAAGAATATATTGTCATTTAACACCAACATACCTGAAGGTGAACCCATACGGCCTAAAGCTGTCATCTTCAGTATGCCTTGAATAACCTTGTCTGGAACAGTCTTTGTGATTGGAGTGTCTATGAAGCCAGGCAGAACAGCATTCACTCTGGAATTTTTCAGCAATACAATTGGAAGAAGACTTTACTAATACGTAATGATTAATTTGGATTATAATCCCCCTTCCTTCCCATCACATTCCCATAAAATCTGGTGACAAAAAAATATCACTCATATGATCTATATTAAATGTTTTAAAATAACATAACTTCACACCTTTTTCTATCCGTAGGTGTAGGCAGTGGCTGTTAAGCCTCGTCTCGCTGTTATGTTTAAGTCCCAAATATGAATACAAACCTATTGCCATGCAGTGCACAAAGATTTCAGTCATCTAATACATACAGTTTATCACACTTAACTGTTGAAAACTCATTGGTGTGGGGCCAGGATTCGAACTGCCTCTTCATGATTCAGAAGCAGGGTACGAGAACCACTGAGACTTATCTGTTACTGTAAAGCTTACCTAATATTAAATTTCCCTAATTCCTTAGCAGCTGATTGTGTCATGGCAACTACACCAGCTTTACTTCCAGCATAGTTTGTTTGTCCTTGAAATGAATAAAAAATACAAGCATTAGAACCACACAAAGAAGAAACAAGATTAATTCATTGAAATAACAATAGTAGCATGTGACCTACCAATGTTACCATATTTGCCAACTATACTGGAGATGTTAATTATGGATCCTGGCTTTGCTGCTTCAGTCATAGCCTGAGCAAATGTCTGCATTACTAGAAATGTACCCTGAAAATTATATCCAAAAAAAATACAATAAATTATTTTTTCTGATACATATTATGGTTACTAAATGTTCTGCCAAATATTGCTAATGTTTTCTGATGATGTTACTAATAATACACAATTCATCTAAAATTGTGTATTATTATCAGAAACAAAATATTAGAACATTTTATGTAAAAATTAAATTTGCAATGCTAAAAATTTGCAGCTGACCAAAAGCTTGATTGAGTTCATAATAACAGATGGTGAATCTGTTATTATGAGCCATCTTTCTTCTTGTTTATATATAAAGTATTTCATTACCTTCAAGTTAATATTGAGTACACTATCATAATCTTCTTCTGACAATTTTAATAACCAATTATCTCTTGTGATTCCAGCGGAGTTAACTATAATAGTTGGTGGTGCTTTATATTGATTTAATACAGTTTTAAGTAAATTTTTTACTGCACTAGAATCAGATACATCTAATTCAATTGCACTATGATCACCGTCTGCAAGAGATATGACAAGAAATTTATAGTTTAACATGGCAGCTATCATCTAAACAAGATTTAAAGCTAAAAAATCTAAAGTTATGAATTAAATATATCTTATAATAGTTTAGAATAAATAACAAGCTACATAAATGTGTCCTTTTAAACTTAAATATTTTTGTTTTCTTATGTAGTCTGATAAGTCAGTCTGATATTCCTAAATTTTTAAATTTTTGGTTTATTGAATTTGACTGCTAAGCACATAAGAAGATAATAGGTGACCAGTCACTGCCTCCTACCATTGGCACCAGATGCTAGTGCTGTATGTTTTTGAATTGTTTCCATTGCAGATTCATAGTTCCTGTCTGCTGCTATCACAGTGGCACCCTCTCGAGAAAGCATTTGGCAAGCTGCTCGACCGATACCAGATCCGGCACCTGAAAATAACATAGAATTTATACGTTTATATTTATTTATTTATTTCTCAGATTTTCTCGAATCAAACTCATAAAAATGAATATCGTCTTACAAATATTAAGTCAGATAGTTTGTTAAATAATAACAGTATTATATGTGTATTTTGCACAATAATAATTACAGGGATTGTTAAAACAGGTGATGTTATTTTCAAAATTAACTTACCAGTCACCAAAGCTAGCCTCCCAGCAACTATTCCGGCTACCATTTTTATACTTTTAATTTATGAAAATAAGTTAGACAATTTCGAGCAATATAATGAATAACTTGAAAGTTTGACTTTGAACTTCTACCTCAGCACGGGCACGAATTAGATACCGCTGATAACAGTGATAACTGATAACCTGTTGATAACCAATCACGGGCTAATAGAGACCAATAGAAAGAGACATTAATAGTCAATAGCACAGAGCATATAAATAATCAATAGATGGTCAATAGATTCAGTATTTTTCAAAACATTAGAGAAAGAAGATAAATGACATAATATGATTAGAAGGCATTTCGTGGGCACATTGGAACTTAATTAAATAACTCGTTTTCCAATTACAGAACTTAATGCGACTCAGTGCCGCACAATGCCCCAATAAGGGATGGGCAAAAAATATCGATATTTTTGGAACGAAGTTCCTTATCGCGCGTTGTGAAAGGGGGCTAGACGGAAAAAATTGTCACGACACTTTTTCCATGCCAAACTAGGGAACTTTCAAGTATCGGCTTATTTAGAAAAATGTAAAACTACCCAAATAGTCTAGTGGCTGGGATACCTTGATCTAATACAGGGGGCTCGGGTTCGGATCCCGGTATCGGAACTCTTTTAAGTTTTATTTTCCATGTTTTCTTATTTTATATATTATGTTTTTTTAGCTCTCTCTCTCTCTTATAGAAAGCAAGCCAGATATTTTCGATATTTATTTTCAGATATCAAAATCGATATTTTTTTTAAAGCTCTGCGGTCTACTCATGCATCACATCATTTAATTGGCCAATTTGATTTCTTAAATTTAGTTAGAGAGTAGGTATGCAGTAGGCTGTATAGGTTTAGTTTCTTTGCTTCAAACAAAAATTACAGTCAAGTTCAAGTTCTTTCGACGCAACGAAGATTTTTATTTATAGGTAAACGTTCTTAGCTGATTTTATTTTAAATATTATTGAGTATTAATTATTTGTAGAATTAATACTTTAATAGGAAGTGAGAATATTATTATGCTAAATATGTTGTTTTGGATATCAAAATAAGAGAACATGTTTTTCTTAGACTACTTACCTCTATTTTACAAACTAGTTTAATTAAGTTGCTGACTTAAAGTAAGTAACACACCACTGCAATATCACACCTTTATATCTGTTATGCTTCGGCTACATTAGCGGCTAAATTAGTGCTGAGATTCATGCAGAACATTAATGTTATTTTTACTGTCTTTTTTCTATGTCTAGCAATTCGCACGTATTTTTCTGTTACATAAACCTGTTTCTTTTTTTTGATAAAACTGATTTCAAAACAGCCAGATGTATATTTGCCTTAAAATTTCAAATATTTTAGCAATTTTTATAAATAATTGAATATTGGGCCAAAAATATCGATATATCGATATTTCTTAAGCGATATATATCGATGTCTGTGAAAAACATCAATACGATAAATATCGATATTTTTTCCCGTTTGTCCATCCCTAGCCCCAATGTGCTTAAGCCTAATCAGAACGCGAATTGGTGATAAAATGCGCCAGTAGAGTGCGCTAAGTTCAATTTTCACATTAAATGTAACACAAAAAAAGTCAATGCTTGTACCCTCATCCATATTTATATTACTTTTTTTTAACACAGGTTGAATTAACTTTGATTATTTCCAAAAAACTACAACGAAAGGAAAGCTATATTTTTTTTTAACAAATATTATTATTACTAGAGAAAAATTATTTAAAATATTCTTATCAATGCCAACATAAATAAAAAACACTTATTAATTTTCTGTCAATGAGGTGGTATTATTGGTATCCATGGCACATATCATTCAAAAGCGCCGCTTTTGCGAGTGCCCGATTGCGCGTAGCGATGCTGTAGTTGGAACATCAACGAGCATTATGCCGCATTATGCTGTAATTGGAAAACTTAATAAATTGATTTTATTTTATGGGATAGGAGGGCAAACGAGCAGGTGGGTCACGGTAAGCCACCAACGCCGCCCATGGACACCAGCAACACATAGTGTTACTGTTGTGTTGCCAACCTTTAAGGGGTAGGGGATAGGAAAGGATGGGGAAGGGGGCGGGCCTCCGGGTACCTCTCTCACCGAACGAACGCGGAATGAGCCACTTTACGTCGGTCTTCTGAGAGGTCGTGGTGTTTCACCGGTCAAGCCGGCCCATTCATACAGCGAACTGCTTGGCTCTACGACTGTTAAATTTGATTGACCAGATTGACAGTTTTTGGTCCTGTTTGCTGGTGTGAATTATGTCCGTTGTTTCTATAACTTTGTCTATGGTTATGGTTTGTGTATGCAAATCGTATTCGCCATTTATTTGCAGGTGAGCAATTTTATGTAGGCTTACGAAGAAACTAGACACGTTAAAATACGTAATATGTATATGATTTAGGAAATACATACATTTAGTGTGTAATTAGTTTGATTCACTTTTTTGCAATTTACCTTTTTCCCTGTTTTTATTCGTCATATGACACTCTTCTGACACTCAAAGATTTGCTGGCTGAAAATTGATAAGAGTAATCTATAAATATATAAATATTTAACTACAAACCACTTGGACTAAGCTGAATTAACCACTTACACTACGTAGCTATACGTAACTATATGTATTGCAGGTATCCATGGGCGGCGCTCGTCACTTACCATCTGGAGTCACGCCTGCTCGTTTGCCCTCCTATCTCAAAAAAATAAAGAATAGATGATCCAAGAATGACTAAACATATACAATGCAAAAGCGGACCGATGTAGGAGTCGCAGATCGCCACGACACCCTTTCCATGACAAAATAGTACGAGTCCTGGAGGAAGGTGGAAGGTGATGGTAAAAGTCGACGAGCGTGTATGACAAGAATTGTGAGAGTCAATGAAGCGGTGGAGGCGTCTATGAATTGTCCCTTATGGCGCTCTGTTGACTCTGTTCCGCAAGCGACTTACGTGCAGTTATTTATGTACATATGTATTTCTCATCTAGTTATCTAACATAAATTAGGCGGATCCTTAATATAATATTTTTTATACAAATGTAGTTGGATGAACAAATGAAATATAATTCTATCATCTAATTTCTTTTTTTTGTTATTAAAAATATTCGCCATACATTCGCATTATTTCGCCAAACATTCGGGAATGCGAATGTCCAAAAACATAGGAATATTCGCGTATGCGAATATTCGTTACATCACTAAGAGGTACTAAAGAAATATGTTAAATGCCAATGACGAACGACTTGTAAGTAGTAATGAACTTACTTCGAGTTTTGTCATTCGGCGCATAGATGAAAGATGTCATATTTATGAAAATCGATTTAATTTCGTAATAGATCGATTAAAAATCAATTAATTTGTCCTTGAGAATCGATTTTAAAAAATCTATTATAATAAAATAAAAATCGATTATTTTTTACATCCCTATTTTAAATGTGTTTTACATGCTGTCTATTCAAGTTTCAAGTCTATTGTAGTGTCTTGTTTAACAGACTTGCATGTTTTTTAATATGAATTCGCACCATGAAAGTAACTGAATGCTTTCATGCTGTGAAATGATCAATCCGACTGACAACATATTCAACTTAGTAGTCAGGATTAACATAAATCTTAACCAATCAAGTTAATAATTTCCAGAAATCATATACCACACCTGAAAGGGCATTTTATTAGTTTTTCATATTTAGGTACATATTAGAGAGATTAACAGAGATTAGTATAAATATACTTTTATTCTTACCATACATTACACTTCTTTATAATATTAAAATCACAGTATCTTATTATTATAGTTTAATCTCATGACACATTTGTACCACACTAACATTTTTGGTAAAATGTTAATCTTCATTGATAATTGGTAAAATTAATTGAGATTGTCTATAATACATTCAAGTAAATCACTTAAATTACACCATATTACTTAAATTATTGTCATTACCGCTCATCTATATCAAAGCTGTCTAAACCATGCATTGAATTATTAGAGAATGCAGTATCTTTTATATCTTCTTTTTGAAAAACAAATTAATAATTTAAAATGAATAAGTTATTTTGCAGGTCCCTAATGCAATTGGCTATTTTTATTGACCCTCAGTCCCGTCTAGTTTGGACAGCCGTGATCTATATGACCTTGAGTAGATCTAGAAAAAATAAACTAAATAATACTAACAAAAGTTATAGGAAAAATTAAAGAAAACTGTAATTTCGCAACCTTAATATCCAAAAGTGTATGTATATTATATTTATATTGTTATTAAATTATGAAAATTAAGCAATCAATTATTAAAAAAGCTTTTTTGTTTTTTTTTTTATGGGATAGGAGGGCAAACGAGCAGGCGTGTCACCTGATGGTAAGCAACCAACGCCGCCCACGGACACCAGCAACACATATAGTGTTACTGTTGCGTTGCCGACCTTTAAGCGATAGGGGATAGGAAAGAATGGGGAAGGGGGGTGGGCCTCCGGGTACCTCTCTCACCAAACGAAACGCGGCATGAGCCACTTTACGTAGGTCTTCTGAGAGGTCGCGGTACTTCACCAGTCGAGCCGGTCCATTCATGCAGCGAACTGGAAGCTAAAAGCTAAAGAAAGTATAGTTACACTAAACCAACATAATATATAGATGTCAAACTGTTAAACAGGCTTTAGATGCTTAGTTTACCTACATTTACAATAGACTTATAACTTAAGATTTGCTGAATATAAAATGACAATTAAATTTAATGTACACACATAGTTTCCCTGTTTTCCGAATAAATGCTTTATAATAATTACAGTTATTAAAAAAGGCATCAGTTTTTAAATTTTAGAATGCACACCTATTATACAATTGGCTTAAAGAGTACCCAAAGTCTTTCAAATTCTTCTTGATACTGTTTAACTAGTTCCTTCTGTGAGGTCACTAAACAATCTTCATAGTTACCATATACCGCTTGATTTGTCCAATTTAGAGAGCCTGCTATCAAAAACGGAGTAACTTCACTATTAGCACACAGATTATCAACTAAACAGAACTTATGATGCATCAAGTTTGTAGATTTCATCCATCTCACCGGTATTCCATATTTGGATAATCTTTTTATGCCAGATCCACTACTATATGCCATGTCAGCATCAACAATAACTCTTATTTGCACTTGTCTATAGTGTAATTTTAACAATGCGTTTGTTATATCCATGTTTGTCAACACGTACATACAAATATCCAAATTATATTTTGGCTCACTTAAATAATATAGTAGCCTATCCATAGTCTTGGTAATCATGCAACGAGAATATTTGCTCTTCTTTATTTCTTCAATACCATACGAAAACATTAGCACTTCGTGAATTTCTTTAGTAGGTTTCGGTTGCTTTTTCTTTTTTGCAAAATAATTAAATGCGGCATGAGAAATAATAGCCAATGAAATTAATGTTATAATAGTATTAAAGGGAGGCATGTCTAAACCGCTTCAAATTTAAATTAGTATCTATTTAACTATGAACTCAATTTGATAACAGTTCATTTATTATGTACATTAATTTACACAAAAACAATAAACTTACTGAAAAGAAAATACAAAATAATACAAATAGTCAAATACTAAGAATTCTAAGAAAATCCAAAACAATTGATGATAATAGGGATGTGAAAAAATAATCGATTATGGAAATAATCAATTAAGAATCGATTATTTGAAGTAAAAAATAGATGTTAATTTGTAATAATTTGTTATATGAATAATCGATTAATAATAGATTTTTTTAAAATTAATCATTCAATTACATATTACCGATTTTTCATCTGCAACACCCCGATATTAAGTTTGGTCTTCTGGCCCAGAACGAAAACTAATAAAGAATACTATCTCCATAATGTTATTTTAGCGCCATCTATGCATCTATGACCGTATTCCTGAAACCTTTGAAACAGTTCAGTTATTCATTTAATCAAATATCACTAGACGGAGTCAATGAATAATACTACATATTTTATTTGCTGACTTTTGGTTGACATGTAATTAATAATATGAATAAATTTATTTACAATAATAAGATGTAAACTTATCGGCGAGTTGAGGCTTAACAGCCGCTACCTACACCTTCGGGTAGGAAAAGGCGTGAATTTATGTTATGTTCTATCAATGTTTCCTTAGGTCTTTCTCTTGTCATATTTCCTTCTACATTCAGATTTATTATAACTATTAAATATTACGATATATATAGATATGTGTACCTTCACGCCAAGTACCTTACGGGGTAGGCGGAGTTCTTACACACATCACTCGCTTTTTTGACTTGCATAACTCTTGTCACACACCCAACCTCGACTCCTACATCCTTCCGCTTTTTGAATGTATCTGCTTAGTCAATCTTGCATAACCCATTCTTTCTACATGTTCGAACCATCGGAGCATGCCATTCCATACTTTTATAGCGACACTCTTTCACCCGATTGTATTATTTTATATTTATTCATACAATTAAAACAAGTTTATATTTCCTTTTAAAAATATGTATAATAATTATTAAAATACCGGCTTAGAATACCGCCACCCCATCTCTTCCCGTGGGTGCTAGAAAAAGCTAGAAGAATGAGCAGCAGCATTCTTTCTCAAGACAATGCAGCCTACTGCGATCGCCAACCCGCCTGCCAAGCGTGGCGATTATGGCAAAAACCCCCCATTTTTGAGCGGACCGGCAGTTGTGGCGCTCTATGGGGGAGGCCTATGTCCAGCAGTGGACCTCAAAAGGGCTAAATTATTAAAAACTATAGGTACTTACAATACTTAGTGTATAGATTATTAATTTCAATAAATGTTTAATATTATAAAATCAAATTGTTATATTGTTTATACTAAAATCATGTGGTCTCAAACGTAAATTTAAATTGTAAGATCCGTGATGAGCGGTCTGCAAGGATCCACCATATCCACCGAGGATGGCACAGGAGCCGTAAGCATTGTCATTGGTATTCCCATATCCTACCACACTTTGTCCCACGAGACTGTTCGTGTTCGGTACATACTGCCTGTTGCCAACGTTCTGCATCATCAGTGAATAATCATTTTGGTATAGTCCAGTATTTGATATCGGCAATCCTAGATTCAAATTCAGATTGTTAGCTTGGAAATGATGAAGCCACGGCTCTTTAGGATTTCTCGCGAAGTCTTGTCGTGGGTCTACTTGATGAGGGATGCCTATAGGTACAGCGATGGGTTCCGGTGAATTTTGGCTGGCAGAACTTCTGTTATTGGACAAGGCTGATCTTTCGTTTCTGCGAAATTTCGCTCGTCGGTTCTGGAACCATACCTGATGACAATGGAATAGTTTTATTCAATTTGTTCGAAATACACGTGATAATGTATAGATTTGTAATTAACCATATAAGTACCTATGTTAGACTTTTATTTATTTAAAAAGATAAAGTATGAAACACTTTTTAGTAAGTACCTATTCAAAAATAATAACAAAATATCATCAGAAATGTCAAAATCTCACTTTTATTTACTTCGTACGATTTCTATTCCAAACATACGACCTGTTCCTAGGTAAAGGTTAAAGACTTATCAACAGGGAAGAAAGGGAATCAAAAGTAACATGAATAGGAATTATGAATAGGTACCTAAACTTCAATATACAAAAATGGTAATATTTAAACAACGCACACATACATATATAACTTCACGCCAAATCCCTTGCGGGGTAAGCAGAGAGAACAGAGAGCCATAAGGCTTTTTCTTACACACCTTACGCGCTTCGTTGACTTTCATAACTCTTTTCATGCACGCGCGTCGATTTTTGAGGCTCCTAACATTACCTTCCTCTAGAACACGTTCCATTTGGTAATGTAATGTGAATCCTCGCCGTCCTCGACTCCTACATCCATCCGCTTTTGCATTGTATATCTGCTTAGTCAATCTTGCATCATCCATTCTTTCTACGTGTCCGAACCATCGGAGCATGCCTTTTCTTACTTTTACACCGACACTCTCTTTCAATCCAACTTTCTTTCTTACAACCTTGTTTTCGACGCGGTCAGCGAGGATCAATCCGCTGCTTTTGCGCAACGCCCTCATATCTACCGCGTTTATTCTACTTTCATGCACACTCTGCCATACTCAACTCTCGCTTCCATAAGTAGGTAAACTACATATTATTGATTTTTATTTAAAATAATTATTATAGACTACATATTTGTATTTACTTTTGTGAAAATATTAAATTGTAGAAGTAGGTACAATCAATCTGTATCAGACGCGATCGAGGAATCGACGTGTCTCTATCTGTGGCTATTTGAACAGTGATTATTTTTATGTAGGCATTTAATTTGTAGGCAGTGTTTAAAAAGGTAACTTTTTGGACTATTTTAATCATGGGTAGAAAAGGTTCTTTCACTACTAAAAATTTTAAGTGAATGCCCTTGTGAATGCAAAAACCTTTACAAACAGAGAAATATCACGAAAATTGATTATTACGTAAAATAGATACTTTATAGAATAAGATAAAAATAAAAAAAAAAAACAAAAAATCAATTTATAATAATAAAAAGGTGCAATGCCACTTGGTAATTCTTATTTTACATGAAATCGAGATATGATATGTGTTTGTTTCATTCTTCTGCTTACCTGCACTCGTGCTTCAGTCAAATTCACTCTTGCAGCTAAATCTTCTCTCACGAAAGCATCAGGATAGTGGGTTTTCTCAAACACCTTCTCTAACGCCGCGAGCTGTTGACTTGTAAAAGTAGTCCTATTTCTTCTTGGTTTCTTCCTTTCATCCGATTTGGAATCGCGTTCTTCTTCCGATTCCTTGTGAATCTCTTTCTCTTTCGAACTTTTGTCTTCGTACTTTCTTCTCATGTCTTCATAAGCTAAATAATCGACTGGTTTAATGTACGGTCTTTGTAAGTCTTTTGGGTACCAAGTGAGATCATTTTGGTAGTTCGATTCATAGGTGTTATTGATTTGTCTGCCAGCAGTTAGGTGGTGGAGTCTTAGAAGACTATCTTCATGGCATTTTATCATTTGAAAGAGATTGTGATTGCTTTCCGTGTAATTGCTAGAGTTCACATTGTAGTTGACAGAGTTATGAGATTTCGCTTCGTAGTTTTTCATTGTGGACTGTCGTGAGTTCAGAGTATCTGCGAATGAATGTTCATTATATTTAGAATATAGATCAGTAGAAGTAAAACTAATAGTTGGGATTCTTATCCAGAAATGTTAGGTAATTTTAAAGTCTAATAAAAACTTCATAGAAAAAAAAATGATCGATAGTCAGTAGGTATAAACCGGGTGTTAAATAGTCCCGTAAAAGACATTTCATATTATTGCCTAATATAGTTAAGTATGGAGCTAGTTTATAGGTACGTACTCGACCCAAATTCCGATTCAAATAAAATATTAGTGTTTAAAAAATATCTAAAGAATTTCGAGTTTCCATTCGCATTAAGTTACAATAAATCTTCTGTTGATAACTTTGTCTTTAAGTAGGTACCTACCTACAAATCTAGTACCATAAAACAGAGATTTGTTTGTGTAAATTAGTACACGCCGCGGCTGAACCGAACGGTTGGTCGATTATTCTCTGAAGATCATTGTGTTGAAGCCAGCTCATCACTATCAATTACATTCTACACATGGAAACTGTTTATTCCCTTCACTGAATTACATAGTATAATCTATACTATAATGCTATAAAGCTAAAGTGTTTTTTTTTGTTTTTTTTTTGAACGCCCTAAGGTAGGTAATACTGGTTCGAATTGAAAAAAAAAAAAATTGTTGAATAGTCAATTTATGGAGGAAGGCTTTTGGCTAAGGCAAAATATCATCAATCTATGATCAATAGGAGCGGAGAACTTATATTTTCACTTTTTCATTTAATTCTAGAACGTTTCGTATTAAAGTAAGTTGAAATATCGTGATATTTGTTGAAGGCAACCGCAAAAGTCGAACCACCTTGGAGCTGTAATGTTTTTTTTTCCATAAACATCCTTAGTTCCTATAAACATTAGTTTATTGTATATTTATATTGCAAATATAAAAAACTATTACACGTAATATGCCTACCATATTAAATCTTATAAAATATTAGCTGACCCGGCGAATTTTGTTCCGCATCAAAAGTAATAAATGAGTAAAATTTGGATTTTATAAAGTTCAATTTGTGCCATTATCGGCACGTGTTTTGGCGCGCAACGCAACTGCTGTGTCCCGCTATGATAATACTGTAATATCTTCGTAAATATTCGTTTAAATTACATGCTCTAAATGGCCAGGATCATCTTTAATACATGCAGAAAAGAAGAAACTTAATTGGATGAAAATTAATGCTGTAATGTTTAAAATGAATACATTTTAAACATTACAGCATTAAAGATACAGTATTGTAAAGAGTTCTATTTTCAAACACAATAGTGTTTGAAAATAGAACTCTTTGGCTAAGAATGCAGTCTATTTGATCCGGCTGTCAATTGTTTTCACTGTGCGGCACATTTTGATCCGTAAACTTCGCAGCAGTCGATAGTTAGGGTATTTCAAAATGAGCCGAACCCAACAAAAGTAGTGCGAAAAGTTTTTTTGGAATAGCCACTGTATCACTAGAAAATTATGAATGTAATGATCTGTAAATTCCGAGTGGTACACGATTGATCATTCTTCACCATGACAATGCCAGTTGTCACACTGCGGGTGTTAAAACTCGTGTAAGGAAGGTGAATCGGTCGAATTAACGGGTCATCCTCCGTATAGCCCTGATTTTGCACCCGACTACTTTTTTTTTAATTTCCAAATATGAAGACCAAATTACGTGGTCACTGAATTTCAACCCGAGAAGAAGCCGCTGAAACATTCAAAAATGATGTTTCGGATGCCTTAGGAATGGAAAAAAAATGCTTCGAAAACTAAAAAAAATTATCATGGAGAATATTTTGAAAAGCAATTAAACCATATTTAATAAAAAATGATAGTCATTTTATTTTATTCCGGATAACTACATAAGTAGCAGCCCTCGTACTACACACAGTTAATGTCATATAGAAATTACGCACGTAACAAAAAAGTTGGTAAAGGTTCATTTGATTTTTATTAATTATTATTTATAAAATAAATAATAATTAATAAAAATCAAATGAACTACATGAAATTACAATTGAAATACCACCTTTCGGAATATTGGCGTGAAGTGGCTCGTCCCGCGTTCCGTTCGGTGAGAGAGGGATCCGGAGGCCCGATCACCTTTCCATTTCCTTTTTCATCCTACTTCCTTGAAGGACGGCAATGCACCACGGTGTACATGGGCGGTGAGAAGTTACTTACCATCAGGTGACCCACTTGATCGTTTGCCGTCCTATCTCATAAAAAATAATATATCTACTTAGGGAAAGTAGTATGGAACGGATTTTGATGTGGGATTTTTTTTACAGATTTCAACTGGGCGGTTTGTATGTATAATCCATTCATAATATTAGATGTATAGAAAAAGTGATAATTTTCGAGGTTTGGAGATTTCATATACCACGATGGCACATGGCCTCCTTGATGGTAAGTAGCGGGTGCTTTGACCTATTTGGATTTAATGGATTATGGATTTAAACTAGAAATCGATAAATGTGATTCAAGCTTTTGAAAATCTATTTACAACTTTTTAAAACTGTTTTATGTGCTAATAAGTAAACGTCCACTTATCGAATCCTCGTGACCAACACAAACTTTTTGGTCGCAATAAATCCTAATGGACCCCACAAGATTTTTATTTAATTTATAAAAGTAGATCAAATACCATCTTAGTGTTTTTGTTGGTATATTTCGCATCTTAAATGAGTTACATTTGCATTGGAGTTCATTTTCAAATTTGTTACCGCAACAGTAGGTATGTATCTAAAGATTAATGTATACTGGGTGATTTCCAGGATTAAAACAATCAATATTTAGACCGATCTGTAATAGGTACCGGTCTTTAATTTGATATTACACCGATTTAGAATTGCAGGAAATAAGAATTACAACAAACCAACACCAGAGATAATAAATTAATACCAATTAAAATATTCAAAAAATTACCTTTGTTTTGCTCCATATTAAAAATTATAATAAATTTCCACTGAAAATATATTAAATGTAATGTACCAATTACTGTATAAACACTGTCACATTGACATAAAATCTGTGTCCACTCCCGCGCTGATCGAACGAGACCAAACAAAATAATTGATATTAATTCACCCGCTTATTGAATTACTTTAATAATTAAATAATCCGCCTAACTCGTGCTAATGTACGGACTAATGGAGTCTGTGCCGCGATCTGGCTGCTCTCATCTACTTCATCCCAAATCTCAACATGTGTGCGTGTTGATGAAAAAAATTTAAAACAGACATGCCCTCAGAAGAACACCCATACACATAAAACAATAATTTAATACTAGTCTTTATAATTATTTAAATTAGAGTTGAAAATCGCACAGTGTGCTCTTAAATCTTTGTTAATTTGTTAAAGTAAAATAATCCTTAGCTTCTTGCAAGTCAAGAGTAGTTTTGTATTCGTTGTATGAAATAGTGGGAGTATCGCCGAGTTCTAATTTTGAAATTCAATCAAAGGCCGCGAGGCGTGGTTTACCATGGCCCGCCTGTAAAAAAAAAGTTAAATATTTTGAGCGGGAAACGATACAGACAATAATTGACACGTCAACGTTTATTATTTATTGCGTTCAGAAGAAAATGAATATAAAGTTTTTAAGTAATTGGTCGTGATAACTTTATGTTGTTGAAATGTTGCGTGGCATACTGCGGATGTGGAAATAGTTTTTATAGTCGAAGCAATAATATTTTAAATTAAAGCGTACCAATTCTAGGGACGGATACGGTTTTTAACTATCGTTGAGATTTCACGGATTTTCATTTTGTGTGAAACTCGAAAACATACAAATAGGTATAGGGTACATATATTAATTAATTATTGCTTCGACTTTTTCTACGATGTTTACTAAAGGTAGCAAATTAATAATAAAGTTCAATTATAACCTACTTTCAGATGTTATCAAGTACAAACAAGAAATTTTCACCTTTTCTTACTTGAAGGTGTACGCTTAGGTTTTCTCTTTATAATATCTATGATGTAATAAATATTATGGTATATAAATAAAATAAAAATAAAAAAGCCTTTTATTTCTCATAACCCTTAAATAACAGTTCTAGTTTAACTATAGTTTAACTAATTGTGTAAATATATTGTAATTAATATGTTTATTTAAGTATTTATATAATTCTTTAATTAACTTATATGACATGTACTTACTCATATATGCACACACATGAATGCATACAACAATGCATACACAGACACACACATACATACATATATAAATATACAATAATGCATACATATGCACATACATGTACACATACACACTTGCATACTGTTTTTTTTAGTCTAGTTTTAATATTATTAATTAATTAGTGTTTTCTCAGTTATGAGCCCCTCCTCAGGTGAAGGCCTCCTCCAGTTGTTTCCAGTCTTGCCCATAATTTGCCATATTTTGTCACTCATATTGTTCTGTAGATGCTAGGGAGTTTACATGGTAAGTTCTTGTTGTTTTTTTTTTTTTTTTTTTTTTTTTTTTTTTTTTTTTTTTTTTTTTTTTTTTTTTAAAGTTTGTGTTGTTTGTTCTGTTTTGTCTTTAATTTCTGTGGTACTACTGGAGGGTTTTGGTCTTGCTCTTCCACGGTGACCAGCCGGCTTGGAAGATATTTTTTGTGTTCTCATTCTATAATTGTTTGTCATTGTGGTTTCTCGAGGGAGGTCGGAGTGCTTGTTGCTAAGTTTTTGCTGTTTTTGTTTGTTTTGTTATTATTTGTCAGATAGTTCAATATGCCTGGTTTTATTACGTTGTCGGGCAGACTAGAAGGTATCTGCTTTGTAGGAGTAGAGTGAGCCTTGTTCTTTTTATTTGCTTGCTGTGTTGTGCTCTTTTGCAAGTTCTCTGGAGGTGAATTAGAGAGGGCCCTTTTATTGTTGATATTTGTACTTTTTAATATGACAAGTTTGTCATATTTGATTATAGCTGTGTTGCCCTTTTCCCTTTCAGCAAATACCTGCTTTTGTAACTCTTTCCTTGTTTGAAGAACTGAGGGGGGGTAGTCCTCTTTTATATAGAATGGTGTTCCATTTAGAATTTTTTTATTTTTGAGGATACCAATCTTTTTCCCCAATGTTGCGAAGGTAACTATTATAGGTCTTGGCTTCTCAGTCTTTTTTCCTATTCTTCTTATGACTTCTAGGTCTGTACACTGTATTTTTAGGGGAAAATATTTATTTATAAAGTTTGTTAGGTTATTTTCCATACTGTGGTATGATTTTTCTTCTTCTTGTAGCCCAAAAAATACTAGATTACGTTGCCTTGCCTGTTTCTCTATGTGGTATATTCTATGTTCTTGGTTTTCCACCCTTAATTTGAGACTTTCATGTTTACTATCTAAAATTAAAAATTTTTCTTCAAATATTTTGTTAATGTTATCTGTTACTTTCTCTGTCACCTCATCTGCAGTTTTATTTATCAATTTCCTTTGTTCATCAAGGTCTTTTTGTATTGCACGAAGTACTGCCATCACCTCCGACATCGCTTGTGCCATTGTATGTAGTCAGTAGTGTTTAAGTTTTTATTTGTTAGCAGTATTTATTTGTTTTGGTACAAGTAGTGCCGCCTGTTATCTTTCCAAGGACAATAAAATCGATTGTATCATTAAATACTAGCAAGTATGGGTAGTACTGCCACTCTCTGACAGATGGCCTTAGTAAAATAGTGTACAGTGGCGCCAAAATTTTGAAGCGGATGATTTCAGATTCAATCATTCCTTTTTGTTAGAGGTTATGTTTAAAGTATTATCACTAATTTATAAAAAAACGCAATTATAAAACGTATATTAAAAGTCATATATTTTGCACTATTAGTCCGATGTTGTGTAAAGTTCGCAAAACAACTATAATTTACACCATTTTAATAAAAAAGTCACTATGCCGGTGGATGTTGTCAAGATCGTTATTGCACTGTTTTATTAGTTTATTGTTATAATTTTCACACTATATGAACACTTTGAGCACTTATACGCATACTTAACTGCTTTCCTCACTGTAACTTGTGTTATTTTAATTAATTTGGCAGTAAAAGCACGGAGCCGAAGTTGACAGTGGCACTGCAGCGCCCTCCCTCCCTTATGGTATATATGATGTATTAAATGTGCTCAGAACGATAGTAGACATTTACTTTAGGTGTAATTATTATTTTATTTTCATCTTGTATTCATTATATGTTGTTGATTTTACTTTTTATAGGTAAGGAGGTCTATCTAATACGTAATCTATTAAAGTTCTATGCACAGAACAATAGTACTCCTATCGGAGGTGGTGGTACTAGGTACCTAAACCAAAATACTTGGATCATAAATCGACAACACTCCTCCCCCACTTTTTTTTTAAATCAAGCTAGTGATTATACCTATTTGGCTATAATTAGCAATCGTTCTTAATTTAAATAACCTATGGGTGTCATGTTTGATATCGTTCAATGATAAACGGATTCACCGATGTTGCCAGGACACTTAGCCAAAAGTTTGTCCAAACCAATTAACTGTTCATGATTAGGTTTAAAGTGACTAGGTGGAGAGCATGAGAGGACCGTATTATAAGAGATGTCACACAATGAGATTTTTCAGTCAATAACAGCATTTATTCTAGTTGGTACTGTAACGAGTTCGTTCTCTCGGCTTCCCAATCTACCTATATGATATTGGTAGCACCAACGTGAGAACCACTATATAATATAATTCAGCTCAGTTATTCATTCCTAGGGTATTTAGGAGCTCAGTGCATGTGTATCAAATAATAATGTCAACAGATTAAATCATAGTATATATTAGTTAATTAATGTACATGACCTTGCTTAAATATTCGTTCATTTGTACATTGCTCCACATCAGTCTTCTTTATCGCTCTGTCCTTTGCACCACATCAGACTTCTTTTATATTACAATTCTAAATGATACGTATAATAATCTCGCTATTCTCCTTTGGTATTTTATACAACTTCCTCTTGTGGGAGTCAATCTCTAAGTTCTCTTTTTTATACCCGAAGGTGTAGGCAGTGGCTGTAAAGCCTCGACTTGCCGTTATGTTTACGTCCCAAATGGAGTAGGTGGCGAACCTATTGCCATACTGGGCACGAAATTTTTACTCATCGATATTTATCACACATAACTTTCGAAATTAATTTCGAAAAGTCATTGGTGTATGCCAGGATTCGAACCCGCGACCGCTGGATTTAGTAGCCGTGTGCTCGACCACTGGACCACCGAGACTATTACAAACCTAGCTCGAATTTTACTCAAAAAGTTTGTCAAAATATTTATGTTACTGCAAATAAGAGGGAGACTATAGATATTAGTCTCTAAATAAACACACAATTGAATAGAATATATATTTATATGTGTAATAAAATAATATAATATGTATTATTTATGTATATGTATGGATTTGTGGGCATACCGTACCGTACCTTCCCGTCTGCCAAGAATAGAACTGGCGACCCGTCGCTTTGAATTAGTCTGAAATGTGAAAAACGCTTGATGTGTGTAACGTAGCATTGAATGCCAGATGCATTGCAAGTTTTTAAAATTGTCGCGTTCAGTGTATGTCCATTGTAACTATTTATGTATCTATGTCTGAATTCCAAGAAAGAATTTTTAACACATTTATTTAAATAACGCATGAAAGTAATGGGGAACAAAGTTCTCCGGATCAACTAACCTGGACAAATCATTACATAGTATAAAACAAAGTCGCTTTCCGCTGTCTGTCCCCTTATATGCTTAGATATTTGAAACTACGCAACGAATTTTGATGCGGTTTTCTTTTAATTGATTGTCAACGGGGTTGTTTCTATGTATAATGTAGTAAAGAAAAAATAACAATTTTCGAGATTAACACTTAATTGTAAAAGTTACAGCGCTAAAATGTTTTAATGCATAAACAGTTCGCTAGGTCAACAAGCCTACTAGTTGACCTGGGGAACTAGTATAGACTAGATAGTGCTTTCAAGAACTTTTTAATGATAGAGATAGATTTAATGATAGAGTTCTACAGAAAAAAAAGAGTTAATGAGACTTCCTACTAAGGTAAGTTTGCCTTCATAGCTATAGAAAGAAAGACCAATTAGTATGTTTCTATCATTGCGCCAGTAATATACAAAGGTATTTTTCACAGTGGTAGAGTCACGCACTCTGTACAAGAATGGGCCGACTGGTGAAATACCACGACCTCTCAGAATATCGACCTAAAGCAGCTCTTGCCGGGTTTCGCTCGGTGAGAGAGGTATCCGGACGCCGAACTCCTTTCCCCCTTCCCTTCCTATCCCACTTTCGATACCTTCCACTTTCCATTGGCCGGCAAAGCAACTCTAACGCTATGTGTTCAGGTGTCCATGGGCGGCGTTTGTTGCTCACCATGAGATGAAACACCTGCTCGTTAGCCCCCTATACCATAAAAAATCAATCCGTTGTTACTTCGTCTCAGTTAATGAAATGTTTGATTCCATGAGATAGTTTTATTTGGTTCACTTGTATGTCACATAGCCGAAAATATAATCATAAACACTCCTTCTAGAATATATTAAGGTGTACCTACTTAAAATCATAATTTACGATTAGATGGTACTGTTGAAATGTTTACTATACTGAAGACATATTTAATTGATTATTTATATAAAAGAATTACACATTCTTAAAATACTGTAGGCCAAAGAAAAGTATAAAAAGGTTGGTTGGTCTTTGAACTAAACGTTCTATATTCAAATGCATGCGCGCCGAAGATGTCATGGCGGCCATAATTGGGGTTGACAGTTGACAGTTAGTCGGCGGGAAGCGTCCGTGGCGCGGGTGCGCGTAGGTACGCGATACCGCTCATTTGCATATGTGCGTGACAACATCGGACTAATCTCGTCAGAAGTAATATAAACCGAGCAACTCTGATAAGATTCGAAATTGTTAATACTGTATTAAATGTATTGCTCAGGAATGTTTTTTGCCCATTTCACTAAATGATGCGTGGATGTTGTTGAAAATTTACAGTGTAATAAAGTTAGTGGGATGATAAAAAACTATGATTATGATAAAGATACAAATTCAATGTTCTCGAAACAATCATCCTTCTGGAGCTGTCGGGTAATATCCCTCCATTCCTGCTAAAGTTTTACTCTCGTGATGATAACGTAGAAAGCTCTTTAGGTACCTTTTTAAATCAAATATTTGTATAAAAATATGTATATGCTACGGCGTAGTGCTAACTGATACAAAAATTGTAATATAATACAATTATGAACAGCACTATTTATATATTTACAAAATTATTATATAATAATTTTGCTTAGAAGCTGTTTATACTGCTGATTTAACAAAACAGTTAATAAACTAAGCCACAACAAGACCTTCACGCGAATTTCTTAGCGGTATACGCAGAATAAATAAAACGCCATAAGACACGTTAATTACATATTTGAAGTTACCTTCAGATACAAGAAGTCACACGCCAATAAATCATATTTAACATAACTTTTGGTATTTCGTTTAGAATATAATAATTAATTCGGCCACGGTGTGGTCTAAGGACTGTGCACAAGTTCATCTGGGAGGGACTGCGGCTCAATAACGCGTGAACATAAACATTTGTCACAACATCATCCGGTACTGTCACCATAAATGCTGAAAATTGGAGACCTCCCCGTGCTCGTATGGCAAAAGAAAACGAAACCAAAGATTCCAAGCTATTTAAAATTCGAAGTGTTGCCTTTTTAAAATGCGTCTTCTTTCATTTTATTCCCGCCAAATCTCTCATTACATTCTCACTATGGTTATTTAGTTATTTTCTCGATTTTTAATGATACAACTTCACTTTTTAAATCGGACGGTCGAAATTGTCAATGTCACTGACATTTTTTTATGTCTATTAATAGGAGTTCTTTAAAATCATGATGCCTCATCATGATGATTATAAAAAGAATCAAAGTAGCAAATTCGAAATTTAAATTATTTATACCTAAATAAAATTTAAAAATTAACAATTGGCATTTTCAGTTTCTATTGCTTGCTTACAACCGAACATGTCCATTACTCGCAACACAGTGTGGCTAATCTCGTACCACAATTACCTCAAATCAGTATGACCATAAATCATGTCACATCCATGCAACAGTGAGCGCCAACGATTAATTAAAATACAATTTTAGTACTTATACGAAAAATACTCCGAACAATTAAATGTAATATTCCAAAAATAGGATAGTGTAATTGATGATATACAAGCGTCCTGATTTGAAGTCGCAAGACGGAGTGTGCTCGAGTTATAAAAAGAGATCAAACTTCTGTTTATAAGGAGTGAAATATTTTTAATTATTTTGCGTTCTTTTTTTAAAAATACTTTAATGTTTTTTTTTATTGCGGAAAGGTATATTAAAAGTTAACGTAATATTTTATGTACTTACAGCATTACTTTTACTACTTATGTACTTATGGGGGCAAAAGGGCAAGCGTGTTACCTGATGGTAAGCTGACATGGGTCAGCTTACAATCAACAGGTAACACGCTCGCCTGAAACACAGACAGTGTTACAGTTGCGTTGCCGGTTGCAGGCGTTTCGAAGTGGGACGGACAAGGGAGAAAGAAAAGAGTTGGGCCTCCGGATACTTCTCTCAACGAACGAAACGTAGTTTCAAGTCCATATCTATACTTATATTATAAAGCGGAAGAGTTTGTTTGTTTGTTTGTTTGAACGCGCTAATCTCAGAAACCACCGGTCCGATTTTAAAAATTTTTTCACTGGTGTATAGTCCATTTATCGAGGAAGGCTTTAGGCTATATTATATTTTCAAATAAATTAGGGATCCTTACTATAATTCCAATAATGTAACCCAAGGTGTAAGAAAAAGACCCGAAAATAATTCTTACATCGCGAACGCTGCAAAAACTATTGATTATAGAACAAAACAATGTACTACACTTTCATAGAACATATAATTATCGACAAAAAAGTCCGCGACGCTATATGTCTAACTATTGTAGTTATCGCACAATAAGTGTTTTTTGAATTAAAAAAAGAAAAATATAATGAGTTCGTTTTAAAAGTTCTTTATTTTGTACCTTGGTATTAACTCTCCTCAAAATAAATTACTTCAATATCTTTCTAGAACTTTTTGAATGATTCAATTCGGACATTTAATTCAATAGATATCGCAAAATACAAAATGTAAGTATTCGTTTCTTAGGCACATATTCCGCGCACATATATATGACCGGGAGTCCTGCCCGACTCGCCGCTCATAGCTAGCAGGTAATTTTTTTTTTTTTTCTTGGACATTTTTTTTTGTTTCTTTTTGTCCTAATGAGTTTGTAGTATTTAATCGTCTTTTGGGGTATATATATTTTTATTTTGTAATAATAGGTCATGTGAACTTGTAACATCTGTGACCCCGTGTCTATTTAGACACATAGATTAGAATTTGATCTATTTAAGAGTATTATAAACGGCAAATAACGCGACACGTTTAGGTAAACAAATACTTACTTTTATTATTATCTTTACGTTTCGGCCTGGTTGCACTGGCCGTAGTCACAAGCAGACTGATAATTTGTTTACCTAAATGTGTTCCGTTATTTTCCGTTCATTATATTTATGTAATATGCAACGCAAATATTAAAATATTTAAAAATATTTTCCTACTTAAGTAACCAAAGTCATGGGTTAAAGCTAGAGTTAGTTTACAGTTAGTTCTTCACGCAGATATTATAATATTATCTATAATTCTTTACAATATTGCATCTTCATATACATGGACGAAGCGCAAGATATGCCTACACACCTCGATCTTGACGTCTTTTGCTAAAATATAAAGACTTGGCGGGTTTGTTACACGTCTGCATACCACATAGAGTTGCCCATCTATATTTACATTTTTAATATCTTTTAAAAGTTAGTGAATTTATTTTGATAAGAGTAATACCAAGGTGCCAAATCGACATCATTTAAATTAAAAAAAAAACACTCACTGTGAGTTAGCCATACTGGTAAGAACATGTGGTGACCAGTTTTTTTTTAAATCGACGACAATGACCAATTAAAAAAAGGTTCAAGTAGTATTGAAAAAAACTAAAGATTGACAAAAAACTTCTGACAAAGTCCCTGGTATTGCTATTGATTGAAGTTGATAATATTTTTTTTATGGGATAGGAGGGCAAAGGAGCAAGCGTGTCACGTGATGGTAAGCAACCGGCGCCGCCCATGGAAACCGGCAATACTTACAGTGTTACCGTTGCGTTGCCGACCTTTAAGGGAGAAGGATGGGGAAGGGAGGTGGACCTCCGGGTACCTCTCTCACCGAACGAAATGCGGCATGAGCCACTTTACGTCGATCTTCTGAGAGGTGGTGGTATTTCACCGATTAAGCTAATTGCTTATTATTTTAACTGCTATTATTTTCATCATATCTAGGTTGTTAGTCGCTAATATCAACAGCTAAGCAAGTAAGGTGTGTAATAATCGTTCCCTATGGCGCTTTGTACTCTCTACCTACCCCGCAAGGGATCTTCCGTGAAGTTATGTATGTATGTATCAGGAACTTGAATTGAAAGCTTTGGGGTATTAATATTATCGCGGCAATAATCTTTTTAGTGGAAAATGTATAAAATATGGCGGTACAAAGTTCGCGCGGTCTGCTATTGGCCTCGTGGGGCATTGGTGAAACTACCAACTGCGGAATCGAGGTCGGTGGGTTCGATGGTACAAAAAGTATTTACCTACAAGAGAAAAGTAAATGTGTATTAATATCTGTTAACCATTACACAATTATTTAGTCGCCTAACTGTGAACTAGAGGGCGATGTATGTATTGTGCATTGTGTAAAAAAAAAGCTGAGAGGTTATGGTCATGCAGCGAACTGCTTGGCTGTATCACTGATATCTCGATGATTTAATGGTATTTTAATTTAATTGTAATTTGTAATTATAAAATTTTACTTTTTTACTTTTTGCTTTTTAATCCAGAATTACATATACATAAACGCAGGAATTCCGAGAAATCATTCAAATGAATCTAACAACAGCTCTCGAAAAAAATACCAATCAGCCATCCAAGCCACTCTAGGCTATCCAAAAAACATACAAAGTAAAACAAATAGACATACGCACAATGTTTGAATGCAACAAACATTCGAAAAGCAAAACCGCCCTTGTATCGCAGTCGGCTAAAACCGATTTGCCTAAATTATTCGACATACAGTGTGTTGTTAATTTATCATCCGTGAGATGATTGGTTCCAACTCATCACCGACCGGCTCGTGTGTTGACATGTTCACCAAATTAATGGGTTTTTAAAGTAACGGGCCGTGCGATTCGCGGCGCAAGCGCATCCGGAAGAATACCGCCACCCTGAAACGCAGACGCCATGTTGAAAAAAAAAACAATTAAAACTTTTTTTTGTAATGTTGGCAGTTTGCTTATTTTGCGTACTGTTTGGGAATTATTCGGTTGAGATAAACTCCATATAAATGTTATAAATCGCATATACGAAACTATAGATTACTATTATAAAAAAAAATTAGAAAATTAATTTCAAAAATAGGTGATTTTATAAAATGTTATAAGTAAAACTTTTACTAAATCGAAATAGGTTTTCATTACGTATTTAACTAATTTGAAACAAAAATATAAATAAATTTCCTCATCATCATACAAAAGAAGGAGTCATTCCAGAATATGAGTATGTAAAAAAAATGTTATTATGTTTCCGATTTAAAAACCTTTTCTTATTGAAGTCAATGTAAATATGATTACATTGACTTCAATAAGAAAAGGTAAACTTTAAAACAAGATATTCATAATATAGACGTTATTGTATACAAAACGTCGTTTCATTTATTTTCATCACGGCGCTGTCAAAATACATTATATTGCGGTTGCCAACGATCTCGTAAACAGACTAATATGTTTCAAGATAAAAATAATAGATAATCAGTAATATCCTGAGGAAATCTGTAATTTGTGAACGCAAGTATGATTTTAATTAAAAACATTCGAACACAAAAATAGTTCTGTCTTTGGCGGCTTTTAACTTTTTTTTTAAAGATAATGTCGTTAAAGTTTGACACTTTTTTACGGACGCGTTAAATTTTTTTTTGTTTTAAAACAGCTAAGTGCATGTCAGTGTTTAGATTTGTATATAGATAACTGGCTTTTCTGTTTCGTGCCGGTGCCATTCCCTTGTGACAGCAAATTTTAAGTATGTCGACATATTCGTTGTTGGTAAATATTTTTTTAGGGTAGACTTTGACAATTTCATAAGAGAGTTAACTTGTTTGCGATATTCAATAAATCTAATGCCTATTCTGTATTTTATGCAAGAATATGATTTAAAAAGCTATTGATATTTTATGTATTCTAGATATTTTTGCAACTTTATACACGAGTCTGTAGGCAATGGCATCTGTGCTACGACTAGGCAGACAAATAAATACATCCGTTAAATACATAACAATTTAGGTATCACGACAAACAGTTTTTTTTTCTTTTTAGTTAATTACATTTAGGTAACGGCCAAAAAAGTCAAGTCTCAAGTCTTAGCTACTTCGAAGACGTATCAATAGCATCTCGCAAAACAAGAAACAGTAAGTTCGCATCCTAGTAACTTGATATCTGGTTGTACGTTACCCCCTGAAATTCGGCGAAGCTTCGTAAATAGCCGACCACCGGCACCGCCTGACTTCAAGAACATCAGCGGTGTCGGTTACATATTTGTTTGGTGGTTTGCCGCTGGCGCAGCTGTCAACATGACAGTCATTAGACCATGACATATCAATGAGAAGATTATGTACAGAGAAGTAATAATAAATACTTTTAATCAAATTATAGTTAAGTTAGTCAAAATGTCATACAAACATAATATGTACCTATGAGATATTATACTGAAGGGTCTTTTTTTAAATGCAGAGGAAGTCGAAACATCAGTTATTAAAAAGTTTTTTCGCTCTGTCTATATATCTATACTATAATCATTTTGCGCATAAACTACTGTTAATCCGACTTATGCCGAAGAATAAACATAGCTTAGTTTTACTATCATTTCGTATATTGGGAATCAATCACTTATGCTATTTAGGTAGATTTTGATGGTTCAGCTTTTTTATTTTAATGGGGTAGGAAGCAAAAAGGCAAGCTTGTGTTGTTACCTGCAACACAGATACGAGTAGTATTACAGTTGCGTTGCTGGCGTTTAAAGGAGTGAGATGGGAAGGGAGCTTCACCGAACGAATCGCGACATGTGTGTGGTATTTCACCGGTCGAGCCGGCCCATTCAAACAGCGAACTGCGTAGCCCTACCTCTATCAGCTTTTCATGAAGGGATTCTACATAAATACATTCATTATGTAAAATTTTTATATTTAATAAACAACATTCTTCTATAAGAAAATAAATATATCAAATTGAATCATCTCAAAATGTCTGTGCGCTTTATGAAACAATAAAAGCCATTCGCTATAAAGTTTATCGCCATCAAAACACTAACATTACATTCGACTTGAAAACACTTATTCATTCTTAGTGGTTAAAGAACTAATAAATTCGATTAAATCAACGCCTTCAACGTTTAAATCTCAAAAATTTCAAAGACTCGAAATTTGTCTTGACAATATTTAGTAGGAGACGGCGATGAGCAGACAGCGCGCATGATTCGTCTGAGATCAAAGAGTCTTGAAGCTGTATCATGTGTTTGAAACAACATGTAGGTCGGCCGCATACCCACGGGACCACTTACAAAAAGTCACGACTCTTGTGTGTTTTGTAAATAATATTTTTAGTTTTTTTTTTCAATTTCGCTCGCGAACTCCTTGAACGGGAGCTTAGTGTGTGAGTTTTTTTTTTTCGTTTTTTTTTTTTAATAAATGGATGTTACGTTTTATGTCAAAATTCGAATTTCGAATATTGAACATCATTTCGGTTAATAATTAGAGAATGAATCCAGGACGGGAGGACAGAAAGGGAGGAATCCAGAACAGATGGAAGGATAATGATTGATGATGTAGTGCTGGAACAGGTTAATGAAATTGTATATCTTGGATGCGCTTTTAGCAGAGATGGAAGGTACACCGCGGATGTAGAAAGACGAGTGGCGATAGGAAATAGCGTAAATGGAGCGTTGGGCAGATTCCTGGGCGCGAAAAACATTAGCAGAAAAGCCCAGCTAGCAATCCACAATGCAGTCCTGATCCCAACGCTAACTTATGGAAGCGAGAGCTGGGTATGGCAGGGTGTGCATGAAAGTAGAATAAACGCGGTAGAAATGAGGGCACTACGCAAAATCTGCGGAGTGACTCTCGCTGACCGCGTAGAAAACAAGGTTGTAAAGAAGGAAGTTGGTTTGAAGCAGAGTGTCGGTGTAAAAGTAAGAAAGGGCATGTTCCGATGGTTCGGACATGTAGAAAGAATGGTTGATGCAAGACTGACTAAGCAGATATACAATGCAAAAGCGGATGGATGTAGGAGTCGAGGACGGGCAAGACACACATTCCATGACCAAATAGAACGTGTTCTGGAGGAAGGTGATGTTAAGAGCCTCAAAAACCGACGCGCGTGCATGAAAAGAGTTATGAAAGTCAACGAAGCGAGTGAGGCGTGTAAGAATCGTGCCTTATGGCGCTCTGTTCTCTCTGCAATCTCTCTGCAATCTCTCTGCAAAGTTATGTATGTATGTATGTAATTAGAGAAGTAAATAACGATTTTAAAGTTTTATCATAACATAGCTTCACGCCTGTTCACGCCATGTAGGCAGCGCCCATTACGCCTCGTCTCGCCGTTATATTTACGTCCCACATGGAATAGGTGGCGAACCTATTGCCATACCGGGCACAAAGTTTTCAGTGTTTATCACACGTAACTTCCGAAAATAAATTCAAAAAGTCATTTTAACGTTATAATTTAAATGAAATATAATTTAAACTCGAGCCTCTGTTTTTTAGCTTGTGGACGTAATTTACCTTTTTTGTTTATGCTTATTACATATTATATGGCTGCATAAATTCTGCCTGAAACAATTAGCCTCAAGCTATCTAACTTAAATGACGCTTAACCTAGATATACATGGGTAATGTTAACACCGCTATATGTCTCCGTAGTCAAAGTCAAAGAAGCTTTATTAACACTTAAAAATAGTAATCAAATGCAGGAAAGTGGAAGGCTTGAGGAAAGTGCTGCCGTGGAACAAGAAAACAGGGACGCAATCACTACGAGCGGCCCGATTCTGGGGGGATCATGAGAAGAACTGTGCAAGAAAAGTCATAGTTAACAGTGGTAGAGCCAAGCAGTTCGCTGCATGAATGGGCCGGCTCGACCGGTGAAATACCACGACCTCTCAGAAGATCGACGTAAAGTGGCTCATGCCGCGTTTCGTTCGGTGAGAGAGGGACCCGGAGGCCCACCCCCTTTCCCCATCCTTTCCTTTCCCCTATCCCCTAAAGGTCGGCAACGCAACAGTAACACTATATGTGTTGCTGGTGTCCATGGGCGGCGTTGGTTGCTTACCATCAGGTGACACGCCTGCTCGTTTGCCCTCCTATCACATTAAAAAAAAAAAGTTATAGTTATGATTATGAAAGCCAGTTTTTAAGTTTGAATTGCATTATTAAAAGAGATATTATCTAAATGTTTGAAATGAGATTTAGTATAGATTTAAAAGTCTCAGTGGTCCAGAGGTCGAGCACTCCGCTTCTGAATCAAGAAGTCGTGGGTTCGAATCCGGACTTACACCAAAGACTTTTATTAGAAATTTCTTTTCGGAAATAAATATCGATGACTGAAAACTTAATGCCCGCTATATGTCAATTCAATAGGCACGAAACCTCGATTCCATCTTACCTATACCGTCGGGTAAAAAAAAGGCGCGAAGTTATGTTATATTAGTGTTAGTAGAGATATTTGTACCGTAATGCAGGATGGAAGTTATCATTGAAAAGTGGACCAAATGGACAAATTTCGCTAATTTTGAATAAGATGTAGAAATTAGGTGCTTTGATATTAAACAAAGTTTAATTGGTTTAGTTCGTGCCCGGTATTGCAATAGGTTCGCTTCGCTACCTATTCCATTTGGTACGTAAACTTAACGGTGACAAGCTGCCTACAAGAAAAGGCCTGAAGCTATGTCATGTTGAAATTAAACATTATAGTGTGAAGATGATTTTGATAGCATTAGAAGTTTGTTTAAAAGTTAACTTTAATGACTTTTGGATGGCGTGTGCAAAGTTTAATATAAAAATAATACACATTTTTTATCGTGGTTTAGGAAGGCAACGAGCAAGTGGATCACCTGATGTTAAGTAAATTCACCGCCTATGTACACACACCTATGTACAAAAATGAAAGAAAAAATAATTTACGGGCGATCTGAGGTCAGGAAGGAGATAGAGGTGAGTTTTTAAGGGTAAAACACGGTTTTTCTCGATTCTCGCTAATCGAGAAAAACCGTCTTTTTGCACACGCCATCCAAAAGTCATCAAAGTTAACTTATAAACAAACTTCTAAAACTATCTAAATCATTTTAACACTATTGTTTAATCTCAACATGACATAGCTACACGCCTTTTCTTGTAGGCAGCGTGTCACCGTATTGTTTACGTACCACCATTCTCAATCTAATCGAGAAAAACCGTTTTTTACCCTTAAAAACTCACCCCCATCCCCTTCCCGACCTCAGATCGCCCGTAAATTATTTTTTCTTTAATTTTTGTAATATTCTCCTCCTTTTCTAATGGGTTTCATCCCACTATAATTTTATTACACTGTTTATTATTTTTGAAGGCATCTACCCTGGTCTAATTGTGCTAGATTCAGTGCAATAGGTCCCGCTATCTATTCTGTTAGTAATTTAAAAATCGGCTAATTGATTTGTCCTAACAACCACTGCCTACACCTTCGAATATTTTGTTTCTATCCACCAGAAATTATAAAAAAAATATATACGAGAAATTAGATTTGCAATATCAAACATTTATTAATATAGATTATTATATATTCAGCATAAAGAATATAATGGCGAATTTCAACAAGTGGTTTTCGTGACTCAGTCCCAGGCGCCTGGACAGCTATAGTGACGGTTGATGCGCAGCCAGTCCCAGTCTGTGACGTAGTCGCGCTGACCCATCTCACCCAGGACTCTCTGTTGAAATAATAATAATCCAGTTAATCCAAGCTAAAATAAATTAGTAGATTTTCAATAGCTCATGATAGTTAGCAACAGTAGAAATTAAGTTATTTAATTAACCTACCTCTGTTGCAACCTAATTAAATGGTATTTGGGAATCACCCATTGCCCGTGTATTAACTTGTAACAACACGTCGAGCAGGATCAATAAATAAATAATTTAAACCTATTATGATATAGTGTTGAGTGTCCAATGGGCGAGCACCTACTTCTAAATCAAGTTGTCGCGGGTTCGAATCCTGGCTCACACCAATGACTTTTCAGAATTATTTCTCAGATTTTCGCGAGTCACAGTCATAACATTAAAAGAACTTTTTGGGATTTTTTACTTATTTTTATTTATTTCCTAACGTTTCGAACTCTTTACAGAGATCATTTTCACGAGTAAAGAGTTGTGAAAAGAGTTCGAAACGTCGGGAAATAAATAAAAATAAGTAATAAATAAAACGCGATAAAATCCTAAAATGTTGTTTTAATGTTTTCAGAATTATTTTCGTAAGTTATGTATGATAAATATCGATGAGCAAAAACCTTGTGCCCGGTATGTCAATAGGTTCGCCACCATTTCATTTGGGACGTACCTACCTAAACACTAACTACCTACACCTACGGATAGAAAAATGCGTGAACTTGGAATACTGCAATACATACCTTCAGCGGCACGATAGTTGGTGAACCGTTTTTACTGAAAGAATCTGGAGCGTAATGTAGACAGCTCACGTAGTCGTAAGGAATATCGTAATTATTTACGCGCGCCTCTGTGTAAATGTCAAAGTTGTGCTCGCTGCCTGCAAAAAAAGAAAGAGTATGTATTTATATAGCTAATTAACAGTGGTGAATACGCAGTTCACAGTACAAGTACCAAAAATGGCTCATGCTGCGTTTCATTTGTTAAGAGACGTGACTTGACCACCTCCTCATCATCTTATAGGCTGTCAAAGTAACTGTGACTCTCTCGGAGTTCCAGATATCCATGAGCTCTGCTTGTCGCTTACTAGGTAACATGCTTGCTGGTTTGGTGGTCTACTTTGAATAAAAAATATTGAGTAGTATTGGATTGGTGCGTTTTCTACTTCCACGGAGGCAGTTTCTTTAATAAGTTTATTTATTCCATTAATATTAAAATCACATACCAGATCTGATGTTATCTTCAACTATAAAGACATAGTCGTCCCTGTCGTATGTGGCATGCATATGCGTGAAGCCCAGGATGTGCATGAACTCGTGGACGATGGTCGCGTGACGGAAGCATCCCACTCCCACTGTATTCCTGCCAACGTTCATAGTGTGAGCACCACGGGAAACTCGGTAACCAATGTGAGAGTAGCAGCCATCTGTTGCACCCTGGAAATGTATCTCTCAGTCAGTAATGAAGAAGTAGGAATTTTTTTTTGGATTTTTGAGCTAATATTTGCTTGTGCTATGGATACTATACTACGAATATCCAAACATATATAGTTTGTATAATTTAAAAATTATAAAATTTAAAATCATCCATGCTATGTAGTTGGGTGAGGATCAAACCGACCCCCATTCTTAATCACCACCCAATTCAATCCCGATCCTTCCCCGTTGCGGTCGCTAATATTCGCATTAAAGGGTAATACAAAAATGATATTAGTAATAGCAAAATATTTAAAAATAATTCTTTAATTCTTATCTCATACCAATGACTTTTCGAAATTATTTTCGGAAGTTAATAAATGTCGATAAATACAGATGAACCAACTTTGTGTTCGGTGTATGGCCAGCTTCATCATTTGAAACGTAACGAGTCGGCGAAGTAGTGCATTACAGCCGCTGCCTACACCTTCTGATAGAAAAAGGCGTGAAGTTATGTTACGTAATTCTTATCTTCACTCATGGAAACTATATTGAGATATGACACACAGACAATTTTCTAGGATATTCTATTTTGCGGCACTGTAATAATAATAAAAAAGTTTCTTCTTTTTGTAATGAACTTGAGAAAAAATAAACTGCTCTTATTAAATTTGATACACTTACGGTAATTTTGACATATACGGCGTCAGCCGCTTGCCTGTAGCGAAACTTGACGCAGGTGTGGGCTTCTATATCCCTGATAGCATCCCATATAGCCGCCTGCTGATTCGCATCTGGATAAATATAATGTTGGCAGTTTTAATACATTGACTTACCATGATAAATACAAGAATATACATTTAACATATTTAGGGCAGACCTTTACCAGCTAAAGGTGTATCTGGCCATTCCATTTCCGAAAAGAAGTTTCTAAAAAACCTGTTCGTTATAACTTCCCCTTGAATAAGGAAAGAAATTCAATGAATGATAGATAGGGTCGCTTTATTCTACCAGATTTTCCAGGGCGTCATCAGAAAAATGAGAGAGAAAATAGAAGTCGTGGGATCGAATCCCGTGACTCATATCAATAAGTTTTCAGAATTATTTTTGCAAGTTATGTATGACAATTATCGAAGACTGACATCATTGGGCTCGGTTTGTGACAATTGAATAAGTTCCGCCATGTATTCCATTTGAAACATAATAATTTCGCAAGTTGAAGCTTACACCTGCCTACACCTTCGGATTCCAAAAGGCTCGAAGTTTCCAAAAATAACAGTAGAATACTTACCGAATTCACCAGATCCAAACTCAAATATGACCGTGTTATCAGGCCACGTAAGGATGCTCGAGCTGGTGTAGGCGCTGCGACCCAGCGCATAATCTTTCAACATCAATTCATAGTCCACATCATCAAGGACTATGTCTCCCTGATAGTAGCCGCTTAGTTCTTCAGCATTGACCACAGGGGTAGACAGAGTCTGCGCGTTCAACTGCTTACGATTCCCTGATCAGATAAAAGAAATCTCTGAAGAAGAACTAGAAGTTGATTGTAAATTTTCCAAATTTTAATTAATTAAGATTAATTATTAATTAAGATTTCAACTAAACAGATTGTAACAGTTTATTTTCTTTTTATTTAAATCCAACACCTAATAAATTTATAAGTAACGAAGCAATTGTATTTGAAAAACAAAACCTTTAGTTATTAAAACTTGCCTCTGTATAGGTTTTCAGAAAAAAAAAATATGAATATCGCTCACCAAATTTGATGTCATTTAAAAACTTCGCGAACTCCTCAATATCTTTTTTACTCCGGGTCACAGCTGGTCCGGCAACGACCAAACCGAGGAAAAAGAAAAACACTACGATACGCAACATATCTAATGAAAATATATCACAATATGTGGGCACAACCCCAAATCTATAATATATATAGGCAAAAGTATCTAACTATCATTATTGATAAAGAATATTGGGCAATAAAAAAATCTATGACATATAATTATTTAAAGGAATAAAATTACAACACATTTGCAAATATCTATTCGTATTATTCGCCCTGGAAATAAACTAACATCGTACTTACCTAAATTCACGCCAAATTCCTTGCGGGGTAGGCAGAGAGAACAGAGCTCTATAAGGCACGATTCTTACGTACCAGACTCGCTTCTTCGACTAGATTACTCTTGTGAACTCATGTCATACATTCTCATCGGTTTTATGACTCCGAATTATACCTTCCATAAAGACACGTTCAATTTGGTCATAGAAAGTGTCCTGTGGTGCTTCCACATCTAAATGGTATCGTGCAAATATAATAAAATTTAATTAGTTAACTGTAAAATCTGTGTGTGCCCCAAAGTGTAGGCAACGGAAATTATACCTCGGCACCTCGTATTAATTTTGTAGTCCCAAATTTAATAGATGACAAAACTGGCATTGCTTATTGTTAGTTCTAGATTTTTATGACAAATAACTCGGGACGTCTCAATCGGAAGTCTCCGTTAAGGGCCGTAGACTATTATTTTTCCCACTTTAATACTTATCATCTGTGAAAAAAATTATAAAAAAATCTGTGAAACGCTCTCGCTAACAGTTTAGCGAGTAACCATTAATTACTAAGTTATGTACAGATACTAAAAATCTCGTTGTTGAATTGATATTTTTTTCCTTTTGGCTATAAACCAGCTGTTTTGGCTATTATTTTCATAAATATCCTGCACATCAGAGTGACTCCGATATCTTCAATATTATTCCATATTAAATATTTTTAAATGAATTTTGTATATATCTCATGTTAGTTAGAAAATAGAAAATAAGTTATTTAACTAACCTACCTCTGTTGCAACCTAATGAAATGGGTTTTGGGCATTACCCATTGCCCGTGTAGTAACTCGTTGTAACAAAAGGAGGAAAAGAGCAGGATTAATAAATAAATAATTTAAACATGGTTTTATGGTTCGTATGGTTAACAATGGTTTTATACCAAAGTATAGCAGAAAAACAGTCTCGGTGGCGCAGTGGTCGAGCACGCGGCTTCTGATCCAGAGGTCCGGGTTCGATTCCAGTCTTGGCCCACACCAATGACTTTCAAAATTGTTTTCGGAAGTTATGTGTGATAAATATCGATGACTGAAAACGTTGCCCGGTATGGCAATAGGTTCGCCACCTATTCCATTTGGGACGTAAACATAACGGCGAGACGAGGCTTATCAGCCGCTGCCTACACATTCGGGTAACAAAAAGCGTGAAGTTATGTTATAGCAGAAAAATTGAGGTCTCGGTGGTTCATTGGTCGAATAAATATCTAGTGTGAGTAAATAATTAGTATCAAATATTATTTTATTAAATCGTTCTTTATATTCGTTTCCTAATTTATTATACATCAAAATAATTATATATCAATTACATGTAAAATAACAGGTGGTATAGTTTACAGCTAAATGTGATTTTCTTTTAATTTCCAGCTTATTCTTCAGAGGAATCAGGTAATTCATCCCAAGCACCTGGACATTGGTAATGTCTTCTGACTCTCAGCCAATCATAGTCAGTTATGTATCTCTGCTGACCCATCAGTCCTTGGTCGTCCTGTTAGAAAAATAAGTGTGAAGTTATGATGACGTTTACTACTGAATTAATAACTTTTCAGTCATGCAAATTTCCGCTATTGATTTTAGGGAAAAAAAGCTTAGATATAAACTGTTGTGTTGTGAAGAATTATTTTGTATGATATTTTTTCCCGGTAAAATGCTTTTAGGCGCCATTTTTCCAATATGGCGGCGCAAGCGAAAGCGAGAAATTCATTAAGAGCACGTCAAAATCAATGACATCTCACATTTTAAAGACTCCTGAAAAACTTTCCAGGTTAATATGCTAAATGATTGAAGCTTCTTCAAATTTCCACCTATTTTCCAGATATAGGGAAAATGTGTCTACGCGGTCTCGATGCTTTATATGGTGCTATTCAACATAGATTACTGGTTCAAGAACAGTTTTATTTAAAACATATTCATAAACCACTTACGTAGATAGGCTCCATTGTGGCCCGTCCATTTATACTGAAGCCATACCGTCCGTAATGCATGGTGCTGTCATACTCGTAAGGCAAGCCCAAATTATCCACAACTAGCGGAGAATATTTACTGAAGTTAAACTCTAAACCTGCCGACAAAAAATGAAGAATTACTACCATAAACATCATTATCATTACATAGTATAAAACAAAGTCACTTTCCGCTGTCTGTCCCCTTTCGATGCGGTTTTTTTTAATAGTTAGAGGATGTTAACGGGGTGGTTTTGATCTATAATAATCCATATATGATGTTGTAATGAAAAAAATGATAATTTTCAAGATTTAGCACTATAATTGCAAACGCTGGCTGAACGCTAAGTGATAGATCAAAACAAGGTTCTACATTATTAAACACCTTCAGGAGGTCTACAAAAAAGTCCGCAAGGGCATATGTCTATCTCTTAGGGATAGCCCACAATGACCATTTTTATTTTTTTACTTTTTACGAGAAATAATAGCCTATTTTCGAAGCGATTTTAAACATTACAGCATCAATTTTCCTCCAATTAAGTCTTAAATAGATTGTGCATGTAATATAGATGATCCTGGCCCTTTACAGCATTAAATTTAAACGAATATTTTCGAAGATATTGCAGTATTAACATAGCGGGACAGCAGTTATTACTTTTGATGCGGAACAAAGTTTGCCGGGTCAGCTAGTAAAGTATAAATCCTTCAAGCACTTAGGGCGTTTTCCTAGCTTATTTATCGAATTTTAGTGTCCGACCGAAGGTGCAATTCGGATTAATCGGCATCCACCAAATTCTTCAACCGAACCCGAAGCCGAAGGGTTTAATCTCAGAATATACTACACATTCTGAGAGCTATATATTTAGCTTTAGATAAAATCTGCTGTCTTTTGTTTTTCTTCTATCAAAATGGCAAAATTTGGGATCGATGTAGCAATCGAAGTACGCGGTTTCCGTAGAAATAAATAAAATGGAGCACCGTTCCGTCACGAAATATTAACAAGAACAAAAAGATTAACGCCAAAACAAATTTATGAAGACATTGTACGTGACTTTGAGGGAATCTGCTCTACCATATGCCACTGTCAAATGATGGGTAGCGGATTTCAAACATGGCAAGAAGCAGATCAATATGAACCTAGGAGTGGTAGGTCGCCGAAGGCAAAAATAATAATAATACCACAGATGAAAATATTAGACCTAGATTTTTAATGATAGGAGATTGACGACTGCAGAGATACTAGAAGCAATAGACATTTCCTATGAACGAGCACAGGACATAATTTAAAACGATCTTTTCTAAGATCTCTGTTAGATTGGTTAACCTAGACAGTTTTCAGCCGAAAAAAGCGTACCCGCCAAACAGTTTCACAGGATTGTTTGGATCTGTTACAAAGTGATCATCAATATTTTGTTAGCCGTTTCGTAACTTTGGACGAAACTTAGGTTCTTTACTTTATTATGTTATGACAAGCGATACCTAATCCTTTGATATCTTTTAATATGTATTATATAAGCCGATAATCTTTTATTGCCGTCGGTAAATACGTTTTACTTTTGATGTATTTAATGCGCATAATACCGTATAATCTTGTACTAGTCATAATATTTCCCTGTTTTCCGTTCATAAAGCACAATTATTTATTCGATTAATAGATATTTGATTATGTGTACCGAGAAATTGATTAGAAATATTTATGGCATACGCTGACTATTTGAATCAGTGCCGGATTTTAAAGTATGGCAGTCCCCTGCGATCACTTGCGGCAACAATTTTTTTTTTTGCTAACTCCACTCCTTTTTCTAACCGAAGGTCCGTTGAGTGGTAGAGCCAAGCAGTCCGCTGCCTCAATGGGCCGGCTCGGCCGGTGAAATACAACGACCTCTCAGAATATCGACGAAAAGTAGCTCATGCCGCGTTTCGCTCGGTGAGAGAGGTATCCGGAGGTCCAACCCTTTCCCCTCTCTTTTTCCTATTTCACTTCCCACTCCTTCCCTATTCCATTTTAAAGGTCGACAACGCAACTGTAATACTATATTCTGTGTTGTAGGTGGCCATGGGCGGCGTTAGTTGCTTACCATCAGCTCATAAAACGAAAACTTCATTTTCGTTTTATAATTCGGACACAATACACATAGCACCGTATAGATAACCAAGCTAAGCAACTTTCTCGTGTTATGGTAACTAGATAACGGATATTAATACATATTATGTAATTATGTACTTTTTATAGAAAAACATACACATAAACATAACTTCACGCCCTTTTCTACCCAAAGGTGTAGGCAGTGGCTGTAAAGCCTCAACTCGCCATTATCTTTACGTCCCAAATGGAATAGGTGGCAAACCTATTTCCATACAGGGTGCAAAGTTTTCAGTCATCGAAATCTATCACAAATAAGTATCGAAATTAATTTCCTAAGGTCATAAGTGTGAGGCAGGACTCGAACCGCGACTTCTTGATTCGAAAGCGGGGTGCTCGACCACTGGACCATCGAGACGTCTTTTATGGAAATACATACTGAGAATACATACTAAAATAATCGATATTAAAATAATCGCTTCACGTTTGACAAATGTATAACCTTGTGTAACCTTCACTCCTTCCTTATCGTTCCTATACACTCCAATGAACTTCTTTAAACACCTTCAACATTTTTATCTACCTAAGATATATATTATTTTTTTTATAAAATAAACCGCCTATTATATCCATACATGTTCACGAAACTGTATGTATATTTTTGGAAATAAAAAAAAATCTAAGTCCGTGGTGTGGGAGCTATGCTTGAACACATAGGTACTGGTATATGACTAAAGATATGCTCTCTGCTCCTCTAGTATGCAGCTCGTTATATTCTGTGCTTTCTACCAGCCCAAGAACTTACCAAGAAATAATACCTGGACAGAAGTTTTTTTTTATGGGATAGGAGGGCAAACTAGCGGGCGTGTCACCTGATGGTAAGCAACAAAGGCCGCCCATTGACGCAACAGTAACACATATAGTGTTACTGTTGCGTTGCCGACCTTTAAGGGATAGGGGATAGGAAATGATGAGAAAGGGGGGTGGGCCTCCGGGTACCTCTCTCACCGAACGAAACGCGGCACGAGCCATTTTACGTCCATCTTCTGAGAGGTCGTGGTATTTCACCGGTCGTGCCGGCCCATGCATGCAGCGAACTGCTCGGCTCTACCACTGTTAAAAAAAGTAAAAAAAAAACTTCGTTTTCAGTTAAAATACCTGGCACAATATTCTCCCATAAAATTCGTACGTAATCATCTCTGTTGTGTGTGGACTGCATGTGAAGGAAGCCGATGATGTGCATCCATTCGTGGATGATGGTGGCGTGCCTGAAGCAACCGACTCCAGGAGTGTTTGCAGCTAAATTGTACAGGTGAACGGTCTGGGCTGCAGTGAATCCTACGCTCGCGTAACAGCCACCGGGATTGCCCTGAAAATTGGTTTACTTGTCAATTTCACTATTGTTTTTTTCTAACTGAACATATAGGCAGCGGCTGTCAAACCTTGACTCCTATAATGTCACGTAACAGATGGAATAGGTGGCAGAACCTATTGTGCGTGCACCTGTCACAATGTTGTCAGTCATCGATATTTAATTTATAATGAGAAGTCATTGATGCAGATGCGTGATGCAGAAACGAGTTACTCGACCACTTTACCACCGTACCTTATTAAAAGAGAACTGCAGAACGCACGCCCGAAATTGGGGAGTAAGCTGATAAGTGCGTTACGAATAGTGTGATCGGGCGAGGCGAACGGAACTCGATAAGGAGATATAAGTTAGTGACGATATAGGGAATTACTTATAGTCTTGTTATATTAAGTAACCTTTCTTCAAAGGTGTGATCGAAAGCACGTTGTTCTTTTTTAATCTTGCATTATTTTTTCAATAAACTTACACGGTTTTAGTATATAGAAAGTACATATAGGTAAATTAAGCACCCGTTTACAGGCTGATACAAAGTGATATTATAACACACGCACATACAACATACACACGACAAATCCCTTGCAGGGTAGGCAGAGAAAACAGAGCGCCATAAGGCACGATATGTAAACGCCTTACTTGATTCGTTGACTTTCATAACTCTTTTCATGCAAGCGCGTCGATTTTTGAGGCTCCTAACATCTCCTTCCTCAAGGACACGTTCTATTTGATCAGAGAATGTGTATCTTGGCCGTCCTCGACTCCTACATACATCCGCTTCAGCATTGTTTATTTGGTATTATAAAATATTTGTAAATCTGTTTGACTTTAAAAAACTACCTCCGTTTTTTGGGATAGGAAGGCAAACGAGCAGGCGTGTCAGCTGATGGTAAGCAACCAACGCCGCCCATGGACACCAGCAACACATATAGTGTTACTGTTGCGTTGCCGACCTTTAAGGGATAGGGGATAGGAAAGGACGGGGAAGGGGAGTGGGCCTCCGGGTACGTCTCTCACCGAACGAAACGCGGCATGAGCCACTTTACTTCGGTCTTCTGAGAGGTCGTGGTATTTCACCGGTCGAGCCGGCCCATTCATGCAGCGAACTGCTTGGCTCTACCACTGACCTTATAGTTAAAAATGACTTAATTTCTCTCTGCGTACCCCGCAAAGGATTTGGCGTGAAGTTATGTATGTATGACTTAACTTACCGTGACTCTCACATAATTCCTGTCCGTCGGTTGCCTGACACGGAATTTTATACAGGTATTCTTCTCTATGTCTTGAATGGCATCTAATATTGCTTTCTCTTGTTCTTGAGCTGTGAGTTAACATTCAAGATATTATATCAAACACTTTAGTTGATCGATTACCGAAAAAAAACTCTGTAACTGACTGTTTAATTGAAATATTAAAAAGAAATCGAAAATCTCTACGATACAAAAAGACGCGTATTGTAGCTAACCAAATTGCCTTAGTTATGTCGAAACTAACGACATCTACCGAGCTAAAGTCTTATCAACACATTCAGGCAATTTAAAAATATAATTCTTAAATTGTGTCAGACAACATTTTGATTACTTATTATACATAACATAAATTTACGGCTTTTTCTACCCTAGGGTGCAGGCAGCGGTTGTTAAACCTTGACTCGCCGAAGCAAGTTACATCCCAAATGGAATAAGTGGCGGAATCTATTGCCATACACCCGACACTAAGTTGTAACTCGTTGATATTTATCACACGTGTCTTCCAAAAATAATTTCGAGAAATCATGGTGTGAGCCAGGAACTGAACCCACAACTTCTGAATCAGAAGCGGGTAGCTTGACCACTGGTCTAGTGGTCAAGAGACTGATTAGTTATTATAATATATTTAATTGACATGATTATTAAAAAAAACGTAACTTCACGCCTTTTTCTACCCGAAAGTGTAGGCAGCGGCTGTTAAAGTCAGTAATTTACACTCAATAAAATATTCCGCTAAAACTTTTTAATCTTTCTTCTAACAAGGTAAATATTACAATTAATTTCACGTAGATGGCGCTGATTTAAGTTTTGTTATAAAGATGAATTTTGACGTTTTTCTTTATTTTGATATTATCAGGATCTACCCGGAATGCTATCTACACTTTCGAATATTAATATCTGTACTGTAGTGTGGTTGTAACTACATATTTTATGGAATAGGAGGGCAAACAAGCAGGCGTGTCACCTGATGGTACGTGACCAGCGCCGCCCATAGACACCTGCAACACATATAGTGTCACAGTTGCGTTGCCGACCTTTAAGGGAGTAGGATGGGAAAGGGAGGTGGGCCTCCGGGTACCTCTCTCACCGAACGAAACGAAACTTGAGCCACTTTACGTCGATCTTCTGAGAGGTCGTGGTATTTCACCGGTCGAGCCGGCTCATTCATGCAGCGAACTGCTTGGCTCTACCACTGTTATTAAGATATTAGATATCCTTTTATGTACTTACTCAATCCTGCCGCAAACTCATATATAATTGTACTATTTGGCCACTTGGTTCCGGACAATATGTATGCGTTCCTTCCTTCACTGTACTGGCGCAACAACTGCTGTTCCTGATCCTTGGTAAGTATAATATCACCTTGATATTTTCCACTGTTCTCCCACTCCTTCGCTAAAGGGTTCGCCAACATACGAGCTTCAAAACTGGTCCCGTCATCTGTTATAAGTATTAATAATTTTATAACAATAAAACATTATTTAATAAACCAAAACTACACAAAATACCCTAGGTTCGGAAGAATGATGAATAGGTTTTCTAAAGGTCTACATCAGTTTCGTCGATGTCATACGTCTATCATTAGGCCAGCTTGTTTTCCCAGGATTAACAGTATTCTTGCTCAGAGCGAGATTACGTTCATTAACTAATGTACGTAAAGAACGAAATAGCTTTAGGTAATTGAATTATTAAACCTTTTTAATGATTCTACAGATCAACACACAAATATACAAGTTAGAACTCGTTACACCTTCAAATTCTCATGCCTTAGTTTGAGGTTTGAAAGTGATTGTAGTCCCGATTGTGTTAGTATTTAGTAATGGTATATGGACTAAGCAGATATACAATGCAAAAGCGGATGGATGTAGGAGTCGAGGATGGCCAAGGCACACATTCCATGACCAAATAGAACGTGTTCTGGAGGATGGTGATGTGCATGAAAAGAGTTATGAAAGTCAATGAAGCGAGTGAGGTGTGTAAGATTCGTGCCTGCAAGGGATTAGGCGTGAAGTTATGTATGTATGTATCTCTAGCATTTAAGTTTGTAATATAATTTTCGTGCCCTTGTCCCATCTCTTGTTGTTGTTGACATCCTTTTCCATTCTCTTCTATCACTAGTCATCTCCACACTTGCTCCTTTCATAATCATATCAACTTTTAAACAGTCCATCCATCTCTATTTTGAACTTCCTCTACGCTTGTACCTCTACCATTCACAGTCATTCTCATCACTCTCCTTTTTCCCGTCTCATAACATAACCATACCACGCTAATCTACGACTCAACTTTAAATTTGTAACATAGAAAATAAATTACCTATCCTGCTGTTCTCCAGAAACACCTTGAATGCTTCTATTTCCTCTTTTGACCTGACCACAGATGGTGCTGCCAGGCTACATCCTATTATTGACACTAATACTACGGTTAGTAACATTTTGAATGGAATAAATTAATAACATATCACCTGTTTATATATATTGGTCATTATCTAACAGATTAATAATAGGTTTAAAGATGCCCTTGTTATTATTAACAATTATTTAATTAGGTCAATGTAATGATTGATCAATATACCTTATCAATTTACCTTACCTTAGTAATGACAAGGATTTCCTTTTTTATAAAAAGAATACTTAAAACGGTAACATTTATTTTTCGCGCCTTTTTTAAGATAGGGATGTTCAGCATGTTCAAACTAGCTGAATTTTTACGTCCCCAAATAGGTGATTGTCATTTGAACATTGCCTATTGAACTTCGGACACAATGTTTTGTCAGTCATCGATGTTTGTCACACACTAGCTGACCTCGCGCGCTTGGTACCGATTTCTCAGATATACGGGTTCAGTACTCACCCCCAAGTAGTGATAGCGTAATAATATTTAGTGTAGTTGTGTGTTTGATTAGAGTGTTAGATGTTGACCCGACCTCTATTCATGTAGAATTGGAATCTGTACTTTTAGAGTTTATTTGTTGCAACATACAGATAAACAGGCAAAAATTCGATAAAAAAAACCTATTTTTGGGTTCGGTGTCGATTGTAGATTATATCCCAATCTTGACTTCTTGATTCAGAAGCGGGGCAGTCGACAATTGGAAATTTCTCTGCTCTGATCCGGAACCACACAACAATAATTTATTTAATTTTAATACATACTTTTAAAAGTTTTCGTTCATCCATTTCGAAGGGAAGTGGGTTTAATGTCATTGAAGAATTGAATAGGATAGGCCTATTTTTTTTAAGTTAATTTAATTTAGAATTTTTCAAATTTTCAATTTAATTTCAAATTTTGAATTTAAAAATATTATCTTTTCTTATTCGATTACGGACCTTTATACCTAGATAGATACTAATAGATAATGGCGAAATAAGGGTAAATAAAATTCAGTCAATTAAATTAAAATCATATTTAATCATTCTGCACATATATAAAAATCTTTAAAATTATACAATTAAAGAATAATACAATATCACTATAATACTTATATATTATAAATAAATGGACGTTATACCAATCTTACGCTCCTTGTAATCTTTAATATAAAAATTATTCGGACCACGAGCATACCTTCATCAACTGTTCACAACAATAATTTATTTAATTTTAATACATACTTTTAAAAATTTTCGTTCATCCATTTCGAAGGGAAGTGGGTTTAATGTCATTGAAGAATTGAATAGGCCTATTTTTTTTAAGTTAATTTAATTTTGAATTTTTCAAATTTTCAATTTAATTTCAAATTTTGAATTTAAAAATATTATCTTTTCTTATTCGATTACGGACCTTTATACCTAGATAGATACTAATAGATAATGGCGAAATAGGGGTAATAAATAAAATTCAGTCAATTAAATTAAAATCATATTTAATCATTCTGCACATATATAAAAATCTTTAAAATTATACATGTAAAGAATAATACAATATCACTATAATACTTATATATTAGAAATAAATGGACGTTATACCAATCTTACGCTCCTTGTAATCTTTAATATAAAAATTATTCGGACCACGAGCATACCTTCATCAACTGTTCACGCAAACCTTACTTTACCGAATTATAAAAAATAATTATTATAATCTAACATACTAACAACATCTTAAATTATCAGTTCAGTAAAATCTATATATAACTTTAAAATAGATGCCACTATCATCGTTCAAAAGTTATTGACAGAAAAAAAAATAGACATGTAAAAATCTCAATGAACAAAAAATATTTCTACTATTATGCATTTAATAAAAAATAAACATTATGTATGTAAGCAGACGTTATTTCGGATATGATCACGTTCAATTCCTTCTTTTTTTTTTTACAATAAAAATACAATTGTCATTAATGTCAAAATAACAATTCACGTTAACGTCATTGATGAAATCCACAAATAATAAAATTTTCGTGTGGCACATATGAAAATATAATTTGTTTAGCAACTATACGCTCTGAAACATAAACTAGGTATATACTAAATTGAAGTACTTGTGCCCTCTGTTATTAAAATATAAATTAATATCTAAATATAACCTCGACAAAAAAATATAAAACTTCCATTTTCGCCATTAACCAAACCATTAAATAATGTCAGTCTTATATTTTTCTGATGAGGTTAATTATTATTATTACATATTTGTATTGTCTTTCATTCCCTTTCAGAATTTATGGTCTATACACATATTTTAATTACAACTGCATTTTTTATATCCAAATTGTTATCTATATTCAGGATACTGTTTGTTTGAATGTGCAAAGACCACAGATACAGAATTTGATTTTTTTTTTCATTACAGACTGACTGGGAAATTAAAAAAAAAAACAATACAGAAATAACAATGATCTCGTCAATATTATATTCATTTTTATATTCATCCTCTATCTGCAAATATTATGCTGCATACCTAATTATTTTTCGCTAAGAAATGGCCAGATATTTTTTTTATTTCCCATGTCAAACTATAAATCGTTACTAATACTACCTACGGAATGTAACTTTTATGAGAATTCTTATATTCCTTAAGAATTTATTCAATACGGCTGCATAAATACAAATATTTAATACACCTAAACTTCGTGCAACAAGCGTACATGGCCGACGACAATTTCGACAAAGAATGGACCTAACTTTGCACGTATAAAGGCAACACTTAAAGCATAATTATTACAACTTAATACACTAAATTTAATACTAAACATACGATAGTTATATTGAGAATATTTTCGTTATAAAAAATAATAAGTATTGCGATAAAAATGATATTGCTTATAGCAACGTCTTTTTTACATAAAATATTACATCAATTTTATTATTAATTACATATCGGCAGTGAATGACTGGTTTCACAAACATGACTATGGTCAGTTTGAAAAAAAAAATGCTGTCAAAGACAAAATAAAATACTTAAAAAAAATACAAAACTATGTTTACGGAATACATAGCATTATATTTAATTATATCATTCCAAATTGGAGAATACCTTCTGCCACACTATTCCTGCAGAAGATTGGAAAGTATTCCTATCAAAGCATGATAAAATTGAAAAAGTTTCTATAAAATACGATACTTTCTAGTTTTATGAAAAAGTAAGTTATTAATCTGAATAACTAAAGGTTATGGGCTTTTTTAACTACGATAGTATTCTTTATTAAGTCAAAGTAATATATTTGACATTGGCGTAAACGTTCCATAATTATATTTTATGCTAAGTATTGCACCAACACCTAAACAAAAAAGCAAAATATATATAAATAAAAGTGAAATTAATATTCAACTCTCAACAAACAAAATGAGTTTTAGAAACTGTTTCCTTAAAAAATAATTTAGCGGGTCTCACCCTCAATAATGTCTACAATCCTATTTCTAAGCTGCACATATATATAAACAATACATTACATTAAAATTAAGTACCTAACTAAATTAAAATGGCAATAATTATAATTACAAAGACGTTTCAAGCGAAATTGAGTTATTATCTCGTGTGGAACCATTGTTCCAACATTTCGATTATGTCTTGAAATGTTTATATTATCTATCGAATAAAATCAAATTACATAACGTAAACTCGTTGTATTATTATAGTTTTTTTTTTAAATAAGTAAATGAATTGAAACTTTCATTACTAGAGCATTTGTGGTAAGTAATAAAAAAGAAGTAAAGGCATTTTGCTACTACAGAAAAGGCAGTATGATTTCTGATACTGAACTGAATAACTGAGAATTATTTATATTATTAATTTGGCAATCCAATTGAATACTTGAGTGGAACGAAGTTAAGAGATGTAAGCACTTGAATATTCCTCGTTACTTGCCTTAATAAATTAGTTTGTTAGAATGATAATGAGCAATGTAGACTGTGCAATTCATTTTATTTAATATCTACTTACCAAAATATTTTCCATTGAATAAATAAAAATGTAGTCATTCCGCAGCCAGTTATTCCTAGGAAATCTAGATATGTTCATGTATTGTCATTATAAAAATCTTTGAACAAGATTATTTAAAAACTTTATCAAGAATAAATGCGAAGGCAAGAATGTTTTTTTTTTAATATCTAATCCAGCCAAGTTAAAATCTTTCCAGTTTCGATAAAATTCGGTGAATATTTTCATAATATCTTATGTTTATGTACCTACTATGATTGTTCCCTGTGTTCTATACATAAAGAAAAAATACGTTCTGGCAGTGCAAAGTTACAGGTTGTCAATAAAACTTTGATTATAGTAAAAAGGGAGGCATAATTATAGCTTATTAAATAGGTACTAATAATTCTATCGAGTATCAACTATTTTCATGAGCAAAATATTTGGTTTTCTACAAAATATTTTTATTATTATTGTAAATGGCAGTATTCGTTATTATATCAATAAAATGCATCTAAGAATATTTTTAATGTTTGTTTTGTGCTTACAACGCTTCTTTCAATATAAATTAAACACATACACAATACATACCTACATAGAACCAACATACAGAGAACCATCCGCCATTGCTACAGGTTTATTGAAATAGCTTTTTAGGCGCGAAAAAGTGGAAATTATAACTGTCACTTTCTACAGTTTCCACGTGACCGACACGTTTTAAATTTTTATCTGTTTGATAACCCTTTTATTTTTCCATTTTAAGATAATATATATTTATTGTAATTATTATATAGTAATAACACTTTTATCTCGGTATAAAAGTGTCATACTTTTATTCACACATACCAAAAAGGAGTATCGAATACAAAATACGTAATACATTGTGCTAGGTATATAGTGAATAATTACTAACTTGTGTTATGAAGGCCACAATTGTGTCTCTACGAATACCGAAGATACTGATTACAGAACACAAATGCACCTAAATAAATAATATGCTACATTGGCACTATATATGGAGTTTTAATAATTTATAGTACATACATGTTTTAAGTCTAAAAATGTGTGGAAGAATAAAAACTGACTCTGAGAGACATGAAGAGTGTTGGTTTGTATTTTTGGTAGACATATTTTAGAAGACACGTTTATTCAGGCAAATAGTTAACTTGCTTTTTATACCTATTGCCAAAAGGATTAAGTATAAAAAGCAGTCTTGTTGAACTATTAAAACATTATTCATTTAGTTGTTACTATTTTAAAAGAAAAAAAAATAGAGAAAGACTAGCATATTGAAAGTTTAGCCATCCATAGAGTAAGTGTGGGAAATAAACCGATTAATACTTAAAAAGGGTTGCATTTTTTATTTTATCTCAGCTTGTGGTAAGATTGAAATAAGAACTCATGGTAAATGAAGCAGTTGAAGTAGAATGTCAGGTTTCTTTTTATTGGCGTTTGAACGAAACAGTTTCTTGAAGAGGTAACCCGATAAAAAAGTACTACTTCTGTAGCAATGTAAAAACTTTTGAACAAATGATAAGTTCAGATATTTTTTTCCTTTTATTTAAAAGAATTTAGTAAAAATTTATAAAAAATCCTTTTTACCATTCATATGAAATTAATGTGTCATTTTTATTATACACATTTCTATATCATGGTCATAATAGACCCGAATATTGAAGATATTAAAACTGCAAGCAGTTGATATCCCTCTACGCAATTAAACTAACGCTAAACCATTCAGTCCATATTCGTAGAGAGAATACATTTAATTTTATCTTGAGCAATGTATGAAATTAATATCGTAACTTGAGGTCTCCTTGACCTTAGAAGTTATGGTATGTTTACTTATAGGTCCTTGAATGTCCTTGGATGGAGTGTCAAGGTCAGTGGTCTCCGCGTAACAGTTCCATGAGCAGATTGAAACTCGGTCCGTCGCCATCTTTATTCTTATTGGCAGGATTCAACATCTCTTTGCCGACTTGCATGAAGAACTGTTGGACAAAATTATAAGGAATTACATTTATATAAATTTTATATTTTAACCCCAAATTATTAATATTTTAATGTAATGTCAAAAGAAAATCATGTACCTAACATCTGATAGAAACTTTAATATGAAGACAACAGTGGTAGAACCAAGCAGTTGGATGAATGAACGGGCCGCCTCGACATGTAAAATAGCATGACCTCTCTGAATATCGATGTAAAGTTGCTTATGCCGTGTTTTGTTTGGTGAGAGTTTACCACTTTCCCATCCTACTCTCTTAAAGGCCGACAACGCAACAGTAGCACGATAAATATTTGGTCGCGCGATATGTGTAGCTATCCCATTGCAATACAACTAACACGTGATTTACAAAAACAAGTCTTAAAAGCTATTAGTACCAGGATTCGAACGGACAGACGATCCAGATGATATTTATAATCCATAAATTATGGAGTATGAATGAATTGTAATTTTTGGAAGTTTTTAAGTTAAAACTTCCTGAGCTGATCATGAGAAATTATACCTAATTTCCATAGACAACAAGATGTATTTCTCACCTGACAAGTCCTTTGCAGTTCAGGTATACGCAACAACAGTTCGCCGAACTTGGCAGGAGTCCCGGGCGAGTGGGTCGCTATGTACGCCTGTAGAGCGGCCAGCGCCTTCTCTTGGGACGCTCGTACTTTTTCCACTTCACGTAAATCGGGTGCATCTAAACATAAGAATATTAATTTTAATTACTAAGTACTGCAAGTTCACGCTCTTAAAAACTAAAGGTGTAGGCGGCGACATGTCTCGATGTAATTAATTTTCTAGTTAAGCCACCACTCAATAGTTGACATTATTTTGTTGAATAATTCGAATTTAAAATATAAAATATGATATGTACCTGAAGTGAGAAGTACGATGACTTTGAGTGCGACATACTCGTATCTGTCTACCCTCAGTCGTCTCAAGTGATCCGTGAAGCTCAGCATTCTTTCTATGCATGGTGTTAAACCTAGCCTGTAAAATAAAATATTGATTAGAAATTTATAGCTATTTGCAAATTAACATACAACATAAAATCTAATCGTGAGGCTGTAGGAAAAATAAACGAGCTCACTCATCCAAATGTATTTAAAAAAAAAAGTAGTACCCACAAAAATAAAGAGTACTCATATTAAGTACTCGATTACGGGTATTATAATGACCCCTCGACAACTTGCTATAAAAAAATGTATCACAAGGTATGCAGGCTTGATTAGACAGTATTCTAGCCATAGAAAAGACAATTAATACTATAGAAAAGGCAGTATGGCTCCTAAGCTTTAGCCTGTCCAAATTTTGCGATAGAATAAGATATAGGTGCTAGATAACGAAGAAATATAAAATGGACTCTATGTATTTTGGATAAAATTTCAAATGGAGATATAAAATAGTGACAAATGATCAGCTATCTTACTTGGCACTCTGCTGTAATGTAATGCCCCTACCACCGGCGACCCTCACCTCCCCCGGCGTGCTGACACCGCGATAACAACACGACAGAACCAAGAGCTCACACCAGCTGTTAATCAACAGACATATCTGGTCGTCGATCTGCAAATAAATACATTTTTAATTAATATATTTTAGGTACAATGCATTCATCATGCCTTACTTACTTAGTTAATTTATTTATTTATGAAATGTTGCACTATTCTAGAAAGATTGAACATAAAGACGAATTGGCGCAGATATCACATAGAGAAAAAATATTATTAATATCTAGTCTTCTTTGTTACATTGCTATTTCTTAAGACAAAGGAATGTATTATATTTCGAAGGAAGTCACGTTGAAACTCTAGTTTTTTATAAATTAGACCAAAAAAACACCAAAAAAACCATGAATTTTTCTTATTTTAAAATGTAAAAAATATATATTTTACATTTTACAGTTTCTATTAAAACATTTTTGCAATTTAACATAAGATAGGGTTGGTAATACTTTTCGAGTTGGCTTATGGATTGGTGTCAACTGCCATAAAGTTCTATGAAAAAAATTTTGTAAATGTAAGGTTTTGAACACTTACCGAAATATTCTTAAAGAGCGGCAAACTTTTGCACCACTTGACGATCTTGTACAGTCTGTGGTCGGCGGTGTTGCACAGATCTGCCAAGAAGTCGGGGCTGGAGTTCTGCGCCGTGATGCCGCTCGCCGCCAGCAGCGGGTTGGCGGACGGGCTGCCTGCCGACTTGCCCAGCCGGCTCAGCTCCGACTCGTTGTATTGCCACAGATGCTCCACATCCATTATTTCCTAGCCAATATTATATCGTATTATAAATTTTCGTGGTATGGATACGAGGGATTTTGTTTTTTTTTTCTTTTGATTTCATTATCAAAAGAGAATTAACAAAAAAACATTGATTGCTTATGCATCATGAAGTCGCGGGTTCGAATTCTGGCTAAGGGGGCGTCCATAAATTACGTGAGGTGTTTTTTTAAATTTTCTGCCCCTCCCTCCCCCCCTGGTGAGATGTCGTGAGATTTTATTCAACCCCCTCCCCCATCCCCGAATCTCACGTGAGATTTTTCAAAATGTGAGTTTCTTACGTAAACGCGTTGGATTGTTATTGTAAAAAGAAAAAAAACAAATTTGCATCGTCCTTTTATTTACGACTAGTTAAGACTAGTAATCAATATTGCTGAGAGTTTAATTATAATGAAAGTGTAATAAAAATTTAACAATAGAATACTTAAATCGTAAATACTGTAATTAAAAAAAGAATATCTACTCTAATTCAGTCCATGGAGAATCATGCAAGAGAGACTATTGGAACCAACATTTCCATATGATTTTCAGTAAAATCATCTGCTCCTTCAACTTCGTTCTCATCTAGCCACTCTAAGCCATTGGCACTTGTACAAAGTAACTCATTAGCTCGTCTTGTGACAATCCCTGAGGGTCGCACTTTGCGGAACATACACGCTTGCTTAGCTGGTGCAATGTGGGCTGATCGCCTGTGCTCTGCAGCTCTTGTGCTAAATGCAAAGTAAAAACCGCATGTACTGCAGCATCTTTTCTCTAAATCATCACGTCCACTTGGGCAATAGAGATCATAAGGCGTGCTGATGAAACCATTCAGCGGTTGAATCGGTAGGCAGTGGCGTATTAGAAATGGAGCAAATGACTTTCCGTCATGCTCTTTAAAGTCCGGAATTGTCAAATGTCCATCAACTTGAGTGATAGGGTATGGAGGTGGCAGAAAACGGTCGTACGCTCTCGTTCATCGAGTCGCGCGTTCGGCTGACAGTGGCGCGAAAACAAAGGACGGGCTACACTGTACCGTAAATTCAGATTAAATTGAGCTATTTGGTATAAAACAAATATGGTGGTTTGACAGTCAGTAAATGTATAATGTCGAAGTATGAATAAAATTATTTTCTTTCGAACGAATTAGTAAATGATCTTAATCGTACTACGATTACGCTTAAGATTAAATCTTAAGCATGTACAATCTGGATTAAATAGACCAAAATAGTATAATTTATTTTTGTTTCAATCAGAAAAAAAATTGCGTGATATTTGCCGAGACCCCCTCCCCCCCTTAAACATCTCACGTAATTTATGGACGCCCCCTAACACCAATAACTTTTCGAAATTATTTTCGGAAGTTATGTGTGATAAATATCGATGACTGGAAAAAATTACGCCCAGTATGGCAATAGGTTCGCCACCTATTCCATTTAGGACGTAAACATGACGGCAAGACAAAGCTTAACATCCGCTGCCTACACCTTCGGGTATAAAAAGGCGTGAAATTATGTTACTAATTATTTACTTCTCATTCATACCTGCAATAATGGTGGAATTTCCGGTGTTAATTGGCTATTACTGGACTCCCCTCGACTACTGTAAGACCCTGGACCATTTACCTGTAATAAGAAAAAGTGTTATCATCAAGTACTTTTTACAGTTTTAGGCTATCAATATCATATTTATATCAGCATCTTTTTAGTATTTAAGTTATTATTAGATGAAGTACTAACACAAGTAAGACTAGAAGCATGTCTTAGAGTGGTGGGCGCGTGAGCTTGGAGGAGGGAGCCAGTGGAAGCGGCGCCAGACAACGTGTACGAACATTGATAAGTAGACCTCCCACCCCTGGTGCGATCCTCGCGAATAGCTAGAATAAAAATTTAAGAATATATATAATTCAACATATCTTTATTCATTCTTAAGTCTTCCTAAAGCACTTGGAATAGTCATACAACTAAATTACTTATATGAAATTAAATTAAAATAATATATAAAATTCTTGTGTCACAATGTTCGTTCCTATACTCCTCCGAAACGGCTTGACCGATTCTCATGAAATTTTGGGTGCATATCGGGTAAGTCTGAGAATAGGAAGGACAACATCTCCCCTAATTTTTTTTTTAATTTTTCGATATATTTCTGTTTTTTATTTTTTTTTATAAAACGGGATACAAAAATACATACAACCCTAAGTTTTCAACCCCCTACGATAAACCCCTATTTTTTTAATTTTATTTTTTGGCAAGACGTTTGCCGGGTCTGCTAGTACCTATCTAAAATACGCGGAGCCTAGATTCCCTTTCATCACGCTGTATTGAATGTGAAAGCGAATCTAAATGCCAATTCCGGGGTCAGGGCTTCTGGAGAAGAGCCGGTAAGAAACACAAGACCCACCACACCCCATCACATCACTGTTGTATATTCTTTATCTATATATCTCATGATACAGGATCATAAGTTCCTCTGAGGGGTTCTACACTTCGACTTATATTCATAGAACCCTCGCATTCTCGCGGTGAATTGCTAGGAGTTATGTATTATACTGCTGACTAATAAAGTCATATACAATGCAAAAGCGGATGGATGTAGGAGTCGAGGACGGCCAAGACACACATTCCATGACCAAATAGAACGTGTTCTGGAGGAAGGTGATGTTAAGAGCCTCAAAAACCGACGCGCGTGCATGAAAAGAGTCATGAATGTCAACGCAGCGAGTGAGGCGTGTAAGAATCGTGCCCTATGGCGCTCTGTTCTCTCTGCCTACCCCGCAAGGGATTTGGCGTGAAGTTATGTATGTATGTATGTACTAATAAAGTTTTGTAACCGTTTAGGAACTATATTAAATCTGACATTAGAAAATTGGTACAGCGACAGCTTACCTTCAAGTTTCATTCCACATCCCAAGCACTTGTCGAACCTGCACGCCGGACACTTCTTCCTGGTGGTGACTGTGACAGGACAGTTACCACCTCTGAGGCACATGTAGTTCTTTCTGTTCTGCACGGTGCGCTTGAAGAAACCCTTGCACGACTCACATGAGAATATGCCGTAGTGGAAACCGCTGATCTTGTCACCGCATATCGGGCATGGACTGCGGGAAAGACGAGATTATATTAATATTTGGCATAGATAATATATCCATCCACATGGCTCCTGAAGCAAGGCGGTCCTGGAATGGAGACCCTGGGAGGCAAAACGTCCTAGAGGCAGACCACAAATGCGATGGAAGGACGACGATCAGAAGATAGCAGGGAAGAACTGGATGGAACTGGCGCAAGACCGTGACAGATGGCGCAATTTGAAGGAGGCCTACACCATATTGGTTGAAAATGGCTAAGAAGAAGAATATATCCATCCATAGATAAGTGTCGTTGGTCCAGCGACCGAGAACCCGGATCTGAATCAAAAGGTCGCAGGTGCGAATCCTGACTTTTCAAAATTAATCAGAAGTTATGTATGATACATACCTATCGTTACGTTATGGATAATGACTGAAAACTTTGTGCCATCTTCGAGTGCTTGAGCGAGAATTTCAGAAAAAAAACTCATAATATAAAATTTTAAATAAATAGTGGAAGTTGTCAAATTCTAATATTTAAATAAATACTTGTACATATATCCAATTGATATATTCGACTAAAATTCTAGTTGTTTAAATTTGAATCTGAGAAAAATTAGTGGGACTAAAAGTATAAGAAATTACCTATTTATGAGTTGTTGTCTGCTGATACCCTGGTGGTGATGCAACCTGTCTTCTGGCGCCTCGCCCTCGTCCTCATGTGTTGCCTCGTATGCTGCTGCTGCGTCCCTATACAGCACAGCTGGATGACGTCCCTAGAGAACCAAACATTAATAATGAATTTTTATTTGCCATTCAAAGGGGCCGTCCATTAATTATGTGAGATTGTCGATTCGAATTTATCATGAAAGTGATATACTTAAACTATGGTATGTTTTAAAGCATATTTTTTCAGCATAAGTTACCTGTACAGGAGAGTGTGTCGGAGAGAACTCCGAGCTGTAGGAGTAGCAGGATGAATGCGAGGCATCGCTGTTGTTCCTGGACAGCGAGGGAGTGTAGTGGCGAGAGGCGCGGGGACTCGCTGATGGACTGCTGTACACACTGTCAAATATACATATAATACTTTAATAGTGAATATAAAAAAAAGTCTCGGTGGTCGAGCTCCCCGCTTCTGATTCAGAAGTCGTGAGTTCGATTACGGACTCACACCACGTCACACCTGATTTCTCGTAATTCTTTTCGGAAGTTATATTATTAACGGCGAGGCTTAACAGGCGCTGCCTACACCTTCGGGTAGAAAAGGCGTGAAGTCATTGTTAAGTTATGTGTGATAAAAATCAATGACTAACAACTTTGTGCCGTGTGATTCGGCGAGTAGGGGCTATGACAGCCGCTGCCTTTGGGTAGAAAACGTGAAGGGTGACGTTACGTTTTTTTTTATGTTACGTGAATATAACTTAATTTAATTTACTCAGGCAAATAATTTTAGAAACTCTGATTACTCATAATAAACTACATAATATTATACGTATATTATATTTTAATCAAAAGTTGTCTCACCTGTGAGTGTACATCGAGTGCACGGCAGAATCTGTGCTGGCGCTGGACTGGACACGCGGCAAGCGACCCAGCAGTGGCGACCCGTGCAGGGCACCGATCAATTTATCCATACCAACTGACTGCTCACATTTTAATTCTGTAAATGAAAATCACTATTATTGTATGTACAAAAATCTATTAGGAACAGGAATGATAAAGAGACAGTAGAGCCATGCATTCGCTGCATTAAGGGGCTGGCTCGACCGGTGGAAAAGCTTGACCTCTCAGAAAATCGACGTGAGGTATTTGTGCCCAAATCCCGAGCCCCTCCTCATTCCCCTCGCCTTGCAAAGGCCGGCAACGCAACTATGTTACTTCGGTGTTGCCAATTTCCAAGGGCGATCCTAGTGACTTTCCACCAGGTGACCCACTTGTTCCGTTTGCCCCATGTGTTAATTAGAACAGATTAAGTACCTGTGTTGTACTCACCAGATAATTGAGTTTCTTTCTTTATAGTTAAATTGTGAACTTGATCTATTGATGTATGCGGCAAGGGAGCAGAACCTTGATCACTCAACGCTAAAGACTTGGCACTACTCGTGGGTGATGGTGGCCTCCTTGACAGAGACAACGACGTGGCGTCTGTCAGTACGGATATCTGATAAAAGAGTTATGATATTTAACATAATTTAAACTTTTTGTATCTTAAAATATAGAAAACCTTAGCTAACACTCCTTTGGTTACTTTTAATGACCCTCTCTCCTCTTAAAAATAATCAGCGAAGTTTTAGTAGGTAGTAATAATTGATATACCATACCCTGTTCATACTAAGACTCCTTTGATGCGGTTGAAGTGGTGCGCTGTACTTGAGGTCCAATACTCGCTCGTCCACGCTCTGGTAGCCCTCATGTTTCAGCGGTTCTGTCTTTATGGTCACATTACGAAGTGTATCTATAGAATCTCTGGACGATTGGAGATCCAGTGAGCTGCTCGTTTCCTCTGTGTAAGAGAATTTATGAGAATTATGTTATTAATTGAAATTTAAATTTAAATTTGCTCCAATAACTGAGAGGATAAGAGGAAATCGCCTTGAGCGGAGGGATGATACACGTGTTGCGTGTAGAATGATTAACCTGAATATGGAAGGGAATAAGAGAAGGGGAAGACCTAAGTAAATATGCATGGATTGAAGATCATGCTATTATCCTAATCATGGGTATTTTATTTCGGAAATAATGGTAGGGTTCCGCAGGAAAGAGCTTTCATGAGAAATTAATCTATTTCACATGACTAAATGGTAACAGCCATTTCTATCTAGATTATTGTCTTTGTTTAGTTGGCGACTAATGAAAGACTTGCTACATTAGTACTGACCGTTATTTATGCTGGTGTCTATAACCATTTCGGAGTCGGACAGTTCCCCCTCCCACGACATAGGTCTTTCGCGTTCGTTGTTCGACGCATCACAATGCGCGCCGCTCGACGAACGCATCTTCTTGTTTCGCATGTTAACCTGTAAAAGGAAAATAAGCACTAGAAAATAATAAAGTTCTAATATTGACGTTTTTTTTTTCAACCCAAGCGTTTGGGTGTATCATGGCGATATTACTTGTTTAATTATTAATTTAAGGAGGCACTACTGTAATATTCGCATCTGAGGAACATAGGAAAACAAGAACAGAGGAAATTATAGTAAATTAAGAAAGTTGAATTAAAAAGTATAATTTAGAAATATTAAACAACTGTATTAACAAAAAAAATATTAGCAGAAGAGTCCAGCTAGCAATTCACAATACAATACAGAGGCAGTGTGCACGAAAGTAGGATAAACGCGGTCGAAATGAGGGCACGGCGCAAAATCTGCGGAGTGACCCTTGCTTACCGCGTCGAAAACAAGGTTGTAAGGAAGGAAGTCGGATTGAAAGAGAGTGTCGGGAGTCGGTGTAAAAATAAGAAATGGCATGCTCCGATGGTTCGAACATATAGAAAGAATGAGTGAAGCAAGATTGACTAAGGAGATATTATTATACAATGCAAAAGCGGATGGATGTAGGAGTCGAGGACGGCCAAGACACACATTCCATGACCAAATAGAACGTGTTCTGGAGGAAGGTAATGTTAGGAGCCTCAAAAATCGACGCGCGTGCATGATAAGAGTTATGAAAGTCAACGAAGCGAGTGAGATGTGTAAGAATCGTGCTTTATGGCGCTTTGTTCTCTCTGCCTACCCCGCAAGGGATTTGACGTTAAGTTATGTATGTATGTATTAACAAAATAGGTACCTCATACTGATGTTGTGTAAAATCAATTTTGGAGATCTCGGCATCGGTGGAGTCTTCATCGTGTGGCTCTGAAGACACACTGATTCGTACCCCACTGGAGCTATACGAGAATGGACCTGAAAATTAATATGTTTACCTTGAAAAATTTGGTTTTGTGAGTAAAAATATGAACTATTAAGCCCGTTACCGATTCCATAGAACCAAATATTTCTCTACACCTGTGTTTGTTATATAGCGTGAAGATATTTTAAAAAAATAACCTTGTTAGGGATGTCACTCCCTTAAAGAACAAACGCCAGATTTTTCGAATATTGTGTATTACGATGATACGCTCCTCTGCCACCTAGTCTGTGACCATAGATATTTTTACGGAATGTAAAGCCATTAATTTTCGAAATAAATTCTGATCTTGTATTTAATTTAATAGAATAAATAAATGATTGATTTATTGATTAAATGCTGCCTACATTTTTGGGCATTGGGAGCTTGAAGATACAAGAAATTCATACAATAATATAAAAAAATACAGAAATAACATTTACAACATAAAATTAAATAAAATTATGGTGACGCTTTTTCCTTGTGTCAGATTAATAAATGTGGCATCTACATTCCCAGTATTTAATTTTATTATTATAATTAGTGACTATAAAATGCATAGATAAAATGCAAGTGTGAACTTTGTGTTTTTTTAAATCATCTACAATATATAATATATGTTTTTTTTTCAATTCGACTCGAAAACAAATATAATTCGAAATTCAAAATTTATCATCAATGACGCGGGAACGCAGGATATACGTCGAAAAAAAATGCGTCTGGCATTGACAAACAATTACCTACTCGTCTGACGACACAGTACGTTTGTTGAATACTGAATGTTCAGATTTGGGAGTGCAAATAATTGACTTGGCAACATGGCTCACGTTAATTCCAACCAAATCGCGGGCTATGAACTGTAGGATAATAAGAATATCAACGTATGGCTGACAACACTGACAACAAAAAATAGAGAATTTTTACTTCTATTTCTGCCAATATCTGGTACAAGAAAAATATTTCATTCCTCTTCATTATTGGTGCAAAGCTTAGAGCAAGGATACAAAACAAGAGGTCATTGATAATAAAGACGTAAAAAAAAAACAAATACTGCTACATGGACTGTGATCCAGTTTGTATATACATCTGATACATATTCCGATCAAATTAAAAATGCAGATTCCTATTCATGACAATCATCACAAGAAAATTGGTTGAGCCTCGTGGTGCATTGGTAAAACTATCGACTGCGGAATCGAGGTCGGCGAGTTCGATCCCCGCCCAAGTACAAATATTTATGACAAACATGATTGTTTGGGCAACATCTGGGCGTTTTCCTATGTATTTTAAGTATGTATTTACAAAAAAAATGTATACATATATGTATATCCGTTATCCAGTAGGAAAAAAACACATTTACTAGCTTAGTTTATTGGAGTTAGAGGGCGATGTGTGTATTGTGTCCAAAAATAATAAAATATTACTAAAACTATTATTATTTTAACAGGAAAATTGGATAATTTGTTATTATGAAGCAATTAATATGATTTCATATTACACAAAAATTGAGTTTATTTAAGTAATCTGTAACTTAACTTCATTTCTTCACATAGAGCGTTAAAAAAACTTTTTTAAAGGTTTAAACTTATTGTATACTAGCTGACCCGGCGAACTCTGTTTCGCATCAAAAGTAATAACTGCTGCCCCGCTATGTTAATACTGCAATATCTTCGACAAATCTGAAGTCGATAGCAGCTATAGGTTAAAAATGGGAATTTTCCATTGTTAACACCCCCGCAACCCCCCTTGTGGGTGGAATTTCGTAAAATCCGTTCTTAGCTGACCTCTACTCGGCGAAAGGAATAATCCTACCAAATTTCAAGTCGCTACGCCTTATGGTTCCAGAGATATCGTGATGAGTCAATATATAGGTGGAAATCTCTTATATATATATATAGATTTTAAACCATTTTAGTGAAAACTTTTGACACTAGATGGTTTGATATATATGTAGTTAATTTTGTTTTTCCTAGGATAAATAAACTCGCTCAGAATCTAGAATTTTAGTGGTAACATTATTTGATAGATTTCTTTATTTAACTTTTCCATCTTAATATTACACATATTTTGGCGAGCGCGCCATTTTATTAAATATATTTTTTATAATCTGTTCATTCGATATATAAGATTTTAATAAAAATTTTCATTCGTGCTACGAACATAAGAATGCGATATAAATTAATCTTATCAATTGATAAAGAACACTGGAATCGCAACGAAATGTTTAACAAATACCGATAACATGACAAGAAAAATTCATAAAACTATATTTATTGTAAGACATTAAACAAAAAAAATGTGGACAATTTGATTTCAACGTGAATTTTGTTTACTTGTTGCTAGGACCTTTAAGTCGGATCTCTTTTAGTTATAAATATATATTCATTCTTAACCTAAATTAACCTGAACTTTAAGTGGTGGCATGATGTTCCAAAGAAATATTGACGACAGTATAAAAGAGCACGGTATACACGATATTTACACCATTTTCCACATTTGCACTTAACACTTATTAAATAAAACGCCACGAATTTTATTTAATAACACCCATTGAAACACAAATTTTAGAGAATAAGAACTCTCTACTTTTCGCGACGTTGGGAAACGTTAGTGAAGTGCATTATTCCCGAACTAGTTAAATCTATCAACTAATAGAGGACTAGATTAAATTTAATGGAACGACTTTTTCGATAAATAATTACCGTAAACATTATAAATCTGTCTGTCCCCTTATATGCGATAATAATTAAAACTAGGCAACGGATTTTGATGCGGTTTTTTTTAATAGTTAGAGGGTGTCAACGGGGTGGTTTTGATCTATGTTCATATATTTCAAGATTTAGAAACTTTAATCGCAAACGCTGCCTGAACCCTAAGTGATAAATCAAAATAATGTACTAAATTATTATACATCTTTAAAAGGTCTACAAAAAAGTCCGCGAGAAATTTTCATCCAATTAAGTGTTTTTAATATTGTGCATGTAATATAGATCATCCTGGCCCTTTACAACATGCAATTTAAACAAATATTTTCAAAGATATTACAGTATTAACATAGCGGGGACAGCAGTTATTACTTTTGATGCGGTACAAAGTTCGCCGGATCAGCTAGTAGTAAATATAGATGGAGAATGTCCCATAATATTTTGATACGATAAGTTTTTTTTTTAATTAACTTCTTTTTGACATCGTGCAAAATGTTGTTAGTCATCAACGTCTATGATAAATATTGATTACTGATAAAATTGTGCCCAATATACTACTCTGTGTAAAAAGTATCGGGCATATGTCAATAAAAAGACCCGCGTAAAAGAGGTCGTTCTAATTTTTTTACTGCATGTTGGTAGCACTGTACTGATTTAGCGCGCAAAATTTGAACGGGATCTGTCATTTAATTTGTTTTAAACTAAACTTTTTGTTGGTCATAGTTTTGAGTCCTCGGCGATTTTTACAATGGAAAATATTGTTGAACAAAGAGTGTGCCTTAAATTTTGTGTTTCATGTGGTGAATCACTAAAAATGTTGCTACTTGTTGCACTAAATGAGTATCCGCCGAAAACGTCCAGATTTGTGGCGACACAACTCATGGATGCTGCACCATGATAATGCACCATCACACACAGCCATTATAGTGAAAGAGTTTTTAGCGAAAAATTCAACAAACGTTCTCGACCAAGCACCCTATTCACCTGATATGGCTCCGTCTGACTTTTTTTTATTTCCCAAGTTAAAATTACCACTTCGAGGAAAACGTTTTGAGTCAATAGAAGCCATAAAAGAAAATTCGCTGAATGAGCTAAACGCCATACCGCAAATAGCCTATGAAAAATGTATGGAAGACTGGGTGAAGCGGTGGAGATGTTGTATTGCAAGCGATGGGGCCTACTTTGAAGGCGATAAAATAAATTTAGATGAATAATTTGTATTTTTTGTTTTATTGACAAATTCCCGATACTTAGTACACAGAAGGTAATATGGTAACAGGTTGTAATTTATAGACAAATCATTTACTGCCAAATAACAACCCCCATGCAGTTTTTTATCTTACACCAGTATAACTGTACCAGAGGAATATATTATCAATACTTATCAAAGGTTTGGAAGTTAGTGTGTGGCTAAAATCTTTATGGTTTTTCTTAATACTAAACCGCAAGTTAATAATAATATGAAGGACTGTATTAAAATGAGAGTTGCGCCCGGATTAAACTAGAATTATCGGTGAAAGATTATATTATTTGCAAGTTACCAAGGTTATTTCTTGAGAATGATAAAAACTTATATTAGGCTTAATGTCATAATGTTATTAATTATATATCAAGTATAGGTTTATAAAATGTATGAAACTCACCGTTACTAGTTTCTGATCCTGACATGCTGATTGTAGTGACAGACACGTGTCCCCCCTCCACCTTTACCGCATCACCGTCACTGCTCATCGCGGTATTCATCACCAACCAACAATCACACCATCACCACTCAACTATCGACGTTATTAATTATTACCCAATAAAATATCGATAATTTTCAAAAGTTCAATTACACTTCACTATGCTACACTAAACAGCACCATGCACAAAAATCTTCATAAAGTGTGATAAATTTATAAAAAAATATTGTTCCGAAAAAAATTTCAAAAACTATTATGTCTCTCTCGCATAATGTTTTAATATACAAAAATATATTTTGCTATCGTTTCATCATCTTGCGTCGCCTCTTATTTCTAAGGCAACTTTTTGATTCAGTCTTGCAAAATCTGTGTTTCCGTTGCATATTTTATGCGATACAAGTTGATTGTGCGACCGGATCTGCTTTCTGGTTACATCTGATTTGGAACATTCGCGGTCCAATAAAACCATCATCTTGTGCGATCTGTGAAAAAAAAACAACTACTTTAGTCATTTATTTTGAATACAATTAAATTCATATCTATAAGTTCTGTTTCCGCACTAACCGCAATTACAATTTTTTTTTATATATGAACGAATCCTAATACCATGACGCATATATAAATTATTAAAAAAAAACAGGACGAGGCCAAACTCAAAGCTCTGTTCCGCACGAAGCTGTTCGACGTTCGATTTTCAAATAATGTTGCCCGTGTGAGGCGTTTCGAAACACTGTTTGTGTACACGCACGAGACGGTTTACGCGTCGCGAGCGGCCTTGCCAACGCGGCCAGTGCTGCGCGATAATGTGCGATATTTATCGATACGCCATTCGACCCCTCGTGTCATTGGCATTCTGTTTACGAGGGCGAAGCTCGCTCGCGATAACCGCGACACACGTCACACTCACTGAATGAGTTGTCGTTTTCAAATTTTTGTTAATTAATTATCTTTTATAACTTTACACCCTTGATATAAAATTAATAAACACAGCGACATCTAGTTTCTAAAATAAAGAACTAATGCTTCTTTTATGGAACTCGACAACCGATATTAAATTGAACAATGTTTTAATAAGTATTATTTAGTTTTTTACTCCTCTCAGTGTTCAAGAAGTTTCAGGTTTTATTTATAACACACACGAGACATTTTTCGAAATATTATGTACGCAAATGGGAATCGAACCAAATAAACTCTTTTGTAACTAAAATTTAGACTATATAAGTTTTAGATTAGTCAATCAACAGAAATATACACATTTGATAGCTTCCAGAATCATTCGACTGAATATAGACATTACAGGAATTCCTATAAGTATTGAGGGAACAAAATGTTGCGCGGATTACAGTCAGATAGATAGATATCGATAAAACCAGTCACTAGCATACTTTAAAGGAGGGAGAGTGGGGGAGGGGGGTCACACGGCCTTCACGGATCCGGTTGTAACGACCGGTCGGCCGCGAACATTTCGCCTTTCGCGCGCCGGACTGGTCTGCCGCTCCCAATACCAAGCTGCGCCAATACAAGATGATGTATTAGGAACAAACTTGAGTAATTAAATACAAAACTAATTGCATGCTAACATATTTGAAATTCAATACAAAGTTTAGTGTTCAACTATAACTCAAATTTAATCAATTAAGTAATAATAAGCTTTGCATTTATAAGAAGCAGATTAAAATATGGGATTTACAATAAGTGCCGTCTGGAAGGCCAATTAGTGTCCAATAAATCTTGCTTCAAGATATTTATGTGTCAATTATCTCTAAGAGTGCAGGGTGGTTGTCTTGGCAACTAATAATAATCGTCAATTATTTCACAATATAGTTAGTCATAACAGCGTCTATTGCAACACTATAAGCAAATCAATACTAAAGAAATATATACTAAATACTTTTATACTTATTTGAATTGTGAGCTAAAACATAAATAAATTTTAAAATATGTTGTGAAACTAACTCAATTTAAAAGAAAACTTCGAAACAACTATAATACTTGATTTGATCTATAATGTTTTACGTCTCTTGTGTTCTATAATTAAATTCGGTTTTGATCGAAAATTCACCATCTCTTTCTAGCGGTGAATGAACTAGTGTTGTCGAGCGAGATGGTTATAATTTTAGTGTCCTTAATAAAAAGAGTTCATCCGCACTCAAGATGGCGTCACCGTGGCCTAGACAAGGCCGAGCGGTCATTTATACGATACGCCAGACAATCTGCTTTGTCTGGCTTCTTATTTATTCTTCCAATGTGGAAGATTTTCAAATTTATTGTAGTTCAGTTCAACACCACTTATTATTTATACCTTCAAATAACGAACAAACACACAAAATTAAGTTTGATTCGTCTAATTTAAGCTAGTATCAAATTTTATGACAAAACTTGGCAAAAAATATTTTAATATTTAGGTATGTTTTACTTTAAACACGAACAAGATTGTCTGTCAGGACTGGTTCGGCGTTCATTAAAATTAAATAAGGTTTACGCAGAACAAGTTTCGTAATCTTGCATAAGTAACCAAAAGATATGTACCCAGTACCAGCAAGTAACATTATTAAATACTTCGTCAGAAATACCGCCGCGCCGTTTACCGCAAATGTAAATTGACATCGGTTACTCAACCGACATAGTGGTTTATGAAATATTCTAAGGAAAAAGTAAGTTTTTATCGTATTTATAAAGAACAACCAAGAATAGTAGGTATTCATAGGCTCGGCACAATGATGTCCTTGCTTTGTTGTTATAAGTTATTGATAAAGCTGCGCGACTCGAGGCGTCGACCGATAATTATCTTAAGGTCACAACACTATCAGTGACGTGAGTTGAGTGGTATTATTGGTGATATGATGTACGAGTCTTACACCCATTACTTACAGGTGGAAATAACTAAAATAGATTATCATATTATACAGTTACCAATTTTTTTTCTATTTAGAGAAAAGGAACGCAGCTTTTTACAATTTGACATATTTGACATTGACATTTGGAAACATTTTAATATTTGTCAAAAAATATATAAGATATATTTTTTGACAAATATTAAAATTTTTCCAAATGTAATTCACAGAATCAACTTTGACATATTATGTCAAAGTTGATTCTGTAAATTAATTTGTACCAAATCTAAATGATTGAAATAATTTCATTGGTCGGTCGGCTCGGACATAAGAACTGTTAATAAGCATTCCAATGCGATAAGTAAAAATTCTTAACTGTAAAAACGAGAAAAGAATTTGATAATTGACTACATTTTTAATTAAAACGTTTTTATTCCGAGTAAAACATAATATCTATGATTGGTAAGTAATTTGTTTATAAAATTTTAAATTTAGAATGTCCCGAAACACTCGTTTGAAAACTTTATAACTTCAAAATTTAAAAAGGAATAATAATATGTTTGGATGTACGTTTTTTTTTAAATTTGTACTTAGAATACCTCGATAAGTTTAAAAACTTTTTATGAATCGATTATTTACATGGATATTTTGCATATCACAATGCATGTAGGTATGGGATCCGGGAGCATATTAATATATCTCTATATATAAATGTCATTGACTTTCATATGATACGTAAAACAAAACATACCTATAAATAGTGGCATAGTATATTATGATATGACGCTGAATACGTAAAGGAAAACTCAGTACGTTAATTTCCTGTTACCTTGACACCGATGAGGTCATTTCTCCCTGAGTGCGATGCACCCTATCACTAACGCACTAAAATAGATGAGGTTAGTACCCTCTTTACATGTGACGGAACAAAGAGACACCTGATTTTGGCACACAACTAACAAGGCTTTTGCCTGTGGCTTAAGCTATTAAAAAAAACTCGATTGTTTATCCACACTAATATTATAAAGAGGAAAGATTTGTATTTTTGTATGTAACGAATAAACTCAAAAAGTACTGGACTGATTTTAGTAATTCTTTTTTCTTTAGAAAGCTACATTATCACTGAGTAACATAGGCTATGTGTAATCATCGTCGTTATCGACGATCATTTTGTTTGTACGCGAGTAGCACCGTGAGGCGGGAAGCTACATACAATATAGCGGTATGAAGTTCGCGCGCGGTCTGCTAGTATGGTATAAATTGGCATAAATCATGATTGTGTCTCAATCTTTTATAAATATTGCGAAACGTTATATAGTAACTAATCTATTTAATCAAAAGCTTTTAGTTGAAAGGTTGCCACTATGTAAGTTCCAATACAAGATGGGAGTACAGAGCCTATTCCAATGCAGAAATGTGTCAGACAAGAAGACGTTATATCTCCGAAGCTGTTCACCGCTGCATTGGAGGACGTCTTCAGTCAAATAGATATTTTAATATCGTGCTAAATGTGAATAAAATATGTCTAGACTGTAAACACTGGCAATTAGTCATTGAAGAAAGTGGATTCGCAAAAAGGTGAACGTCTCATCTGCCGCTGTGCCAATGGCCTTGATGCCCTGGTGCCATGCCAACGAGTTGGTTATTGTATATTGTCAGAAAACGTAACTAACCTCACGGATGACTTGAAGGTTCAAAGGCCTTTTGTCTTAGGACATATACTTACGGGTTACGGGTAGAAAAATACGTGAAGTGTTATGACCTTTGTGACGTGTCCTCATATTTTATAATTGTAGGTATGATCCGGTTTGTTTTTCATATTATGCGCCCATACACAACAGCTGTACAAACCACGCGAGTATCAAATTTACAGCAGTCTGCTTGGCAATTATAATAATATAATAATTAAGGAGGCTACTAGTTGACAAATATGTACAAATTAGTAAAATCTCTTAAAGAAGTTTAAATTGTTCTTTGTACTGGTCTATGGATATTAACTATGACTAGTTAATATCCATAGACCAGTACAAAGAACAATTTGTAATGACTTACATGTTGGGACTTTTTATACTAATGAAATCTTGGGACATACTTGTCTAGTAGCCTAGTTACTTTACAAATATTGCTACTAATGAGAGTAGTCTAGCTATAAAGACACATAAATTGATCAAAATTGGTCCAGCTTATACAAATATCGATAGCAATGTTGTCTATTGTAGAGTAATTTAATGTCATTTATGTGGCAAGGTTCATTCGAGTTTGTGAATATCGAATTGGCATTGTCACATGTCGAATTGTCTTCATACAAAACTGTAATTAGTTCATAATACTGAAGAAAATCACATTATTAGGAATAAATATTTGTTATTATAAAAAAAAACATGAAACAATTTCATTTGCAGTAATATGCAAAAGGAATTGTATTACATCCTTTTTTCCAGTGTCAGCCAGTACACTACGGACAATATGGCGATACAATTGGTTTAAATGTATATATTAAGCACATTTTTATTACCTATCATTTCACAACACATATATTAATTATTCTTATTAATTAAAATTCAACCTTAAAATAATGAATTACCATGTAGAATACATTAATAGAGAAGAACCAAAGGGTTATTACAATCATTTGGCGCTTAAAATGTGTTCGAATTTTAAAAAATATAATAGGTATCATTCCATCGCCTGAACGCGTCTTTACGACAGAGACCTATAACGGCTATAACTTACTAGAAGTGATAGGTCTCTGCACTACACGCGAATGTGACCTCGACGCGACGTTCTAGAGCTGTACGAAACGAAGTTTATTTTAATTTAATAGTCTGTGTATTTGTATGAGTTAAACAATTAATCGAAATTATATTATCTACTAATTTACTAAATTTACAACATCATTATAATATATACTAGTTATTATTTATTAAATATCGTTTGATTTATTACATGTATAACGGTAGAAGCACGGTCCGTAGTTGACTCACAGATTAATATTAATTGACTATCTAATTATTTAGTGTCTGTAAAGAACTAGGAAAATAAAGCTACTTAAAAAAAAAAATCTATTCTGTTAAAAATATTCTAAAACTCTATCTATCTATTTGAAAACATTCATTCTGCGAGGTCTATGCTATTTTTTGCTGGAATGCAGAGAAGTTAATATGGACGGATAATTAAATATAGTTGTTACTTAATTAGAATGTTGGTAGAGAACCTAAATTATCTTCTAAAAGGCCTTGCAAATTACATCGACTTTCATAATATAGCATAACCTTGGTATCAATAAACTTTGTAATTATTAAAGTAGCTGTGATAATTAATTTTAGAATCAAATTACGTATTCAGAACCACAACAGTGGTAGAGCCAAGCAGTTCGCTGCATGAATGGGCCGGCTCGACCGGTGAAATACCATTCTGTCGCATTTCGTTCGGTGAGAGGTACCCGGAGGCCTATTTCCCTTCCCCATCCTTTCCTATCCTTCTTTCTCCCTTAAATATTTTCATATTTACCTTAATAAAAAGATTTTTGTTGGAGAATGATTTTCATATTTTCACTCCCTTTTTTAATAATACCCACATAAGTTTCCATGAATTCTCCGATGATACAATAGGCCTCAAGGAATAGGCGATGGGCTTATTGCCAAGATATGTATAATTAAAAATGGTTGATTCAATGAAACTGCATCATAAGAACAAAATACCTGATCATGTGATATGCTTTAGCAGTATGCAATATATATATATATTGTTTTGGTATGTATCTATCTACCAAACCTTTTAATCGCATCCTTACCATCTGGTATACCATCATCACGCAGCCAACTTTCCACCACATAAGCTCATTAATGAAATCAAATAGCGCGTAATTTGTCGGTTCTTTGTAACACAATCTTTCACATAATCAGTCTCAGCAATCGAAAGATTGATAAATATTACACATCAAAAACTAATTTAAATTATACATTTAAAAATAGTCCAACTCCTGTATTTGTTCAATACCTGACATTTTGGTTACAAAACAACTATTGTAGTATTACAACTTAACAATAGTATCAAAGCTTGCCTCACAGAAGTTTTCGCAACGCGGAATCAACGCATCGAGGGCACGCACGCAGGACCGGTACCCAACCAGCCACTACCTTCGCGGAAGGGAGGGGAGGGAAATAGGTCGCCGCAGCCGCATTCCGTGGAGGTTGACAATACAGGAAAGCGCGCAGCTAGGGTATGAATATTTTATGTAACGGCCCATGATATTCGCAAGATGAACTATGGAATTCATAATAATGACAAATCTAAAAATGTGACGAAAGGCTTTTATTTGAATACAATTTAATAATATCAAAATTTCCCCTGACGCATTAATAATATTTAGAATCAATCAAGAACATAAAAAATAACTGACACACCCGTTTGTCTACCGAAAGAGATCGTATGTAAATACATAACGCTTACTTCGATAAAATTCTAAAAGTTAAATGCAAAATAATAAAAAACTGAACGTCATGATGACTGGATCGGATTGAATGTTCTCACAGATTCACCTGTTCTATTTCACAAGACACTTCCAGTACCGAGACTCGAGAGCCAAAGGCCAAATATACAATTTGTGAATGTAAAACATATCCTTCGTGGCAAATGCGTCTAGTCGGACCGGTCCAACCGTCACTCGCTATTTCCCACTGCTAAATTTAACGAACAAGTGATTCTTGAATAAAAAAAAACACTCCGGAAATTACTATGCCGTGTATCACGCGCGAAACTTTGGCCAAAGATGGCATGACATGTCTTCTATTAGTTTGATGAACTTGTTGCCTAAATGTACCTCAACCCGTTACACAAGTATTATATTGGAATGTATCGTCGGATCAGTGATATTAATGGAAATTATGACATATTTTATTATTTAACTTTAACAGTATGTGTTTGTGAAAGTTACTATTATCGACTCAAAAGCTGGGTCAAAATTATTATCTGTATTACCAATCAGTAACGGGAACAATATGCATCGTTCGGATTTTTTTCGTTATCACCTTTTTCTGAAAGTGTACTTTTGTCCTAACAACCTAGTGGTTTATACAGGATCTTCTGTTCTCGGTGAAAAGATCACAAGTTCCAATCCTGGCACACTGCAATAACTTTTGGCAATTACTAATGACTAAGCAATTGCAAGCACGATCTTTTCACGGGATTAACTATAAGATGGTAATCTATTTATACATAAAATACATATATATGAGAAGTGGACACGTAGAAGAATTGACAATATAGATCTTTTACATAGATTTTCATCCATTAGAAACACCAATTAATAAAATAATAATATAGTGTCTTTCATTTACATATCTTATGATAATAATTTAACATTCCTTTGTAAAATATTGTAATAATTAAAATTTTCACAAATTTCATTTCCGAATTATGCCGAATGAATTGACATAAAATTAAATCATAAAAATTGTCGCCTCGTGAGCGACGTTGATCGTCCCTTTTCTGAATAGAAAAGTCTCGCATTCGAATCTCGACTCACACGAATGGGTTTCCGCAAATCATGTGTAATGTATGTGATATAGTGGATGACTGACAATATCTATATTTGGCTATAGCTGTCGCCACCTATTTTATGTGGGACCTGCAAATCGACCATCACAACACACTAGCAATTCTGGTTGAGACACTTATGTCTGATGTCTCCAATCAGCTATAAGCAAAAACAGTTGGCCAGTGAGTCAAACCCGTAGCGCGCGGCACAAGACCTGTTCCAGACAGAGACTGTACCTCGGTGACTCACTCACAAATGTAAGTAAATGATTTCTCAGTATTGCTCTGAATCGAGGCGACTTGTGAAATCTGCAAGGATGTCTCATGATTCGGCAATCACTTACGTAGGTACATGAGAAGCGTAATATATCGAGAGAAAGTTGTAATGTTCCGAGGTTATCTCTGAGTAATGTCAAAACTAAAGATTAATGACTGTATACTAAGATTATATTATACAGAGTTCTACTTAAAATAAGTACCTAGTTAACTAGCAAAAAATGCATGGATAGTATGGAACTTAATTTATTTTCACTAATTTATTATCCGCAACTCTTAATAAAATTTAGCTTTTACACCGGAGATGGTGGAGAACAACTAATTTAAATTGAGTTTTTTTTATTAAATATTATTTTATGAAAACGACTGCATCTGCATATAGAATAATTATAGATAAAATATAGATTTCGATTACACTAGAATGTGAGGCGAACCAGTTCTGGCACGTAAATTCCACGCGGACCGAGTCGCTGGCAAAACTAGTTGTTGTTAAATAAATTATCAATAGTAAAATATTCTGAAAGTTTTAGCCAGTCCAGACAATATCAGCGAATAAAACAACGACTTACATGAGCGCGCCGTTCGCCCTTGTTGAAAGGAGCCTTAATAACCGACAAGGGTGTTTAACAAGAGTTATGAGAGTCCCTGCAAGGGATTTGGCGTGAAGTTATGTATGCATGTTTATTAGGTATATGTATGTATTATGTATTTTCAATCCCGTATAAGCCAAGTATCACGTATCGCAATGACATTATGTACCTTCTATATTTTATTGTCTACCTGCACCCTATTGGTAACTGAAGGGATGAGCACAAATATTTAGTCCCATGTTGAGAAGTAATTCCATATATGATTCACAATTAAAAATCATTATCAGTTATACGAAGATACAATACCAGGATTCGAACTAGGGACCTGACGAACAGAAGTCCACCGTCCGATACAAAAAAGTGATGAAAACTAGCTATTAGTATCATTATATAACATTGTGTACTTTATACTCCTTAGGTGACAGTTGGCGTTCAAAAATTTGACGATAAACGTTATGAAGTTTACAACAGACAAAGAACATAAGGGGGCGTCCATAAATTACGTGAGATGATTTAGGGGGGAGGGGGTCGAGTCAATTCTCATATAATCTCACGTTAGGGAGAAGGAGGGTGTCGACCAATATCACGCAATTTTTGTTCTGATTGTAACAAAAAAAAAATACTATTTATTCAATCCAAATTGTATGTACATGCTCAAGATTTAATCCAAAGCTCAATTTTCTTTCTACAATAACAACCCAACGCGTTTACGTAAGAAACCCACATTCTGTAAAATCTCACGTGACATTGGGGAAAGGGGGAGGGGGTTAAATAAAATCTCACGACATCTCTCCAACGTGGGAGGGAGGGACAGAAAATTTAAAAAAACACCCCACGTAATTTATGGACGTCCCCTAATTGATTTCTTTCAAATTCTTAAAATAATAATAATAGCTTGGACACAAGACACACAGCGCCCTCTAGTTTTAAACTAAATAAATTACAAACCATATAAAGAATAATACATATGTCAATATTGAATAGAATACATATAAACATATTATATGAGTCATGTATCATAAAACACAAAGCGTCTCAAAACTCTTTTGTTATCTATACAACCTGTTACCCATTGCCTTGTTCGCATGGTAACTATCTTTTAAGTATTTGGTGTGTATCCAACTTTCCATAACATCTCTTACTCCCGAAAGATAGAGTAAAGAAAGTTATGAAAGTAGAAGAAGCGAGAAAGATGTGTAAGATTCGTGCCATATAACGCTTTGTTCTCAGTACCCACCCCGCAAGTTGAGTGCACTTGGCGTGAAGTTAAATACGAACATTTTTTTTACGTAGAACTTCAGTTCATTATTTAACTAGCTGACCCGGCGAAATTTGGTCCCCATCAAGAGTAATAAATAAGTAAATATTTTAGATATTCCACTCTTTATTTAGTACATAGTACATAAAAACCTATCTATTAAAAAACCGCTTTAAAATATGTTGCGTAGTTTCAAAGATCTAAGCATATAAAGGGATAGACAGCGGAAAGTGACTTTGTTTTATTCTATGTAATGATTGGGTTCTATAAGTCTGGGAATATACAGAGTGACAGTTCAATATTATTATTTATTCCCCACTATTACAGACTCAAAACTTTAATACATGTTTTTAACACAACATCACACGTGGCGAACCTATTGCCATACACGGGGCACAAAGTAGTTGTAGTATGCATGTTTTTTCTAGGTGTAAAATAATAATATTAAAGATACATAGCAGTACTTCAAATAATAATATTATTAAGTACAATAAAATTATGGCAGTAATACGAAGTACCTTTCCATTAACGGTATGTAAATATGATCTGTTAATATCTATATCATTACTGGAACTGTGTCGAAGCCCCGGCAAAGCCTAACTAGGGTCATTGAAAGTACTACATTACAAGAGAAATCTAGTCTCTAATAAACATCTTTTCAATAATATATAAAGATGTTGACAGTAGTATCCGCCCGAAGGTCTACTTTTGGCCGAAGCCGAAGCCGATTAACCGGCAATCTCCACAACCTTTATAAACTATTTTTAGTAATTTAATAATTTTCTTCAATATTATCCACAGCTAAGTAAGAATTTCGGCGTAGAGTGGCTCATGCCGCTTTTCTCTCAGTGATGGAGGTATCAACACTGAATTAAGTGCAGTCCGGTCCGTCAGTCACTTACTCTTTTCACTCTTTTGTAACAGTTCGTTTAATTCCCACTGTTCTCGGAGCTTCGGCGAGATCTTCGGCTTCGCCCCAGAATCCGGCCGAAGCCGAAGATCTCGCCGAAGACGGATTTTTGGCCGCAGGTGGCCGAAGCCGAAGCTTTTGACACTGAACTCCTGGGTTTATATGTGAATCTAAACCTTCCTCGAAACCACGTATACATACACAAAACAATCATTTAAATCGCTCCAGCTGTTTCGGATAAAATTTAAAAAAAACATTATTGATTAATTGTTTTTCATTTGTTACTTTAATATCCCAATTGTTTGGTTTAAGATGAAGGACAACGTCTTTCCGGTCTGCTAGTATTTGATATCTTTTAAAAAGATGACATTTTATTTATGACAATTAATATTTGAAGCAGAGGTGAATAAAGTTACCTCTTACCCCATACTCAAACAAGGAGTGAAAATACACATTCATACACGAAAATATATGCATTATGCATATATATTTATATATTAATTAGCTTTTAAACGAGGACGAGTAAAAAGAATTATGATTTTTCTTTGTGTACTTAAAATTCTGTTAACAATTTATAGGTAGAAAGTTTGATTGCCTATCATAAGTTATTTCTTTTTTTTGGATCGTTTTATATAAATTTAAACTGTATTTATTTATGTATGTCATGCAGGCTACCTATTTATGACAATTATAGCTCCCCAAAAATATCAACGGACTTCTAATTATTGATAGTATATTTAATAAACCGAAAGCCATGTAATTGAACTAACTTCTATTGAAGTTCACAACTCATTAATATCACTAAAACTCATGTCATGTCAAAGTCATCTTTAACTATTGTAATATTTAAAAATGTCACTTATTTGGGGTGGGTGTACAAGCCCAGGTAACGTACTCTATTGTGTTGCACCGACTTCAATAATGAGTGACAATTGTAAATATCACAATAGTTAAAGATGACTTTATTAAAGTATTATGTTTTGGATATTGTAATAGTAAGTGTACAAATGAGTAAATTACGTTATTTATCGCTTTTTAGTTATAGAGGTACTGTTTTCATATACTTAAAGATTTTGTGGTTTACGTTTCTAGAAGTCGGTTTAACTTTTTTTAAAGTAATTTTTGGTAAAAAATTGGTATATTTTCAAGGACATTCGAAAAGCTTTTCTCCTTAATATCTTTCTTCTACTTAAACAGCCATAACACCGTGCATGACCTCGATTCGAAACAAAGAACTCTTTTTGGTACGCACAATAGAATTGGTACCTAAGCCGTTATTCAGCGCCAAAATAAAGGTATTGACTCAACGTCAGAAAAAACATACTTCCAGTAGGTACCAACAATAGGTACATGAAATAGATTCTCTTTTTAATTATTTATATTAATCATCGACCATAGATAATATACCTACTACATTTTATGAGTTCGATTTTTAAACTTCGCGTTGGTAAATTTCGCGTTCGATGTAGGTATATAATGATAAATGCATGTAATGTGTTGTACGACCTCGGTAATTGCGTATAAATATTAAATTTCGAACAAAGAAGGGGACCGGTAAACTCGTATGTAGGTACCAACTGAATGGATCATGGTACTCGTATTGTAGACGTTACGCGAAGGTCTCTGCTCCCTGGGCAGACGCGCGCTGACTCACGCGGCCGCGCGCTTCCGCCTGATAGCAAGGTCACCGGCCGACGCACACACTACCGCATACATCACACACACATACACGCGTGAAAGTAGTGAGAGTAGGTACACTCGCAACAAAACGCGATTAATTTTAAAATTGGAAACTTCAGACCGCACACAGAGTAATTTTTTTAAGGTCACGAAAACGAACAGGGAACAACTCTCATACAGCCAAATATACTACTAATCAGAAGTAAAATTTAATTTTTTGTAAGAGTGATTTCTACTCGATGCAAGCACACTGTTCCATGCTTTGTAACTAATAATAGCAAACTTGACCTTTGACGATGATAACGAGTGTCACAACAATTGACTTACCCGACAGAGACCCGTAATGTGTCTTTCAGTTCTCTAATTTAAATTAATTACAAATCAAACACTTTAAATTTGGTTATGAAATTGCAGCTACTTTCATGACCATGCATTTAAAGTGCCCTTTGTACTTTCTAGTTATGTTGGAATATGAGAGATAATGTGTAATATAATTGATTCACAAATTGCTATTGATTTTCATTTGGTTTGTTTTTAATTTTGTTGATACTTTAATACTATTGCACAGGTAGCTACAGATATTTCTTTTTGAGAATAAACAATAAGTGCACCTCTTGTACCGTAAATTATAAGGTTCCTTTTTTATGGATTACTATTAAATATTGCAGATATTGTGTGTACAATTGTATATATTACTATTACATTATATTCATGATGTACCAACAAAATGTTACTTATCAATACAATCACAGTCACATATCACATATAACTTTTCATGTGTGTTCAATGTGTGCCTGTACTGTTCCTACATCACCACAAAAATCATTTAATACATATACGGATTTGCCAAAAATAACTAGTCTAATAATATTATTAGACTAGTTATGTTTGGCAAATCCGCTAATTATTTTATTAAATAATAATGACTTCTAGAGTGATACATCCATTTGTATATATTTTTCAAAATTTTTTAAGTGCTAAGTCTAAATCTACAGCCCAAGTCATAACCTCAATACAGATACCTATTTCATTTATAAAGCAATGAGTTGCTGAAGTACATCCGACCAGCATTATCAAGATATTCATATTTAGAATCTTGACAGTTCCGAATTCTTCGAAATGTCAGAATTATAAATACACAAATATTTTTCCCAATAGTTTTGAATAGCTGTATCAAACTGCACAGAACTGCTAAATAATTAAATCACTGCCTCAATTAAGACCATTAATTTTACAGTTAGCGGTCTATTTGACTGATTAATTATGTTATTGACTTATAGGCCATTACAGAGTTGCATTGACCGGACAAACAACTATTACGAGTAGATAATAAAATCTTGCCTAATGTTGCGGCCGAATATTTTGTTTTAAACATGAATTCCATTCAAATATACATTATATTTTTATAACTGTAAATGTATTTATACAAAATAATCTATACAAATACAACTTATACTGTTATATAAATATCCACATCCATATCGTTTCACTAATTCACAATTTATATTTACTTTATTTATAACTAATTGAAAAACTTAGATTTTCCTGTAAAATATTAACAGGCCGAATTTAGTATCGCGTCATATAAACGGGTTTGGCAGTAGAATGATAAATTCGATGTCAGATCACGATAATATAAAAAAAAAACTTTCAAATATTCTCTATCTCTATGGCACTGTGATTTCAATAAATGTAAAATTATTATAATTAACGACTTTATAAATAACGCTGTTCAGTTAAATTACCGTTCATTAGTAATTTTACTATAGTAATTATTTTTATATATGTAACGCACAATTTCAAGTAGAAATGAACCATGTTTATTGTTTTCGTAATTGTCTTAGTGTCGAAAAAACATCAAATATAAAATTCTAGATGCAATATTTTCCTAGTTACTCTTCTAATTGGTACGAATGTAATGTGACGAGATCTATTTTTTAATCGGCTTCAAAAGTGACATCTCAAATCAGATGCTTACGAAATTCAGGAATACCTAAATAATAGTTTACCAGAATTCTAATCTTAAACATTAGTTTTAGTGTTTGATCAAAATGAGTAGAATATGTTAAACATAGAACATAGAGCCAATCACAAATAAAAAAGTATGGTCAAATTGAGAATAATTACTATCTTTTGACGAAACAACTACCTATGAAACCGAATAAAAGCAGTTCGAATCCACTAGAAGACAAATTTAAAGTCGTTCAGCGAGCTATGGAGCGAGCTATGCTTGGGGTATCTCTGAAGGATAAACTCAAAATGAGTATATCCGACAGAGAACTGGAGTAACCGACATAGCTCGTAGAATAAGCTCGCTGAACTGGCAATGGGCTGGTCACACAAGGACCGATGGTTGATGGAGCAAGAAGGTCATTGAGTGGAGACCGCGACTTGGTAAGCGTAGTACATGTAGGACGCCCACCAGCCCGATGGTCAGACGACCTCAGAAAGGCTGCTGGAAAAGACTGGATGCCGAAATAAGTAATACCATAGATATAAGAATAATAGATCGGCAATATTCACCCAAACGACGAGACCAAAAATAGGTAGTTGATGTGTGACTTATCAATATGTGCGTAAAAAGCGTTTCAAAGTGTCAACTTTTACATAGTTAATGTTCATGTGTTGAAATGTAAATATCCTGAAAATCTAATATACGCGGTTGCGCTGTCAGTGATGAATATTAGTACATTTTTCCTGACATGTGCCATCTATTACAGTCTATGCTAAATCTATGAGTAATACATAAACGAGTTAAAAATTTGGAAACAAGGAATCAATCTTGCCGCGAAGCAAGTCCCGGAAGAGCTCAAGGACATGCAGTTAGAACGCCGATAAAAACTAATTTTGTCGTTGCTCTATAAAATATGTAATGTAAAATATTAAAGGAATAAAATTCATCATCATTGCATACTTACTGTATATTTATATTATAATAGAGTATACATTTGATTAGTCAAATGCCATCTCAACAAAACTTTTTAATTTTTTGTTTTTTTTTTTGTTGCAGTATTATTTAAACTAGGAACTACATTAGTGAGACAATGAAATTTAAAAATAGAAGTAAGAGACTGCCCACGTGACTACTGCAGACACGGATTATTTAGGCACCTGCTGTGTTGAATATTCTGAATAGAATCTAATAGGAAGTCACAATAAGAATTGGGTCAAAGAAAACCTTGAAACTAAAAATAAGATATAATAAGACATTTACTTTTCTAATCCATGTCACGTACGTAATTAATATTAAAGCTAACGTTTAATATTGTCAAAATTACACAATTTGATAATAGAGCATGAAAATTAATAAATATTCAATAACGCTTGAGTACGCGACGATAAAACAAAACATTAGATTGAAGCGATGAAGGAGAGTCGAGGGGCGAACAGGGGTAGACACCCTTCGCGTCACGTGACAAGCGACCTTCAGGCGGCGCACCGACCTTGAGCGGCGTTCGCCCGCGCGCGGGTCAGAGGTGAATGCACGCTGAGGCACACCCGCGCCCCTTGCGTACCCGTCGCGTCCCGCGATAGAGGTCCATCGAACGCAACTTACCTCGATCCTATCTACGATTCCATGGCGCTGGAGACTCGATTGCCGCGGCCGACCTCGCAGCCACCATCCCGTAATCGAGCACCCACCCGTCGCGAACAGGTACCAGCGCGACGCGGCACACCTTTCCCATAAAATACAACCGACAAGTTTATTGACATCGAGTCTCACCAACTATTGCGCAAATGTGATATTACAACTAAATAAACACGGTGCACAGTCTCTGTTCCAATTTATTAAGCACTTTTCATACAAGTTTGTTGTAGTGTCTATTCACTTCGTTAATTATATTTCAACAAGAAAAACATAACACAATACGCACACTAGCACGAGCAATATCTGCACCATGTCCTTTCACCTCCGCAAAACAAAGCGGAATAAATAAAATTGTGCAGCAGTCAGCACATTGTGGTTTGTAAGCCTGACATCTGGCGGCAAAGGAAATAAATTTAGACACCTAGCGGTCATCTACCCAATCATAAAAATGTTAGAGTGACATTCGACCATCTAACTGAAGGTTGTAATAGTATTTTGACATTATGCCACTAGATGTCACTACCGCGTCAGGTTATTTGGATATTGTATGTCGATCTCCTTGCTTTGTGACGCCGTTTAAGTTTTTTTATTAATTAGTAGTTCGTAATCTTAATCGATGTATTACTTACTACCACAAATAACTTTGACTAAAAATTTTGATAATTGACAAGAATTTGCCTATTTTATAGCTTTTAGAAAACTATAAAGTTAAATAGTATTAAAAGAACGGATTAAATAAATGTTTTACAACTACGGATAAAGTACAAAAGTAGTAAAATTCTAAACAATCGCCAAGCGCTTTGAAGCCAAGACTCTAAGGGGGTGATTACCTAACAGCAAAACCAACGTAACATTGCTGACTAATTATTCTTTGTCGGTTATTGCTATGAGGCAACGCTAGCGCCTATTAAGATCCTTTATCATTCATTGAAAACCCACAATATCGCGTCGTAGAAAAAAAACAGTAATGATCACTCATCAATCTGCTCGCTAATAGCTGATTATATTGAGTTACCTATTAGTAACTTAGGCCACATCTACCTATCTACCCAATGAAGTAGGAAACCTATGGAAATGACTTGTCAACATAAAATTAGAGCCACTGTGACGTTATGTGAGCGCTTAAAATGGCGGATTTAGTGCTGCCTAGAAGATTTTTATTCATCGATAAACGTCCTTGGCTAATTTTATTTTAAATATTAATGAGTGTTAATTATTTGTATTATTATTAGAATTAATATTAGAATAATTGAATAATATATTAGAATAATAAAAATATTAGAATTGATTATTAGAATTAATACTTTAATAGGAAGTAACTAAATTGTTATGCTAAATATACGGTTTTGTATTTTAAAATAGGAGTGCAGGTTTTTCTTAGACTACTTTACAAAACAATACTACTTTACAAATAATAATAATAATTTATTATTACACATGCATGAGAGCATGCTAGTATTGAGTATGCTCTCGATACTAGCATGTGTGTACAGACCTTGGGCATGCTAGTTTCGATCATGCTCGAAAATCGACAGCCATGCAAGACAAATATCGACCATATAGATTCAGAAGCATGGTTGAAAATAGAATGCGTATTGACAGCAAATGACATAAGCATGCTCATAATGAGCAAGCTCTTTATTAGCATGTGTAACAGTACCCTTATGTTGTTGACTCTAAAGTAAGTGACAAACATCTTTGCAACATATCTTTACATAGGTGATCCACAGAGTAAATGAGAATGATTCAAATTTTAGCATCAATAATTTATTTACAAATGCATTTCTATAGGTTTTAATTCGTTACGAAATAAAACTATTTTATTAAAAAAAAATCCGCAGAGAAATTTTGTCATTAAAATTTTTCACCACACTTTATCTGCTGAACTGACAGTTAGAGAGACGAGTGACAGAAAACATGGTGGATTTTCGGCTTCAGTAGGTATTTACGTATATTCATGTTTCTATGCACTGAAATCCTGTTATACCGTTTCCATACGAATGGCAGTGCTGAGTAAGAACGAGATAGATATATGTTTATGATGCGCCGTCGAAATGGCCCATACTTATGCAATTGTCCATAAAGCACAATATGTCTCGTCCAATTATACAAGTGGTGTTACAGAGGCATTGACAATTAATTACTTGTCTTTTGTCTTTGTTTGACGTGAGTGCAGAGTGACATTTAAACAAAATAGTTTTCCTAAACGAAAACAGCTGTGAAAGGTCGCTATTTGGAATTATTTACCAGGGCACTATTTGTTTCGAGATTTCGTGGTATTTGAACTAATCTCTTTAGAGAGAATACTGCTAGCTTGGTGCGTGTGTTAATTGACTATAATAATTTTAATCGTTCACAATTGTAAATGAGTCATCAATCAGCAGTGTTATTTTGCGCTCGTTTAAAATCATCAAGGCTGCTATAATAAAGGAACGTTTTAGTGCTATGTGAATCGACATAATGGTGGAAGATAATGATCGTGATTTCGGCAGAAATGCAAACAAAAACACTTTATTGAAGATAGTGATATTAGGTGAAGGTGGTGTTGGCAAATCATGTTTGATGAGCAGATTTGTATCAAACCACTTCGATGATCACAGCTTTCACACGATTGGCGTGGAGTTTATGAACAAAACCATTACAGTCAACGGAAAGTCTTATACTTTACAGGTAATATTTTTTTTTGCAATTTTCACAAAATTCCAGTTTTTACTACAACAGTTTTTAAAATGTATGTATTTTCAATCATAAAACTCATATTAATAATCCATAAGAGACATGTGATATTCCACATTTATATTTGAATACAATTCATGAAAATAAAATTACCATGCCTTTAAGTTAACACAAAAACCAAAGAGGCTTTACCTAATTTTGTATATGAATTCTACATGATTTTCCAAACTGAATAGTTTGCTCAAGTTAAGAATTGAGATTATTATCTTATCTAACTTAATCAACAAACATACATTATGTAGAACATAAAAGCAGTTCTATTTTAACAGACATTAAATTATTAAGAGTTAAATTAAAACAATCATAAAAAAAGAATGTTCAGTTTTCTCAGTAAGAATAGTCTCGGTGGTCCAGTGGTCGAGCATGTCGCTTCTGAATCCAGGGGTTGTAGGTTTGAATCCTGGTGCTCACAAATGACTTTTCGAAATTAAAGTAAAAAAAATTAAACTAGTGATAAATATCAATGACTCAAAACTTTGTGCCTGGTTTGGCAATAGGTTCACCACCTATTCCATTTGGGATGTAAACATAACAACGAGACGAGGCTCAACAGCCGCTGGCTACACCTTCTGGTGGAAAAAGGAGTGAAGTCATGTTATGTTATTTTATAGAGTTAAATTAAAACAATGGTTTAGTAAAAAAAATAATGTTTTAGTTTTCTGTTAAAATCAGTGAACGTGAAGTAGCAAACTAACTTTGTGTACTACATATTTAACCTGATTTTCCTCAATGTTGAATGTCACGCCAGCACCTTGAAAATCAAGGTTACATTATCTTTTTAAAGACACTTCTTTGTTTGCATTATTATGTCACAAGTAAAACTGTTTTAGTATTCGGCCATGTTTGTGCTTGTGCTACATAATTATATTTAATATGAGCTTAGTTGATTATAGCCTGAGATTTAATCAATATACCTGGGGATTTTTTTTATTATGGTATAGCGTGGCAAATGAGCAGGTGTGTCACCTTTTATTTTTTATTTATGGGATAGGAGGGCAAACAAGCATGCGTGTCACCTGATCGTAAGCAACCTGCGCCGCCCGTGGTCACCAGCAACACATATGGTGTTACTTTTGCGTTGCCGACCTTTATGGGAGTGGGATAGGGAAGGATGGGTAAAGGGGTAGGGCCTCCGGGTACCTCTCTCACCAAACGAAACGCGGCATGAGCCACTTTACGTCGATCTTCTGAGAGGTCGTAGTATTTCACCGGTGGAGCCGGCCCATTCATGCAGCGAACTGCTTGGCTCTATGACTGTTAAAATCTCTAATTCTTTTAATCTATAAGAACCTTGAGTTCTTTTTATATCTATATTCTATACTACACGATTTTAAGACCTGAATGAAACCTTGGACTTAATCTTCATAGTTGATGTTGTATTTTTCAGTCATAAGTCCTTTATTTAAGAGATGAGCTGTTGAGAATATTATAATATTATATGAGTAATTTATGTTGTGACCTTAGATAATTTTTTATTTACACCTTATAAATTAGAAAAACTAACGAAAATCTACAATAACGACCAGAATGCCATGGAATAATAGCAACAATGGCATTAATGGTAATTCCATTTAGGACGTGAACATAATGATCATGCTAGAAAAGCCTCGGATAATAACAGATACCGGATAAAAAAAATAAGTATACAGAAAAAATTACAACCTCCATGAACAGTCTCGGTGGTCCAGTGGCAGCACACGGCTTCTGATCCAGAGGTCCGGGTTCGAATCCTGACACTGGCTTACACCAATGACTTTTCGAAATTGTTTTCGGACGTTAAGTGTGATAAATATCGATGACTGAAAAACTTTGTGCCCGGTATGGCAATAAGTTCGCCACTTATTCCATTTGGGACGTAAACATAACGGCGAGTCGAGGCTTAACAGCCGCTGGCTGCACCTTCGGGTAACAAAGGCGTGAAGTTATGTTATGTAAATAACGGCGAGTCGAGGCTAAACAGCCACTGCCTGCTTACACCTTCGTGTAGAAAAAGGCGTGAAGTTATATTTTGTAATGACCAAAATAAATACAAAATTAAGGTATAAATGGCTGCTTTATCGCTAAAAGCAATTTCTTCCAGGCAACCTTTGAAAGTACTATAGTGCTTAAGAGAAACGGGTAATTTACTGTAATTAGTGATATTTGTCTCATTAAGTCATTAATTATGTGTGCAATATATGTATATATGTGCAATTTTAACATCAGCAACAAATTATGATTTACGATGATAGATTTTTCCATTAGCAAGTTTCGAAATTATGTACATTTTTAAAGGAAATTTATTTTAACCTTGAAATGCATAATGTAAATAATTGAAATGCATATTTATCAGTATAACATTCTAATTGCTATTGCAATATTTAAATAATAATTACTTATGAAAAAGTATTGGTGGTCTTGTGGTCAAGCACCCCGCTTCTGAATCAAGGAGTCGTTTGTTCTAAACCCGGCTCACACCAATGACTTTTTGAAATTCGTTTATTCCCGGTTTAGGGCAATACAATACACACACAAACATAAGCCGAGTCGAAGCTTAACAGCCGCTGCTTATACCTTCGGGTAGATAAAGTCGTAAAGTTATGCTATAATTACTCTGCAAATTATTTTGCACTCAGTTATGTGTGAATGACGTTTATGTGTTTGAAAGTGTGAATATTTGAAGATAGATTAGATTTGATAGATAATACTTTATTTGTTCACCATTTAGTTAATTACACATAATGATATTTGTCCAATTATGAGTACTAACGGCTGCTTTCTAATCAATTTGGTTCTCCTTCCAAACAACCTTTGTAAGGATGAATAATTCATGAAGGTTGTAATTATCTGAGACTTCCAGCATGATACTCCCAATGGTGATAACTTTCTTAACAGACATCACAGCTTAGTGAAAAACATATAAATTCATATATTTATTATGTAATTAGCTGACCCAGCGAACTTTGTTCCGCATCAAAAGTAATAAATGAGTAAAATTTGGGTCTTAAAAAGTTAAATTTGTGCTATTTATCGGTACGCTAGGCCAGCAACGAAACTGCTATGTCCCACTATGTTAATACTGCGATATCTTCGTAAATATTCGTTTTAAATTACATGCTGTACAGGGCCATATTGATCAACATTAAAAGCACAATCTATTTAAGACACTAAACTGAATGAAAATTAATGCTGTAATGTCTAAAATTGCTTCGTAAATAAGCCATTATTTTCGTTAAAGAAAGAAATAAAAAAAAAATTAAGAGATAGAGATATAATATATATACCATCGCGGATATATTTAATAATGTAGTACATTGTTTCGATCCATCACTTCGGGTTCAGCCAGCGTTTGCAAATAAAGTACTAAATCTCGAAAATTAACATTTTTTCTTTAGTACATAATACATGAATTAAAGATAAAACCACCCCGTTAAAACCCTCTGTTCATTGAAATAACCTGCATCAAAGTCCGTTGCGTAGTTTCAAAGATATAAGCATGTACCTACAGACAGCGGAAAGCGACTTAGTTTTATACTATGTAATGATATTAATATATTCTTAGGAAAGGTTTAATCCAAGTAATAATAATCGCAAATTCAAAATCTGTTGGGTAGTTGTTTAGAAAATTGTCTGGAAACACGGATTTATTTTTATCTTTAATGGGAATATTTGTTATTCCTGTCAAAAGTTTTTAACTTCTGTTGATCTAATACAGACTAAACGTATTTTGGTCATGGTTTACACGTTCATAGTTTGAAACTACTCAAGTTACTTCTATATTAATAAATATGCAATCATTCACAATATTTCAATAATACATTTAAGGTATGGGACACGGCGGGGCAGGAGCGATTCAAGTCACTACGAACACCGTTCTACAGAGGGTCCGACATATGCATACTGGCATATGCAATCGATGACCGCAGCTCGTTCAACAATATCAAGATGTGGCTCAACGAGTTCCTTCATTACGCTGGCGTTAAGAACGGCATTGACAGATATCCTTTCATGGTTGTTGGTAATAAGGTGAGTGTGTATATGATAAGAATACAGTAAATATCTACTTCAAGCCAAGTCATTGCAGAGTAGACAGAAAGACCTAGGCGTCAAAACTTATCGTTTGACTTTCAGTACTGTTGTGATACACAGTATTTATTTTTTTATGGGATAGGTGAGCAAACGAGCAGGCGTGTCACTTGATGGTAATCCCAACTAACGCCACCCATGGACACTTGTAACAAAAATAGTTTTACAGCTGCGTTGCTGGCCTTTAAATTGGGATAGGGAAGGGGACTCCAGACACCTTTCTCATCAAACAAAACGCGGCATGAGCCACTTTACTTCGATATTTTGTGTGGTCCTGATATTTCACTCATTGGCTTATTTTGTATTTCATATTTTTTCATCGTTTCTATATTCCTCACATATAGGTCTTCTTAATAACACACAAAAGTTGTAGCCGGTGATACCTAGTCTAGAATCGATCATAATTGTCATACATAATTGTATTAGAACCTGGATTTTCGACTCACTGAAATCACAGTGTGAAACCACTAGACTATCGAGAATTTATAACATGAACATTTTTTTTGCCTTTATGTTAAGTGTCGCATAAATATAACTACAGCTTTGTAATTTAATATTTGTGGTTTGATCACGTTCGCGTGGTTTATACAAAAAATAGGCCACGTCCTTGGGGGAGAATGGTCTTGGATTTTTTAGCTTGCGTGACGCTACGCAGAGCGGTTTATTAGTAGAAATGAGAAAATTTTAATTTAGTAATATATTCACTAATTGTAATCAACCCATCTTCATCCGTGTCTTTTTTCTAATAAAGTAGTATTAGGATTTCTTTTTTGACAAAAATAGTTAATAAAGCAAATAGAGTTTTTTATACGACTGCAAGAAGGTTTTACTGATTTTGTTTGTCTTAAATTTGCAACTATGTATTTACAAAAATAAGAAGAAATAAATAAATTATATTATTTACGATTTATACAATTGAAAAAACTAGCTGAAATCAAATTTCTCCGCATCTCGGTCTACTGGCAGTGTGTCCAGAAGACTGCCGTATTGCCACGCTGAATGGCAATGCTAATCCTCTGTGCGAAGAATAGACCAGCCCTCTGGTCGCGAGAGGCCTCGATCAGTCTCTTTTCAAGGTTTTTGACTGTCATGTTTTATTCGTGACTGCATGCTATCTGTTCTCTGCAGTTCTGTGTCTTATATTTGAGTAAAAATATCCAAAAATATTGATATTTGGAACCTTAAAATTAAATTAAGTTATTGCAATGGACCTGAGATATATATTCGACGGAATCAAAAATAATCAAACGGCATAATATATAAGTATTGATTGCCAACTAATAATACCTTAGACCTGAAGTTATCAAAGTTTTTTGTTGAATCCAAAAAACTTTTGATAACGACCACTCTTCGGTTTGGTAATTTATTAAAGCAAATATGACTTGCAATTGAATTGACAAGCCATTACAATTCTTTAGTTCGAGTTTCTTTAATTTTTTTTATTATAAAATAAGAAAGTTACATAATCAGTTTGTATATTATTGAGTCATCGTCGAGACAAAAACATTCGACTTTAAAACAATTATATATAAACGTATATAGCAATTATATCAAAGTTTTTGCCCTCCTATCCAATAAAACAAAAGTCTTGATGGTCCTGTGATCGAGCTCCCCAGTTCTGAACTAGAAGTTCGATTCGATGGCAATATGTTCACCATCTATTCCATTTGGGACGTAAGTTTGTTCGGCGAGTCGAGGTTTTAACAGCCGCTGCCTGCACCTTCGAGTAGGAAAAGGCGTGAAATTACGTTTTTTTTACCTTTTAAACCTATAACTGTCAGTCTTATACACTTGAGCGAATATCCTCAATTCCTCATACTCGGGAACGAGTGGGTGCATTTTAAATTGATCGCGGGCGGCTTGAATTCTTGCTGTGGGTAGAAAATCTGTTTCGGTTGTGTAAAATTAGTTCCTTTAAAGTACTTATACAGACGTTTTGGCCAACCTCCATCATCACAAGCAGGTAATGCTCATTAGGCATCTATGATACTATGGCTATCTACGGCTTGAATTCACTTTCTTGAAATGTTGGCTCTGCAACTGGCTCTTAAAATATCTTTTCACATTTATGCTATCAATATAAATATTAATTGACGAATAGACTAGCCAAGTCTGATAAAAACAATGAAATATAATAGGAACGGTGGTCCAGCGGTCGAGCATACGGCTTCTGATCCAGAGGTCCGGGTTCGAATCCTGACACTGGCTCACACCAATGAGTTTTCGAAATTGTTTTCGGAAGTTATGTTTGATAAATATCGATGACTGAAAACCTTGTGCCCGGTATGGCAATAGGTTCGCCACCTATTCCATTTCGAACGTAAACATAACGGCGAGACGAGGCTTCCGTTGCCTACACCTTCAGGTAACAAAAGGCGTGACATTATGTTTGAAAATCGTAAATAAAGTACTAGTGTTCGACCGAAGCTTCGGTTTCGGCCGGATTCTTGGCCGAAGCCGAAGGTCCTGCATTGCCTGCCACATAGCTTTCGAAATGAATTTCGAAAGTTGGGTGTGAAAAGTCATTGGTGTGTGCCAGGATTCGAACCCGCGATCTCTGGATTCAGAGCCGCGTGCTCGACAACTGGACCACCGAGACTAGATAAAATACACCCGCATGATAGATTAAAACGGACTCAGACAACAGTTTTTCATTTAGGCCAAGGTTACTTGTAGTAGGTACCTAAGCAGTAAAAACGACAGGTTAATATTTAATAATAATCCATTTACGCATCTTGATAAGTCTTAAGTAATTAGTTAATCAAATATTATCTACTTAATAGTATCACATTTAAAAATATATTATACTCATTTAAACGTGTTTTTCACTTATTTTGGTTTTTAACAATTTACAAATACCTAAAAAAACTAACATAACTTTCTCGGTGGTCCAGTGGTCGATCTCCCCGCTTTTGATTCAGGAGCCGTGGAATCGATTCCGAGCTTATACATAATGATTTCTCGGAATTTTGTTTCCGTATTTATGTGTGATAAACATTGATGACTTACTACTTTGTGTCCCGTTTATGGCAATAGGTTCAGCACCAGTCGATGTTTTTCAGCGGCTCCTTACACCTTCGGGTAGAAAAAGGCGTGTAGTTAGCGTTAACTAATATACTTTGTTATAATTCCAGTCAGACGTATCATCGAAAGACAGAGAGGTGTCATACGATCAGTTGAAGCAATGGTGCGAAGATAACAAAATATCTACGTACATAGAAACTTCGGCGAAGAACGATAATAACGTTGTGGAGGCATTCTCTATGGCCGTTCAGAGGTAATTTTTAAATCTGTCAAAATTCAACAAATAGTTAAAAAATATATTATACAGTTAAACAGTTCTATCTTTATGTTGTCTATGGTCTTTATTCAACTTGTTTAGAATTTGTGTAATATTCTTTGCTAGTGATGTGTTGTAGTTTCAAATATAAAGTAAAAAAATATATAATTCACTTTGGATAATAGTTATATGAGATATAGAGAAATGAATCTTTCATGGTTAGGAGTCGTTCAATTATTACGTAAGCAGATTTATAAAAAAAAATTACCCCCCCTTGTCATCAAAAATAAGCAAAGCAAAGGCCCCCCCACCCCCCTATAGTGCTTACGTAATACTTGAACAGTCCCTTATTTAGGCCCAAAGAGTATGCAAAATTTAATCAAAACAGGTTCAGTAGCTAAGATTCCATAGTGGACAAATAAGACGCCTAATTTAATTACTTATTAACTGCAGATGGGTGGAGTTGGAGCAGAGAGCAGAGAAGGAACTGGGCATGCTCCATCACCCGGACACTGTGACACTTCACGGGTCCTCCACAGTGTCTAGTATAAAAGCCACATGCTGCTCCAGGTTTAGCGAAGTATGAGCTCTGGGAAGACCAGCTCTAGGGTTGTTTGAATATATAGTTAGTGAATAGAGATACAAACTCATTTCCATTAAGATCTGAATCGACCAAAAAAAGTGTAAATAAATTTTGTTTATTTTTTTTACAAAAATTACTAAATCTCATAGTATATTTTAAAATCATTATTTTAGATTTCCATTACAATATACATAGATTTTTATTTAAGGATGACAGTATTGTACTTACTGAAAATTCTTAAAAATACTTTTTAGATAATTTCAACATCCAGCCTATTATTTGTCTATGGGTTAATATTTTATATCCTCGTCCATATAGATGTGCCTTCCATATACAAAGGATATCTATGGTCGTGTTTGCAACCAGACATTGGCCAAGCCTTTCATCACCTGCTTTACCATTTTTCTTTATGTTAATAATGATATTACTCACAACTAATTAATTAAATTTCGAAGAATTAGTAGTTAATGCTTAATTATTTTTTTACTTGTGTAAAAAAATCTTTTCTGTCATTTAATCTTGTAATCCAGAAAAAAAAATATTAATTAAAAAACCTATCAGTTTCAAATATTAAAGAAATCAAAAGTATTTAGATGAATGTGCAAACACGACTGTTACGTTAAGTCACGTAATATCGCATTAGATAACAGCGAATAGTTGTATAATCGCTTTTAAAATCGTAGATGTGTAAGTTGTTGCCCTTGTAAATATCGATTTTATACGATACAATCGAATAAACTTTTGCACCGAGGTTACTAGACTAGGTTAGTTTGCATTGCACAATAAGTTTGTGTTTTCAATCGCATACAAGTTTGGATGCCCTTTTTTATTATTTTATTTTAATTCTGCATCAAAACAAATATCTAAGTTGTATTGATCATATATATATATATTTTAAAATAAAGGAAAATTGAAAATGTATTAAAACGCAAGTGGTCACTTATTTAATTTTCAAATATTTAAGTTCAGCCAGTCCTTTTGACACCAAATACAACATTCCAATAGGTTATAATTATTTGCTATACTAAAATCTCTACAATTTATGTAAGCGTGAATGTTGTTTTTTTTTATTCGGCCAGATTGACTCTTAAAGCATTAATTTTAGTAAAAGAGCAGTAACAAAATTTGTGATACAAATGTGAATTTTAAAAATATCGAATCTTATTTTTTTTTAATTTTAGAAAAGTAATGTCTGGATGTGACGTTTATAAATGGCAGCCATTTTGAAATATTCGCGCGCTCATCATTATTTTGTAACGTACCTAAATGAAAATATATTTTGTAAATATACTTGCTTGCGTAACTTCACGCCAATTCCCTTGCGAGGTATTCACAGAGAACACAGCGCAATAAGGCAAGTTTTATTTTCTTTGTTGTTACACTATTTATTTATAATTGAGTGAGACTTAGCACTAGATAGAACTACTATTAGAGAATTAATTGTTAGATATACTGAATCCGGAAAAAATTATGTGAAAATAAATGTTTTAAATTATCCATATATATGTATAAATTTTTATATATGTATTTGGACCATTAACTAGCAAAATACTGTCAGAAAGATCGTAAATAACAGTATTCATATAACGGGTTTTATATTAGTAATTATTATTTTTTTCTTACGTTAATAGTTTTTTTTTGTGAAGATATATTTATTTACTTAGTAGATTTGTGAAGAGAGACCATTCTTTTTAAGCACATTGACTGTATTGAGGGGAGTTATATGAAGTACTTAAATTACAGAGATAGTTACAGGAATTACCGGTTTTTAAAAATAAATAATAAATAAATTGCAAATTCAAATAAATATATCATAATTATTCATGATATCCTATAGAAATCTTTCTCTGTGAGACATAATTCATCAAATTTTGCAATATTATTAATGTGTTTATTATAAAATTATAACAAAGGAATCAAAGTTATTTTAAAAAAATGCAAATTTTACTAAATGAGCCAGCTAGCTACTTGATACTTTGAGACATATAGGATATTGTATAAAAGTATTCGTGTCTTGGGTGATCTTCGTAATCATAGAGATTTAAAAAATTATGCATACAATATCCCACAGATCCTTTTAATATATATACAGAACATTACTTTAATTAATATTGAAATTTGTAATTTAAATCTCATATAAACTCAATTCTGAATAGAGGGCTAGTTGCTTGTATATTTTTTTTTAGATAATTAATTCTTAGGATCCCGTCTCACTAAATGTACTAAATTAACTATTGTGTATTAAAGCATAGACTTTTTTTGCGATTCTCTATTTAATACTTGTATTTATATCCAGTTTTACAGTGGATATATAAAATTTTCTCTGAAAAAAAAATCTTGTCATATAAATATACCAATAAGTTTACTTCACTATAATGAGTAAGACAGTGTAGATGCAGCTTAAGAATTGCTTTTATATCATTCACTCGCTTCAAGAAAACGGATCTCAAACAATCGTCCTGAGCCATGTATTTATATTGATTTATTTAATATCCTGAGCGCATTAAATAAATATATTATTATTGTATATTAACCATTTTTTTGTTTGTAAATTAATATACCTACTTTTACCATAAAACATAGTGTTATTATTATTATTGTAATATTTCAATAGTGGCTATTTATTATATCTACTTAATTGATTACTTTCAATCAAGGGTAATTTCTGAATGTTGATATTAGGGTTCATAATTTCTCGGGTCTCGTGAATTCAAGAGGCCTCTTGGTTTATAGAAAAATTTACATTAGTTTTCTTATAATATTTGGTGCCAAAAACGTTGACAAATTCAGTGGTTATCCCCTCAAACAGAAGTTATGTTTATAAATATGTAAATAGTTTAATGCAGACTCAATTACACCACACACTTTTTGGCTGGTGTTTTTAATTAAGTTAAGTTGCTGTAAAAAAATGTATTTATACATGGTTAAAAAAACCATCCCCCCTTTACCACAATTTGCTTTCAAGAGTTTTCTAAATTCGAAAAAAGATGGCGCTGTCTTACAGACCGCTTACACTGTCTTACAGAACATCTAACATAAATTCACGCCTTCGTTACCCGAAGGCAGCGGCTGTTAAACCTCGTCTCGCCGTTAAGTTTACGTCCCAAATGGAATAGGTGGAGAACCTATTGCCATACCGGACACAAAGTTTGCAGTCATCGATATTTATCACACATAACTTCCGAAAACAATTTCGCAAGGTCATTGGTGTGAGCCAGTGTCAGGAATCGAACCCGGACCTCTGGATCAGAAGCCGTGTGCTCGAGTACTGGGCCACCGAGACTTATTTCAGTTATATATGTTTCAGAATTCACAAATTGTTCAACACTCACTATTTAAGTGTCTACTATGTCACCATTTAGTATTTATTAATATCTTGATGGTATGATGATATGTAAAGTGAATGGTCATAACATTACGAAAATGAAAGAGATTGTTATTTTCAACATTTAATAAACAACAATATGAATAATCCCATGGCACTAAACTTACAAATAAATACAATATTGTCTTTCAAACTATCTACAATACACTAGTCACCTTAGAGATTACAAGAGTTAAAAAAGTCCATTACAACACCAACCACAAAATTGTAATTAAAAAAAAAAGTTGCAAGAATTGACAAAAAAGATGGAGATTATCTATCGTAACGCCATCTTTTATTTTTACATTCTTACTGACAGGGCATTCACTAACGCCATCTGTTTCCTAATATCAGAATTAACATGTGATAACTTTTTAAAATAAAAAAACATTTAAATGTTCTTAATCGCAAACACAAGGTTTCCATTACTCTACCGAGATGTTTAATATTTAATCGTTTTTTTTTTTTTGAAGAAAGTTTCAAAAGTGGATAAAAAAAGCCCTATTCACCAATAATTGGAGAAAACTTCAAAATAGTCTAAAAATAGTTTCAAGTTTTGGTATTCAGCAAAAATACTAGACCACACGCTTAATATATAGAAAAGAGATTCCGTTGTGGGTGGTTTGCAAATATTTCAGATACGATAAGAGTACAGGATCACATTCTCTTTTCGAACAATACTCATTTAAAGTATGTCAATTCATAGCGGCTTCCTGGCCTTCACCAAGTCTTCACTCACGTCCCACAGCTTGATCTCCACGTCCTTGTCGAACTCGTACTTCGACGTGTACTCCTCGCAGTTACGGTAAAACTTACCCGATTTACCTTCAATAGTGTAGTCTGAGGCACAGTACACAATTGTTTCGGAGCCCTGGAAAGTATAATTTTGTTACTGTAACTTCACACTCTAAGTAGAACAGTTTAATAGAATAAATCGTCGAACACTATTTTGCCATATATTGGTGGTAGAGCCCTGAATGGGCCAGCTCGACCAGTGAATTACCTCTCAGAACATCGACGTAAAGTGACTCATGCCCAGTCATCCCACTCACTTAAAGGCCAGGAACTCAACTGTAACACTATCTGCGTTCCATGTGTCAATGGGTGGTAGTAGTCACTTATCACTAGATAAGTAATTAATACCAATATTTTTGAAATTGTTTTCTATATATATCATGACAGGGAAACATAAAGGATATAAGAGTTGTCGAAGTTAAGAAAGTGAGTATGGGATATAAGAACCGTGTCTTACGGCGCACAGTTCTTTCTGCCAACCCTGCGATACGACTCAGATCATAAATTGAACTCACCTGCTTGGCAGTTTTCATGAAAAGCAACAAAATCGGCGCCATCAATACGTAATGATACCATTTAATGGAGTTTCTGTAAAAGAAAGAAAAAGATCACCTATTATGATATGTAAATAATGTTTGTAAATTAGCTTTTATGTGGACATTTTTTGGATACAATCTTTCTTTTTTTATGGGATAGGAGGACCAACGAGCAAGTGGGTCACCTGATGGTAAGCAACTACTCACGGCTCATGAATGAACACCGTGGTGCGTTGCCGAACTTTAAGGGACTAGACTAGGTAGTATGTGGTAGGTACCACATATCACCGGATAGGATACCAAAACAATTATACGATATTAGTTTTAGAGAATATTACTACAGGAGATTCGAAATAATTTTATCCGTTATTTTACCTAGCGATATGAATAGAAAAATACCACTATCAGATAAGGTTTTCAGATAATTGGTTATTGTTTAGAATATTTTTTATGGTTGCCGGGCGGCAGTGTAACACGAGGATATCCCGGAATGTTTGTATTGTCCCGCGTCAAAGAACTTTTTGTATGGTAAATCTTCAGTTTTCCCAACAAAATTTATGAAATACTACCACTCAGAATATCGGCGTAAAGTGGCTTATGCCGCGTTTTGGTGAGAGACGGGAAGGCAGCACCGATTGCGTCGTCTCACTGTATAAAACATTTAGTCCTATGTAATAGGTCTTAAGCCCATTTCCACACATTGGCCTTAATCTGTTCAGTCCTGTATAATAATCAGTATTATTTTGAAACAACCTGAATCCAAAATCAGTAATTTTAAGATTAGGCATTGTTTTTTTACATACCTAAATAAATTAGTGGCACAGAATCCCGGACAGCAAGCGTTAACGTCCACTCCGCTATTCCTCAATCTATTGGACAGTGCCCTCGCGAAGTACACGTTCATCAACTTTGAGTTGCAGTAGCCGGCATTGTGACGTCCGGTGCCCTTGGTCTTCGCTAGTTCTATTTCCTTCTTCAGGTTCAAATCTTCAAAGTCGATTTTCCCTTTCTCGTGCAGCATAGAAGATACGATAACTATTCTGTAAGAAGAATATTAGTATTAGGAGAAGAAAAACTCCATTTATATGTGTGTCTCTCTGGCATGCTCTCTGTCTCTCTTGATAAAAATTAGGATAAAATTACTTTTATAGGTTAAGGTACAATGATTTATACTGCAATATCTTCGAAAATATTTGCTTAAATTGTACGCTGTAAAGGGCGAGGATCATCTATATTACATGCACAATCTATTTAAGACACTTAATTGGATGAAAATTAATGCTGTAATGTTTAAAATCGCTTCGTAAATAGGCCATTATTTCTCGTAAAAAGTAAAAAAATATAAATGGCCATTGTGGGTTATCCCTAAGAGATAGACATATGGACTTTTTTGTAGACTTTTCAAAGGTGTATAATAATGTAGTACGTTGTTTTCATTTATCACTTAGGGTTCAGCCAGCGTTTACGATTAAAGTTCTAAATCTTGAAAATTATCGATTATTATTCGAATAAAACTGGGGATCACGCGAGTTTTCCTGGTCGCAGCTTATGCTCCCGTTAGCTCCGCGGATCCCCGCGAACTCGAGGAGTTTTGGGAAACTGTTAGGGATATTCTGGATCTGGTTGAGGGAAATGAAAGGATAATTATGTGTGGTGATCTTAATGGGTGGGTCGGAACCAAGCGAGACGGCCTGGAGGCTGTCCTTGGTCCGAATGGTGACAAGAGAGTGAATGATGCTGGTAAGCCGATATTGGACGTATGCCTGGAACGGAACCTCCTTGTGTCTAACACATTATTCCGTCATAAAGATATTCACACGTATACGTGGAGACGGAATGAGCAAAAGAGTATGATTGATTTGATTTTGATAGATAGTCGTCTCCGAAATACTTTAAGGGATACAAGAGCCTACAGAGGCCCCACTCTTGATACGGACCACTACCTGGTGGTAAGCCGTTTCGTGGGCCTTTTCAAGAAGTGGAGACACTGTCGAGTGCGTACCCATTTCGGAGAGCTTGAAATGTGAGAAATTAGAAGATGAAAGTGTACGGAGTATGTATGTAGGCCTAGTCAGTAAAAGACTCAATGAGACGAGTCTTTCTGACCTAGGTGTTGAAGAATGCTGGGAAAGAATGAAAGAAAGTATAGTGAATAGTGCAAAAGAAGTATGTGGTAGTGCAAAGAGGCATAAGATTCTGAGAGGTGACGCCTGGTGGGACGCGGATGTGAAATCCAGCGTCGAAAGAAAGAAAAAAGCATGGTTGGATTATGTCTCAAGTTTGAAACAGAATGATAGCATGACAGAGAAAAAGTATGAGAGCTACCGCCGCTGCAGGAATGTTACCAAAGCCTTAGTGAAAGAGAAGTGTGAAAGACTTGTTGCGAATGAGGAAGTGAGGTTGACGGAGAACTTCGAGGCGAATAACAAACTCTTCTGGAGGGAAGTTAGAAAGTCCCGGGGTTCTTCGTCAACATCCAGAATGGACAAAATTATGTCTAAGTTTGGTGATATTCTTGCAAACCCAAGCGATGTATTGGGCAGGTGGAGTGAGTATTTTGGGGAAATGTACGAGTATGTTCCGGATGTGGGCGCCGCGAGTGAGCCTACGGCTGACACCGCTGCGCCAACATCTGATGAGGACATTACTATGGAAGAGATTGAATGGTCGATACGAAGTATGAAAAATGGTAAGGCAGCTGGAATTGATATGATGTCTGCTGAAATGATCAAACACGGTGGAACCTGTGTCCGGGACGCTTTCCTGACCTTGAGCAATCTGTGCTGGAGGTCGGGTAAGGTTCCCATGGACTGGAGGCGCGCTGTCATCGTGCCCTTGTATAAAGGTAAGGGATCACGTATGCAGTGCGCCAGTTACAGGGCCATCAGTCTGATCAGTTTAGCAGCAAAAGTGTATGGGAAAATTATTGAAAGGAGAATGAGGGTGATGTCTGATGGAGTGTTGTGGGAGGCTCAGGGTGGTTTTAGAAGCGGACGAGGGTGCATGGATCAGATTTTTTCTCTCCGCAACATCGTGGAAAAACAACTGGCTGTTAACCGGAAGGTTTTCTGCGGTTTTGTGGATCTGGAAAAAGCGTTTGACAGAGTGTTACGAAAGGATCTGTGGGATATACTCCCGGGCTACGGGGTGAGCGGAGCACTGCTGCGCGCTGTGCAGTCCACTTATGAGGGCTGCACAGCGTGTGTGCGTGTTGACGGCGGCTTGTCCCCCTGGTTTGACGTCAATATCGGCGTCAGACAGGGTTGCGTGCTGTCCGCTCGACTGTTCATCCTGTACCTGGACAGTTGTCTCCAGAGAATGAGATCGATGGATGTAGGGATGCGAATGGGTGACCTAGTTGTGAACTGCCTGCTTTACGCAGATGACGCCGTGCTTCTAGCCGAATCGCCGTCGGACCTGCAAACACTAGTCACTACTATGAAAGATGATTGCATGATTAAAGGCTTGCAGTTGAATGCGACGAAAACGAAAGTTATGGTGTTTGAAATGGAGGAATCCAGAACAGATGCAAGGATAATGGTTGATGATGTAGTGTTGGAACAGGTGAATGAAATTGTATATCTTGGATGCGCTTTTAGCAGAGATGGAAGGTACACCGCGGATGTAGAAAGACGAGTGGCGATAGGAAATAGCGTAAACGGAGCGTTGGGCAGATTCCTGGGCGCAAAAAATATTAGCAGAAAAGCCCAGTTAGCAATCCACAATGCAGTCCTGATCCCAACGCTAACTTATGGAAGCGAGAGCTGGGTATGGCAGAGTGTGCATGAAAGTAGAATAAACGCGGTAGAAATGAGGGCTTTACGCAAAATCTGCGGAGTGACTCTCGCTGACCGCGTAGAAAACAAGGTTGTAAGGAAGGAAGTTGGTTTGAAAGAGAGTGTCGGTGTAAAAGTAAGAAAGGGCATGCTCCGATGGTTCGGACATGTAGAAAGAATGGTTGACGCAAGACTGACTAAGCAATACAATGCAATGCAAATACAATGCAAAAGCGGACGGATGTAGGAGTCGAGGACGGCCAAGACACACATTCCAAGACCAAATAGAACGTGTTCTGGAGGAAGGTGATGTTAAGAGCCTCAAAAACCGACGCGCGTGCATGAAAAGAGTTATGAAAGTCAAGGAAGCGAGTGAGGCGTGTAAGAATCGTGCCCTATGGCGCTCTGTTCTCTCTGCCTACCCCGCAAGGGATTTGGCGTGAAGTTATGTATGTATGTATGTATATTTGTTTAAAATATTATTTTGGTGTATGTACCGTATATATATATATATATATTTAAACATTTAATGAAAGCAGTTATTTCAATATAACAAACAAATACTTCAATTTTATTTATATGTATCATTACATAGTATAAAACAAACTGGCTTTCCGCTGTCTGTCCCCTTATATGCTTATAGTCCAGTCATTTAAGGTTAAATTAGGTAAGAATCTCGGAATTTCAGATACCCGGCTGTGACTTTGTAAATATTTATATATTGACACCCTAAAAGTTGTCTCAAAACTTACATATGGTAGGGTGTATGCAACTATGAAATTTTAAGGTCAAAAGTCACAAAAATCGATATTTTGCGCTTTCTTCGTAAATATCTCATTTCCAATGAGATTTTTACTAAATGTATTGTGTATCAATATTGTAGATTATTAAATTCTCTACAAATTTTGATGAAAAAATATTTCTTTTACGGTGAACCGTTTCAGAGATACAGCGCGGACTGCGCGGAGAGCGCGCAGTCACAGGACCACTTCAGGTCAACCAGTGCCTCCGCTCGAAAACGCGCCATATATGTATAGTTGTTGAACTATCGATAAATCAATGACTATAAATATTTGTCAATTTTTACATAACTTGAAATTATACCTAAACGTGGATTTATCCCAGAAAATTGTATTTAGCAAATCGTCTGGAGCAGGTGGTAAAATTGTCAATGGGCAATACGATGGTAGTGGTAGAGCCAAGCAGTTCGCTGCATGAATGGGCCGGCTCGACTGGTGAAATACCACGACCTCTCAGAAGACCGACGTAAAGTGGCTCATGCCGCGTTTCGTTCGGTGAGAGAGGTACCCGGAGGCCCACCCCCTTCCCCATCTTTTCCTATCCCCTACCCCTTAAACGTTGGCAACGCAACAGTAACACTATATGTGTTGCTGGTGTCCATGGGCGGCGTTGGTTGCTTACCACCAGGTGACCCGCCTGCTCGTTTGCCCTCCTATCCCATAAAAAAAAACGATGGTTAGAAAGTTTGAACTGATAATATACTGGTGGAATATTTGAAAACTGTCCAGGTTTATTAGGTTTTGTAGTTTTCACAGATTTCGGATTAACAGCTACTGCCTAAACCTTCGGATATAAAAAGGCGTGAAATTATGTAAAAATTGACAGTTCATCAACTATAATGGCGCATTTTTAACCGCAGGTACCGGTCCAGTGACGCGCGCTCTCCACCTTTTATTTCTAAAACGGTTCACCATATAAAAATAATTTTATACAAAATTTGTAGAGAATTTAGTAATCTACAATATTGATACTGAATACAAATCGCAAAAACCCCATTGGAATTAAAATATTAACGAAGAAAGCGCAAAATACCGATTTTTGTGACTTTGGACCTTAAAATTTAATAGTTGCGTACACCCTACCATATGTAGGTTTTGAGACAACTTTTAGGGTGTCAATATATAAGTATTTACAGAGTTACAGCCGGGTATCTCAAATTCCGAGGTGAACTTACTATAATGACTGGACTATTAGATCTTTGAAACTAGGCAACGGATTTTGACGCGGTTTTTTAATAGATGGAGTGTCAAAGCGGTGGTTTGTGTGTTATGTATAAAGTAAAGAAATAATTCTCAAAATTTAGCACTTTTATTATAAACATAAATAAAAATAGTCAAATAGTAAATGTATAAATATTAAGCCAAGCGTAATAGTGAAAAGTTTTTACATCATTTCTGCCGTCTATCTGACTACATTTTGCCAATCATGATTATTTTCAGAAATAGCTGAAAGCATTACGGCAGAATTTTGCTGATAGATATTATTAATACCATATTTTATCACAAGCTTCATTATTTTATTTATGGCCCTGTATCGCCATGACGCGTAAAAATATCGATTTGAAGCATCACCGCTGTGAAAGTAATCATCGATATTTATCACATAAAACATTATTGATGTTAATAGCCAGAGTTCGAACTCTGATCTCTGAACTAAAAATCGAAGCTTGGAACCACTGCCTTGTTGAAACTTATGATGCGAGAGATGGATTGCTTAACCATAAAAAGGAATAGCACTTCTAACATACTTTGCGGGGTAGGCAGAGAGAACAGAGCGCCATAAAACACGATTCTTACACACTTCACTCACTGCTTTGACTTTGATAAATCTTGTCTTACACGCTCGTTGGTTTTCAAGGCTCCTTCCTGACATCACTTTTCTCAAGGACTTCTTCTATTTGGTCATGGAAAGTGTGTCGTGGCCGTCCTCGATTCCTACATCCATCCGCTTTTGCATTGTATATCTGCTTAGTCAATATTGCATCATCCATTCTTTCTACATGTCCGAACTCTTGCCCTTCCTTACTTTTATACCGACACTCTCTTTCAAACTAACTTCCTCGAAGGTTGTAAACCTCGTTTTCGACGCGGTCGCCGAGCGTCACTCCGAAAATTTTGCGCAGGGTCCAACAGCACTTCTCTCAATTTTCACGGGCCTCGTGGCGTATTGGTAAAACTACCGGTTGCAGCAATGAGGTCGGGGGTTCGATTCCCACCCGAGCACAAATATTTGTGACAAACATGAATATTTGTGTGGTGTCTGGGTGTTTTTCTATGTATTATAAGTATGTATTTACGAAAGAAAAGTATATATGTATTAATATCCGTTATCTAGTATCCATAACACAAGCATTTAGTTGCTTAGCTTGGAACTAGAGGGCGCTGTGTGTATTGTGTCCAAGATATTATATTATATTATTTACTTACTTATTACAATTAAAATATTTCTTAAGCAAAATTCAGGGTATACATTGGCATATGATCTTTAGTACGTTACATGATAAGGTCCGTACAGATGGACCGTCATTCATCAACGGCATGATGCATGATGATAACCCAAAGATTATGAACTGTGACGTATGAATACTTTGCATTGTAATGTCATGTAATATCTAATTATTGAGCGATTATAAATATTATGTTGGCATTTATGAACATATTTCTACTGAACGGTTTGTAGTCAAGGTTAGTTATAATCGTCTTCAAATAATGTATGTTTTTTTTTATTTAGTTTAATACGTATACTTCCTTACAAAATATAAAATGTAGTCGCTTCCGCTGTCCGCATTGAAGGTTTTTTTGGTATATTATATGCATATTATCATAGAGGAACGCCAAAAATGTATATATAAAATAAGTAAATACAAAGAAGAAAATCTTTCTTATTTTTTTGTATCTATAGCAAAAGCTATAGAAGACCAAAGTCTTCAACCAGTGCGTCTTACCAGTTATGACCTACGGTGCCGAAACGTGGACACTTACGGTGGGGCTAGTCCACAAATTTAAAGTCGCTCATCGAGCTATGGAGCGAGCTATCTACTACTACTACCTATGGTATCTCTGAAGGATAAACTCAGAAATGAGTATATCCGACAGAGAACTGGAGTAACCGACATAGCTCGTAGAATAAGCTCGCTGAAGTGGCAATGGGCTGGTCACATCTGCCGAAGTACCGATGGTAGATGGAGCAAAAAGGTCATTGAGTGGAGACCGCGACTTGGTAAGCGTAGTGTAGGACGCCCACCAGCCCGATGATCAGCCGACCTCAGAAAGGCTGCTGGAAAAGACTGGTTGCGGAAGGCAGAGACTGCAATAGGCTAATGATGATGATGATGATCTATAGCAAATGATGATGTAGCCGACCTAATTACGAAAAAAAGTCAACAAAATGTGATTTATGATGCGTAGAATCGTATTGGAGTACAATGTACAAGACATATAAGGTCGGGGAAAAAGTCTTTTCGCATAACGTAGGTATAAACTTATTATAAAATTTCTTTGACTGTACTATTTGTGTCTGGCTGGTTTTGGTAACATTAAAAAGGTTACATTATAAAGAAAAGAAAAAAATAAAAAAAAGTTGTTTCCCGCTATTTTTCATTTGTTTTTCTCTCCGTAAAAATGAGTGAATCTAATGAAGAAACTCGATACATTTTAAAATTTTATTATAAAAAAGGCAAAAATGCAACTCAAGCAGTGAAAAAAATTTGTGATGTTTATGGACCTGATGCAGTGTCAGTAAGAGTAGCACAAATTTGGTTCAAACGTTTTCAGTCCGGAAATTTTGATGTTAAAGATGCACCTCGCTCTGGTCGCCCTGTTACGAATAAAATGGACGCCATTTTTGAAAGAGTGGAGCAAGATCGGCATATTAGTAGTTACGATGTAGCTGAAGAACTGGGAATTGACCACAAAACAGTTTTGACCCATTTGAAGAAAGCTGGTTATACAAAAAAGCTCGATATTTGGGTGCCACACGAGCTCACTCAAAGAAACTTAATGAACCGTGTACTCATTTGCGATTCATTATTGAGACGTAATGAAACCGAGCCGTTTTTGAAGAGATTGATAACTGGCGATGAAAAGTGGATCACGTACGACAAGAACGTGCGAAAAAGGTCGTGGTCGAAAGTTGGCCAGGCTTCACAGACTGTGGCCAAACCTGGCCTAACACGAAATAAGGTGATGCTGTGTGTATGGTGGGATTGGAAGGGCATTGTTCATTATGAGCTTTTACCGTCCGGCAAAACCATCGATTCTGATCTTTACTGCCAGCAACTGATGAGATTAAAGGAAGCAGTCGAGAGAAAACGGCCGGAATTGATCAACAGGAAGGGTGTGGTCTTTCATCACGATAACGCTAGACCACACACATCTTTAGCCACTCAGCAAAAATTAAGAGAGTTCGACTGGGAGGTCCTAGTGCATCCACCATATAGCCCTGACCTTGCGCCTTCAGATTTTCACCTGTTTCGGTCTCTTCAGAATTCTTTAGGTTCTGTAAGGTTGACCTCAAGAGAGGACTGCCAAAACTATTTGTCCCGTTTTTTTGATCAGAAGTCCCAAAGTTTCTACAGTAACGGGATAATGTCTCTACCCACAAAATGGCAGAAAGTTATTCAACAAAACGGTACATATATATTGTAAATAAATGTAAATAAACTTAAAAAAATGTCTTGACTTTTCATACAAAAATACGAAAATACTTTTTCCCCAACCTATTATTAATATCTAGTATTAGTGCGTAAATCTACTACGATTAACTATAACGTCACAGATATTTTTAAATCTATTTTGAGCGGGATGACTCAATACTGGACGTAAAAACTCACTCGTCCAAGACACGAGTAAACGGAGGTCAACAGCACACACCACTAGGAAGTCGGTGATTGAACATTTCAACTCCACCTTTAATCTTCTGCTTCTGATGGAGAGCATACTCATCGGCCAAAACAAATATTTGTGTGATTCGAATTCAGACAAGATTCTTTACGGAAGTTAAATAAATAAATACAAACTTCGGAAGCTATTACATAACATAACTTTACGACTTTTCTACCGAACCTACGAAGGTGTAGGCAGTGGCTGTGAAGCCTCGACTCGCCGTTATGTTTACATCCCAAATGGAATAGGTGGCTATTGACATACCGGGCACAACGTTTTTGTCATCAATATTTATCACACATAACTTTAGAAATTATTAATTAATTTCGAAAAGTCATTGATGTGAGCCAGGATTCGAACCCGCAACCTCTGGATTCAGAAGTAGGGTGCTCGACCACTGGACCACCGAGACTGTTCGGAAGTTATGTGCGATAAATATTAATGACTGGCAACATTGTCTCCGGTGTATGGCAATAGGTTTCGCCACCTTTTCTATTTGAGATTAAAAAATTTGGAGAGTAAACTTTACACATTTGCTTTGAAAGAGGTTTGAAATTTCAAAATTTTTCTGTGTGTAAGTATATCAGGATGGTGTTAATTATCAACAAACACATACCTGCTCGGTGTAGCCCTTTTCAAATGGTCTAATAACAAATTAGTGAGGTAGAAGTGACCCAGATGATTCACTCCAAAGTGTATCTCGAAGCCTTCCTTTGTTTTCTCATCGTTTTGTAACGGCACAACAACACCGGCATTGTTGATGAGCACATCAATTTTGTTGAAGCCCTGTTTGACTACTTCAACAAAATTTTCAATTGATTCAAATGATGATAGGTCCAGTTGCATTGGTATCTAGAAACAAACGTATTTATACTAAATTTTATGACTATGAAATATTTAATAATGCAAGCAGCAAATACGCATATTACATTAAGCATGATGATATGTATATGTGTACAGTGTGCACACTATGACCAACCCATTGTCAAATACGGGACCAAATCTATACCAATGTTTTTAGTTATTTATTTATGAAAGTTATTCCAAGGATTCAACTTGGAGATTTTCTAAAAGCCAATAGAGATACAAAAATAAAGTCCTACAAGTTATTATAATATTCTATGACCATAAACATTCAGAAAAAACAAAACCATATATTTTTGTTGTCTATTTCTTTAATTTCTATTATTATTTTTGATTTAAAAATATTAATCACTCAATAAATCTGTAATTGGATAGATGACAATGGATTGGATATTAATAAGCAATATGTATTTAAAAGTAAATGATGTAGTCAATTAAATGACTGTACCAAGTTAATTAAAATCTATGTTTGTAATATGTATATTGATAATTCACTAACCATCTCTCCGCCATTCGGCTGTTCTTTTCTGATTTCAGCAATACATGCCTTCGCCTTGGCAAGGTCTCTGCATGCAAATATCACACGTCCCTTCCTTTTCACGAGAGCCTTGGCGGTTTCCAGTCCCAAGCCACTGTTGGCACCAGTAATCAGGAAAGTTTTCCCTCTCAAACATGTATTACTTAAACATTTTGCCCAATTCCTAGCCCTCCACTTGCGAATAAGCCCGATCGCTACTAACACTGATATTGGCACAGCGGCATATATAACATTTGTTGAAACCATTTTATATTCGTTGAAACACTTTATAAATATTTATGAAACTATTTTACGTAGTTCCAATTATTTTTTTTTTAAATTGCTCACGCAACACGCGTTACAACCTCCCTTCCTACAATTCAACTGTCAGTACTGTCACTCACTTGTCATGTATGTTTTTTTTTGGTTTTAATGACCTAGTAACTAAGACCTTTAAGTCAAGTCTTGTGTCATGTATGTCATTTCATGTCATTGACTTGTTTGTTGATAACATTGATTTGTAATAATACACAACCCTCGATTTTGCAGTCAGTAATTTTGTTAAATCAATGCCCGTCGTAAGTAGTCTAATAAAAACATATACTCTTATTTTGGTATCCAAAACAACATAGCATAACAATTTACCCAATTCCTATCAAAGTATTATTTTACAAATACTTAATATTCAATAATATTTAAAATCAAATTAATCAAAAACCGCCATTTTATGCGGCCACATGATTTCACAGTGGCTTCAATTTTATGTTGACATGCCATTTCCGTTGGTGTCCTACTTCATTGGTCCATGCCAGTCAATCCATACGGCGGTGTTCTGAATTTTGGAATCTTATCAGTTGCCACGATATTAGAATAAAGTAGCAGAGGACATTTTTATCATGCATTTGCTATTAGTGAGCGTGATGGGCTTTAGGTCTTAATTACTGGATTCTTTTATGCATGGAGCATATTAAACCACTTTCCAACACGCTAGTAATCGTAGGAGCATCGGGTCTGTATAACATCTATTGGGGAAACTTTACAAGCGCGGGAGTTAGAAATTTAACGTAATCCACTGTTTTGCGGTTATTAGAATATATACTTTAATCTTTGATGCTATAGCTTTTAAATGGTAGTGACTAGCCATTATTACGAGAAGTCGAGAATACGGGTTATAATATTAGTTGAAATAAAACGAATATGTAGCTGGGCCGTTTATTTGAAATATAAGGGACAACTAGATAAAAAATCTGGAATTCAGATTAAGAAAAACAATTGATATGGCAACATTACGAATATAATAAAGTATGAAAATCTTCGTAAAGGCGTTAACACGTAAGTAGTTATAGTATATTACTTTAAAAGATGTCTAAATTATAGTTTATCGTAGAATTAATTATGTAGAAAAGTTAACGAGCTTTAATTTATACAAACAGATTTTATAGGGGTCGAATCTTATCTAGCTAGGGGTCACATCATATTCAGATACACTTATTATTAAAATTTTAACGCAGTTTCTCACCCATAATCCAAATAATTCTAACAAAACTCTTAAGTAATATATTTCAGGAATGTTTCATATAATGAAGTTGTAATTTTATTTTTTACATAAACAACAAGATGCGATAATAGTCGGTAGGTATATTTGCCACAAAGTTATAGTTTGATTCTTTTGGAAAACTCGAAAAGCCATTCTGTTATGTGACTTAACATCTGACTATATGAATTCGGATGATATTTATATTACATTAAAAAGAAAATTTAGCCTTTATAATTTAGTAAACAACATTGTCAAAGTCAAAACATAGCTAATGCTAATTTCACGTTCAAAATACATAATAAACTTCATTACATTACAAAAATAAAATAGAGACATAGTAATAATAAGGTCAAAATGACAATAATGTTTTATTATAATGTCAAAAAACACGTTTGAAAAAATGTTTTCGTTGATATTGAAAGATAATATTGATATCTGATAAAACGAAATATACAAATATTACAGAAGTATATTTAATAATTATAATATGACGTAATGAAATCACATCTCAAACTTGTTAAATATATATAACACGACAGTGACTGAACAAAGAGACGGTCTCCTAAAACTGAATACAATAATCTATACTAACGAAACTAACATCCCGTAACATAATAACATTCAGTAATTTATATAAACCTTAAAATCACAATTATCGATTAACTATAAAATTTCCAGTTTTCCATTGTCGATCTAGTAAAGGCATTAATGTTGCCAGATTATAGGTTTTCAACGGTCAGATAAATATTAATGCATAATAATATAATATTTATTTATTTGAAAGATGGGCACGGCACGGCCATCCATACCTATATAAAATTAAATACAACTTAATACTTAAACCTATAAACATTAATATCATGTCTTTTTATAAGGTAACAACATCATAGAAACTACATAATATAATAAACAATTGAAAAAAATGACAGTTTACAAATACCATGGAAGAAAATTAAAATTATCTAATTAATGTCTAACGGATATATTTTTGTTGGATAATTGTGATAATTTAAATTAGTTCAATACATAAATAACTTCATTGTTGAATAGATTTATAACATAACCATATGTTATTTTTGTTGTCAATTATATGCCAGAAGGTAATAATGTACGAAATTAAGGTAGGTATGTTTTTTTTGGGAGATTTCTATATTCAAAAGTCTAAAAATGCATTTATTTCTGGAATGAACATTAAACAGTTATTGAGGAGAGAAAGCAAAGCATATATATATATATATATATATACTCCGTACCTATGCAGAATATATAATAATAACATGATTTTCTTTCGATAAAAATGTCTACTCAATCAATACCTTTACTTGCGAGTTGCGATCTCTGCTTCACCGTCGCTATTTAGGATATCTGACACTAATGACAATACGACTATTGAACATTTTATTATCTTTTTTGGTGAAATTAACCGATTATTAATGGCCAAAAGTGACTAGTAGGGTCATAGTCGCCAATAGCGAAAGAAGAAGATCTTTTTTGGCAAATGCCTATCTATCTGCCAAATTCGGAATGTAATCTAGATCCAATTATATACTTCGGAACATAAGAAACACTATTTGATTTCATTGAGTTTTATTTAATTCACTCAGTTGTAACTACCGATTAGTAAACATACATTTTGAAAGTTTCTGAGATTGAAGCATAATTATTAAGTTTAAAATAGATTTAATAAATATATAAAGTTCGCAATAAAATCTCTTCTAGAATTAATATAGACTATTGTCGAATTACGAAAACAAGTTATAATTTCTTAGAATGTTAATAAGATTATATTTGATACACGTAACAACATATATATATATTAAATTATATATTTTTACTCAACATAAGCTCACATAATGTAGTTTATACTCCAACTATACTATTATATTTTTTCCTCAATTAATTAATAGTAACGAAACTATTGTTCTCAATTAGACTTTCAGCGTTTTATACATTCAAGTGAATAATGTCAGATGTTTTTAAATGTACTATATATTTTTTTTAAAATATAACATTTAAAGAAAATATTAAAAATATAACAAACAGATAAGCAAATCTATTGTATTAGTTTTTTTTTGAAAAGTTGATTCAATAACGAACATTTAACGGCACGTTTTGTCACACGCGTTCATGTTCCATTGTACAAATTTAGAAAAAAACTACTAAATATGTAATATTATATTCAAAATTACTATTTTTTTTTTCTATGTTGACAATACAATCGCAGTAATTTATTAATTACAATTTTTTTTTTAATATTGAAGAAATAAATTCCCCAACATGATTAAAATATCTTAGCGGTAGTGATGCTCGAGTGACATGCGATAATTAAATTCACATTAATAAATATTTCAAAATAATTACAATATATTTAAGAGCACGTTTTAAAAAACATCACATACAAGAGATCTTGTATGGAGATTAAAATTTAACTAATGTATGTATATTTTTTTATGCATCCCCTCCCTCTATTTTTATATAATACCATATTGGCAGCTGACACACTCGCCTATCGAGGAGGCAAAATCTAAATATCTACATTTATATATAATACATTCACATGGGGGTAGACAGCTGGTGTCGAGAACGATCAACGCCTACATCCACGGAGGTTACTTTTCCATCCACGGGAGAGCCACTGTCCACCTCGCTGTCGGGCATTATTATGCACATAAATGACTTACCACTTGCAACATCTTTCGGGTATATTGTCATAGGTATGAATCTATCACTCGTGCCGTCTACGTAAGCACCTAACCTCGAGTATACTTCAGGGAAGTGTTTCTTCAAATTCACACCTCTACTTTCTAACTCATTTGAAATGTTGCGGAAACATATTTCTCTAAACTTGTGTGCCGTGGCTGCATTTTTTTCACCAGCGTTACCCAATCTAGATGTTAATATCAACGTTTCTCTATCTTCCGGTGTTGATTTGCTGTCTCTCCTGTGTCTCCTTCTGTTCTGCTCCTGGATTGCGACGGTAACGGTTTTGCTGAGTCGCAGCTTGGCACACCTCGACACCATCTGTCTCTCCCATTTGACAGCACCCTTTGTCGGCACTTCACTGATAATACACACAGCCACATATAAAATTACTCTCGTTTCTGGGTTATATGCTTTACACAATTTGACCACTTCCGTGTATAATTCGATTCCCATCTCGTTGGGCTGGAGAGAAGTCCATTTCATATATTCCGGTTCGCTTAAATGCTGGAAGCCTTGTGTGGTAAACTTTTCAGCTGCTTCGGGGCTCGTGAAAAATACTTTCACAACCCCCCTGCCATGAGTCAAGTATCCTTTATGCCCTATAGTGCTAATCTGATGCAAGGAATCGGCGTCTTCTTTGGCCGCGGATATAATTTGCCTACAGAGGGAGCTCGCCCGAGTGTGTAAACAAACTTTCCTATGCTTCTCCCAGTGTGCCCTCCTACATTCTCTCGTACAATACATGGTACTGCAGTTGTGACAAGTTTTATAATGTCTTTTGGCATCTGACAGAGGCGCTCTGGAAGGACATTTTGGGTATTTACATTTCACGAACGCGTCGTCTGCGCTGTTTTCTGTCTGCAATGAAATAAGGGAAGCTCTTGAATCGTGATGAACTAGATGTGATTCGTTCGGACGTAGGGCTGAGGCGTCCAGACTTGTTCGACGGTCCAGTGATGCACTCGTTTGGGCGAAAGGCTCACTCCGACGTCTTGACTGTTGATCGCCTTGTGCGGACCGCGGCCGTCTCGACTCTTGCATCACGACAATATTATCAACTGTATCCTTGCCTGAAATAAGAATACCATCAGCTTCATACATATCGGCATTCCTGATCAAGGACACTTGCTTGCACATAGCTTGTAAGACTCAGAACCCCGGTTAATAAGTAAACCATCAGAACTGATTGAATTTACAATCATGCCACATGCCGACACTGATCAATCTTACTCAAACAGTCGTCTATCATTCTGTGCATTTGTACAATTAGTAGCGTTACAAAATATAGACATCAAGCCAAAATAAAGATACTTCTAGAATAGTGCAGTATGCGTGAGGAGTGTACACTTAACTTGGACTTCTTTCGTGAGAGATAAGGTAATAAAAATTGGAACGGCTCAGACTTACATATTGTTCCTACCTGGTCGGTCGTGGTCTGGGCTGTCTGTGATAGAGCTGGGACCCTCGCTAGGAGTGCTGATAAACCTCGAAGCGGGAGACGCGCTGCTATGCCCACTACTTGCCAGTTGTTCGTACCGGGGACTCTGAGGACAGGATTATTCAGGACCGGTAGGATAAGTCAGGAGCATGTTGCTGTCATTTATTTCTTTTCTTTCATATTTTGTTATACTTTTTCATAATTTAATACCTAATCAAATTGATCTATTAACTTTTGCTAGATTTGTTGTTTCAAAGTTCTTGAAAAAAATACTCCTAATTGAATGCATGTGGGTGTGTGACTTATTCTGTTTTTTTTTTCTTTTAACTTGGTAAACTTTACTTGAAACTGGGTTAGATTTGTTGTTTCAAGTTCTTTGTAAAAAAATATACGAGTGCGCGTTCCGAAACCATAACGATAAGTTGAACTCATAGATTGAAGTTTTATATGTGATATGGCATTACGCAATCGTAACAATGGTGGGACATTATTACTGAGCCCATAATCTTCTTTTAATATGTATAACTATAAAAGTAACCGTACCTTGCCACCCATCAAATAATAGGGGCTCGAAGCCTTCCTAGGGCTGGGCTGAGGTGTGGGTATTCTTGCCGGCTGCGGCGGCAGTCCCAATAGTGAGTCGAGCACGTCCTCAAGAGTAGTGGAGCCTGGTGACGGCCGTGTGATACCTAAGTTCAGGGATCGTTGGGACTCTTGCCAGTCTAGAACCCGCCAGACAACGATGCCGATTAGAATCGATTGCGGATAGTCATCGAAAATTGTAAATAATGTAACTGGTACATATTTTTGATAATTTTTATTTTACATCTAACTTTGATTAACCAATTTTATGATCGCCATACATTATGCAATCATCGGGCATACTATCCTATACCGACTTTCTTTCATTACTTTAAGAGAATTTGGGTAAAGTTTGTTCTGTCAATGGGAATTCTCTCGTATTATTTCGGAAAACTCGTTGCTCTGTGTATACAAACGTATATAAACAGTCTCGGTGGCGCAGTGGCTAGCACCCCGCTTCTGATTCAAGAAGTAGTGGGTTCAAATCCTGGCACACACCAATGACTTTTCGAAATTTTCGAAAGTTACGTGTGATAAATATCGATGACTGACAACTTTGTGCCCAGTATGGCAATAGGTTCGCCACCTATTCCATTTGGGACGTAAACATAACGGCGAGACGAGGCTTAGCAGCCGCTGCCTACACCTTCGGGTAACAAAGGGCGTGAAGTTATGTTTCTGTGTATACAAGACATTCCAAATAGGAGTGCTCGAGCTAAGCGACTAGATCACTTTTATCATCATTCTCTTGCTCTTATGACCCTAGAGGTCTTTTCCATTCTCTTTTAGTACTCGCCGTCTCCACTCTTACTCCCTTCATATTCATATCCACTCCTACAGAACCCAGGAATCTCTTTTTCGGCACACCTCTACCTAATATCAACTCACGTCATCAACATTCGTTCTATTCACCCTTTGGTTACATGACTTTCTTCCCTTCCTAATTAAATAACTTTTCCATGCCACAATAATCAACCACTTTTTTTTTCCACGATAGATGCTAAAAAAAGTAATTAAGTATAACCATAAAAAAATCACATGATCAGAAAAAATATCTTTAGATATTCATTATTTCGTTATTTCTAATAGAAATATTATAGTGCAGAAGTTAGTTACGAAAAGCATTGTGGCTTTTGCTGATTGCGAGTAAGGTATATAACCTAAATTCTAGAAGCGTAAAAAAAAATTGACACTCACATAAATAAAAAATAAAACGAAAAATATAAAATAATAAAATGAATATATTCAATAATTCATTATGATTAAACGTAACTAAAAGTACAATTATTGAAAATGTCAACAAAGACAACATGTCTCCATATCGCTAACAAGGTACCGAGATTCTAAAATATAAATTATAGCTTATAGCCTAATAAACTACTTTTTTTTTCATTTAAATATATAATTAGTTTTTACATTTTCTTTTAGGTACTTCTTCATTTAGGATTTAATAAGATTCTAGAGAGCTGCTACGATTAAGTAAAACTATTGAATTTGGCGCGAATCATCAAATTCTAGGCGGCCATCTTACATGCTGTCATAGACATTTTTTTTGTATTTTTTTTTTCTACATTATAACATGTGTCGTCTATATTTTCGCTTTCGTAATCGGCGATGCGAATTTTATTTGAACGCATTTCTGTTTTTGTCTGTTGTTTGTATTTTATTCTCTAACCTAATCAGAACCTGTATAATTTACTTAAGGGTTGATATACCCCAAATATAAATTACGAGGTGATTTAAGCAGAAGGAACATGAAATTATCAATGATTTCAGACTTATACCGTCACTTTTCACCACCAAAATTGTGAATTGGTTCTGATAACTGTTGGTAACATTTCAAGTTATAAATATAGATATAATAAATAGGCTACATATAGATTGTATTAACGGTTTGTGACATAATTAAAGCCAGTGTTTATAAAAAAAAAAACTAAGTCCAGATTTGAAAACAGATAATATTCAATATAGCACCTAAAATAAAACATAGCAAAAATAATATTTTATTTACAACACTATTTTATATTATCTAGCTGTTAAACTAAATTTATCAATTAGAGTAATATTTATTTTAAAAAATAAACATACACACACAAAAAAATATATAATCTGTACACCGGACATAATGTAATTATTTAACTATTAAAATTCTAATAAAATTAAAATGGTTTCATGACAAATTACTATTGAAACTACAAATTATGGCAGATATCTAAAACCAACAAACAAACAAAATAAAATAAAAATCTTATCTATGACTATCCCATTTTGAAATTATTTATTATATAGATTTAGGTACCACTTAAATGTATGGATATACCTTTAATTTCAGCAAAAATGATAGAAAAAAGGTTAATATCTTTTAAACTTACGTTATTTTAAATTATTTCATAAAAAAAGAAATGCATAAACACCATATGAACTGCATTGTTACCTTAAAAAAAATGTCTCTAACCAAATTATTAAAAATAATAATTATGGCAGTTTCTATTTTCGAACGGAATTTTTATTTTTTGCAATTTGCTGCTACCAAAAAAGCTGCGGGTGACGACGAACAAACACATAAATTAATTTAAAAATAAATTAAAATAAGCGTCTACAAAGCAAGTGCTTATTTCCACAATGCAAAATAATAAAGATAATACACTTGTACACAAATTTCTCTTGGATATTGATGGTGTTTTAAAAAATAGTGCAAACATTGACACATAAATATATATAAAATAAAAATGATCAATAATAATAATAAAAAATGGTCCTGAGTCTTACACACTTTTCTATAAAGCTCTATTACCTACACATATGTTTTTTTACAAAATGAAATCTCTCAGTCGGGCATATGCATTTAGCATATCCATACATATGCAGAAAGAGTTCATTTCACATACAACTAGTACACAGAGAACAACAGCACAAAAATAACGCATATAAATATTATTAATGTAACAAGTGAACGTTGGCAACACTGCAGGTTCGTTTACAAAAAAAATACATTTAAATAAATGCACATTTTTATCATTTACTTTTACGAATAATTTAAATAAATATTTATTTATTTATTAGAAAATCACGCGATACTTTCGTCGTGAAGTGCGTGCAATGTACATTGCTGTTTTTACACGGGAATGTGTAGTTTAGTTCTGATGAGGAACCTGCAGTGTATAACGGGGCGGTCACGCTCGCTCACCAGGCGCGGCGCGATGGTCGAGCCGGAGTGAGGAAGGAGGCCTTGGATGTGCCGGAGGTAGCGTCTCAGACAGTACAAGCGGCGTCTGCGGGGACTCCACCGGTTTCGTACCTAGAAAATTATAAAAATTGATTCGATTGACTCGACTGGTGAAATACCACCACCTCTCCCGTATATTTATGTAAAGTTGCTCATGTCACGTTTCGGTCTGTGAGAGAGGTATCAGCAGTCACACCCCCTTTCCTTTATTTCCCATCCCACTCTCTATTCTATCTTTAAAGTCTGCAACTGTTACACAACCTGTGTTGTAGGTGCCCATGGGTGATGCTACTCGCTTACCACCAGGTGACCGCTTGCCTAGTATGTTGAAGATGTTTGTAATTCTATCAGGGGTTAAGAGTTGAATAGAATTAGATATAAGATGTACCTACCAACAAAGGAACTCTCGAGCCAATACAACTTCTGGCTTGACCTCGGTGAGGGTTGGCTGTCGATGTCGCCATTAGCTGGCTCCAGGCCCGACACGTAATGTACAATTGCGGATGTAACCTCCTTGATGGACGTCTGTATCTCCTCGGATGCCTTCGATGCCTCAGATTCTTCCGACTTCGGGGTTGATTGGAGTAACGATGACGCTAGCCTGGAAGATAAGTCAATATTTTTCACAACCTTTTGAGCAAACGCATATATAAAAGTGTGTGGGCTCCGAAGTTTCGGAGTGGAAAAAACTTAAAACCTTTTTGTAACTCCTTGGTGTGAGCTAAGATTAAGAATTTAGAAGGGGGTGGTATAAACCTCCTCACCACCGACACAACTGTGGTAAATATTTATTGTCTCGGTGGTCCAGTGGTCGAGCACCCCGCTTCTTCTTCATAATACAGATATATACAACCGAAGTTATTTTCTCATTACCTCTCATGTGGAGTCCTGGGCGTGCTATTCAGTCGTTCTTGACTTCGCCAACCAAGGTAGGGTTGGCGTGCGCTGAACGAGGATCGTGCTGACGGAGAACACAGAGGGCTGGTGCCTCGGATACTGCTGCGGGTCGATGAACACGGTGACGTCTAGAAAAGTAATCACAATTACACCGTTATTAGATGTTAAACAGAAGAAGAGAAAGAAGAAGAAATAAATCAGCTTTTGAAACTAGCGTATATTGACCATCTATTGTCATTGGCTGACACTAGGTTCCTCCCAAGAGTAATTAAACACTTTTTGAATGACAATTTTGAATGATAACAAAGTTATGTTATGTTATAATATTTGAGTCAGGATTCGAACCCGAGATTTTTTAATTAGACTCACAGAAAATCAGAGATTTCCGTACATAATATAACAAGGTTAAATTGGCGAATGACCTATAAATCTGAACCACCGAAGAAGACTTATGAAATAACTGACAAACAAATTTGACATAATACCGGGGTTATTATCCATTAGTCTTTATTGCCATGTATTGAATAAAGAGGGTGAAAATCACTATAACATTTTAGGTAGAGCTATGCAGTTCGCCAGGCCCTCTCGACCGGTGAAATACCACGACCTCTCAGTAGTATATCGACGTAAAGCGGCTCATGCCACGTTTCGCTCGGTGAAAAAGGTATCCGGAGCCCGGACCCCCTTCTCCTCTCTTGTTTTTATCACCGACACCTTCCCTATTCCTCTTTAAAGGCTGGCAAATCAACTGTAACACACCGGTGTTATAGGAGCGCATGGGCATTATTAATTTAAGCTTACTTGGTTAGAATTAAGCCGACTGGTAGACCATCGTCCAAAGCTGGTTGTGTGCGGGCTAAGTTGGGGCGGAGGTGGCGGAGCGGTCCCGCCAAGACTACCCAGAGACGTAGTCTTTGAATTGAGACCACTCCAGCGAGCTGCCGACGAGGAAGCATCAGATAACCGTTTGCGCAGTAGGAAACCTTCCCGCGGCGCTGGTGCGTTTTTGTACCTGAAATAAAAAAAAAATACGATTGGAAGTGTATAGATATTTCACATCCAGCTGTGCAGAGGACTTTTATTCACTTGGATTTTTAGTATCAGAAGATGATCATGAATCAAAAGCATAGAGCAGAAACACTACCCCATCGAGACTGTTAGCTCGCTGTTTATTAAATAAATCTTCTCTGTTTCTCTCTCTCTCTCTCCGAATATTATAATTTTATTATCATTTCCCTCGGCGTAAGGCAAAGATCCGACCAGCCTTTGCAATATTTAACCTCATGAAAATATCTTTCTGTCTAATCAAACCTGACGCACATTTTAAAATAAGCTGTAAGATTTTACGTAATATAAACAATAAATTAATACTATTAGTTTATCTCAAACTTGTTGAGTAATAATCATAGAAGTGTGACCGAGTATTCTGCACGAATGACTGTCAACAAAGTGCATACAGTTTTCCCACGGAGTACTAATCGCTAAAGATGAAATGAACATGCAATAAGAAAAATGTAAATTTAAATAAATCTACTGACTCTATTATATAATCGACCGAAGTATGCTTACGAGTTCAAAACCTAGGTATAAGTAAATAAGAGGATTATGTAAACATATTAGTGAAAATTGGCTTAGGTATCTACTTTATTCTATCATAAAATTAAATCCAAGTTAGTCATATTTTTAGTGTATTTAAAACTGTTTTTGATGCCGCCTTGCAGTCTCTGATTACAATGTTACCTAAATTTCAATATCGAACACGAGTTTAAACATCGAACCATAGACAATAATTCAACAATTCGCTTTTTTATAGAACCACGATTGCTGTCAATGGTTTATGTTTAAGAAAAATAATTATGCTGTTGTTTTTAAAATTCTTATAATTTTTGAAACGTGAATTCTTACGTTTATCGCTTTTAAGGAAATTTAATACTTAAATATAAATAGCAATAAAGTTTTAGACACAATTCACATAACGCCATCTTCGGGGCTCGATTTTGTTTTTAATATTTTTAAGTTAAATTTTTTATATTCGAGATTATAATCTTATAAAAAAAGCTTAAACAGCGCCGCAAACGATAGGTATCGTGATATACTTCATCGAACTCCTTTCATAAAGGTAACCTTGACATAATAGTGACTGGTGCGAGACGAGGTTACACTTTAATGGATATATAAATATATTTTTAAGTCACCAACAAAGTTCTCTTAATCTTATTTTTAAACATGCACTTACAGCAAGGAGTCGTGAGATTCTAATTTATATTAACTTTAATATATTAAAGTAGTAGTTTAATATAATATATTATTAACACTGGATAGGCACCAAATACGGGAGGTGTAGGAATTATTGTGGCCATTCGTGACTACGAGATTTTTTAAATGATGATATTTATTTTAATAGTTAAAGCCTTTCTAGAGAGAAAGCCGAGCGATCATATTTTAAATGTAGAGAGAAAATTCCCACAACGCCATCTAGTCACAAACTAAGGAAGTAATATTGTTATCTCGTTTATGTGAGAACTATTTCTTTACATACATAACTTCACCCCAAATCCCTTGCGGGGTAGGCAGAGAGAACTATTAATTATTCTAATTATAACTATTTCTTTGTTATTATTGATTTATAACATAACATAACTTCACGCCTTTTGTTACCCGAAGGTGTAGGCAGCGGCTGTTAAGCCTCGTCTCGCCGTTATGTTTACGTCCCAAATGGAATAGGTGGCGAACCTATTATAAAATTGATTTATAATATAATAAAATAACATTAATGTTGATCGATGTTGATAGTTGCTTGAAAGATTCTTCCCATAATAGCATCCTACACTCGGAATCGGGTCGCTCGTGGCGATTGCGTCCTTGTTTTTTTTGAAGTTATACTTCTTTAGGCGCGTTATGAAAAAATGATGAGAGTGAAATTTTAAGATGCGCGCGCATCTGTGACACAAAATTAACAGTATGAAGTTGTCTGCTTAACCGCTTAAGATGCGCGCGCATCTGTGACACAAAATTAACAGTATGAAGTTGTCTGCTTATGATGCGCACGCATCTGTGACACAAAATTAACAGTATGAAGTTGTCTGCTTAACCGCTCATTAAGTCTCGAAAAAAAAGCTACCAACAAAATAGAAATTGAACCTCGATATTAGTCGCGCATGTTGGTACGCTCTGATCACTGTTTTCATATTTATAATATTTATCAACATGTTTCTAGTTTATACATTCACAACACGTGTTTTAGTTTCATACAAGTGCGAATTATATATGTGCTAATAAATTATATTCAGTAGTGATTTAAATTGAATATTTTGATTGATATTAATTACTTACTATTTGTGAATATTAGTGAAAAAAATTGTGCTTATATACTTTTTCAAGTGCTCCAATATAATTGAGGTTAACTATCTGTATGTATTATTTATTGATATAAATTAAAATACTTTTATTTAATATAATTAAAATATTAAATATTCAATAATAAACATTTAAAATTAAGAATCTTATAAAATGAAATACTAAACACGAGCGCTTGAAAAAAGTGCCTCCGTTTAACAAAATAAAATATGGGTGCGTGTACTTATGTACGCGCGTGAGAAGTTATACTTCTTTGGCATCATTAAAATATATATATATATATATATATAATTATTAAAAACAAAATTTAGAGAATAATAAATATATAAGATATAGTTTGTACTATAAATTATATAATATGTTATGTACTTGTTGACTATCTTTAAGTATCTGTGAAGACCTATGAAAATAAAGCTTCTTTGATTGGATCAATCAAAGGGTCTTGGGGTGAGAATCGAATCCTCTATACAGCAGCCAGTAATAAGGTCCGTCACTAATAAAGTTGTAAAAACAACAAAAAAAAAACTATCAAATCACTCACCATTCGGGAACATTGAGCTTCTGCAACGAACGTTGCACGCGTAACTCGTGCTCCGAAAGCACACGGTCTGAATTCTTCTGTAGTTCGTTTTCAGGTGGCTGTAACAACATAAGGTGAATTAATGGAATTCTCTAGGATGGATTCTCAGGAAGGATTCAAAGAAGAATGTGATAATATCGAAAGCGAATCACGAGACAACATATACCTATATATATTTTCTACTACAACTACCACTAAAGCAATATTTTTCTTTGAAATTATTTCTATACTTTAATTAAAGTGAAATATTGTATAATCGGACGTAAATAGTAGAAAAAAAGCTACCGCAGTAACTGTCATAATAAAAAATCTTGTAGTTATTTCGTTCCCTAAACCCGTCAGGTCAGAGATTCTGCCAGGACACATTTTTTTTTACTCATTAATATTGAAAACATATAGTTTTTCGGAAAACGGAGATCAGGCATGTCACACGGAGAGTGATGAGAATGACTGTGGCTGGATACATTCTTAGAGGAAGACAGAAAAAGAGACACTATTCTCGGGCACGGCGCCATCATCTTTAGAGATAATTCTATTTTTTATATTTAAAGTAATATAAAAAATAAAATTTTAAGTCTATTTTTTTTTTACAACTAGTATTTTTAATTTGTTATAGGAGTAAGTTAGTCTGTAGTATTTTCTGTTGACAGTAATCTACCCCGGTTCTTGGTGCTTCCGCAACACCAATAGCGTGATCATTGGACTTCACAGAATCGTAGTAGGTACGTATAGTTTGGAAAACAAAATGAGTTTCTTTATTATTAGGAGCAAACGATCAAAGCTTGTAACATGGGGGTAAGCGACTATCGCCCAGGTCACAGTTGAATTGCCGTCTTTAGAATGGGATTGTATGCGGAGGGTGATGGGCGTGGGCCTCTCTTATTGAACAGAACGCAACATAAGCCACTTTACGTAGATTTTCGTTTCGACCAATTAACAGACCGTTTTCATCTTTGACATATGACAAAGTCAAGGGTCCTAATCGTTGTAATATAAATATGTGTACTTATAAGTAATCCTGCTGCGAGGTCAACTTAAGCTACTTCGTTATGTATCAAATCTCCACAATCTGCTAACATAACTTCACGGCTTTGTTACCCGTGTAGGACGTGGCTCTTAAGCCTCGTCTCGCCGTTATGTTTACGTCCCAAATGGAATAGGTGGCAAACCTATTGCAGTATGGCAATAGGTTTGCCACCTATTCCACACACGGGCACAAAGTTTTCAGTCATCGATATTTATTACACTTTAACTTCCGAAAGCAATTTCGAAAAGTCATTGGTGTGAGCCAGTGTCAGGATTCGAACCCGGACCTCTTGTGACAATATGTTAAACTCTGTTAAGCTCAACAAATTTTCATCCTCTTATTAACTTTTTGTTATATTAAATTATGTTTTGTAGAACAGCTTGAAGGTGAACTAGGAAAGGAATATTTTTTTCAACATTTTCAAGTCCCTTTCTTTAAAACATTTCTCCCTTGGTTATGAGTATTATGAACACCATATTTTCTCCAAGGCCAGTAAGTATGAAAAATTGCCGGATTACTTGCGATTAATATTTTATAAAAAATATACTTAACCGAATAAAAATATGCTTAAAAAGAAGAGAGTTATTGAGAGTTGTATTCTTCTGAACATTTTCATATTTTCTATTCATCTATAAACGGATCCGATATAGACGTTTAATTTTTTCACTTTATGTCAAGTAATGCTAGAGATTAAATTGATATATTTAAGAGTAGTGAACAAGAGTCTCGAATGTGTTATGTGTGTATTAAATAACAATATTAAGAATCAATCGTCAATGATGAATGATTAAATATTTTTTTAAACTTAAAATAATTAAAAAAAAATCCAGTACGCACGACATTCCACTAAGAAGCATAACATTAAAAAAAACATCGATTAAGTAAGTTCAGAGGGTAATTTAAATTATTTAGGAATTAACTTTTATTTTACGCACATCAGTCGCTTTGTTTAGATGTTGTTTTTTATATTTTCTTCTATCATTTTTAAAATTACTATTCAAGAAGATAAGCACAATAAAATTCATAATGGCATAACAGTAAAAAGCTTTATAAGTTAAAAGTTAAAGCTTTATAAGACACAGCTATGTTATATGTATCATCATATTCATAGAAAGATAACTGTTAGATAAAAACTCATTTCAAAGGCACATACTTGTCCTTTGTTAAGTTTTAAGTTAAAAGTGTTTTATTTAAAAAAGTCCCACTTTTAAAATTGAAATTTTGAACTTATATAATCTGGAGTACAGACTGACACTACAGTTCCTGTGGGGGGGTAACATAACTCACCCTGACATCAGAGGAAGCGAGTAGCGCGCACGGGCCCAGCAGTCCTACGCTTTCCCAGCAAGTCATGTCCACCACTGACAACGTTTCACACTTGACAAGTGTCCGCTATACTCAATACTCATGTACTGATCTCACAAAAACGCATGGCCAACGCATGAACGATACCGTACTGCAACGGTATTACGTAAGTTGTAATACCACATCCGTAGTCAAGATTTTAAAAAACCTTTACTTACTTTTTACGAACATTTAAAGCGACTACCTAATTATAAAACTTACTAGAGCCTTTTAGAGGAACTGAAAAAAGAAAGCAAACTGCATTTCTGCAAGCGGAAAGCCAATTCGCCAATCAAATCCGTATAGTGATGCCTGTCGAACGATAAAATCCAATTACAAGACTGAATCGGAGAGACCGTGGCACTTCTGAGCTTATGGTCGCTCTGAGGGCCGTCGATGATGCAGGCGCTGGGTCGGGCATGCGGTGTTCTGGGTCGGACTTACGCGACGTCCACTGCGGCAGACCGCATCATGAGACATATGTCTCTGGTGTTCTGTCAGAGCAGGCGGCCGCGGCGAGGCCTCCCGCCGTACTGAGGTGCGGTACATGTCCTTGGCGAACGCGCATGCTCCGCCGAACACCCCCTTACTATCAATTCTATTGGTCTCAACAATTATTTCATTACGATGACATATTTTTATTATTTCCCTTGAATTCTATTTTCGGCCAGTGCGAGATGAAAATTATAAATTGTGTTGGTTTTTTTTTACATAAAAACTTAAAACATTAGTGTCTTCCACGTTTAAATATTTAAATCATCTTTAGAAGTCAACACAGGGCCGATGAATGGCTGTCGCTTCGATAAGTTAGTGGTACGTTAACAGCTGACAAGATTTTGTTCCGCTCCCTTTGAGAAGGGGCATTCGCTTGGATGTGGGTGTGGCATAGATTGACAGGTCCGACCACAGAAATAGATCAAGATAGAACGGCGAATAGGCGTGGCAAGCGTGCCAAAACCATGCACTATATTGCATTGCATGCTTTTCGAAACTCGCTCTCATTACGCAACGAGCGTTCCTGCCATGCGTTCAGGACGTAAAAAAATAGATAAAACTTCACATATATGCCTTATTATGCTGTGGCAAATTCTAAAAACAAAAGTAGTGAATCAAATATGAAAAAAGGAAATATTTCGTATGATCAGTAAGTACAGAAAATCAGTAGAAAGTATTTTTTTGAGATTATAAATTATTGTTTTACTTTTACTATGTTCAATAATTACGATCACAAGTTGTATATTTTTTCGTTATGATAAATATCCATTGCTGTCCGCATTCAACGCTCGTATACAAAAACATTGCGCGTATAAATTATACGCGTAATGTACGTCGAATCGAACGAAATACACAATACACCTGCTAGTTGATCGCTGTGTCTGTTAATCGCTGTGTTTGGCCTTCGAATGTTAGAGATGGGCACTCCATGTATCGTTTAGTCTTAGGACTTATCGATAAATTAATTCAATAATAATTTGAGTATCAGGTCATGTCTTGCTTTGTCCCTACTTTATTCTAACACCACAAATTTCAACCAAAGTGCTTCGTAATTACATTGGCAGCAGTTTATTTGACAGTATAAGTTTTCACCAATTTGACCAATCGCCGATGGAAAATCATTTCGTTCTTCTCAAACGGGCAGTAACCGAGGTATATGTAGACGTTCGGCTATAACTAAATTTTATATACTGTTGGAAAAATATGTTTTAGGTTTTAATATGTCGGATTAAAGTATTTAACATGTTTTACTTTCTATGATTATCGTTACACAAAATCAATAAAGTTGGTAAAATATAAAAATAATAAAATTAACACACGTTGCCGATATTAACATCGATAATCTAATGTGTGTGTCTCCTAACTAGTCGCTCGCTCGCTAGTCGCTAACAATGAAAATGACGTCACGCTGTGGGCGTGGTTTTTAAAAAAGTGACACGCTCGAAATGTATGGAAATATGACATCGCGGCCGTTCTATCTTGATCTATTTCTGTGGGTCCGACCTTCTAACCTGCACGTCGAGTGCTATTCAAGCTTATTAAATAGGTTTAATAGGGAATTTAATATATATTAGAACTATTTAAGTGTGAATGTTATCAAATAGAAGGGCAAAAGCTTTCTTGAGATATTAAAGTTGATCAAACCAGGCATTAATAATCATTAATAATCCAATATCTGATCAGCAGTATAGAAATATGTATAAAATAACACCGGCATACTTTTGAAATATTACGAAGATGTCAGAAAGAGAAGGGACGACTCTATCCTCGACCAAATCGTAATCCATAAATGCTGTTTTTTGTAACTTTAACTGTAAATTTTTCAGCATTAGATATTTTTAGCATTAATTGAAAACAAGCTTGTGAATATCTTTGTATGCTAGTGTTACTTTCAGAATGGGGGTAAAAAAACGAAAATAGAATAGTAAAAAAATAAATGAATAGTTTGGTAATATGTATTCAATTTGCTCCTTGGTAATATTCAATCTACTTCTTGGATATAAACAAGTTGCACAAGTTATGTATAACATACTATACATAGGCATAGAGAAAGCGTTATATCAAAGTTCTATAATACCTGTTGCTCAGTATCTTTTAGAACGGAACATGTAACTTACATAGATGAATGTAAGTGGGAAAGGAACACAATGTTCCATAAATAGATCGAGTCGGGGAGACCGAGTGAATTCAGGAAGCAAACGGCACAGTTTCTCATCTCCTAGTCGGTTATTGGTTGTACTATGTATCACATATTATACATGTTATTTAGGTAAGAAATGTATTTAACGATGTCAAGTAACTTAATATCTCTAATTACGAGTACCCAATCAACTGCTGGGACAAATTTGATAATATGTATTATTTTTAATCTAGTATTACAATGTAAGTGCTAGGAACAGTACTGCACATTTAAAGCAGAGGTCCCATACACAAATAAAAAACTCAATAAATAGTAAACTGAATCTTGCGGACATTCTGATCGCGAAGTATAGAAAGACTAGTCCGAACGTAATGTTGAACAAATGGTTTCTATTTAGGGCAAATAATTTTCGCCGGTCAGCTACGTAAGTAACATCGGTGCGTCCGAAACGCTAGCATAGCCAGTGGCAGATAAGAGAACTAAGATCTCAGTTTATTATTGTGTACTTAAGCTACGGAAAAGCCTAGACCGTTGGGACTCTTGCTTTTCTATATTTCGTGATTCTTTTAATAAAATATGACAAACATAACATAACTTCACGCCTTGTTATACCACTTATATACTTGTTGGTGTAGGCAGTGGCTGTTAAGCCTCGACTCCCCGTTATGTTTACGTCCCAAATGGAATAGGTACCGAACCTATTGTCATACGTGGCACAAAGTTTCCAGTCATCGTTATTTATCACATATTACTTGCAAAAAAAACAGGAATTCAGCGGAATTTTTTCTATATAATTTTACTATTATAAGCTAAAAAAAAACGTTTTGTAGATGACCTATGCTACTCAGTTATCTGTGGTTATTTTAATAGGTTAATAATTTGTGCGTACACGAAGGAAATTAACGATTTTGTGTTAAACGACGAGAATGGTCTAATAAGGAATTATCTACTTAAGCAGAAAATACACAAAGGTACATATTGTTCCCGTTTCATTACTGGATGGAGGAAGGCGGTAGTAGTAAATTTCCTTGACAGGATTGAGACAATTCCCGCAGGATGAGTCAGAATTGCACGTTGGCTTAACACATTGTCTAGTTCCGGAAATAAGTACTGAAGGATATTGAATTGTAGTTTTTGTGGGGTGGGGTATTCGTGTAAGTATATGGCATTGACGATAGTCAACGGGTAACGGCTGCTGTCGACAGCTTCTGGTAGAAAATGGCGTGATAACTTCACGCCTGCAACAAATATTTCGTAATATATTAGATAGATAGAAACCTCTTTATTTGTACTTGTACACCTTATAGACTAGCAAAAGAAAGAAATATACATTAGCCTTACTATATAAAAGTACAAATGGCAGCCTTATCGCTTTAAGCAATTTCTTCCAGGCGACCTTTGGAAGGAAAATAGTGAATAAAGACACGGGTACTCTTAGGCGTAATAATACATACATTCAATAGTAAATAATAAACTAGATACTTGAAAATCAAAATTACGTACTTAGTATATTATTTCATAATGGAACAAAGGAAAAAATCTAACGAATCAATTTAGATGAATTATTATTTTAAAAAAATCATAAAACACGAACTCATTTAATATGCAATAAATTAAAATGCATGAACTACACTTTACAGTATGCAAAATGCAAACGTTCATGAACGACATACTATGTACATAGACATAACACGTAAGCAACGTTGTCGAGGCAAAGTCATTTATCGCATTCTGCCAACGTGTTAATGACAACTCATTTACGTACTCCTCGCGCTAATGGCTGCTCAGTGCTCTGTGGCTTCTAATTGGCGGGAGTTGCTTCATTTCTTTTGCACTGCAAACTTGCTCCATTATTTATACTTGTTAGCGTCATGAAAAGTCTTGTATAATAAAAATTAGGTCAGTTTGATACTCGTATAGTCCACGTATTATCACGAAATTACTTAGGGATTTGTATAATCCCAGGGGTCTCGTTTGCAATCTGCACGCAATGTTCGTCGCCAGTAATATTTTTTTGTTCAAAAGGTAATTGATTTTTTTTCAAACAATGTTCATGGTATATAGCAAATATTTTTAATATCATGACTAAAATAGTGATAACATAAAAAAAGTTAGAGGTTTTATTTAAATTTTTAATTTTATCGGCTCTGGTGTTTTGAAAATACACTTATATGAATAGCATATTAATGGGTAATCAAGTTTAGCCATTTGGTTAATGGCTAACCTTGATTACCCACTGTCACATATTTAACGAAAAATATTTGTGTATCTAAATGTTTTTAATTATAAAAAATATCGGTTGGCGACATAATATATCGACCTCTAAGCAGTAGTCGGTACTACTATTAATGGCCCTATAAGGCTTTTGAAAACAGCATAAAAACCACGAATTTAGCTACAACTTGTCATAATTAGATAGAAAACAAGTACTTGAGTTAGTATTTATTACAATAAATATATCCAGAAATAGTACGTAGTGATGTGATTCCGGAAGATACATCAAAGTACATTTTGCATATATAATAAATATACATACATACGCGAGCAAATTCTCCACGGTAACAACTAATTGCGCCATAACATGTTGAGGAATGAGTCTAACTTCTGTGCGTTTCATGTTTAGATTTAATTGAATTTTGTTAGACGTAGAATTTCCGGATTTATCAATCATATTTCACGTATCTGGGTGATTTTAATCAGCTACAATACTATCTAACATGAAGAAGTAAACATATAAAATAACTAGCTGACCCAGCAAACGCTGTCTTGCTAAAAAAAATAAAAAAAACAATAATCGAAGAGATTTGGGGTTATATGTATTTTTGTATGTTGTTTCATAAAAGCCAATAAAAAACAAAAATTTATCGAAAAAATAAAACAAAAATGTTGAGAGGTGATTTAAGGGGATGAAAAATAGATGTTGTCCTATTCTTAGACCTATCCGATATGCACAAAAAAATTTACGAAAATCGGTCGAGCCATTTCGGAGGAGTATAATTACAAACACCGTGACACATATTTTAGACATGAATTGACGCCTTTTTCCTACCCGAAGTTATAGGCATCGTTACCTCTCAAATGGGCACAATGTTGCCACTATCAAGACTACTAGAAAAAAAAAATCGAATCGATTAGTTTCGAACTCTTTACAGAGATCATTTTCACTCGTGAAAAGTTGCTGTAAAGAGTTCGAAACGTCGGGAAATAAATAAAATTAGTAATAAATAAGCGCGATATAATCCTAAAAGTTGTTTTAATGTCATGAATCGTATAGAATTAAACTTTGTATAATTATATTGCTAGAAGTAATATACTGTAGTAACATTCAACAAGATTATAAATATAACTTGGATTATCATCCAAATATGTGATTCAGCAAAAAAAAAAAACTCAAATCTGATACTAAAGTAGATACATATACATATATTGCCATACACCATTGTAAACCTTATAATAGTAGATATTCCCAGTCCCTCCCTTTACAAAAATGTTCCCCGCGTGTGATTCACAAGTCTTAGGTCCGATTCCGTGCTCACAACAATGATGTCTCGGAATTATTTTCGGAAGTTATATGTGACAAATTTGTGCATGGTGTATGGCAATAGGTTCGCCACCTATTTGGGACGTAACAATTCGGCGAGCCGAGGCTTAACAGCCGCTACCTACACCTTGGAATAGTAAAAGGCGTGAAGTTATGTTATGTTCCTCTTTTTAAATGGCAGCGTGAGATGACATTTATGACATGAGTTTCAATATTTTTTAATATTAATAATTCCTTAGGGTGATGGACGAAAAACGTTTTGTTCCAAACGTTTTATCACAAAGGATCCAGAAATGTCAAGTTTGTACTCCACATGCAAAGGTTGAAGGGCACGACAGAGCAATATTAAAAATGACCTTTCTTTAAGTATCCACTTTGGTAGTAAGAGAATCCTCTTCTATTTAAAACAGGTACTTAAAATTTCACATAAATAAAAGTACAGTTTCAACTTTCCGACCATTTTATTATATGTCTAACAATACATATAAGAAAATGGTCGGAAAGTTGAAACTGTACTTTTATTTTTTTCTTTTTAAAATACTTGGGGGTATGATCTAGAATGAATACCGAACCCAAAAATATGCTTTTAAGATTTTTTTTTTGTCTGTTTGTCTGTATGTTTTTTACGGATAAGCTCATGAACTACATGCTTTTATGTCCAATTTTGCATAAATATAGCTAAGAGGTCGGGTCAACACATAAGCTAAATATTATCACGCTATCTTCATTTGTTGTGAACAATGAACCCCTAAAATGGCACAGGCATAGTATTTTTGCTTCTTTATGGCGACCATGCAGACTAAGTCGCGGGCAACAGCTAGGGTATGTATAAATCGAATCGAACTCGGACTCATATCAAAGATTCGGAATTATTTTCGGAAAATATTATAAATATCGTTATGTGGATAACGTTGTGCCCGGTGTATGGAAATGGGTTCCGTTTTTTTTTTGAGGGTAAAAAATTGCCGATTTGAGGCGTAACATCCGCCGCCTACACCTTCGGATGGGAAAAGGCGTGAAGTTATAAAAATAAATGTATATTAAAACAACTTTTAGGATTATATCGCGTTTATTTCTTATTTATTTATATCTATTTCCCGACGTTTCGAACTCTTTACAGAGATCATTTTCACGAGTGATGAAATCTCTGTAAAGAGTTCGAAACGTCGGGAAATGAGTGAGATTCGCGAAAGTCTTAGAAATAAATAATAAATGTATATATTTCGTATTTCAACACTCAAGAGATTGGTGGGAGTCTATTTCATATAGTGTGGGTATTGTAAGATGAGACTAAAGGATTGAATGTGATGCAACCATCTTTAGTAATATACTGGAAGGTTATGCTAGACGCATTAGTTTTATAAAGATACTAGCCGACCCGGCAAACTTTGTTCCGCATCAAAAGTAATAAAGAAGTAAATTTTGGATTTCTAATTTTTTCTTTATTATCTACATGTTACATGAATCATTACATAGCACAAAACAAACTCACTTTCTGCCGTCTGTCCCCTTATATGCTTATATCTTTAAAAATACGCAACGCATTTTGATGCGGTTTTTTTAATAGTTAGAGGGTGTCCACGGGGTGGTTTTGATCTATAATTCATGTATGATTTTGAAAAGAAAAAATGATAATTTTCGAGATTTAGCACTTTAATTGCAAACGCTGGCTGAACCCTAAGTAATAGATCAAAACAATGTTTCACATTATTAAACACCTTCAGAAGATCTACAAAAAATTCCGCGAGGGCATATGTCAGATCAAAACAAGAAATTGGATTATATGTATTTAAATATGTGATTCGGCGAAATACAAAACTCAAGCTTGATATTAAAAAATTTAAACTGCGGTATTAGTTTCGGGGAGCGGTTAACCGGAGTGTGGCAACACCGCTACATAAAACCCGGGAATCTATTCACATATTTGTGTCAAAGTGTAGTTTCAGAACGTTATTGGATTAATATGAATGCAATATAAAACCAGCTCACTGTTCTTTGTTTTGCTGGAGCGGTTTCATTTGACGCTTGTTATTTTGCAGTTTTTTTTTATTATAAAACAAAAGATTTTTTCTAGACAAAATTACATTGACCTAAGTGAGAATGGGAACTTTACATTAGTATTATAAAAATACGTTTTCTGCCCACACCTTCGGGTAAGAAAAGGCGTGAAGTTATGTTATGTTTGTTATGTTACGTTTTCTAAAAAAAGAAAATCCTATTCAATCAAAAATGAATGATTAATTTTACATAGATGGAATTTTCCACCGTAACATTCATATTGAGTATGACGTCGTGTCGAATTTTTGGGAGACACTTGTTTATGTAAGTTTTGCTACTCAACAGCAGATGGCGGTGTCCGCAAAGAGTGGAGGTACTTATTACTTTTCAATTTACTGCTCGATGTTTTAGTAAATTTTAATTTTAGATATTTTTAACACCCAATACACCGTAAATAATTATATGATTAGTTATTGATAAACCTATTGATTTTGTGGTAGAGTTTGAAGGAAATATATCAGGAGTAAACATATCACATATCGATACCTTAATTTGCAAACCTACTAACTCCACTTTTTTTCGAAAATTAAAATTTTGATACCAGTAGAAACTAGATAATATCTAGTATCTGCCGATATTAAAATGCCATTTTTTAAAAAAATGGAGTTAGTAGGTTTGCAAATTAGGTTATCGATATATGGTAATAATAAATTCTTATCTATCAACATTAATAAACACTTGTGGTGACATCTATAGGGAAAATACAATACTTATTTGTTTCTATTTGTTTTTAAGGTTTTCGCGAATCTCACTCATCAAAACAACTTTTCAGGATTGTATCGCGTTTATTTCTTATTTATTTATATTTATCTCGACGTTTCGAACTCTTTACAGAGATCATTTTCACGAGTATGAACAAAAAGATGGTAGTTGCTCAAAAGCTATCCTCACTGATACAGAGAGCACCCACTTTTTGGAAATAAAAATCAAAAAGTTGATGTTAAAAATATGATTTTTACTATTGGTAACCCACATCAGACCATGAGAACAAAAGTTAAATACTTATTTATAAGATGCATTAATATATCCTGCTTCTAAAGATCCTTTGTTGTATGATTTAATAAGTAAAAGTTGTTATTATTAAATTATTACAAATTATCTTATTTTCTAAGTTGGTAGAGATTAAAGTATAACTATTATTAAATATTCATTGATTTTAAATTAAAGGTAAAGTGTTTATTAAAAAATCTACCACTGGGTCAAAAACGCGGCCAGTCCTGAGAAAGACCCAGCAAGAAAACAATATACAATACTGAAACGGCCACGTAAGTATATGCAGTAAGTGGTTTTCCTACCGCTTACGTCATTCCTCTATATTAAAATATCCAGATATTTAATATAATAATAGAAAGATTATACACAACTTAATACTGATATTAAAACTTCAAAGCCTCGTGACGGAGTACAAGTTTATGAGCAACAAAACGTTTATTTCTACATGCACATACACTCAACAGTACTCTAATTTCAATTTTCATACATTCGAATGTTTCGAATGCGTTGGATATGTGCCAAATTGCCCTGTGCATTCTATGTTTATTCTTTCTGACAGTTTGTCTGTGCATTCACGATAGACGGCAAATTTAAACATTTGAAATTGGAATTTTGTGTTTTACTGTTGTTTATATTTTTTATGAGTTCATTTATTAGTCTATGGTATGCAATTTAATAGTACATATGTCTATGGGTCGGAAGTTCTGATAAAAAGGGTTTTATGTAAGTAAGAGTTGAAAATTAACTACAAATTGGACACATTATACGGAAAAATAGCATTTTTCTCCAATTAAAAACTATTCATAAACGAAAAGATAAAATTCTGTAAATTTTCCTCCATCTATAATTATATTTCTTTAAGAAGTTAGCTAAAGTATAATACAGTGACTGACTAAGACTAACTATAAGAAAAACTAAATATCAAAATCATCTATGACGGTGCATTTGTTCTTGGGTTATCAGTAAAACTTGCGCTCATGTCCATCAGTTCTTTTATTTAATAGCTTATCCCATTACACATATCGCAGCTAAATTGGATCTTTCTAAATGGGATTTTAATTAAACGGCTCGAATACAAGCCATTTTTTCAATTAAGTTTGATTAGTTTTGAGTTTGATACTTGATCTTTATTGTACCAATTTTCTTTAATTGCTATCGAGGTTCAACTATTTGAACGAGAAAGTAGTAATAGTTAATTAGAGAGAGAGAGAGACAAAATTGGGGGAGTGGTTAGCAGATAGAGTTAAAGGGTTTAAATAATGTTCAATCATTTCTAATGTCACAATATTTTTAGGCGGAAAAATTATACTATAAATATGAAAGATGTAGAGTCAAGGACGGCTACACAATTTTCATTACCAAATTGAAAGTGCCCTTGCGGAAATCAGGAGCCTTAAAAACCCACGAGTGTGCATGACAAGAGTTATAAAATCGCAGAAGCGAGTGAGGCGTGCAAGAATCGTGCCTAATGGCGCTCTGTTCACTCTGTTTAGCGCGTAACGAACTTGGCGTGAGGTTAATTAAGTACAAGTTTGAGTTTGTTATGTAATTTAAAATTGTATTTATTAAAAAACTAAGGGTAGAATTTTTCTTTATGTTGTTGAAGATATTAGATTCTAATGTACGTAAAGTTTAACTTGAATACCCCTGGACTGTAGTATTATAATAGAACATTAATCCACACGTATCCTGCCATCTGTCTGAGCCAATCTAGTTAAAGTGGCGACGGGCAGAGATACCACAAATTGGATCAAATTGACCGGCACATAGGTTAGTACCTACACATTCTTATATTCAATGCATTTGTTAACTATATCGTCTATATCCCCTGTGAGCGTAATCATGAATGATGGCTATCCGTACTGGGAGCGTCGCTTTTTATTTTTCAAATTTAGAACACGCTCTTGAAATCATAGACAATTTATTTCCAGCCCGTATCTGTGATTGGATTAATTCAAACGTGGAATATGCATTTATGTATGCAATTAACTTTTTATTTAAATGCAATAAAATAAACTACGATATGTGTGTTTGTATTGAAGTTTATTTTATGAACAGAAACTATATTTAATGTTGTAAAGAATCAGTATTAAATAAACTAAGATTTTAAAAGACTTTGTGAATTGCAAAGATCCTTTAAGCTTCAACACAATACAGGCAGGCATTGAATGTCTATCCTTTCAGTGCAGGCTTCAGGTCGGTTATGAAAGCTCCGTGAAATGAACGTTTGCTGAATGGCTAATACTTCGAATGAATGAGGCCGGTCCTCTGAGCTGGTGGAAATTATAACCAGTTCTTGTTCTTCTCAAAGTTAAATCCCCCAATATTACTATGTTAAAGATATTAAAATTATTTTTTATAAACCCACATGTTTCCTTGGCCAATGGCTTCCTATTCGTCTTCGCCGGAATATTAATATTCTCACGTTATTATACAACGTTTTATTTAATCCTAATTCCCCCAAGTATCTCAAGGAACGTTTTGAGTTCTTACATGACACACATTTGAAATATCTAAGGTCATCGGAAAACTTGAGATTAGCAGTTGCAAGGCATTTCACCCATTTCTATGGGCAATCGTTTTCCGTCCAGGCAGTGCTGCTGTGGAATGCTTTCCCAATTCAGATCAGAAAAGCGAAATCCATACAATGTTTAAAAACTCTTCTTATGTATATTTCTTTCTTTTCCTAGTTTATAAGGTATACAAGTACAAATAAAGAGTTATCTATCTATCTATCTATCTATGTTTAGTTTTATCTTGCTTATATTGTTTTTTTTTATATATTTCTAATCTTTTTAAAGTGAAACTTTTATGACATCGTCTCAAACTTTTTCGTCTGCGTGTTGCATGTCGCGTGACGGTGACGTGAAGGCGCTCGTCAGAGCGCCTTTCACGTCTACTAACGTTTATTTATATTAATTAATTACCCAAATATACACTTTATTTTTGTAAATAAATACCGTAAAAACATGTAGAAAAAACATGTAGAAAAACACCCCCAGACGAGGGATCGAACCCGCCCCGACCTTGTGTTATCGGTAGTGCGGTTTACCGATGCACCACGAGGGCCGTATGTATAATCGTCTAATTACCGTCCTCTTTACCAATTTCGACACATTTTCTAGGATCGGGTTTGTTTGTTTGTTTTTTACATACATACATATACGTACGTACGTATTGCAGGCGGAGAAAAAAAAAATATATTATTTATAAATTGTGTTTTTATAAATTGTGTTTTTTGAAAATTATATTTAAGTACGAATTACATACTATTTGAAAATTATATTTAAGTACGAATTACATACTAATAAAATAATGAAATATCAATAATATTTTTCGATCTTACCGACAGAATAATAAATATATACTAATATATACTATGTACTAACATATTATATTAGAAACATATACTTAATTTTTTGCAGTGATAAACTGTAATAAAAGCAAAGCAAACACACATTGACTTCGTGTTAGTTAACAACGCCATCTGCTGGAATAGAAATTTCATGAAAATCGTTGGAGCCGATTCCGAGATTCCAATTTTATATATATACAAGAATTGCTCGTTTAAAGATATAAGATAAGATAGTGCTCTTTATATATGTATTTGTCACATTTTCATAATAAATCGAAATATCATATTTACTGGAGGAAAAAATATCGTTTTGTTTTGTAAAGATCCTTTGTTGTAATGTTGTTAACGTTTAATAGGTGTCGCGTTATCCCTAGTGCCGTAGCTAGTGCCCTAGTGTCGATTCGGGCGACATCTATCGATATAATACGATATTACGGCAGAATCATCAATAGTAGCAACCTAGTAGCGCCATCTAGGAATTATTGTCGTGACCACGTAAAATAAAAAAAATTTATTAAACCCTATTAACAAATACAAGATGGCAAGTAAATTAAAATCGTAACCAATATTTTATGGTAACTTAAATACGTGAACAGTGACTTACATTCGATTTTCGAAAAAAATAATATTTCGAAAATTTTTAGTTAAATGTCTATAATGTGAAAAAAAGTTTCACTTTTACGGTGGTTTCATAAAACCACACAAGTTTTTTTTTTTTTTCGATGTTTTTGGTTTTGGAAGGCATTTGAGTCAACATTTGTAAGTTGAGAGGCTTAAATTGCTTTAAAAACTATAGAGAAAAATAAATCCTAAACAATCTCATCTTAACCATATTTTTTACACTATAAAATATGACATAAATAATATTATCTTTAAGTATGTCGGATTTTCCTAGCTGTTGAAAGCTGTGTTGAAAAATCGCTCAAACATCTTTAAAGCAAATATTCTAAATAAAAATTTATCACATTGTAAGTTATTGTATAGTCAACCTGACCTCTTTACTTACAAGAAAATACATATGTATCTGATCCTCTCATACTTTATTTACATGAAGTAAATTAATTTAAGGACATAGCTAATTATTAAAATGTTCCTCTTAAGTATTAATAGATATTAACGTGTCTTTATAAAGGAAACCATTAGCTGTCATCGTCTACTTACTGTGAAGAGCACTCAATCTTCTAATCGGTTTAGAAAACCCTCTATACGCGAAATATAATGTCTACTGAAACGTTTAGATTTTTACCTGAAACAATAGAAATAAAATAATAATTAATATGTGTTACAAATATTTTAGTTTACGTAATGTAAACTAAAATATTTAAATACGACTAAAAATTTATATTTTTTATCTACCTAAACTTTAAAGCATTGTGGGAGTGAAGTTAGAGTTTCATGTTAAATAATGTTATTTTGTTTATCATTGGAAATATACGACCTTCTTTAATTTAGCTGTATCGAAAGTACTGCTACCGCCATCTAGCGGCGAATAGAAGAACTAATAAAAGCTCTAATTTTATCACAAGATTCCATATTGAAATTAGCTCAGTTGATATATTTTTATGGCCACATGTATTGTGTCATCTTTGAAATATTTATATGAATGCTTTTATTAAATATTAGCTGACCCCACGAACTTAGTTCCGCGTCAAAAGTTATTTTGTTAAGTGCTAAATCACGAAAAATCTAATTTTTCTTTACTATATTATAGATGAATTTTACATAAAAACCACCCCGTGGACACCTTATATCTATTAAAAAATACCGCATTAAAATCCATTGCGTAGTTTCAAAGATCTAAGCATATAAGGGGACAGACAGCGGAAAGTGACTTTGTTTTGTACCATGTAATGATTAGTATATAACAAGTGTAGAGCTATTAAGATATTTTTTAAGTGTCCGTTAGCTGATAAGCGATTATGGGTAGCTAGTCTAGAACTTGTTTGGACTGGCAGTAATGGATACTAGGTTTTGCAAGACCGGGTTTAATTCGCTTACTATAAAATGTACTGGATATTAGATGACCTAAAGGTATTTAGATCAGCAATAATTTATACAATCTTCGAGACATACGCAAGTCTGTTTAAGTCTAGCCTACTAACTTTAATACAAAAATGAAATTTCATAAATTTATACGAGAAATGGAATTTAAAAAAAAAAGTGCGGCGGATATAAATTTTAACAGTGGTAGAGTCAGTTCGCAGCACGAATGGGCCTGCTCGACCGATGAAATACCAAGACCTCCCAGAATATCGACGTAAAGTGGCTTTTGCCATATTTCTTTTGGTAAGAGAGGTATCCGGAGGCCCAACCCCTTTCCCCTCTTCTTCCCATCTTACTCCCGACCCCGACCATATCCTATTGCAAGGGCCGGCAACGCAACTGTAACACAATATGTGTTCAGGTGTCCATGGGCGGCCACGCCTGCCCAAAGGATTAAGAGTGAGGGTGTGTAAGTGATTAAGAGTTTTTTTTTAAATTTATAGTTTGTATTGTAAAACTGTAATATGATTATGTTTAATAAAAATCAAGGATCATCATTCACGAAGGATGTGCGTGAGGTGCGTCAGTTTAGGTTAATATTTATTTACACTCATAAATAATGTTAGTTTTAGAGACTTTGTTTTAACTAAAATTAATTATATTGGAAATTATTATGACAGCGACACTAATTTATTATTGTTTTTATTATACACATTGTCTAGAACTGAGATTGCAAAACTTTCACTCATTCTACTATTGTTTATGTAAGATTATTTTGTACTTTTATATACATTTTTTTGGAGTCGGTGCTACGATGACGCAATTGTCGCATTGTTCAAGCTTAAAATATGTACTACTAATTATGTTTTTGAACTTCAAGAGTGTGATGAAGAGTTTAAAAATACTAATGGAGTTTATGAAGCACAATAACTCTTGATTGAGTGAATATGGATTTGGTAAGTTTTCTTTCATTTTCTTATATATAAATATGTATATGTCTCAGTGGTCCAGTGGTCGAGCACCCCGCTTCTTAATCAAGAAGTCGCGGGTTCAAACGATTCTGGCTCACACCAATTACTTTCTGAAATTAAATTCGAAACTTATGTGTGATAAATATCGATGACTGAAAAACTTTGTGCCCGGTATGGCAAAAGCGACGTGGCTTAAGTCGTGGCTTAAGCTTAAGCCACGCCCTACACTTTCGGGTAGAAAAAGGCGTAAAAATGTATGTTATGTTTCTTATATATACTCCGTAACTTAAGATTAAGAACGCTATGAGGGGAATTACTGGTTTCACTGAAAAATATGACATAATAACAATGATAATTAGTTCAAATTAAAACACAAAATTGCCAAAAAAAATATAATGGTGTGTGCCCGGATTTGAACCCACACTTCCTTTTAAGGCGAACGGATCCACAATAAAAGGGATTGTTAAATGTATTGAAATATAATATTAAGTAAACACAAAAACAAGTAATTAAATGATTTTACACGAGTCATATTTACATCGTAAAACATTTAATTACTCAGTTATTAGTGTTATTACTCATAATTAAAACTTATATTATAATTACGTGGCATATTATAAAATTTTATAACTATCCTATAGTCTCGGTGGCGCAGTGGGCGAGCGCACGGCCTCTGATCCAGAGGTCCGGGGTTCGATTCCAGACACTGGCTCACACCAATGACTTTTCGAAAGTTATGTGTGATAAATACCGATGACTGACAAACTTTGTGCCCGGTATGGCAATAGGTTCGCCACCTATTCCATTTGGGACGTAAACATAACGGCGAGACGAGGCTTAACAGCCGCTGCCTACACCTTCGGGTAACAAAAGGCGTGAAGTTATGTTATATGTTATTTAATCCAGGGCTCATATCTTCAGGCTTTGCATAAAAGAAGGTTTTATTGAACCGCATTTAGAATTAACTATTTTTAGGATAACCATTGTTTTGTATTGCATTTTGGTTTTGCGTTTTTTGATCAGCTGTCGTTTACTGCTGTGTTCCCCCTCCATCTATCTCCTATGTATCTATTTTCCATTTGTATAATTATAAAGCAGTTTCTCTTATTAATACGAACAAATACACCAACATAAGTTATAAAATGAAATGAATCTTTGTAATCGCCTTTATTAATTGTGTTCACTATTTCAGGTTTTATGTTTTATGCAAGTCTTTAAAGTATTTGCTATTTCTGGTCTGGTTTCCATTTCCATGGATACAAGTTCAAGTTCAAGTTAAGATTACAAATGAATGGTTTTTGTCAAATCATTATCTACATATACATGTACACAAAATTGAAGTGTATGTTTGTAATATTGAATTATCTGCTTTCTACTACATTCATATCAATATAATATAAGAAAAAGAAAATAATAATAATAAATAAAAAAATAAATAAAGAAAAAAAAATTGTTGTATGTAACGTATATTACATACAACAATTTTTTTTTCTTTTTTTTGTCTGTCTGTCTGTTTGTTCCGAGTAATCTTGGAAATGGCTTGACTTAATTGACAGGTATCTGGTGTTATAAGGAGTAACTTAGGATACTTTTGTTAAGGGAGCGTTCAAGTATTACGTAACGCAATTTGTTTGTTATAGTGGGGGAGGGGGGGTCAAATATCTTCAAAAATTGCGTTACGTAATACTTGAACGCTCCCTAAAGTATTTTATTTGTTGCTTCCGAGGCGAAACAAAGTTCGCCGGGTCAGCTAATTATTAAATAAAGGAAACATGACGTTATAGAAATAAATGCGTAACTCTTGTCTCCGTGATAATTCCAGATAATTAAGGCTTATGTCACTTTCCGGAGGTGGAAGGAGCGGCTGGCAATTCCGGTCGCGAGCCACGATTTGGTGGGGCGCCTTCACCTTCCATCTGGCGCAGCTCCTCACAGTTCACGGCTGCTTTGGCCGTTACCTGTGCCGGGTTGCGCGTAGAGAGCCCACAATGGAGTGCCTGAATGGACCTCTGAGCGGTGAACCGGGGGTTTTATCGCTAAATAGGAGGAGCGGAGCGTCCGGAGCGTCTCACATGGAGATGAACGGGGGACCGAGCATGGCCCTCCGAGGAGGGCAACCACAGACGGGGTCGGTAGGTGTTTGTTAGCACGTTTCCCGCGATCTCGTCGTCTGTGGTGAGAAGGAACACCCCAGTGGTTTTAGTTGGTATACCGTCCCGGTGGTGGTGGTTAGGAGGGATGGGGAGTCCAAGATAACCACCAGTACCCACCCCCCAGTGCTGGTGGTACCTTTAACGGGTTTCCACTGGGTAACAAAAAAAAAGGTAAAAACGTAGATCAATGCAAACACAATTATAGGCAATTTTTTTTGTTATTGTTAAATTCGTATTCTCCTTATCAGCAGGTATCGTATTACTATAGAAATTCTTGGTTCTATAAAAAAAATATGTCGTCGAATGCGAGCAGGGAATTTAATCTCTGGAATGCGCTGATAACACGTTGGGAGGTCTGGACCTGGCGATATTATTTATGAACTTAGTTCCGTTGCTAATAAATTTTGTTCAAACCTAGTATAAGAGTTGCGGAGTTCATCTTCTCATACTCTTCTTTTTTCTTTAGTTTATTCTTAGGCAAAACCTTATCACTTTTAATATCCATTTCTAATTACCTATTATTGAGAGGATTGATAGACATAGATTAAAAAAAATAGTTTCTCATACATTTATTTACAGGAACAGATTCACAGATCACATATTTCATCTTAAGAATACAATAAACTCAAGTAAATAACTCATCAAAAAAAATCAATCAATATTAATTTTCTTTTACAAAAAACCTTCAAGGATAAGAGAGTTTTCTTGCAATACAAAGGATGAAATGAATGAACTAACTCATTCGTTCGTTCGTTCATTCAATGCGATACGATATAATTTATTGTCATAACACGATGCGGAAATGGTAGATTACGTAGATTATATCAGCTCAAGCGGCGTCTGCTACTGCTATAAATATGCAGGCAGCTTCATGCACACATGTGGCAATCCATCCATGTAGGTCACTCATATAACCCCAGTATTGTGTGGTGGTAAATTCTCCTTCCGCGAATCAATAGATTGTTTAAAAATTGATGCTCTCTATGGCCTATTTCATCAGAATACCTACACATTTTATACGCGTAAACATACTGATACGGAATATTGTTTAGCAATACTTGTTTAAAAATTGAATCTTAGATGAGTTTTAGCTATTAAATTTTGTCGTAAGTCATCAAAATTTGTATAAAAAGATATATAGCTCAGGACTTTTTATACGAATAGAACGAGTCTTTTCAAAATGACTAAAATATATAGTTTTAAGAACCTAATTAATAAAGTTACCGCCGAAAAATCCAAATTTGAAAAAAGAATCCACACTAGCACCAATCACTATTTTTTTAATTAATCAGAGATGATTTTTCCTTAATATGGCAAAAGAATATAGATGATAGTGCCAAAAATAGAAATTGAATGTTGGCATTAACTAGCTAAATTAAACAATAAATTGAATGTAGGTATATGAAAAATACGCCCTATGCCGCGGGGGAAGTTAATTATAAACTGAGCCCTGCCCTTTACACTGATATTATACCAGGTATTTTCTTTCTAAAGTTCAAAAGGTAATCTGTGTTGAGTTAGTATATCATGTTATAAGGATAATTAAATTGTTTGTTGGAGTAATAAACAAAGAATATTCTATCTTAATATAATAAATAAATATGCTTTTTACATTTTATTATTATAAGTAGTCTCGCTGGCCTGAAACAACTAAAATAAAATAAAAAATCTACATCTGAATTGACTTTTTCTTTTCAGTTCGCTATGTACAGCTAGCTTTCCTAAGAATCAGTTTAAATCTGTAATTAGCTTCTGCTCGTCAAAATTAAAAGATCATCAAGGTAAACGATTTTTTTTTCTAATTTTTCTAGAGTCCTAAATATAACAGTCGTCCGAGTTTTATCGATTACAAACTAAGAAGACTTTTTTTACAAGAGCCAAACGAATAAAACCCATAGACACTTGCAACACAGATAGTGTTACAGTTACTTTGCCAGACCATATGGAAACGGAAAACCCTACGGATACCTCTCTCATCGAACGAAACGCGACTTGTGCCACGTTACGTCAATATTCTGAGAGGTCGTAGTGTTTCATCGGCTGAGCCAGTCCATTCATGCACTTATAATATAACTGTAGAAAAACTAATTCAAACACCATAACGCTTCAATAGTTATGTGTCAATTTATATATTTTGATCGAGTGGGAGAATTGGAACATCAGTGAACGTGAAACTAGACAAATAATAACTGAAGTTTCCGATACAGTTCAATCAACAAAGAGAAATTGATATCGATATCCAGCTGTGATTGATGAATCTATTCGTTCATTCGTTCCTTACGATTGGGTTTTGAATGAAGTTTCTAGAACTGGTAAACATTTTTGGTCTTCTTAAATTTAGAAATGCTACACAGCTAAACACAGGATTCATGATGTAAAAGTATACTATTCTATAATTTAGAATCATCGAAGTATAAAGATTTTAGAGAGTCAAAAGAGAAGATGTGGATTTAAAAAAAAAATAGGATATTGATCTTTGAATGGAAAAAGTAGAAAAATAATCTCGAAAAGTATATGAAAAAGAAAATACTGACAAGATATTTAATAACCGAATTGTAATTTAGAAAAGCTTAAATAAATACGGGTGGACCATCAGGGCATAACGAATCCGTTACATATCGATTGTATTGGACCGCACCCGCTTATAAATGAGCAATTTCGAATTCCAATCTACGAAATGATTAGATTGTATGCTGTTCAATCATTAATAGAGTGAGAGCGTGGCCGCAAATAGCTCAACTCTCGATCAAGGTGAGCATCGAGTCGAATGAAGGCCGAAACTTTGGCAAAAGGAATATCAACATACAGCCAGTTACTTACGAACTACACAGAGTTTTGGCGGGAATATAAAAAAGTCACGTCCGTTCTTTGTATTATTTTATAAAATTTGTGTTTCAGTGGATATTATTGATTAAAATACGTGGCGTTTTATTTAAGTGTTCGTATAAGAGAGCAAATGTGGAAAATAGTGTAAATATCGTGTGTAGTGTGCTCTTCTACATTGTCGTCTAAACTCCTTCGGAACATCATGAATAAAGTGCCACGAGTTTATGGAAGATTAGGTTAGCTTAGATTAAGTTAGTTTTAAGTTTGTTACTTCATAAAAAATTTACACGTCAGACAAGGCAGTGTGGCTTAAAAGCTTTAGCCTGTCCAAAGCTGGACAAATGAAAAAAAAACTTACGAACTACATAGAGAGATTCCTTTCTGCTGTAACGATAGTTTTATGTGAATATTCTGACACGCTTACATGTATGAATTATAATTTGTTATACCTATTTCAAATTTACTTGGTTCAGTACACAGAAAGGTCGTCATTAAATTCATTCCCGCCCATTTCTGTAGATTTGTTTACCAATAAATAACAAACAATAACACATAGTTTAAGTATCTCAATAACCGTTATTCAGTAACTAATGACTTCCTAACTGCAACTCGTTCAACAGAAGCGTGTCAATACTCCTCACGACGCCCATCACCATCAGCTCTCCGACATCAAAGGATTTTCACGCATGTGCGAGCGACCGGATGGCTGTAAGGTTAACCGAGTGGACGCTTCTAGAAACACATTAGCCTTTCTTTTTCTGATATCTACGTAAATAGATCGACCTATTTTTATTTTAATTCTTCTGTCATGTGGGAACATTGTGTATAACTATTAAATGGAATAAACACCTTTATAAGCAACTAGCTCTCCGACAAACTGTTACGAATCAAAAGTAATGTTTACAGTCTTTACAATTAAAATGCAATTAAATTAAATCTAGAAAATTAGTCACCTTTTCTTTACTACAAAACTACAAACTCTTTGACACCTATTAAAAAAAAGCGCATCAAAATTCTATACTATGTAATGATTTTAAAAAACGAAAGAGGTTCTTTGTTAGTATTTCTTTTTAAATATAGAATTCAAAAACACGTACGTAGGCGGCCAGATGTTTTTTTTTTTTCTATTGACGTCACAGCTTTTCCTTCGATATTCAGATAATTCTAAACAAACTTCTTTTATTCTACACAATAGCAGTCAATGTCTCACTAAAATATTCAGATAATAGTCAGTAGTGAATCGATACCATCGTCCCATTTTTTTCTAATATTTATTAGAAGAACTGTCTAAGATATTTCTACATAATCGTCTTCCTTTATTCATGGAAGCATACCGTAAAATAAATTAGTAAATAGTCGGCAATAGATTGCGCCTGCATTCTGTCAAACAATCCGACCCAAATTCTAAAAAAAAAACTCACTAAAACCGCGATAAATTCGACAGAACCATAGATTATAAACGCCAAACGGTGCAGTTCCGCGTTCGTCCAGAAATAGTTTAAATGTAAGATCGGCCTGTTCGCATTCCACCATCCACCAGTCAGTCGATGTTTGCATGTTTTATTACCATTTCCGAACGTGAGGTAGCCATTAGATGTCTATACGTTAAATGCATAATGAAAGCTATTGTGCTACAATTTGACTACACTTACCGTTGGTTATACGTAAAATAATTTGTTCACACACAAACAAACACTGAGTTCCATTATGTGTTTTGTATTTATGCCAGAGGTCAGCCATTAATTGGATAACATTAGGTGTAAGTACTTATCACGATACAGACCGACATGTTTAACAACAACATCATAACTTCACGCCAAGTAGTAGTAGTAAGAGGGAGAATAGAATGCAATAAATCCGCATTCTTCGGCTTTTACTACATTGTATATCTGCTTAGTCCATCTTGCATCATGTATTCTTTATACATAACCATCAGAGCATGGTCTTCATAACTTTTACACCTATACTCTCTTTAAAAACTTAAAATATATTGACAAGATTTTTCTAACAGTTTTGTAATTTAAGTAACTTTCAACAACTCGAGTAAGTATTAATTTAACTTGGCGCACATTCCAATTTAGTCAAGGGAATGAATGTCAGCCCATTTTAGGTTACTAGGTCATACCTTAAACATAGTTCCCTAAATAGTTGCATAAAAGAGGAGAATTCCTTACAATTGGAAACAACGATGTTTGCTAAACTAATAACAATAACAAAACTAAATGCAATGAGTGAACAATTCGGAATTTCTATACCGGCATATATGAGGTAAATATATATTAAAATACCAAAATAACTACCAAACCATTCATATGTTTAATTATATTTTCCTTGTAATGAAATAATACACAATTAAGTCGGTATAAATGCATGTCATTATTGTACTAAAGGGTCTTCCTTTAATTACGTGCCCTTTTAACTGTTGATGATCTCTTACTATACGTGAAAAGTATAACTTAAGGTTGTGTAATATTCTACAAGTTGTAATGGATATAATTCAGATGGCGTCAATTGAATATTTCGTAAAAAAAAAAAAGATATTTACCAACCTCTTTGAACTGTAACGAAGTTAAAAAAAAACCCGCTTTTCAACGTTTTACGACACGCGCTTTCTGTTATTAATTTAAAGAATAAGTTATATTGTATTGATTATAGGAGCAAGCTAAACTGGCATATCTTATACTAATTTCATTGTATTCTTTAGGTACCACCTCCTGTTTAATATCCACGAAATATTCCTTATCCCAAAAAGGCAATAAAATTTATATTTTGCTATCGATGGAGGTTCATTTATGTTTGATTTTGTTTCATATAAAATGCAGTAGTTGGCCGTGTGCCAAGAAGAAAATTAAATTGTGATTGTCAATTCCTCTCAGAAGAATTTCGAAATACAATTTTCCAGCGCTAAAATAACATTCTTTTGCGATAAGCGTTTGTTCCAGTTACTCCGCGAGGCATATTTATCAAGTTTAAAAATAAAACTTTAGGTAGTTACGGTCCAGGTTACGAACCCTGGGTACACATCGATGACTTTCGGAAATCGTCTCTGAAGGTGTAACATGTGACAATTATATATGCCTCAACAAACTATGGTATATTTGGACTCACCAGGAATTAATGAATTTAAATGTGGATAAAAAAAAAAACTTTAAAATTACGTATCTCATTATTAGTGTCCGACCGAAGGTCTATTTTTGGCCGAAGCCGAAGGTTATAAACTATAAGTAATTTAATAATTTTCTTCAATATTATCCACAGCTAAAGAAGAACACATAACATAACTTCACGCCTTTTGTTACCCGAAGGTGTAGGCAGCGGCTGTTAAGCCTCTTCTCGCCGTTATGCTTACGTCCCAAATGGAATAGGTGGCGAACCTATTGCCATACCGGGCACAAAGTTTGTCAGTCATCAGTATTTATCACACATAACTTCCGAAAACAATTTCGAAAAGTCATTGGTGTGAGCCAGTGTCTGGAATCGAACCCCAGACCTCTGGATCAGAGGCCGTGCGCTTGCCCACTGCGCCACCGAGACTATTTAAGCTAAAGAAGAATATCGGCGTAATGTGGCTCTTGCCGCTTTTTTCTCTGCGATAGAGGTATCCGCACTGAACTAAGTGCAGTCCGGTCCGTCAGGCACTCACTCTTTCGTAACAGTTCGTTTAATTTCAACTGTTTTCGGACCTTCGGGTTCGGCCCAGAGCTTGGCCGAAGCCGAAGTTCTCGCCGAATATGGATTTTTGGCCGAAGGTGGCCGAAGCCGAAACCGAAGCTTCGGTCGGACACAAGTCATTACATAAAACAAAACGTCGTTTGTCTGTCTATATGTCTGTCTGTTTATATGCTTAGATCTTTGAAATTACGCAACGGATTTCTACAGGGTGTCAACGGGGTGGTTTGTATGTATAATTCATGTATAATACAGTAAAGAAAAAGTTTATATTATTATATTATTTTCGAGATTTAAAATTTTTTATTTTTAAACGCAGTGAAAATTACTTTTGTTGCGGAACAAAGTTCGCCGAGCCGATTATTATAGCGTACTAAGACAAAATCGGTAGAAATTATGCTAAAAATCAGAGGTTATATGAATATTCCAAATTTAGAAATAAATAACTATAGAAGACATTGTAGGCATATATGATTTAATGGCTAGTACTGTGCTGCTGCTTTCAGTTCTGTAAAGTGTCATATCAATTCCGTATCTTTCTAATATTAGTTTGTATCAAAAGGAATACAGAAAACAATAAATATGAAAGTAAATAAACAGAACACCGCCCTATTTCTCGTTCAACATTTATCATTTATCTGAACACAGCTACAGTCGGAGAGTCTGTTTCATACGTTCAAAGTGAATAACTTCACGAGATGAAACAAGGTGACCTAAATAAAAATAAAAAACAACAGCATTTCTACCGCTGTATGTGTATTCTAAAGTTGGGAGTATATTGAAATATTTTTGCTTATGTCATGAAATTTTAATTTATTCTTTGTATTTTTTTCCCACAAACCCATATACATAATTAATACGTGGTCAAATCAAATCAAAGGAATAAAGGTGGGGTCAACCTGCTTGCCCATATTCAACCAAAACATGTGCGAAGTAATATTTACTTAGAATCGTTCATCATATCGATCTGTCATGATAAGATGTTGTTCCTTGACAATAACTGGATAGTAGTATCCGACCGAAGGTCTATTTTTGGCCGAAGCCGAAGGTTTATAAACTATTAGTAATTTAATAATTTTCTTCAATATTGTCCACAGCTAAAGAAGAATATAAATAGTATAATAAAAGAATATAATAAAAAGAGGCTTATGCCGCTTTTCTCGATGAAAAGGTATCCGCACTGAACTAAGTGCATTCCGTTCCGTCAGTTACTCACTCTTTCGTAACAGTTCGTTTAATTTCGATTGTTCTCGGACCTTGGGAGGCACCTTCAGATCTTCGGCTTCGGCCGGATTCTGGGCCGAAGCCGAAGATCTCGCCGAAAATGGAATTTTGGCCGAAGGTGGCCGAATCCGAGGCTTCGGTCGGACACTACTGGATAGTAAGAACTAGGACGACATACTTCTATCGATAGAACTTTTTCTATCCTTGATATCTCAAATCAGTTCTAAAGAGCGTCAAATTTGAAGTGATGATCTGGCCAAAGTGATATTTTGCGACTATTTTCTACCATGTACAAGTTTTAAAGATTTGAGAATAAACGTTTTTTCGACGCCAAGTATATAATGACGGCTATGAAATACTTAAGAACAGAAAATCTACTGTTTATAATAGAATTTAATCATGCCATCTTGTAAAATTGTCGAATATAGTTCAGAGATTAAAATTGATCTGTATTTCGGAATATATTAACGAAACATAACTGCAGATAATATTGTCACCATAATAAAAATTCAATTCAAGTTATTTATTTTCTCTGAATTTTTCGTTGTATCTATCGGAAGATTTCGTAGACCCATTGGCGACTTACTATCCATCAAATGAAACCTGCTGATATATAACCTGCCATCTTTACTATATACTCTTTTAGAAGTTTTTTTTTATTGATGTGGATAACGAATCCTTTAAGTTTAGCTTTTTGGTTTACAGGTTCCAAAAAAACCTTTGTTTCTAACATTCCTAATCTCCTATCATTATATACACTAAATCTATCCAAAAGCTAAACAGCAGATAAAGTCCTCATTTCTAAAAGAAATTCACGATGCGAACTAGTTGATAAAATTTAGTTTAGAAGTAAAATTATTAGTTATGTAAAGAACCTATTCCTGGAATGGTCTCGAAGGATCCTCGCGTCATAGTCATCATTCAACGGGAATCTTCCGTATTCGAATAGAATAGTAGTTATTGTTGAATTAGCATTCGACCGACGTATGTGTGGATACGATGTTATTCCAAATTTAAAACCGAGCTTCCGCCATTGTTGCTCAATATGGCCGCCAATATTCCGCTACGAAAATAATGTTAGGTTGGTAATGTTTAAAAAAAATTTAACATCGTTTTGGCGGGAAAGTAAAAGAATTATGGCCAAGTTTTAAATTAGTTTTAACTCGTATTTCTACGTATACTATTGAATAAAATTCGTAGTTTTTAAGTTTTTACCAAATATTTTATTGTGTAGCTAATAAGTTTTTTTTTAATTTTGGTGACTCATGAACTTAGAAATCTTTTTGGAAGTTGTTGTGATTACTATCGATGACCAAAAAATTGTATACAATTGGTGTTAATTGTCAGCAATAAAACTATTATTGTTATTTATTAATTAGTTGTTATGAGAATCTTAATAAACACGCAGTAATTATTATATATACTAGTTGGCCCGGCGAACTTTGTCCCGCATCAAAAGTAATAAATAAGTAAATTTTGGATTTATCACTTTTTCTATACTACATCATATATGCATTATAGCTAAAAACCACCCCGTTGACACTCTCTGTCTATTAAAAAAACCGCATCAAAGTCCGTGACGTAGTTTCAAATAAGCATATAAAGGGACAGATAGCGGAAATCGACTTTATTTTATACTATGTAATGATATTCTTCAATCCAAAACACCCCTATTATACCACAAAGCCAATTTCAATGATTAATTTAAGAGTTTTTACGCACCAACTGCAAAGGCACTAGAGACTTTTGGCTCTCACTTTATAAAGAGATTGTCAGACAATTAATCGACTTCGCTCGTGATCAGAAAGCATTAACTATATATAGTATTGAACAATTTGTACGTGTGTTAACTGTTCATTTAATTATCTATGACGCAACATACGAAGGTACAAATCATGACGCAACTAATAATACAAATTATTTGTAATCAGAGATGTGTTGTACAATTATACATGTACAGCAAGATGGCTGCAACACATCCACGGGGAGCCATTACCCATCTTTTTTTTATTACGCCTCTACGATCACAACACACAGATTATAAAATTAAAAATACAAACTTTACATTTTCTTTCAAATAACAGATGAATTAAATTAGCATCAAATATCGTAGAGTTATAAACTCCTTAACGAGCTTTAACATTAAACGGTACTGGCAAAATTGTCTATTTACAGAGTGCTGTGTAACAGGAAATTAATTCGATGGTGCGTACAAATTGACAGGTGACAAATCTGTTTCCCGCCATTAAATTAGCTGTCAACCGTGACGAGATCCCTCGTAAGCGTAGTAATATTGAGGAATGACCACGAGTTAGGTTTTTGGGCATTTTTTTACTAACTTAAATTACAGCTATAGGGCGAAAGTATTTACCTATAATATAGTAGCAATATTATTGTTATTTTTTGTGTAAAGCGTATTTATTCATAGTAAAATTGTGTAAATCAGAATCTAAAAAAACGTGTTTTTTTAATCTATTGATATTTATCTAGGTATAATGTAATTATAAAAAACAACAATTATGTAAAACCTTTTTCCAATAACGCTTACGGTATCGATATGAGAGAAGGGCGTGCAAACGATATTGTTGTAATGGGCGCCATTTTGAAAACGATCCTACTGTTAGCGTTAATTGTTGTTTTTGGCGCGTCGCTGTAATCACTCCAATAAAATTTCTAAATGCAGGTAGTTGTTAAAATGCTTTATTTGAAGTGTAACAAAGTCTAGTGTTTAAGGACATTTATGGCAATTTATTATTTAAATACAATCAAGTCGGGCAATTGAGCTTTCAAAACTCGGCCCACGCTGATCTGTAACGATATTTATGTGGCAACAATATACCCACGATCGTTTGAAGAACAGACACTACGCAAGGATACCGTGGGCTTTTTGGTATTTGAATTCAATATATGTGTGGGTAGACCAATATTTCAGCAATATTTATATTATACAGCATGTTTTTCTAACTTACCAAATTTAATATAAGAACCATTAAGTATTTTTGACATGGTTTGCGTGAAGTGAGTTAACTTTAAAACAACCTTTTTTTATTTATCATGTTTAGTACAATATTGCCTCGAGGTCTTATTATAATAAAATCATTTACTCTTACAAGCCTCGTTGCGTGTGTTGTTAAAGTTAAAAATGCGAATGCCATCTTTGTTTCTTATATCTGATGTTAAATAGTTAATTCTCAATGTTCGTCATGAAAATGTGCATCATTAAAAAAAAACAGCATAACCTTAATCCGGATAAAAAAAAACTCGTTATTTACTAATAGATATGAGGGTATAAGCTAACTGAATAGACCAGGCCGGATAAGATGGCACCAGTTCGATATATGTATATATCGGAAGTAAGTCAACCGGATACACGGTCACTCTCGTTGCTATCGATATTTGTTATATTCTAGATATTATGTAAAAATTAGATTTGAATAAAAATATACAACAAATATAGAAAATAAAAGGTGCACTTTTTCGACGTAAAATACAGTAGACCATGTCATGTGAAGTCAGATAGATGTATTAATATTCACTGCATACTTTATAAGTAGACAATAAGCCAGCTTCTTCTTTTCAACTTATTTATGCAATGACCTCAGATAAATAGGAGGTAACATTGTAATATTAACACACCTATTGTTTGTTATGTAGGTTGTCCTCATAATCGAAGATGCGCTTGAAGTATCGAGTACCTTGACATGAGATTTGAAGATCAAACTACACTATATTGATTTTGTTAATAAATTAGAAAAAAATCAGTTTAGAAAACAAGTAGGCTGATAGCACGCAGGCGGTTGACGTGTAATTTTAGGGAAATACCATTATCAAGATAACTATTTGTCTTAAAACGCATCTAAGTTGAAAGTCAACAAACATTATAATAGTATTCGCTATTGATTTTAGACTTTTCAGTTCAGGAAAAAACAATGAAAAATGATAATTGACAGAAGATAAATAGCAAAGCGCGCAAATAATTCAAAATTAGAAACAAAAAACACTTTTAAACCGGCCAGTAAGAATCTATTCAACAATATGAAAAGAGGTTGAGTATGAATACTTCGAGAGAGAACCGAGCACTATAATTTATAGCCATCAATGAACGATGGTATGACTAAAGTGTAATGTCTATGCGGTTTCGGGATAGCGCTTTCGGTCAGTGAGTCATCCCGCAACGATCCCATTTGTAACATGTGGTATGTGTTTCCTTTGCTCTTTTTAGCTTTGCATGTGTTGTGAATTACATTACAGCTTCAGAATTACGACTACTGGCGTCACAGTAAGCTTCGATATATAATATTTACGATCTGGAAACTCTTAAAAATATTATTATAGATCATCTATCGGGTTATTTTTATAAATTTATAACAATCACATGCTCGCATTTTTGTATAAATAAATCACTGACTTGGAAATTATTTTGCAAAATATGCATCAAGACGTCAGAGAACTAAACAAATAGCTTCTTTGAAATCGTTTTACGAAATGTCATGATTGTTTTACCATGAGAAGTGGGATGTCTTTCTCCCCTACCCGTGTCCAGGTCACGGTAACCGTTCAATATTAATTGGGCCGTGTCCTATTTGTGCCCATTTTTGTAAAAAAGAGCTGACAAGTCCGAATAGAATGGCTCGATAAACACACCCGGCAATTATGAGAAAGGTAAATTATAAGGCGAATTTATTTCAGATTTGTAAATAAAAATATGTTGTTTCGAAAATAGATTGCAATTCAAAATGTATTTTATTCGAGCAGCTGGCAGCTTCTTAACACAAACATCACGCAACTGGGTAAGGTACTGTTTATATTCTTCAGGGCTGTCAACAACAGCAATTTTCTAAAGAGAGTGTTATTAACTCAGAAACGTGTTTTCGGAAGTGTGATAAATACCGATGACTGACAAACTTTGTGCCCGGTATGGCAATGGGTTCGCCACCTATTCCATTTGGGACGTAAACATAACGGCGAGACGAGGCTTAACAGCCGCTGCCTACACCTTCGGGTAACAAAAGGCGTGAAGTTATGTTATGTATGTTATGTGTTTATATACATATATTTAAATCACTGATATATTGCAAGGTTTATATTTAGGATTCTTATTTTTAACTTTCGTTCCACTGCTGAATTAAACAGATTAACTTTCAAGAACCCCGGATAGTTGAAATTCCCAAATTAATATATATAAGATATCTTAAAGAATAAAGTGCATATTTATATTTTCTTAAGAGGAGAATGCATCATAGCACCCACGGGTTCAGTACCACTTGCCATCAGTCGAAGAGTGGTCAAGAATAGAATATAGTACACAACCATAGTCAGTTTAGAAAAAAACAACAAAGCCTTGTTTACCCAAGAGCTATGGCATTTCATAGTGGTGTTTTTAATATTTTGTACTTTTAATTATTATCCCGTAAACAACACTATTTGCTAATATTTATTTTTAGCTTATCCAAGTCTTGTCTTATGACGAACTATATGACCTTTGAGGGGCAACGTTTTTGTAGGTAATTAATGTTTTTCAATAGATAATAATACTTTGCTGTACACTTCGCTATTGACCTCGTGATAAATATTACTTAATAAATATAAGCAAATACACAGTTAGTTTGTAAAGACTGTTTGTAATTTTGAATTGAGAGTGAGCGTGAGAAGTTATAATAGACAATTAGAAATTACTAGTGTCCGACCGAAGCTTCGGCTTTGGTTTCGGCCAACTTCGGCCAAAATCTATCAGGACCTTCGGCGGGACCTTCGGCTTTGGCCCAGAATGCGGCCGAAGCCGAAGGTCCCGCCGAAGGTCCGAGAACACTCGGAATTAAACGAACTGTTACGAAAGAGGAGTGACTGACAGACCGGACTGCACTTAGTTCAGTGCCGATACCTCTATCACCAAGAGAAAAACGGCGTGACCCACTTTACGTCGATATTTTTCTTTAGTTGCGGATAGTATTGAAGAAAATTGTTAAATTGCTTATAGTTTATAAACCTTCCGCTTCGGCTGCGGTCGAAGGTTGTGGAGATTGCCGATTAATCGGCTTCGGCTTCGGCCAAAAATAGACCTTCGGTCGGACACTAGAAATTACATACAATTTGTCTATGGTTTTTGTTTTATCTTAATTACGCTTAATGAGGAAACTGGAGATTGATTATAATATAAAAAAAAACAATTGATAATTTGAGTCCAGTATGATAAAATAATACAATTTATGAATCTCTAATACTACTAGGCAATGATTTAGACCCTCTCCTTGTGAAAATAGATGAGTGAGGAGTCATTTTTGTAAGTCAAATTCAATCCTGCCGTTTAGTCAACAGGGCGTGCCAGAGATGAATTTGAAAAACATGACTCACCGTCTGGTGTAGTCCGGTAACTGTCCAAAATAGTTTCGACTATTTCATAACTTATGATGACGCTTTGAAAAAAAAAATCATAAAATAGCCAGTGTTAGATATTTTTATTAAGTAATATCTTGTAATGTTATAATATTGAACCAAAAATCTAATTAAATCTTTTCATATAATAAATTAATGTTGTATTGTACATAATACACAATTAATACGGTTGTTTTTGGTGGTGATCTGCGAGGCTTGACGATACCTAATTGAGGCTGCGTTCGTACAGATTAAATTATCTCTTATAAAAATATTTCTAATGAACGAAATTATTAAAAAAATAAATCTTTTTTAAATTAATAATACTGCTTCATATACCATTGTTATTCATACTATTCGTAGCTGTTGGTTTTCCTACTGTAATAAATAAATAAAAATAAATTAATTAATTAAAGTCTACACTTATTTTACACCACTTATTTTTTTTTAATTTATTGGAAAGGGGTTGAAGTGGGTCGTCTGATAGATACCACCAGTGCCATCAATAGACACCAGCAACACCAACAAGTTTAGTTACTTTGACTGCCTTTATGATGAGACATAGGGTGTTAGGGGGAAGGCCTCCGGATGCTTCGACGTGAATTTCCTAGCCGGCCCATTTATGCAAAAAGCTATAAAGATTCTAAAATATATTCAATTTTATACTCAGTTGTAGATCCACGCAGTTCGCAGCATTAATGGGCCGGCTGGCGGCCCAACACCTTCCCCTCTCCCCTTCCCATCCCACTTTCGACCACTTCCATATCGCATTGTAAAGGACTTTAGGTTTACGTTTAGGTGTCCATGTTTGTTGCTTACCATCGAGTGACACGCCTGCTTGTTTGCCCCCTACCCTATAAAAAGCGTGTGAAATAGTACAGAGGTCGTGGAGCGAGAGGTCAAACGTGACCTCTACAGCAACGTTTCGGCTGTTGAATGCAATAACATGATCTCACTGACTGTAGTGACATAATTACATCAAGGACAATAATAAACTGTGCATAAGAACCGGTTGTAAAATATACTCTTCTGTGTGGTATGTTGACATAACTTGAGAGATAAATCACTTCCATAACTGTCAACACAACGGTCGCCTGCAATTTGTCAAGTAGAGTTCTATTTTTGAAATGTACATTTTTAAATTGTGGCATGGATACCGGAACGGTACAGTTATGTTCAAACGATATTTTCATTCATATGGCTTAAGGTTTAAGTATTCATATTTACTTTTACTTTTTTTATCTTGAACTTATGGTATAAAAATGTTCTAAATATAAGAATTACACTAATATACTAAAACCACAAATGGTCAAATCCATGTTAACATACACATTACGCCCCCGCTGTCTGTTCGTTGGGGTATTTTAAGCTATGCAACGAAATTTAAAGGCGTTTTCAGGAAGTCATAGAGCCAATTCGTTGCTAGTAACCGAACTGCTTCTGAAGATTAAGCTCCAAAAAATAATAAATAAATAGCTGTCTATATAAATTATGTTAGAACGTAGCAAATTCATAAATATTGAAAATCGTGTTGTTGACTAGACGTTATACAAACATCAAACGTCTCAAGTTAACTGGCAAGTTTAATGCATTTATAAATATTTGAGAGACCGAGATAAACGAGGTCAGCATCGATCAACTCCAACAAGGCCGAGTGATATTTGGTTTGAAATACTTGTGCATAGACAAATATATATATCAATCTATTGATTTTGTCTATTATAGTGCCAATCTATATACAGGGTGGAATCCACTCATATGTAATAATTGATACCAGATGTAGATCATAATTTCAGTAAACGTTGTACAAAATATTAAGACGATCGGTACAGTAATTAGGTCAATAACGACAGTTTTCATTTTCATGTAATTGAACACTCCCTATAAATGTATGAACTGGAATAAACTCTTCTCAGCTGTTCGTCCTGTCAAGGCCGCTCCGACGTGTGCGCATAAGGCGGGCGCGGGTTGAAGTGCGTGGCCCCCCCGCTTGAAGTACGGGGGGGGTTTTGAAATTAGGGGCACGAAACAATTATCGTCCGTCTCACCTTAGAAATTAATAAAAAATACTGAAGTAGTTTTATGTGTTGGGATTTTCATTCAATTTATAATTAATGGAATTTATAGCTTTAGTTACGACATTTTATTTTCAGAAATATTATAACTGTAATCATTTTAAAGAATCTAACTAAAGTACAAAACTTTAAAAGCTTACATTTATTTGTTGTTATGATATTTCTGAACAAAGGAGAACAGTTTAAAAAATTGTATTTATGACAATGTTATTTAAGGAAATATCCACTGGACAAATCAAATCTAAATAGACAGTAGGTAGGTACCTTAGTTTATTACATAGTAGAATAAGATAAATCGTGAAAAAACCCTTTATTATCATTTCTTTTATGATACAACTTTTAAAATCGTAATAACACAAATATTCTTATTCTAATGTAATTATAATTTTTCTAAAGCGCATTGACATAAATGGGGTCGTTTACCCTATTTACCTATGATTTTCGACAGATTTTTTATTACCAATAATGGCAATAATTTCGCTTTTAGTTCACCGCCTGTTCCGCTTTGTGTGTGACGTATCGCCTGCAAATTACTCTTTTCGAATTTGTATTATTTATTAGTCTCAAGTTATTTTATTGTTTTTTTTTTATTAACACTTAGTTATTTGAGTTTTGTGTGTGTTATAGTGTTATTTATAGTAAAACACTTTTGTGCAACTTTTATAAAATGCCACGACATTTTTATACCGCTAGTGAATATACGGACATGGTACTTATGTATGGTGAGCGTGGGATTGATTTCTTTTTGTGGGGGTTCATTAAAAATGAAGTTTACTCCAAGTTTTCAATAGTGCAGTCGAATTGCGGAACCGCATTTGACAAATTAATAGCCATGGCCTCCGATCCCGCACGGAATCTATTTAATAAAATTCGCAGAAACATAATGCGACGATGTATTGCTGCCCGTGGTGGACATTTTGAAAACTTGAAGATTTAATTTTGTGCCTACATATTCCGCTTTAACGGAATTTAGTTAGTTCAGTGTAGTTAACATTAATTCATGTTAACAATAGACGTAGGTACCTATTCGTAAAATGACAAATTACTATCAACTAGTGACAGTGATATGCGTGTGTGTGTGCGTGTGGCAACGTGTGCCACACGCACACGTTGCCACACCGTCAGAGGTACGTTCTCTATACGGGTGATTTAGTTTTGATGCATTTTAATGCGATTTAGTTTGTTTGAAATTTGTATTTTTTTTAAATTCGCCCAGGAGTTAAAATGTTATTTTTAAGAGACTCCTATGGACTAGTACTACATCTGATTTCATTTATATCATAAGAGTAAAATCCATATTGTATAGAAAACTATTATAGTCAGGAGTTTCACTTTTTAAAAAGCGAAGCTCTCAATGCATATGTCCATGATAAAAGATTTGACAAGAAAAATTTAAATAAAGAACGATCGTTACGAGTATTTTTTTTTCCTTTGGATGAACTCACGTTTTCTTTATTAAGTGCAACAATACATTTTTTTAAATTGTTATCTTAAAGATCAGCAATGGAACTCTTTTTTTTCAATGCAAAGGGAACCAATGTTGGGATACTTAAAACAAGAGATGTTTGTTAATAGGTGATCGTATTATTCCTTTTTTGAATAGACTTTCTTTGTTGGTTTAGAATTATCGTTATATATTTTCTGGATAATATGTAGGTACTTATTTCTCAATTTGTTCTTCAATTTATAAGGATATGTTGTGAATTGCTTAAAATACGCGTAAAAATTTGAGTGAAACTCAAATTACAACATATCCCGTTAATAAAAATGATTGATATCTCAAATTACAGTAAAAAGTAATGCGTAGTCTCGACTAGCTTAGTTTACATGTAATTACCTACCGTGTTTTAATCATAATATTTATTAATGGTTTATTTCAAATGCACTCTTAACTGACGTGATTTGATCACAGATCACCCCCAATTAAGATCAATTTTCAATTCAGTGAATGAATGAATGTTTATCAAACGAATGAGTACACAGTCCGTGGAGACTGGAAAACCAGTTTTGTTTAACACCTTTGAAATGCAGGCTTGAGAATAACTATCGATATTTCATATATACATACAATCAGGCATTTTTTCCCACGGAGGTAGGCAGAGACTCATACTTTCGATTTGCTAGGAACCTAACACGCATTTTTTACTTCTTGAGGAAGCTATTCAAATTATCTATTATTCAAATTATTATTATTATCGTACTATACCGATTTATCGATTATTCGATCCAAATACTAAAATTCAATAGAATATTAAATGTGCGATCATAAAATTGATAGGACAGCAATAAATTTGTATGACATAATGACGAAAATTCGTGTCAAATCAAATTATTATGTGCCATATCGTGACAGATACGTGAAATAATATTTTAGTATCGGTTAATATTGGTTATCGTTATTACCTATAGAAGTGATATTGATTCGATAGAAATAAATAGAGCGATTGAAGAAGAGAAGAATAGAAGATTTCTATGTCTAATATATAATATCCAAATAATATCTGAAAAGGCTGAAGCAATTTTGACAAGACCAGGGCACCAGCTGGAATTAGTAGTAGGAAATACGAATTTGCAAGGCAGCGCGTAAGCTGGCTGGAATGAAGCGTTCGTAATACTCCAGCTGATTCCATGAGAAGTAAAATAGGTTATGTTTAATTCACAGTTTTTTTTTCAGTTATCGATAATTCAATTAGCACAGATAAAAAATAACATTTACAACTAAGGCCCGTAAGATCAATCATAGTTAAAACTGTCGATTTTCTAAACTATAGTCAATTTTAATCTACAGTTTAAACCTGCCCCGTAAGATCAACAGCGAAATGGACATAGATTACGTAACCTAGGTTTAGTTTTCGACAGATGGCAACATTTGGTTATTCAATGTCTATATTTCGTTCAGCATTCACTCTTTTGTACATTGTCTGTGGCATATTTCGTGAAAAAAAACTTTTTCTTTCTACTTTTATGAAGTTTTATAGTATGACCATAGTTATAAGAATAATAGATCGGCAATAGTCACCCAAACAACGTGACCAAAAATGGGTTGGTAATGTGTGAGTGACTTACGGGCCTCGTGGCGCATTGGTAAAACTACCGGCTGCAGCACTGAGGTCGGGCGTTCGATTCTCACCCGATTATGACAAACATTAATATTTATGCGGCGTCTGGGTGTTTTTCTATGTATTATAAGTATGTATTTACAAAAGAAAAGTATATATGTATTAGTATCCCTTATCTAGTATCCATAGCACAAGCATTTAGTTGCTTAGTTTGGAACTGGCGCTGTGTGATTTGTGTCCAAGATATTATTATTATTATTATCAATGTGTTCGTAAAAAGCGCTTCAAAGCGTTAACTTTTACATAGTTAATGTTCATCTGTGGAAATGTAAATATGTATCCCCAAAATATAATATACGCGGTTGCGCTGTCAGTGATTCGATGCTATTAGTAAATTTTTCCTGACATGGGCCATCTATTGTAAGCTAAATCTATGTATCTATGTATGAACCCACAATCGTCGTGTCAGATATCAGCTGATAAACGACCGCCATTTTTAAACTAGGCAGGACTACGGTTTAACTGGCAAAATCTCCTGGTGTAAGCTAAACTATAGATTAAACTGTTATTGGAGGTTTATCTAGCATCGATCTTACAAAATAAACGACACATTTGGTTTAAACTAGGTAAAATAGATTAAACTGTGATTGGTCTTACGGGCCTAAGGGTCTTAATTATGATGACATTTTAAAAATAAATTCACGTGACAAGCGTGTAGTTATTGCTGTGGTCGTGTCTGAATCATTAGCGAAGTAGATGAACAAACAAACGAACAAGCACATTGTATAAATAATTTGATGTTATATAGTATTTATTGATGAATTATGATGAATCTTATGCGTGACTAGTGGTTATTAGTAAATTTGGATTACTCAACGTTGCCGCCAGTAAGAGGTGGTCATTGGCTTATTAAAATGAATTCTTTAACAGCTGGTGATTAACCAGTCTTCAAAATGGATCTGAGCGTATTAGTGGTTCTGCCTTCCATTTTTTTATATTTGAAAGTATAAGCAATGTTGCTCTACATATGAGAGCAAAACACCGTAGGGTTAAAACTGTTGAGAATTATGGGACATATTTTTTTATAATAATTGTAATAAATCTCCTTACGTAATACTTGAATGGGCCCCTGCCCGTAGCATTGTGCTAGTAGAGCCGATGGAAATGTCGTCTAATCGTATCCGAGTAAATTTTCTGGACAAGCAGAGAAAAACTTTGAAAAGTGTCTCGTCCAGTCCGGCAAGTTAATTTTCGATTTTTTTTTTATGTGATAGGAGGGCAAACGAGCAGACGTGTCACCTGATGTTAAGTGACCAGCGCCGCCCATGGACATCTGCAACACTTATAGTATTACAGTTGCGTTGCCGACCTTTAATGGAGTAGGATAGGAAAGGATGGGAATGGGGGGTGGGCCTCCGGGTACCTCTCACCGAACGAAACGCGGCATGAGCCACTTTATTCGATATTCTGAGAGGTAGTGGTATTTCACCGGTCGAGCTGTCCCATTCATGCAGCGAACTGCTTGGCTATACCACTATTGAAATGTACAAACACTATTTCTCTACTAATTTGTAATGATTTTATTTAGAGAAGTATTATTGATTTTATAGTAGAGAATCGCTTCACATGCATAAAGATGTCCATTATGTTTTTAACCTTAAGCTTCAAGGGAAGCGCGAGGATTACTATTCAAGACAATACACAACATAGTGACATCACGTTCACAATAAAACGGTGTCATGGATAATAATTGCAGAATCTATAGATTTATGAAACACAATAGTAACTGGAATATTGAGAAATCCTTCTACGCAAAAATAAAAAAAAAGGTTAACTTCAGTTCCCGCGGAAATTTTGGAACACATACTAATCTATGTAACTCTGGCGAGTAAGAAGAGTCTAAGCTTTAATGAAATTAATAAAAATAAATAAGATTCTTAAGCTAAATGACTCAAATATTTGAAGTTTATAGGTCTTGTAGAATAGTAACACAATTTATAAAACTAAAATCCTGTTTCTTGCACTGTCGGATATAAATTAAATAAATTGTTGCATATTCTATGTAATATTCTAAATTGGACTTTACATACACTTGCGACTGATAGTTAGCGTAAATTATGTCATCTGTGTTAAGTGCTTGAAGAATTACGTATGATGACCGTGAGAAACTAAACAGCAATTTCTGTTGAGGTATTTTCCTGGTCATTATAAGTTGACAGTTATTACATTGTTTTTTTTTGTTTGTAATAATATTGTTGCAGTGACTTTTACTTTTATCCATCTCAGATAAACGGTAGGTTTTCTTTTTCGAGTATTATAATACCTGTAATGCTTTTAGTTTTATTCAGTTTATATTACTCGGTAGTAAGTACATAGTATGTTGTTAATTTGTTTTTATGTTATACTTTGTGTTTTAAAGAAAGGCGGCTTTAATATAAGTAGTAAAGCAGTCTCTTTGTTTCCAACCCTTTACTTATCTCATCTTTTGAGTTATTGGGGCTACCGAGCACTACGAGGTGTGTTCAAAAAGTATCGCGAATTTTGAATTTCGCGGGTTACCTCGTATCGAATTTCGATTTTTTTTGTGGCGTTATGTTGGTACTCATGTCTCTCACTTATGCCAACAAGCTCGGCCATTTTGAATGTTCACTTAATTGTTGACAGCTGCTTTGCTTGCACGTGTTTTGGATCGTCTTCGATTTTTACCTATTCAAAAAAATGGATCAAAGAACCTGTATCAAATTTTGTGTGAAAAACGAAATTAAGTGCGTGGATGCATTCCGAATGTTGACTGTGGCATACGGAGAAGCTACCTTGGACCGAAGCAACGTTTATCGGTGGTACAAAATGTTCTCAGAAGGCCGAGAAGATGTGAACGACGAAGAGCGTGCCGGACGCCCGAGCACTTCAACAACAGACGAAAAAATTAATGAAGTGGAGAAAATGGTATTGGCCAATCGTCGAATCACCGTTAGAGAAGTTGCTGAGGACCTAAACATATCGATTGGCTCGTGCCATTCGATTTTCATCAATGATTTGGGCATGAGACGGGTCGCCGCGAAATTCGTACCAAAATTGCTCAATTGCGACCAAAAACAGCATCGCATGAACATTGCTAATGAGATGTTAAACTCTGTCCGCGACGACCCAAATTTGCTCCAGAGGGTCATAACTGGTGACGAATCGTGGGTTTATGGTTACGACGTGGAAACCAAAGCTCAATCATCTCAATGGAAGCTGCCGCACGAACCAAGACCGAAAAAAGCGCGCCAAGTTCGGTCGAATGTGAAAGTTTTGCTGACAGTTTTCTTCGATTGCAGGGGCGTGGTGCATCATGAGTTCTTGCCACAGGGAAGAACGGTCAATAAGGAATATTACCTGCAAGTTATGCGCAATTTGCGCGAAGCAATCCGCCAGAAACGCCTGGATTTGTGGAAGAACAAAAATTGGCTTTTGCACCACGATAACGCCCCTGCTCACACATCGTTGCTTGTGCGCGACTTTTTGGCCAAAAACAACACACTAATGATGCCGCAGCCACCGTATTCCCCAGATCTGGCCCCCTGTGACTTTTTCTTGTTTCCTAAACTGAAGAGGCCCATGAAAGGACGACGTTACGCTACGCTTGACGAGATAAAGACAGCATCGAAGGAGGAGCTGAACAAGATAAAAAAAAATGATTTTTTGAAGTGCTTCGAAGATTGGAAAAACCGTTGGCACAAGTGCATAATATCTCATGGGGATTACTTTGAAGGGGACAAAATAGATATTCATGAATAAATAAATAATTTTTGAAAAAACACAAAATTCGCGATACTTTTTGAACACACCTCGTACACGATCAAATGAATTTATTATTGTGGATTGATGTATGTTTGAAATGCATACGTAAAATGTAGAGGAAAGATTGCTGATATTTCAAATAAAAAGTATATTGTATGTGTGTATAGATAATTATTGTTCAGTTAGATAAATTTGTTTATAGCTACGCCCATTGTGATGTCTCTGTGACGGATGTTGTGTGCAGAAGTTGTTCATATAATGCGCACTTTCACCTCCGCCCCTGTTCAAATGCGATCGCGTGTGAATTAATTCACGACCCGTATAACTATTGTCGTTATGTCGCAAGAGGGGGCACCAGGGGACACTGCCTGGGGGCTATTTCATTATTACGCAATTACTGTATTAAATAGTTATGTTCAATTGGCATTACATATTCTATTTAATGCAGCGAGTGAGAGACAACTTGATAGCTAGTTTGATGTGAGCAATATGCAAAGGGCGAGGATATTACTGAAGAGGTTCGTAAAACAAGACTTGGGAAACTTAGTAATGATGAATGATTAGCATATGTCAAAGAGTGCGTGTCGCCGACAGTCAGCCGGCGTCGTTAGGGCTGTTTGTAAACATAGGACCGGTCGATGACTGAAAGTGGGCTCACCTGTATGGTCTGGGCGCTGTCCTTGTCGAGCAGGAACTCCATGGACTTGTGGGGCCTGGGCGCGCGCTGGTCGGGCGGCGGGATGGCCAGCAGGGATCGCGCGTGCAGTACGGTGCGCTGCGTGTCCACGTCGGTCTCCAGCACTCCTGGCGCGGGGGCCGGGGAGGGCGGCGGGCGCGGCCGCGGGGGCTTGTGCGCCACGCCGCCCGGGGGCGCCTGGGCCGCGCGCGACACACCCTCCTCCTTCAGCGGGATACGCACATACTGCGGCCCGGCGGCCGCCCCGCGCACCACGCCACCGACGTCTGCCGCGCTCGCCGTGCCGTTGGCGGAGGGTCGCACGTTCGCGCCTGCGCTCCGAGTCTTCTTCTCCTTGCGTCCCGAAAATCGGAAATTGGCGAACCTCGAGAGGAAGCCGGCGATCCGGCTCCGCGGCGCACGCGCGGCCGCCTCCGTCATGTCGTGCGCTCGCTCTGAGAGCGGCGCGCGCGTCGCCTCGCCTCCCCCCACCACCTGCACCACACCGACCACAATGAATGACAGCTTCAAATTTACTGATTATACTTTTTAAATTTTCAAAAATAGAAGTGCTGATAAAATAACTTTTTGGAATAACTACATAGCTTTTAGTATTATGGATACTAAAAACATTATTTAAAAAAAGTCTTTATTTTATTCGATTATACTTAGCATTAATTTTAAATATAGTTTGAAATTAAATGATGATCGACATGTGGTGACTCTACTTTTAACTAACCTATGATTACGAGTGATTAAATATTGTTTATTGGCCCCCTGATGTCGTAACCCAATTACGTAGGTATCACAATTTTTCATCAAAAGGTTTAAGTGACATAATAACATGAAAATGACGAAAACATATTAAAATATTTACGCTCGGCTAGAAATAAACCGAATGCAATACAAGTAATCAAACCTTAAATGGGAGATGCACACTACTACAGGGCTTCGTTCGTACAGTTACCTACTTTATAGAAACGCATTGCACACGTAAAAATACCACGTGAAAGGGCGCGCCAGCAAAAAACAGCGTACTTCGTGGAACTTACTTCCTATTGTTGTGAACTTCCGGGCGTGGTGAAAAATCGATTGCGATCGAATTGCATTCGAGCCTTGTGTTTTTCTATTATTATATACACTAAATAAACAAATGTAAAGCGATCGATTAGAGGCGGTAATTATTACCTAATTAACGCCATCATAGTAATATTAGTCTCGGTGGTCCAGTAGTGGAGCACACGGTTTCTGAATCCAGAGGTCGTGGGTTCGAATCCTGGCACACACCAATGACTTTTCGAAATTAATTACACATACACATACATAACTTCACGCCAAATCCCTTGCGGGGTAGGCAGAGAGAACAGAGCGCCATAGGGCACGGTTCTTACACACCTCACTCGCTTCGATGACTTTCATAACTCTTTTCATGCACGCGCGTCGGTTTTTGAGGCTCTTAACATCACCTTCCTCCAGAACACGTTCTATTTGGTCTTGGAATGTGTGTCTTGGCCGTCCTCGACTCCTACATCCGTCCGCTTTTGCATTGTATATCTGCTTAGTCAGTCTTGCGTCAACCATTCTTTCTACATGTCCGAACCATCGGAGCATGCCCTTTCTTACTTTTACACCGACGCTCTCTTTCAAACCAACTTCCTTCCTTACAACCTTGTTTTCTACGCGGTCAGCGAGAGTCACTCCGCAGATTTTGCGTAGAGCCCTCATTTCTACCGCGTTTATTCTACGTTCATGCACACTCTGCCATACCCAGCTCTCGCTTCCATAAGTTAGTGTTGGGATCAGGACTGCATTGTGGATTGCTAACTGGGCCTTTCTGCTAATATTTTTTGCGCCCAGGAATCTGCCCAACACTCCGTTTACGCTATTTCCTATCGCCACTCGTCTTTCTACATCCGCGGTGTACCTTCCATCTCTGCTAAAAGCGCATCCAAGATATACAATTTCATTCACCTGTTCCAGCACTACATCATCAACCATTATCCTTGCATCTGTTCTGGATTCCTCCCTTTCAAACACCATGACTTTCGTTTTCGTCGCATTCAACTGCAAGCCTTTAATCATGCAATCATCTTTCATAGTAGTGACTAGTGTTTGCAGGTCCGACGGCGATTCGGCTAGAAGCACGGCGTCATCTGCGTAAAGCAGGCAGCTCACAACTAGGTCACCCATTCGCATCCCTACATCCATCGATCTCATTCTCTGGAGACAACTGTCCAGGTACAGGATGAACAGTCGAGCGGACATTACGCAACCCTGTCTGACGCCGATATTGACCTCAAACCAGGGGGACAAGCCGCCGTCAACACGCACACACGCTGTGCAGCCCTCATAAGTGGACTGCACAGCGCGCAGCAGTGCTCCGCTCACCCCGTAGCCCGGGAGTATATCCCACAGATCCTTTCGTAACACTCTGTCAAACGCTTTTTCCAGATCCACAAAACCGCAGAAAACCTTCCGGTTAACAGCCAGTTGTTTCTCCACGTTGTTGCGGAGAGAAAAGATCTGATCCATGCACCCTCGTCCGCTTCTAAAACCACCCTGAGCCTCCCACAACACTCCATCAGATATCACCCTCATTCTCCTTTCAATAATTTTCCCCTACACTTTTGCTGCTAAACTGATCAAACTGATGGCCCTGTAACTGGCGCACTGCATACGTGATCCCTTACCTTTAAACAAGGGCACGATGACAGCGCGCCTCCAGTCCATGGGAACCTTACCCGACCTCCAGCACAGATTGCTCAAGGTCAGGAAAGCGTCCCGGACACAGGTTCCACCGTGTTTGATCATTTCAGCAGACATCATATCAATTCCAGCTGCCTTACCATTTTTCATACTTCGTATCGACCATTCAATCTCTTCCATAGTAATGTCTTCATCAGATGTTGGCGCAGCGGTGTCAGCCGTAGGCTCACTCGCGGCGCCCACATCCGGAACATACTCGTACATTTCCCCAAAATACTCACTCCACCTGCCCAATACATCGCTTGGGTTTGCAAGAATGTCACCAAACTTAGACATAATTTTGTCCATTCTGGATGTTGACGAAGAACCCCGAGACTTTCTAACTTCCCTCCAGAAGAGTTTGTTATTCGCCTCGAAGTTCTCCGTCAACCTCACTTCCTCATTCGCAACAAGTCTTTCACGCTTCTCTTTCACTAAGGCTTTGGTAACATTCCTGCAGCGGCGGTAGCTCTCATACTTTTTCTCTGTCATACTATCATTCTGGTTCAAACTTGAGACATAATCCAACCATCCTTTTTTCCTTCTTCCGACGCTGGATTTCACATCCGCGTCCCACCAGGCGTCACCTCTCAGAATCTTATGCCTCTTTGCACTACTACATACTTCTTTTGCACTATTCACTATACTTTCTTTCATTCTTTCCCAGCATTCTTCAACACCTAGGTCAGAAAGACTCGTCTCATTGAGTCTTTTACTGACTAGGCCTACATACATACTCCGTACACTTTCATCTTCTAATTTCTCACATTTTATCCTTTCAAGCTCTCCGAAATGGGTACGCACTCGCCAGTGTCTCCACTTCTTGAAAAGGCCCACGAAACGGCTTACCACCAGGTAGTGGTCCGTATCAAGAGTGGGGCCTCTGTAGGCTCTTGTATCCCTTAGAGTATTTCGGAGACGACTATCTATCAAAATCAAATCTATCATACTCCTTTGCTCATTCCGTCTCCACGTATACGTGTGAATATCTTTATGACGGAATAATGTGTTAGACACAAGGAGGTTCCGTTCCAGGCATACGTCCAATATCGGCTTACCAGCATCATTCACCCTCTTGTCACCATTCGGACCAAGGACAGCCTCCAGGCTGTCTCGCTTGGTTCCGACCCACCCATTAAGATCACCACACAGAATTATCCTTTCATTTCCCTCAACTAGATCCAGAATATCCCTAACAGTTTCCTAAAACTCCTCGAGTTCGCGGGGATCCGCGGAGCTAACGGGAGCATAAGCTGCGACCAGGAAAACTCGCGTGATCCCCAGTTTTATTCGAACCCAAAGATGTCTTGGGCCTACCAACTCATAATCTTTCACTCCGGAAGCAAAGCGGGAGGAGAGAACGACTCCAACACCCCCACTGGCACGGACGTCCGGGTCCACTCCGGACCATAGGGCTACCACGCCACCGGGGAGGTCCTCGGTCTCTCTCCCCCTCCGCTTTGTCTCCGTCAAACATAAGGCATCCAGGCATCTCTCATTTAATACACCCATCATCTCATTCATCTTTCTTGCCATGCTACCTCTAACATTCCACGTGCCTATACGGCACTCCCCTCTCCTCGTCCCGCCAGGATTGGCGCTGCGTGAAGGGTGGCGGCCCCCTTCGCCGCATGCGCATGCAGCCGCACCGACGGGGGCTAATCGGTGCCCGTCGCTTCCGGGGCACGCCCTAGCAGCCCGTCCGGCTGTTTGCTTTGGTCAAGATTGCGTCCCACTGGGACGGCAGGGATCGCGATAATTGCTAAAAATGACTAAAAACTTTGTGCCCGGTATGGCAATAGGTTCACCGCCTATTCCATTTGGGATACATAACGGCGAGTCGAGGCTTAACAGCTACTGCTTACACCTTAGGATAAAAAAGGCGTGAAGTTATGTTATGTGTGTTGTATATTAATAATAATAAAATTAAATAAAAACTAGTCCCGGTAGTCCAGTGGTCGAGCACCCCACTTCTGATTTAATAGTCGTGGAATCGATTCCGGGCTGTCACAATTGATTTCTCGAAATTCTTTTCGGAAGTTATGTGTGATAAATATCGACTGACAACTTTATGCCCGGTTTATGTTATTAGGTCACCTATTCGAAGTGGCGAGTCGAAGCTTAACAGGTGCTGCCTACTACACCTTCGAGTAAAAAAAGGCGTGAAGTTATGTTATGTTATAAAGGTAAATACGGTCATCGTGGTGCATTGGTTAAACTACTGACTGAGGAATCGAGGTCGGTAGGTTCGACCCCCACAGAGCCGATCCCGCTCGAAGGCGGCGGCGAGCTCAGTGATCGCCGCCGCCGGGGGCCGCGAGGGCGCACGTGTGTTTTTCAAAGAATTATGTACTAGCTGATCCGGCGAACTTTGTTCCGCATCAAAAGTAATAAATGAGTAAAATTTGGATATTAAAAAGGTCAATTTGTGCTATTTATCGGCACGCGTTTTGGCGCGCAACGCAACTGCTATGTCCCGCTATGTAAATACTGTAGTATCTTCGAAAATATTCATTTAAATTACATACTGTACAGGGCCATATTAATCTATATTAATAGCACTAACTATTTAACCCACTAAACTGGATGAAAATTAATGGTGTAATGTTTAAAATTGCTTCGCAAATAAGCCATTCTTTCTCGTAAAAAGTAAAATAATAAAAATGGTCATTGTGGGTTACCCTTAAGAGATAGATATATGCCCTCGCGTTTTTTTGTAGACCTTTTGAAGGTGTTTAATAATGTAGAACATTGTTTTGATCTATCATTTAGTCTTCAGCCAGCGTTTGCAATTAAAGTGCTCAATCTCGAAAATTATCATATTTTCTTTAGAACATCATTATGAATTATAGATCAAAACCACCCCGTTGACACCCTCTAACTATTAAAAAAACCGCATCAAAATCCGTTGCGTAGTTCTAAAGATATAACTATACAAGGGGACAGACAGCGGAAAGTGACTTTGTTTTATACTATGTAATGATTTACAAAAATAAGTATATACTTATGTTACTAGCTTACCCTGCAAACGTTATCTTGCCGAAAAAAAAAAATAAAAAAAATAGGGGTTGATCGTAGGGGGTTGAAAATTTAGGGTTGTATGTATTTTGTGTCCCGTTTTATAAAAAAAAATTAGAAACAGAAATATATCGAAAAGTTAAAAAAATATTGAGGGGTGGGCTACCCTTATGATTTAGGGGATGAAAAATAGATATTGTTCGATTCTCAGACCTACCCGATATGCATACAAAATTTCATGAGAATCGGGCAAGCCGTTTCGGAGGAGTTCAATAACGCACCCCGTGACACAAGAATTTTATATATTAGATGTATTATTATTATTATTTAATATCCATCATCTAGTATCCATAACACAAGCAATCAGTTGCTTAGCTGGAAACTAGAGGGCGCTGTGTACAAAAATATGACATTATTATTAAAAAATATCATAAATTAGGTACTGATACTGTTATTCAAAATATTTACAGAAAAGCAATCAAGAATTAAAGTTGAATTTTTGAAAAAAAATCGTAATGAACATATTTTTGTTTATACAATGGGAGTTTAAATAAAAAAATTGTAACCGTAACTTCACGCCTATTTCTACCCGACGGTACCTCTTTCAATTGTGGGAGAGCCAAGCAGTTGGTTGCATGAATGGGTCGGCTCGACCGGTAAAATACCACGACTTCTCAGAAGATCGACGTCAAGCGGCTCATGCCGCGTTTCGTTCGGTGAGAGAGGTACCCGGAGACCCATCCCACTTACCCTTAAAAGTCGGCAACGCAACGGTAACACTATATGTATTGCTGGTGTCCATGGGCGGCGCAGGTTACTTACCATCAGGTGACACGCTTGCTGGTTCGCCCTCCTATCCCATAAAAAAGGTGAGGCAGCGGCTGTTAAAGCCTCGACTCGCCGAATCGTTACGTCTTACAACCCGAATGGAATAAATAGGTGGCGAACTTATTGCCATACCGGGCACAAAGTTGTCAGTCATCGATATTTATCACACATAACTTCCGAAAACAATTTTTTTTATGGGATTGGACGGCAAACGAGCAAGTGGGTAACCTGATGGTAAGGAACTCTCACCGCCCATGAACATCGTGGTGCGTTGCCGTCCTTTATGAGAGTAGGAGGAAAAATTAAAGGGAAAGGGGATCGGGCCTCCGGATACCTCTCTCACCGAAACGCTCACGAGCCACTCCACCCCGATATTCCGAGAGGTCGTGATATTTCAACGGTCGCTCGACCGTTGAAATATCACGACCTCTCGGGCCATTCCACTGATAAATCTGAGAAATCATTAGTATGAGTGCGGAATTGAACCCATGATTTCTAAAAAAGAAGTGGGGAGCTCGATTACTGGATCACCGAGATAACTAAAAATATTTATAGATATAAACTATGACTGTAAAAATATTGATCATTAATTTAGCTCACCTGCACCACGACCACCTCTGCGTCCGCTGCGTCATCACTGGTCGTCTCACTCTCACTCGTGGTGGTACTCGCCTCCCGCCAGCTCACTTCGGCCACAACCGGCGAGAACGTCACACCCTTTGAGCCGGTCGACACGGAACGCACGGGAGGTGCCGAGTCCGGTGCTGGTGGCGCCACCAGTTGTAACGACGCACGTAACTCTTCAGGAGTCTCTCGGTGAGGTGTACCTCGAGATCGTAACTCAGGTGTCGATCTAACTCTTGCGTCGCACGAAGATCGTAAAGGTGTCGATGTAAATGCTGGTTCTCTTATAGGGTCCGGGGAAGGAGTCCGCGGCGGTGACGGTGATGGCGAGGAGGGGTCTATACGTCGTCGCAGCTCGTCGAGCACGTCGTCCCACGCGCCCCACGAGTCGTGCAACCTCCTCGCAGTTATCACAGATAGTTCTCGGTCGTAGTCTCCACTCTCAGCGAGAACTCGCCTCGCACTCTCGTCCAAACGGTGAGCGGTTGCTTCCATTTCACGGGCGAAAGCGCGCTCCGATTCTGTTGTGGAATCACTGCCGGCACTGGGTTCCCGTGCTGGGGATTCAACGGTAGGTTGTCGGACGAGTATTTCGACAGGAGGCGGCGGTGCAGGTACATTTCTGTGAGCGCGCGGTGGGGGCGGGGGAGGGGGAAGGCGCGGGCGCCGGGGCCCGCCCCGGTAGTCGAGCGCGGTTAAGTCCGCCACGCTGACGGTGAGGCTGTCGGACACTTCGAAGGTCTGTCGGAATCGTGCTCGGTGTGCGTGGTGTCGTGGCTGCTCAGCGCACAAGTCCAGCTCGGCGGGGAGCGAGAGAGCGCGCGCGGCGTGAGACACCCGCCGCTCGGCACTGGGGGAGGCGGCCAGGCAGGGAGCGCTGCCGGCCGCCGCGGACTGTCGCGCTATTTCTGGCGGGCGGCGTGTGGAGCAGGGGGGAGGGAGCGGACGACGAGATCGCTCGCAGTAGCCACTGTCCTCACTCAAGTTCTCAGCTGACAAGTGTGTACGCTGCGGTTGCACCCGGGTCGGTGGTGGAGAAGGTGGCGGCGACTCCAGCGAGTCGGGAGACAGACTGGGTGACACGGGCGCTGCGCAGGAGCGCTCTAGTGACTCGAATTGCGCGAGACTCGAGGAACGCGACAGTGAACCCGTGCTGGTGAGAGAGGATGCCCGCTCGCGACGTCTTCTCTTCGCAGGACACGCCCACTCTCTCTCTGACTCGCTGTCGCACTCTGAACCTAACGAACAATATTAAAGTTTACATTTTATATAAATACACACGCACTATTTCTGTGTTTAATTTAGACTAAGGCAATGACAATGGCATCGAATGAGAACATACTTTTTATTCGACTTGGACGGAATCCAAGTCATATGAGATATGAACTATTAACGGTTGCCAACATTAGCTAAAAAGAAAGTACCTTACAATGAATACTACAAAAGCTATATTTGTAAATATTATTAATGTGATTTACCTACCTTCTCTTCGTAATCAAAATACGATCATGATTTTTTTACTATGAATACTGCCATCTATGATTCATCATTGGTACTTAAACGAATCAGTAGCACAATACTGCCGTGGAGTATAACAATGCTGCTATTGGTCGCTAGATGGCAGCACTACACAGAAGTCGATGATACCATTTTAGAATATTATCAGGAATTTACCTTGTGTACCCCGCACATGTATAACGGAATCCGCATCTGAATCCGAAAGCCATGTTGCGGCAGACGAGCGTTCCGAACGTAAATCATCGCTGGTCTCCTCGACTATCGTTTCGAGGTATAAAGCGTGAGTACTGCCATTGTCGCCTGCGGACAAAAACATTGTACTTAATATCAACGTATAAATTAAAATTTTGAATTATTTGATGCAAAAATATTCCAAATATTTATTATTTTAAATTCCCTCTTCGGCCATTTTCAGCTTCTACATACTTCTTCTTTTGCAGTAGAATAAATAAATATCCCAATATCAAAATCGAACCAGCACACAACCAGAGTTAGTTGAACTGCAGTTATTACAATGGAACTTTCTCTAGTTGCTTCATTTCATGATGTAATTGTTTAATAGATACAGCTGTCAGTCATGCACATACCAACAAACATTTATTATCAGCGCATCGAATATAAAAGTTACAACTTGTTTGATTGTTAGATTGCTTGCATCATATAATATTTTTATAGACTTAACTAAAAATCTATTCTATTTCTATTCTATCTATTCTATTCTTCATTCATGTTGATGTATTAAATATTTTGTATTAAGGTTTTTTAGTCATGTCCTATTATTAATAATAATCTTGGACAAAATACACACAGCGACCTCTAGTTCCAAACTAAGCAACTAAATGCTTGTGCTGTGGATACCAGTTAAAGGATATTAATACATACATATAAGCCCGAATACTGAACCGCCACTCGAATATATAAGCGCTACTTAAGCGTTTAAGTAGCTGTCACATTAGACAGAATAGGTACATGAAATTTGAGCAGTTAAGTAGCACTTTATTGATTGTCAGATTTGAGTGGAGGTTCAGTGTTCGGGCTCTTAAATATATGCACATAATAGGTAGAAAAACACCCAGCCGGCATACAAACATTCATGCTTGTCACAAATATTTGTACTCGAGTGGGGAAGTCGAATCTTGTCACACACATGACACGTGATCAGGATTCGAACTTGGAACTCGAGACTGTCCAATCAATTGTCCTGAATACGGCGCTGACTAACTGCTTAATAAATTAATCTATACTACTCGTAATATAAGCGGTAATGTTTGCTAGGTTGTAGTTCTGCTGAACCAATTGTGATAATCCTTTTACCAATAGACCACATATCTTTTTAAAGAATAATATACTATAATATTAGTATAATATAATGTATTAAATAATGTGTTAACTGTACGATTTATAATGTCTAAACTCTAAATGATATTATAATCAAATGCATTTTAATACAACAGAAATGGCGGCGTATTTAGTTATTTTACTCTAATTTATTTAATAACATGTTTTAATAATAATTATTACATCTCGGAGTCAGTGTCGGAGTCTCGGTGGCGCAGTGGTCGAGCACACGGCTTCTGATCCAGAGGTCCAGGATCGATTCCAGACACTGGCTCACACCAATGACTTTTCGAAATTGTTTTCGGAAGTTATGTGTGATAAATATCGATGACTGAAAACTTTGTGCCCGGTATGGCAATAGGTTCGCCACCTATTCCATTTGGGACGTAAACATAACGGCGAGACGAGGCTTAACAGCCGCTGCCTACACCTTCGGGTAACAAAAGGCGTGAAGTTATGTTATGTATGTATTACATAGTATAAAACAAAGTCACTTTCCGCTGTCTGTCCCCTTATATGCGTATATCTTTAAAACTACGCAACGGATTTTGATGCGGTATTTTTAATAGTTAGAAGGTGTCAACGGGGTGGTTTTGATCTATTATTCATGTATAGTGTAGTACAAAAAAAAGTGATAATTTTCAAAACCCTGCCTGAACCCTAAGTGATAAAACAAAATAATGTACTACATTGTTACACACCTTCAAAAGATCTACAAAAAAGTCCACGATGGCATATGTCTATCTCTTAGGGATAACCCACAATGACCCTTTTTATTTTTTTACTTTTTACGAGAAATAAGGGCTTATTTACGAAGCGATTTTAAACATTACAGCATTAATTTTCTTCCACTTAAGTATATTAAATAGATTGTGCATTTAATATAGATCAATATTGCCCTGTACAGTGTGTAATTTAAACGAATATTTACGAAGATATTACAGTATTAATATAGCGGGACATAGCAGTTGCGTTGCGCGCCAAAACGCGTGCCGATAAAAACAAATTGAACTTTTTAAGATCCAAATTTTACTCATTTATTACTTTTGATGATGCGGAACAAAGTTCACCCGGTCAGCTAGTGTTTAACAAATTTAAACTCGTGGTTACTGTATTAATATTCTTTCTTTAAGATAGGATATCATGTTATTTTTTTAATAACTTTAGTTTTAAAACTAGAAAGGCATAATAGTCGCAGCCTACACCTTCATGTATTAAAGGTGTGACGTTATAATTAAAACACAAAATATTAACTTAAAATTTTAATTTAACTGTGATGTAAGTAGGGTTCAACGGCCTACAGGTGGCGCTCAGCTGATGGATACAAAGAACGGAACTGCGCATGCGTGAATAATGTTTGTTATTATCTAGGAGCAGTCGTTGCTATTTTAGTTTTATAAATACTGTTACTCTGTTAAGTGAAAAAAGGTTGTGAAAATAATATCGATCAAAAGTGGCTCATGCCGCGTTTCGTTTGGTGCGGGAGGTTTCCGGAGGTCCACACCCCTTGGCCTCCCATTCCCATTATAATCCCTTAAAGGCCGGCAACGCAACTGTTACACTATACTCGTATGTGTTGCAGGTGACCATGGGCGGCGGGAGTTGCTTCAAATCAGGTGGCTCGTTTGCTATTCCATATTGCTCGTCAATTATGAATCGTGCTTTAATAGTACTCTGTTACCTTTCATATCCTACATGGACCATGGCATCAAGTTATGAATGTAATAAGAAAGTCTTAAATGGTTTTTCTTAATATAGGCAAAATCATAACATTTAACTTCACGCCCTTTGCTATCCGAAGGTGTACGCAGCGGCGGTTAAGTCTCCTCTCGCCATTATGTTTGCGTCCCAAATGAAATAGGACCTATTGCCATACCCGGCACAAAGTTTTCAGTCATCGATATTTATCACACATAACTTCTGAAAACAATTTCGAGGAGTCATTGGTGTGAGCCAGTGTTAGGAATCGAACCCGGACCTCTGGATCAGAAGCCGTGTACTTGACCACTGGGCCACTGAGACTTATATAGACAAAGAAAGCTCTAAAATTAATGTTTTAAACAACAATTTGAATGTGTGTGGCTTATTTTGTATTCTATTATAGTACCAATACAAAATACCATTTGGAGAATTCTATTCACGCGTGGAAACTTGCTGATCGAGGGTCAGACGTGTATTGGCGCACCTGACGGACACATGTTGTAACGGTCGACCCGTTACAGGGTTCGATTCCGTGCACGTTGCGCGTGCCCAGCTATCGGTAATGCCAACGGCAAATCGCTTGATGGACATAATCGGGGTAACTAACAGCACAGAATTGTGTCAGCGGTTGTAATAATTAGTGATTTTGTGCAATTGTACGCCGGTTTCGTAATGTGGAGTATCGATTTTCTAATAATTACAAGTGTTGTTATTTAAGTTATTTAATTTAATTAACTTATTTTTTCGTGTATGAATCGTATCTTACGGCGGTCTGTTATTCTCTGACTACTCTGCTAGGGATGTAGCGCGAAGTTAAGTATGTAAGTAAGACATTAAAGTTTTTTTAAATGTTTAAATTAGGGTTCACACCAATGATTTCACGTTTGCTGTTGCCAAGCAGTTTGCAGCTAGAATGGCCGGCTGAACCGGTGAAATACCACGACCTCTCAGAAGATCGACGTAAAGTGGCTCATGCCGCGTTTCGTTCGGTGAGAGAGGTACACGGAGGCCCACCCCCATTCCCCATCCTTCCCTATCCCCTATCCCTTAAAGGTCGGCAACGCAACAGTAACACAATATGTGTTGCTGGTGTCCATGGGCGGCGTTGGTTGCTTACCATCAGGTGACACGTGTTCTCGTTTGCCCTCCTATCCCATAAAAAAAAATTGGGAGTTATGTGACAAACTTGTCAGTCGTCGATATTTATATCGACGACTGACAAGTTTGTGCCTGGTGTATGGCAATAGTTGAGCTATCGAGGATCTCAGAGTTACCCGATGAAGTGGGTGGTTCTTAATCCATCAAGATTCAGTTCATCACCAAATTCTTATATATATACTTGTATATTGGTATGAATAGGTACCAAAGCTTATCTAGGGATTATATAATTAATTTATCTAATCTTATCAAGCATGGATAAGTATTTTGTCAACTAGATTGATTCACGTGGATTAGCATCAATTTACTGAAGTAGATTAATCTTACTCGTAAGGTTTTATGCAAAGGATCTAGGATCTTAAAAATTAGAACGCATTCAACCACAATTTGACCTAACCTAATTTGCTTAACCCCACTTATTTGTGGTCAGGCTGCTCTGATGAACCATATTAGGGTCTTCGGGTAAGGTTTACTAGGAAACGTAACTGACTGACTTTCTTAGAGTATTGTTTTGTATATATTTACAAATGAAATAAGTTTTTAAAAAAAAGTTAAAATCGACTACTACGTGTCTCCATCATTCACATTTCAGACATTTGAAGGTGGACTTTGTAAGTCATTTGAGCAAAACAAAAATGACAAAATATTGTCAAAGGAATGTTCTAGTAAGTTCTAATAAACTCATAATGTGAACTCATTTGTTAATTAATTAAACCGCGAATTGTGTATGTTCTTGTTGACACCGTGAAATTTAACACCATATTGGGAGTGTGAAAGCTACATTTATTATAGTTTATTACTATGATTTAAGCATCAAATATAATATATTGCTGGAAATACAGATTTTTTTAATTTAACACAAATATTGCCAGTCATTTATGTGTACCACTATACGAACCCGTAACGTACCAAAGTATTTTTTAGCGCCATCTAGCAGAGAGTAGTGGTACTAATCAATATATCAATTGGCTTACGTTTTTATCAACCAATTTTAGTTATATTTACATTATTATAAATTATTTATTATTTATGTCTATAGGGCGTCGTGACACTCTTTCAGACAACAATAACATTGACCGAAAACGTGATAAGTTATCACAGGATTAGGTTGAATTAAAGTAAAGCGGATATCAGATTGATTAGCGAGAGATTTTAAATATTATGCATTCGCAATTGTGATACATTATATACATATATTGCATGCATTCGAAAACAACAAGAAGAAAAGAGAGATAACCGAAAAGAAAAGAACCCGCGAGGGCTTCGAATCCGGGCTCAAACCAATGACTTTTCCAAAGTTAAGTGTGATAAATATCGATGACTGACAACTTTGTGCCCGGTATGGCAATAGATTCGCCACCTATTCCATTTGGGACATAAACGTAATGATGACTCGAGGCTTAAACAGCCGTTGCCTGCACCTTCGGGTAGAAAAATGGAGTTTTAAAAGTTATGTTTATCTCAAAAGGAGCCATGATGGAGCTCTCGCTTCCATAAGTTAGCGTTTAGATCAGAATTGCATTGTGGATTCCTAGCTGGGCTTCTTTGCTAATATTTTTTACGCCCAGGAATCTGCTCAACTCTCCATTTACGCTATTTCATAACGCCATTCTTCTTTCTACTTATTCTGAACATTGTTGCATATGACATAGTGAATTATAGGGTAAATTATGTTTTATGTATGTAATCGTTACTAGTTGTAGTAGTCTATTTAGTAAATGTGTATAGACATATATAAACAGGTCCGGATATCCTTATGTTACGTACGCGTTAGATGTAAAATGATCAATCATTTCAAACACAGGCCAGTTTCTAATGGCACTGGTATTTTACGCATGTAATTAACGAATTTAGTGTTGCCGCCTAAATTTTACGTGTTAAGAAAAAAATGATGCATTCATAAGAAAATTTTAATTAAATTACGAAAATTAATAAAAAGCAAATTTTAATTTAACTACTTGATCAAAACAACTTTTTAGGACCGTATCGCGTTTATTCCTTATTTATTTATATTTATCTCGACGTTTCGAACTCTTTACAGAGATCATTTTCACGAGTATGAACAAAAAGATGGTAGTTGCTCAAAAGCTATCTTCATTGATACAGAGAGCACCCACTTTTTGGAAATAAAATCAAAAAGTTGATGTTAAAAATATGATTTTTACTATTGGTAACCCACATCAGACCATGAGAACAAAAGTTAAATACTTATTTATAAGATGCATTAATATATCCTGCTTCTAAAGATCCTTTGTTGTATGATTTAATAAGTAAAAGTTGTTATTATTAAATTATTACAAATTATCTTATTTTCTAAGTTGGTAGAGATTAAAGTATAACTATTATTAAATATTCATTGATTTTAAATTAAAGGTAAAGTGTTTATTAAAAAATCTACCACTGGGTCAAAAACGCGGCCAGTCCTGAGAAAGACCCAGCAAGAAAACTCAGCGGCTGTTCTGCAAAACTGATTATTATTTCATTTTGAACGGGCTATTGATATTGCTATTAAAATTTATAAAGTTTTTGAGAAAAAAGAAAGGGGACTTGGTTTCTAGGTTGCTAAAAATTAAATTAAAATTATTTTGTTTTGATTATTACTGCACTACTCAAAATTCTACATTATTTTGGTTCCTGATGTGGGTCTGACCTGCAAACTATACTAATAGTATCTCGCTGTCTTGAGCTGTTTGATTGTGGGCTAGGTTTGATGAGACCAATGGGTTACCAATAGTAAAAATCATATTTTTAACATCAACTTTTTGATTTTATTTCCAAAAAGTGGGTGCTCTCTGTATCAATGAAGATAGCTTTTGAGCAACTACCATCTTTTTGTTCATACTCGTGAAAATGATCTCTGTAAAGAGTTCGAAACGTCGAGATAAATATAAATAAATAAGGAATAAACGCGATACGGTCCTAAAAAGTTGTTTTGATGAGTGAGATTCGCGAAAACCTTAGAAACAAATATGTTAACTACTTGAGTTCCTATACGGAACGCCTCGCAGCGACGTAACGCCGTATGAGTCATGTTTTTTCGTGCGTGGTTAGATCGTATTGTAAGAAGTTGTCACGTTAAAAACAATTTTTTCTTCAATTCTCCTCTTTCGTTTTATCTGTGCGTTTTTTTCTTAAACTTTTTACAGATTATTATTATTATTATTATTGTGACCTATCGTATGTACACGCATCAGACGCGTGTTTGAAATACTGAGTTAACAAGATATGATAAATATGTACATCTTTAAAATAAAATCTTACGGATTATATTACGCATAATATATTACCTATATATTAGGTCGGGGAAAAAGTCTTTTCGCATAACGTAGGTATAAACTTATTATAAAATTTCTTTGACTGTACTATTTGTGTCTGGCTGGTTTTGGTAACATTAAAAAGGTTACATAATAAAGAAAAGAAAAAAAAAAAGAAGTTGTTTCCCGCTATTTTTCATTTGTTTTTCTCTCCGTAAAAATGAGTGAATCTAATGAAGAAATTCGATACATTTTAAAATTTTATTATAAAAAAGGCAAAAATGCAACTCAAGCAGTGAAAAAAAAATTGTGATGTTTATGGACCTGATGCAGTGTCAGTAAGAGTAGCACAAATTTGGTTCAAACGTTTTCAGTCCGGCAATTTTGATGTTAAAGATGCACCTCGCTCTGGTCGCCCTGTTACGAATAAAATGGACGCCATTTTTGAAAGAGTGGAGCAAGATCGGCATATTAGTAGTTACGATGTAGCTGAAGAACTGGGAATTGACCACAAAACAGTTTTGACCCATTTGAAGAAAGCTGGTTATACAAAAAAGCTCGATATTTGGGTGCCACACGAGCTCACTCAAAGAAACTTAATGAACCGTGTACTCATTTGCGATTCATTATTGAGACGTAATGAAACCGAGCCGTTTTTGAAGAGATTGATAACTGGCGATGAAAAGTGGATCACGTACGACAACAACGTGCGAAAAAGGTCGTGGTCGAAAGTTGGCCAGGCTTCACAGACTGTGGCCAAACCTGGCCTAACACGAAATAAGGTGATGCTGTGTGTATGGTGGGATTGGAAGGGCATTGTTCATTATGAGCTTTTACCGTCCGGCAAAACCATCGATTCTGATCTTTACTGCCAGCAACTGATGAGATTAAAGGAAGCAGTCGAGAGAAAACGGCCGGAATTGATCAACAGGAAGGGTGTGGTCTTTCATCACGATAACGCTAGACCACACACATCTTTAGCCACTCAGCAAAAATTAAGAGAGTTCGACTGGGAGGTCCTAGTGCATCCACCATATAGCCCTGACCTTGCGCCTTCAGATTTTCACCTGTTTCGGTCTCTTCAGAATTCTTTAGGTTCTGTAAGGTTGACCTCAAGAGAGGACTGCCAAAACTATTTGTCCCGTTTTTTTGATCAGAAGTCCCAAAGTTTCTACAGTAACGGGATAATGTCTCTGCCCACAAAATGGCAGAAAGTTATTCAACAAAACGGTACATATATATTGTAAATAAATGTAAATAAACTTTGAAAAAAATGTCTTGACTTTTCATACAAAAATACGAAAATACTTTTTCCCCAACCTATTATATATGCGTATATTTTCTTTTAAGTCTATGTTTTTTTTAAGGGGGAAAGTGGTTTTAGACTCGTGTTTGTTTATGCCTATGCCCATTATTATCCTTAAAGTTGAACGTTTTAGGGGTAGGTAGTATGTTTCATTTTATTATTATTTAGGACTAGACTTCAGGACAAGAATATTGTAATAATATTTCCATTTCATACATATATTAATGACATTGAATTGACAGCTATTAACAGCTTCAACATGTAAATATCATAATAAATGTTAAAAAAATACTCATATATCTGATCTAAATTATCTCTAACACAAAGATACTTTGGGTTAAAATGTAATACCCTGAAAGGGCCCAGACGATGAGTCAGCGACGCCTGAAAATTGCCAGACTTATAGCATATATTTATTATAGGTTAATTGTAGCGATCCCAAACCCACAGAAGAAATTGGCGCTTGTCCAAGTTTATAAAATTAGATGTCTTTAAATTTCCTAATCAGGTATATTATTCATATAGAGATGAACAGACCAAAACCCTTTTAGGATCATCATAGGTGGAGTGACTTTACCTATGTACTTGGCTCAAGATAGTATAATATAGACATGCCATTTTATACTTACTTTTAATTAATTAAACAAAAACATAAATTAATTATATTTAATCCTCATCGCATACAATTTTTATATTTTATTAATAACTAAAACAAAGGTTTATGCTTTAAAAAAAAATCGGAACAAATATGAAGTTCCGGTATTTTGGAGGCATATCCATATTATACTTTACGCTTGACGTCAACGATCTTAAATCACTCAACCTACTACGACTTAAGGTAAGGTAAAAGAGTATGAATTAATTGTACTAAATGAAACTGATAAATAAATAATAGTTTAAAAAAACTAAAAAACACGCTTTTTATTGAAAACCGAACTAAAAAATAGAAAAATAAAAACAAAATACTTTATTTTAAAAAAAGCGTGGGGTGCTTTTTAAGATATAATCGAAATGATAATCACTCTACTCATATCTGTCAATAAAATATTTATAACTATTGACACCATGCACCCCACGCTTTTTTTAAAATAAAGTATTTTTTTTTTATTTTTCTATTTTTTAGTTCGGTTTTCAATAAAAAGCGTGTTTTTTTAAACTATTATTTATTTTAAATTTTTTAGTTCGGTTTTGTATGACAGCGCGTTTCTTAGTTTCGAATTTGAGGAATAGCGCCATCTGTGACTTATATAAGGAACTCGTTTCAAGTTGATAACGTAAACTTTCCGCTGATTGCCACTAGATGGTGCGATTTGTGAACTTTCATAGTTCACAAATCGCACCATCTATCGTTCAAAAAAGCGTGGGGTGCATGGTGTCAATAGTTATAAATATTTTATTGACAGATATGAGTAGAGTGATTATCATTTCGATAATATCTTAAAAAGCACCCCACGCTTTTTTTAATTTATATTCATTGAAATTTTTAACACTATTTTCTTAATTTAAATTCATTAATATTTATTTTCTATTTTTTAGTTCGGTTTTCTAGTCTAGAACTTTCATAGTTCACAAATCGCACCATCTAGTGGCAATCAGCGGAAACTAAAAAAGAAGTCGGTTACAAACAAACCTACAAACATACAAACATACATACAGGTGAAGCTAATAAAAAGCTAATAAATACAGAGCAGATTGATCAAGTTGCTTTGAAAATACAGATAAAATACAATACACTTAATTGTACATCATTTAAAAATTACATTACAGTAAGTAGTACATGTTAAATGTTAGGCAAGTACATAGGTGGTCTCATGCTGCGATCTTTTCCAGACCACTTTTGATAGATAATAAGTAGTTGGGACAGCATCAGTGAAGATTGTCAACAGTGGTAGAGCCAAGCAATTCGCTGCATGAATGGGCCGGCTCGACCTGTGAAATACCACGACCTCTCAGAAGATCGACGTAAAGTGGTTCATGCCGCGTTTCATTCGGTGAGAGAGGTACCCGGAGGCCCACCCACCTTCCCCATACTTTTCTATCCCGTATCCCTTAAAGGTCGGCAACGCAACAGTAACACTATATGTGTTGCTGATGTCCATGGGCGGCGTTGGTTGCTTACCATCAGGTGACATGTCTGCTCGTTTGCCCTCCTATCCCATAAAAAAAAGATTTTTTTTTGCTATTAATAAATAGTTGAAAGAGTCAAATGTGTACGTAACAATTTTGTCAGTTATCGTTATTTAAAACACATTATTTCCGAAATTTAATATTTCTAATTCGATATCTTTGCATCAGAAGTAGGAGTAATGAGTTTTTAGATTATGGTTTATATATATATGGCTCATACCCATTATTTATGGCTTCCGGACAACGTAAATCGATTTTTAAAAATCTACGAATGGCCTATCTTTAGCGAATTAAAAAGCAGGCGACGACAGCAATCTCAGTACATATAGAATAGATAATATTTTAAAAAATCTTTGTGTTTTAGTTTATCTTTGACTGCAGTAAAATATTATAGAACGTGTTCTGGAGGAAGGTCATGTTAGGGGCCTTAAAAAATCGACGCGTGTGCATGAAAAGAGTTATGAAAGTCAACGAAGCGAGTGAGGTGTGTAAGTGCAGCCTGCCTGCCCCGCAAGGGAATTGGCGGGAAGATCTATATATGTAAAATATATGTTAAAAATGTTGATGTGCACACACTATACGTATTAATGTTGAGACCAGAGGGCTGGTCTATTCTTCACACAGAGGATTAGCATTGCCATTCAGCGTGGCAATGCGGCCAGTCTTCTGGGCACGCTGCCAGTAGACCGGAGAAATTTGATTTCATCTAGTTTTTTCATTTTTCATTTCATTTATTTATTTCTCAAATACATAATCACCTACAAGGTTTGTGTATTTGTGCCGCTTGAGATTTTGTGCCGAAGCAACAGCAGCACCGGCCATCTCTACCGTGCTTGGAAGATGCGATGGCGTAAGGAAATATCTATCTATGTATTTAAACAAGTAATTTTAATAAACGCACCGCGTTGGTCTGCGGTAAGTATTTGAATTAATAATAAGTAATAATTAGAGATGAAACGGATATCCGGTAACTATCCGGTATCCGGCCTATCCGGCGGCCTTAATACTATCCGGCCGAATAAAGGATAATTACTATTTAGCCGGATAGGTATCCGGCCGAATTAAAAATAAACTGGATAAAAAAAAATATTTTATTTGCTTTATTTAGTTAGCTGTAGTATCACATAAGAAACATAATTAGGTTAAATTTTTAATCACACAATTGTAAAATGAATGTAATAGAAAGAAAATAGATACTTGTACAAAGGGCAAATTATAGTGAATAAATACTAATTTCTCTGCATTGACTGCTGCAAAATGCTGAAAGATGGATCTTGGCAAACTTTGTTAAATTTAGGTATTCTTTGCCATTAGCTGCCCACCAAAAATAAGGGTCACGATCGGTCGCGATCAATTCGCACTGACTTGAGATAAAAATCCAGCTCACAGGTTATCGCGTTTCTTTCTTCACGAGACTAATCACGACACTTCACGAATCTAACCGAGTCCACCCGATCGTTCGCGCGCCGCCTTCGCAAATGTGCAATACACCAAACGGCTAAGTTCCGCCGAAAATCCGGCTATTCAACCACATGGCTGGCCGAATATCCGGTATCCGGCCAAACTACTATCCGTCACATCTCTAGTAATAATCAGTGGACTCGGCAAACATCGTATAATAAATGTCCTAAAAAAACGAAACCGAAAAAAAATTTGCTCACACGGTTGATGTAATATCCCTTAACCTAATTTTTTGTCTGAATTTATAGCTTGCTGTTAGTGCAGCGATGAGAGTTTTATAACTTCCCGTATTTTGAGAACGCAGAAGTCTTGGATTTGAATGCATTCCTTAAATAATTTAGTAATTAAAAGATTTTAACATATTTTATCTCTCTTAAAAATATGATAAAAGGGTACATAATCACAAAGTCTTTTTTCTGCTAGTTAATTTGAGATTACGAGAACAATACGGTTTACGGTCTCCTGACCCAATACTACTAATCCAAAATTCTCTAGAACTTTCTCTAGCCATGTTTACTTAATAATATACGATAATTAAGAAAATAAAACAAAATTTCAGTGTAAAAAGTATAATTTGACATAATGTACTCTTTGTAAGGAACAATTCATTTTACTGCCCGATTTTGTTCAGTTCTTTCTTAATTAGCGATTATGATTTTACTACCCTTATTCGACTCGTAAGTGGGGGGGGCGGAACCACATGTCATCTTATTAATTTATTTTTTATTTTATAGAATAGGGCGGAAATCGAAAATTCGATTCCAAAAAGATTACTATAAATATACAATAAAATCAACTATGTACATACAATACTTTGTTCTGCATATTTTGATTAACGCACAGTTTAAACCGCGGATCGTTAAAACTCGGATCCTTAGTAGGTGTGTAATTTGTATAATGTAGAAATTTATTAAGAGAGTATTTTCCGAAATTCTATCTTAAAAGTAAAAGTTATCTGGGAAAAAGCAATTATTTGGCGCAATCGCGTTCCTTTATTTTAACACTTTGCCATTTTTTTAACACCCTAGCTATTTTATATCATCGCTTTACCATAAATATGAGTAAAACATTTAGGGGAGGGGGAAAGAAGAGGAAAGAGGATCGGGTCTTCGGATACCTCTCTCACCGAACGAAACGCGGCACGAGCCATTTCACGCCGATATTCCGAGTGGCCGTGATATTTCACCAGTCGAGCTGGCACCATTCATGCAGCGAACTCCAAGACTCTTTACAAAGGCGGTACGAAGTTAAACTAATATTTCGCTTACATAACATAAACTTAAATAATGTACATTGTAATATTGCAAGTATTGCAACATGTCATAATAACAATTACTTTGGCAAACAATAAATAATAAATTTGCTCAACAAAAGAATCTTTCGATAGATATTATCATTATATGTATATACTTTATGTTACAAAAATTGAAATTGTCTAACGCCGTCAAATAACGATGATTTGATCAAGATAAATTTGGCTCAAGATTTCAAAAGTACGACTATAATACGGAACTGAATAAAATATAGAGATTATTGAAGATATAAAATTAGTTACAATTGCCAGTTTAAATTAAGAAGTACCGACTGGAAATATTAACAACATAACATAACTTCACGAAGGCGAAGGTGTAGAGGCTGTTTAGACTCGACTCGCCGAATCGTTACATCCCCAATTTAATAGGTGCGGAACCTAGTGCCATACATCAAAGTTGTCCGCCATCGATATTAATCACACATAACTTACGAAAAGAACTCCGAGAATTCATCTGAGGAATCTAATTAAGTTAAATATATTATGCATAAAAATTATTAAAAATACTTACGACACATATCCTATTGTTTAAAAATCACAAAAGAGTTTTTAATCATCTTTAAGGTTGGCAATTCGGATTATTATTGTGATGATGGTAGCTAGCTTGTAAGCTGTTTTTTTTTTCTCTTCAATAATAATCCTGTTCAAAATGGAGAACAATAGAATTTAAATGTGTTTGAAAGACACCAATTTATATCAATTGAACGCGCGGTACATACTGTCATGTCGCTGTAAGAACCTCACATGACTTAAAATGATGACGATTGAAGCGCGCGAGACACTGTGATTGAATAAATTGTTCGTTATTAAACCGACTGTCTTCACCTCGAAACGTTTCTTCTTGTTCTTTCATTTCTTAAAAATATATAAATAGTAACTTATTCACTGTTAAACACAATATTTTGTATAATATTTTGGTTAAGATTAATTTATGAAAAAGTTAATGTGGCTAGGTTAACACAGTACAATAGCCATGCCAAGCATTTTTTAAATATCGAACTGCAATAAAAAAATATTTTCAAATTTCGAATGTCAAAGATGACATACTTATTGAATGAAGATTGGCTATAATATTTGTAGCTAGCTAGTTTTATTGTATTTTGATTTCATAATTTTAATTAATACTCGAAATGTATGTGTCAGTGGATTTGTTTATGCAGCATCCATGCCAAGCAAAATAACGTTTCACGCCTTTTTTTACCGACGCTGCTGCAACCGCCCGCTAGTCGGTCACGGTTCGTAACTCTATTATTGTTTGTGGTCGACGGATACCCTACAGTCCACTAGCGGTAAAGGTTATTGTTTGTTTTACAAGAAACAAAATGACAATTTATGACGTACATTTTTGTTCTAACCATTGACCTCACAGAAATATATCAAGATCTTGATCTATTTCTGTGATTGACCTATATGTTCTAGACTTGTAATAACCGTCTCAAAGCGTGAACACTGGCCATAAGCCTACAGGCTTATGCGAAGCTTATGTCAATTCAGTCATCTGTCAGACGCAAACCGAATAACAATAGGTACAAAATGGGTAAATGCGTAGTAAAAGAGTGCGATTCAAGATCGGAAACCCATAAGAAATTAACCGGAATTACTTTCCACACGTAAGATTAATGTTTACATTAATATTAAAATACAGTAAAATAGATAAAATGTTGAATTTTCATAATTAGCTTCAGTGATACCTTAGTTTTAGTTTCCCACATTTGTGGGAGAGTTATTAATTTATGGAAAAGGAGATTTTAAATATTTTTTGTTATAATAATAACGCTGCAGGGTGCCTAAAGATGCAGCACGCCGTGAAAAGGGGGTGAAAATTATCCGATTGCTGAGAAAAGAAACTGACTGGCTACCTGCACCCGGGAGATCATTTATCGTCAATTCAAGTTGATCATTCGCTTTTATTAATAAATGCCATAATTAATAAATACTTAAAAATAAGATTGTATCACGAAAGCAAATTATTAACCCAGACTTATAAAAAAGAGACTAAAAGGCAATTTTATACAAAACTTATGTTACACAGCGGTGTATGATCAATAATTCATCTGCCTAGCTTTTTCCCAATTATGTTGGGGTCGGCTTCCAGTCTAACCGGGTGCAGCCGAGTACTATTGTTTTACATGGAGCGACTGCCTATCTGACCTCCACAACCCAGTTGCGTGGGCAACACAATCCCCCTTCGTAAGTCTGGTTGTTAGACTTTCTGGCTTCTGACTACCCGTAACGATTACCAAAGATGTTCAAATGACAGCCGGGACCCACCAATTTAACATGCCTTCCGAAACACGGAGGAACTCGTCATGATAAGATGGTCACCCATCCACGGACCGACCGCGCCAAGCGTTGCTTAACTTTATGATCGATCGACCCGTGCGGCTGTTAGGCCCTGTCCACGTTAAATAAAATAATTCCCTTTCAATATAATGAATGTAAGTACATTATTTTACTACTCAAGCGTTTTCACTATTTTGTGTATCTGTACCTAATTGTGTACACCTTACCTACAGCAATTTAAATCGCTGCTCTAAGGCAGGTGTACACAATTAGGTACAGATGAGTGTGATCCAATTTTTTTCGGAACAGCCGATTTAGTACGGAGTACACAGAGATCGTTAATCCATTCATTATTTCAGTTATCTTCTAATACATCTGATAAGAAATTAATAAGTAATAGTAAAATATTGAATTTATATTTATTAAATATTTTTACGAGTACATGGCTTGAAAAAGTTGGGTAAAATTTCGCATGGGCAGGCCACCCCACACCGCCATTGCAAATTTATATTGACATCTTTGTCTAATCAAAGTGACGCCAATGTATTTGCGATTTGTGTGACTGAGATAGATATATGTTTCATTTTAAATGTCTAGTGGTTTCAAAGCTACGTCATTGCATCTAAAAAGTGCACACACATTTTGTGACGCATTTGAATGAGGTTTGCTCCTCTTGTATATTGAACTCAGTGGTTCTAACAGTCAATTGCAATGAAATAAAATATCACTTTGAAGTGCAAAATCCGTACCTACTTATTGGTTGTTCATAGCGTGATATATAGCCGAAACCCTTCCTAGATAAATGTACTATACAACTTAAAGGAATTTCTGAACTCGGTCCAGTAGTTCCTGAAAATAACGCGTTCAAATAAACTCCTTAGCTTTATAATATATTAGTACAGATACGCGAACAATTTCGCAAGTGATATTATTGAAATGTTGCAGTAATGTTAGGTCAAAACAAACACGCAACATAGTAAATAGCGTGAGGTTACGTGCAGCAATAGAAGATTAAGGTTCACAGGTCATCTAGAAGTTGATGATAGCATTGGCAATTACCTTGTGAACGATCTTGTGAAGGTTTAAATTTATGAGAATAATAATAATTATTATAATACATAAATAATTATATAACTTCACGTCAAATCCCTTGTGGGCTAGGCAGAGAGAACGGAGCGCCATAAGGCACGATTCTTACACACGCATTTACGCACGCGCGTCTATTTTTGAGGCTCCTAACACCAACACGTTCTATTTGGTAATGGAATATGTGTCTTGACCGTCCTCGACTCCTACTTTCATCAACTTTTGCATTGTATATCTGCTTAAACAATCTTGCATCATCCATTATTTCTCTTTCGGACATACCATCGCATTATTATAATAAGTCCATTCCGAATAAACTCGTAAACGTCTAAACAAAACAGACGGCTCATATTGTAAGAGGTGACTTGTCGTTGAGTTGATGTTTGTTACTCAATTACTAGGCAACCTATAAAGAGAATTACATGAAAATTGACAAAAAGATAGATAATTTCCTGGATCAACACATAGGCTTATAGGCTTTTCATCCCGGCAATGTGTTTCCTTGGGAAAATACTTTAATGTTATCTTAACAAGAGCTACTCTTTATTGTGTTATTTAAATGATTTTGATTTAAATTAAGTACGTTTTTTTAATTCATAATCATAAAAGATTATGGGACAGGAGAGCTAACGAGTAAGTGGGTCACCTGATGGTAAGCAACTACTCACTACCCATGAACACCGTGGTGTATTGCCAACCTTCCGGGAGATCGGGCTTCCGTATACCTCTCTCACCGAACGAAACGCTGAACAAAACACTTCACGCCGATATTCCAAGAGGTCGTGGTAGTTCAGCGAACTGCTTCTACCATTCTAAGCAAGTGATCGAAGCAGTCGTTAAAAAATAGTATTATTATTATGATTATTTTAATGATTTCATTATTACATATGTACACCTAATTAAATTTTAAAACATGATCACGTAAGAGGTTCCGTCTTTGATGTAACTAGAGAAGCCTTAAATATTATGTATGTGTACTAATACACACATACATACATAATTTCACGCCAAGTTCCTTGTGGGGTAGACGGATAGAACAGAGCGCCATCAGAAAGCACGCATATAGGCATATTGTATTTATATTTACAGAGTTAATATTTAGCCAAGCACATAATAAAATAGCAAATTCTATTAATATAGCAAACACAACAAATATAATATTTTATAATAAATACTAGCTGACCCGGCAAACGTTGTCCTGCCAAAAATAAAATTTAAAAAATAGGGGTTGATCGTAGGGGGTTGAAAATTTAGGGTTGTGTGTATTTTTGTATCCCGTTTTATAAAAAAAATAAAAAAGGATATATATCGAAAAATTAAAAAAAAAATATTGAGGGGTGGGCTACCCTTGTGATTTAGGGGGATGAAAAATAGATGTTGTCCTATTCTCAGACTTACCCGATATGCACACAAAATTTCATGAGAATCGGTCAAGCCGTTTCGGAGGAGTATGGGAACGAAAATTGTGATACGAGAATTTTATATATAAGACTAGCTGACCCGGCGAACTTTGTTCCGCATCAAAAGAAATAAATGAGTAAATTTTGGATATCCCGCTATGTTAATACTGCAATATCTTCGAAAATATTCGTTTAAATTGCATGCTGTAAAGGGCCAGGATCATCTATATTACATGCACAATCTATTTAAGTGCAATGCAAACTTAATTGGATGAAAATTAATGCAGTAATGTTTAAAAACGCTTCGTAAATAAGCCATTATTTCTCGTAAAAAGTAAAAATATAAAAATGGTCATTGTGGGTTATCCCTATGAGATAGACATGCCCTCGCGGACTTTTTTGTAGATCTTTTGAAGGTGTATAAAAATGTAGTACATTATTTTGTTTCATCACTTAGGGTTCAGGCAGCGTTTGCGATTAAAGATCTAAATCTTGAAAATTATCACTCTTTTATGCTACACTATACATGAATTATAGATCAAAACCTCCCCGTTGACACCCTCTAACTATTAAAATAACCGCATCAAAATCCGTTGCGTCGTTTTAAAGATATACGCATATAAGGGGACAGACAGCGGAAAGTGACTTTGTTTTATACTATGTAATGATAAGGATTTTCTAATTTCAATAGCCTAGCCCAGTGCTTTAGTGGATTTTTTTTAAGAAATATTATGTGTCATAATTAAATCTTTAGTGGAAAAATTCACCTCGGATGAAAGATCAGAAGATATCTCACTAGATATTACAATTTTTTGCGATAAGGTAACGCTCTAAACAATTTCGGATAGTAGATTGTTTTTTATTATTATTATTTTCATATATAAGTAGAATGAGAGCATATATGTACCATAATATCGTATTTTAATTAGAATTTTTTAATACGTAAATATGAAACCAGCGCTGCCAGATAGAGAATTATCATGCCCGGGACACTTCTAAGGAAACGGTGTCGGGCCATGGACAAAGTAAAAATTGTGTACACAACAACATCTTTTTTGGGAGCTGCTTTATCCATCGCTGATACTAATAACTTTTGCCGCCAACCCGGGAACCGAGAACCGATCCCGAGAAAATCCCGTATTTCTCTGCCTCTTGGTGACAATTTTAGTTTTCCAATTACAGTGCATTATGCGACTCAGTGCCGCACAATGCCGAATTGTGCTGAAGCCTAATTGGAACGCGAATTGGTGTTAAAATGCGCCAGTAGAATGCGCTAAGTTCAGTGTTCACATTGAATGTGGAATAAAAAAGTCAATGCTTGTACCTTCATCCTTTTTTTAACTTTGATTTTTAAGAAATAACATAATTTGCTAAAATATTGAGATCAATGCCAACATAATTTTCTGTCAATCAGTTGGTAATGTTGGTATCCATTGCACGCATCATGCGAAAGCACTACTTTTTGAGTGCCGATTTTGCTTAACGATGCCGTAGTTGGGACATCAACGTTAAGCATTATGCCGCATAATGCGCTATAATGCTGTAATTGGAAAACTAGCACTATATACGAGCGTATCTGTGACTTCAATGCATTCGGTCAATTCATTCACCTTCAATAAATAGTTTTACGTCAATATACGCCAAGAATTGTTTGTCAAGGTCACACGTAACTAAAGACCATTGTAATTTTGATAGTTTCGCATTCCGACTGGTTCTGTTTTTGAGATCATTTGTAACGCACACAGAGTAGTTAGACATGTGGAGGTGAACTAGTGTTGTGTATAAATATCCGTGTGTGAATGTCGATAGCAGGAAGTTATTATTTTGAAAACCACGAATGCCTAATTGACGGGCCTCGTGGCGCATTGGTAAAACTACCGGCTGCAGCAATGAGGTCGGGGCTTCGATTCCCACCCGAGCACAAATATTTGTGACAAACATGAATATTTGTATGGTGTTTGTTTGGTTTGGTTGTGTTTGTTTGTTATATATATTGTGTCCAAGATATTATTATTATTTATCAATTGGTGTCTACTTTTGTTCGATAGAGCATTTTGTTTGTTAAATATATATAATTATTTGCAAATTTAGCCGTAGCCCTAATAAAAAATAATTAATACTAAGACTGTGTAAGTTGCGATCCTATCATTATAACTTTATGTTCTTTTTTTTCTAAAAGGTGTATGTGCTGTAGTCTCGGTGGTCCAGTGGTCGAGCACACGGCTCTGATCCAGAGGTCCGGGTTCAAATCCTGACACTGGCTCACACCAATGACTTCTCGAAATTGTCTTCGGAAGTTAAGTGTGACAAATATCGAAGACTGAAAACTTTATGCCCGGTATGGCAATAGGTTCGCCACCTATTCCATTTGGGACGTAAACTTAACGGCGAGACGAGGCTTAACAGCCGCTGCCTACACCTTCGGGTAACACAGGCGTGAAGTTATGTTATGTGTTATATATTATAGGCGTCTATTTTAGTTGCCTTTTGGGCATCTTAATAATTTAAATTTCTTAATGTAACAAACAAATTCTAGCAACAACAAATTCTGAAGTAGTAAAAAGAATTTGGCACTCGCCAAGCAGTTCGCTGCATGAATGGGCCGGCTCGACCGGTGAAATACCACGACCTCTCAGAAGATCGACGTAAAGTGGCTCATGCCGCGTTTCATTCGGTGAGAGAGGTTTCCGGAGGCCCACCCCCCTTCCCCATCCTTCCCTATCCCCTTTCCCTTAAAGGGCGGACGCACCAGTAACACTATATGTGTTGCTGATGTCTATGGGCGGCGTTGGTTGCTTACCGGTGACACGCCTGTTCGTTTGCCCTCCTATACCATAAAAAAAACTCAACACTAATCTATTCTTCTTCTAAATGTTACCAGTTGTTATGTATAGAAGTATAATTTGTTAATAATAAATCCGCCGTGTCCATCGAATTAGTCGTAGTTCGGATAACACTGTTATGCTATATATAATAGATGTTTTTGTTTAGCGTAAACGACACTATTTAAAGTTGCCACAGTGTAATTAAAGTACATGAAACTCTCTAAGAACCATAAAAAGGCGGTGTGATTTGAAAATCGAACGCAAGCCGCAACCAATCAAGGATGACGATTGCAGCTGCGTTCAGGAATTCGTTGAGAAATCGACTCGGTTTGAATAATAATTTATAAAACATAGAACGTCACTACGTTCAGTAATCAGTCAATGCAGGTTCAATGAGCGGATTATTGATTATGTTTGAATGTTAAGTTGGTCAAGAGAACTATATAAAACAAGAATAAAATTTAACGTATACTTATGATAATATTTTTTGCTGAAAATAATTGTTTTTTCGAAACTTGAACGAAAAAATACAGAATCACATCATATAGTATTTCACTTTTACGCATCTAAGTAGGAGCGTTGGGCTATTAAGACGATTGTAGTCGAATGAAAAATAAACTTAACTTAATGGCAAGTTGATATACAGTAGATTTCAATTTAAACCTTATCTCTAAGCATGGGAAAACGAAAAAGTCAACCTATCGCTCTCTTATCCCGCTTCCTAAAATACATGATTCATCGGACTACCTGCTTTTTGAAATGTGCCAGGAATTTTTAGGAATTACTCCATCTACTACTATAGAAACTCAACGGAGTTAGTAAATATAAACTATTGTAGAGTTATGAAAATTGTTCCACAAATGTAGGATCGTTATGACATATAGAATTACGTAAATATAAAAATAATCATAAAAAACAGCATAGGAAAAAAATATTTTGTCACAATTTATATGGACCACATGAAACTTCTGAAGAAACAAGATTTGAAAATCTATTTAAAACTCATTCAATAGTTTGTTTCAAGAAATTAAAAAATACAAATATAATGAACTAACTTTTTTGTTTAGTCAGTACTTTTTATAAGTACCTCCTTAGTAAGAAATATTAACACATGTTTTTTAGAAATTAAACACACTAGTGAAGAACTTTTCTGAATCAGAAGATCGACAAAAATATGTATTACAAACAAACTTCATACAAAACATGCAAACAAAGATGTGACCTCAAAGGATATGGAACCGGTTTTTTTTACTTGTCGTAATGGCAACTGACTCGTGATATTGCTTGGCATGCGTGGAATGCGACGGACATTGCCGGTCGCTTTTATGATCACGAATGAATTCTAAAGATAAAGAGCTTTGTTAAAGGAATATTTACTACTTAGTTAAATGAGTAACGATTTCTTCTCTTTAATTATGTAATATATCGATAGTTTTTTAAAATTGATATTATTAGATATTTATATACATTCATGCCGACTTCACGCCAAATCCTTATCAGAGCGCCATAAGGTACGATTCTTACACCCCTCACTAGCTTCGTTGACTTTAATAACTCTTTTCATGCACGCGCGTCGATTTCTGAGGCTCCTAACATCACCTTCCCCCAGAACATCCTATTTGGTCATGGAATGCGTGTCTTGTCCTATTTCATTTAACTAATAGTAATTTTGAACGTTATTCTAGTTTTGACTTGAAACTTCAAATTGAAATATAATATAATTCATGAAGATTATTACTATTTAAAATAAAAGCGACATGAACAATTAGGAATTTTATAGACTTCCGCTGGATATTTAGTATGGTAATATTTCTTGCAAGCAGTTTTAAATAGAATTTCAATATATATACTAGAATAGATATATAACATGAATAGTATTATCCTTCTACAGTACTCCTTAATCTTTCAATGAAAGCCATAAAATGAAACAAAACTATAATGAACAACTGAAACATAAACTTATTTATGTATATATTATTATTTATTGATATCCATATGGCGCAACTTGAACACGTTAAGGATTGTAAATGTGTCTCTTTTATCTATAACAAACATATAAAATGAAACAATCAATTTATAACTTGCCTATTTTCCGCCGATTCGACATTTAAAATTCACATACACATCACATCACTAGTACACTACACTCGTTGTACGCACACATTGCAACGCTTGCATTCGATTTTTAAATTTTAATACATTATTTCGAATTATTTTAAAAAGAGAACAAGACAAGCGTTCATAATCATATCTCGCGTTCGACTCATAAAAGTAAATGGTTATGTACTTTAGTGATGTGAATCACATAGTATTCTATTAATATGCGTGTCGAGTGACCGTATGTCAAATAGCGAGGCTCGAGTCTTTGTGTACAAGCAAAACCACGCCAAGAACTAATATACTCTGTTATGTAAATTCGTCGAGATCGGAATGTGTGTTTATACATGTTGTAATATGTTATATAATTTATCTAATTTATACATAATTACTCTAATTAGTCATCTGCGGGAAGTCAAGTAATCAAGATAAGACATCATATACAGAGGGTGATAAAATTATGTTTAATACATTAGATTGTTTTGATAGCAAAATACGGTATGTCATTAGAAATCCAGCATTAGCTGTTTGATGTTTAAGTGCTGGCAAAAGGCGGTCAAAGTAATCAGCTGCTACGCCATTACACAAACTTACTATGATAATAATAACAGTCCTAGTTTTATACTATATAGCAAGGCGAAACCAAAGTATTAACATCACGCCAGTAGTGCTGAACTGCACTATCTGTGTTGCATGTCTAAATGGGCAATGTAGTTGCTTACTGTCAGGTTACCAGCTTGCTCGTTTGCTCCCTATTCCATAAAAAGGGCCACAGAATGTCCAGGATCTATTAAGGATTTTTCTATAAAATTCAACAAAACTCATCAATATTCTTCAATGATAACTAAGGGTCTACGACAAATTTAACCTTAAATTATAGCTAAGCTTAACTATAAAACTGTAGTTAAGCTTAGCAATTAATAGAGTAGTAGAGATAATTTGCAATAAATTCCTTAAAATATACAACATAAGGAAGATGATTAATTTGTAACCCAAACACAACCTTTTAAATATTTTAAACCCATTGCTGATATATCAACAAAAAAATCCTAAATATCCGTAAGTGGTATCTCCAGTCTATAGGATATTTTAAAATACGGGATAAACGATTGAAATATAATAAGCGATATATTTGATAATAAGGAAAGAAATACAACTTATGTACTAGAATAGTACATGCTTCATCATAATCATCATCGTCATCATTAGCCTTCTTTTTTTTCAGGTCCACTGCTGGACATAGGCCTCCCCCATAGAGCACCTCAACTGCCAGTCCTCTCAATCCTGGGGGTTTTGCCATAATCGCCACGCTCGGCAGGCGGGTTGGCGATCGCAGTAGGCTGTATTTTCTTCATAGAGAATGCTGCTGCCCATTCTTCTAGCTTTTCCCTTAGTCGCCTTTTACGACACCCACGGGAAGAGATGGGGTGGCGGTATTGTAAGCCGGCGCCACACAGCTGCCGGCGCCACACAGCTTACTACACCTACATGCTTACTCAAATATAATACTAAAACAATGCTATTAATTTTGTCACTCAGCTTATATTATCTGAAGTCTGTCTGTGTCTTTTCAACTGTCTCGTAACTTTCTATAAACAACAAAGCAGACAGTATACAGTTACACGGTTATCTAGCCGTAACAGTATTTACTGGTAGAAAAAGGTGTATAATAGCGAGGTAGTTGGTTTAAGATACGTAATAATAATAGTGCTGTGATACTTGGTACTTAGTATTTGTAATTGGTGCTTTTATTTTACCGGTAACGAGTATTAAGTATCTATTTTTGACACCACTAGCACTTATATTTGTCAGCTCATTGTCTGAAGTTTGTCTTCATCATCATCATCAGCCTATTGCAGTCCACTGCTGGACATGGGCCTCTCCCAATGTACCACAACATCCGATTCTCTGTCTTCCGCATCCAGTCTTTTCCAGCAGCCTTTCTGGGGTTGTCTGATCATCGGGCTGGCGGGCATCCTACGCCACGTTTACCAAGACGCGGTCTCCACTCTGCCGACCGCACCGGACCTTCTGACCCCATCTACCATCGATCCTTCGGCAGACATGACCAGCCCATTGCCACTTTAGCGAGCTTATTCTACGAGCTAAAACGAAGTCAGTCTGTGTCTTTCCAATTATCGCGTAACTTTATTATGACAAAAAACAGACAGTTACACGGATATTTAGCCGTAAAAGTATTATACTGGTAGAAAAGGCAGTATAATAAAAAATCGGTACTTAGTACTTGCTTTTATTTTACCGCTAATTAGTATCTAGTTTATACGTTATACGTTTTATACGTTTATACTAGTACTTATAACTTTAATAATAAATTTATCAAACTACACACATAAATAACTGTGATTATAAGTGTGATGCGACCAGGGTTCGAAACCCAGACCTGTTCAAATTGTCGAACATATTTAGGTAATATTCTTCTTTTTACTAAAATTTAATATTCAAGTATAAGGTCGTTTTGGGACAAAATTTAAGGTAAGTCTGCAAACAAGTCTGCCAACGCAGAGCCTTAAATGGTGATCAACTCCAAGAATTTATCTTGTCTAAGGTGATCTACTCAGTTATTAGCACTTTAGATTCCCTCTCGACAAACCCATCGTGTAGGGGGGTTACAAAGATAATATATACTTATATTCATCACAAAAAGGTTTTTCGAATTTTTCGTTTGTGCGGTGAAAATCAAAAATAAAGTAAAAAATATATATTTATTACCACTCCTGTTACCCGTGCCAGTCTGAGTGGCTTTTCAATTGCATTGGACCAATTTTGGAGTAACTTTTATTGGCGCCATCAGGTCTGATGTAATAAAGAGTGACTTACACTACTTTTACTGGAGAAAAAACTTTGCTTTACTCATTTATTGCTCCTAAGTGGAAACTAAGTGCGTCGGATCACCTAGTATTCAATATAACATGTATCTACAACATAACATAAATCAGTACAAGACAATAATTAAAATGAAAATAAATTAGTCTGATTCTATTGTGATGAATTAAATTTCTATAATATTTAGATGTCTATCACTAGATGGCGCTGTAAGCCGCATTGTTAATGGTTTTTTTTTTCTATTATATAAACAGTTCATAGTGGTTTCAAAATTAATATAATAATAACAGCACAAAGCTTGTGAGTCGACAGTATCAGTAAATCCAAATAGCGAGTTTAGGATGACTATCACCTGATTGCCAACAACTGTATAGTTCAGCACAGATATTCTGAATATTTGTCGATGAAAAAGTAGCCTATAACAAAGTTGTAAACACACCAGCAGCCATATTTATACCACTTTCATTCGCGAAAGTTTCCTCGCGTATTTATCCACACCTACAGTTTATTTCCCATGATAAGGAGCCACACTTTGTAGCGAGTGAGAGGGAATTATGACATTGGTACAGCCATGGACATCGCCGTTTTAATGGGACAGATCAACCAGTAAAAATCGACGTAAAGTGGCTCATTCGGTGAGCTCATTGGAGTAAGACGCAAAAATAACTAACAATTTCGAAAATTACAGCTGGATATAAATAATTAAAAAAAAAACTTTCAGCCGCTATGATCAAAATTAGGAACCTATTAAGGTACAATATACATAGGTTATTTTTACATATTATAATTATTTACGGCATTATAAATCGGCTAAAAATTATAAATAAATATATGTAAGAACATAATTAAAAAAAAAAACTAAATAATCTATGTAAACGATATAATTGTTTTATTACAAATTAATGTGTAAATTAAATTCCTCACTCGTGTAATATATTATAAAAATATATAAAAAATAAATATACAAACATTGTATTTAATCTTTTTTTTAAAACCATTTTGTTCATAAGTAAGCCGATCAAGTGTCTTCTTGAGAAAAGACAAGTCTATTCAGCCAAGTTTTATTTTAATAACAAGTCTCAAAGAACTACAGTGTAATACAAATAAATAATATACTCATTAAATACAATACACATTTTATTCCATTAAAAAAGTATTTTAAAGAAAAAAAGAAAGTGCTCTGTGGCGTTCTATGAAACATAAACTAACATAGAGCTGAAATGTCAACTCGGTCCGCGCCATATTCGCGGTCTGTGAAAAACAAAATCATTTTACTCTAGAATAAAAAAATATCTATGATATAATACAATTTTTGTGTTCAACTCAGTTATAATATTAATATACATAAAATATATGTTACATAAAAACGACGCAAGCGTGACGTCAAATGATAATTTGGCGCGCAAAGTGAGAGAAAGAACTCTAAGCCGCAGTTAAGATTTAGAATTATCTCATAATATAATTGAAGTAATCTTTGTATGTCTGTCTGTAACAATTCAATTAGGTATAACATTATGTCACAATACATAATTATATATTTTAATTGCAACATAATAATTATTATAAATTGTGGTTTTGAAATAAGTAAGAAAATAGCTCATCATGATATAATTTTGTCAGTTGACAAATTAAAAGACACAACAATGTAATAATCATAATTTAACGCCCTTTTAACGCGAAGGTGTAGGCAGCGGCTCGTCTCGCCGTTATGTTTACGTCCCAAATGGAATAGGTGGCGAACCTATTGCCACAAAGTTTTCAGTCATAGATATTTATCACACATAACTTTTAGCCAGGATTCGAACCCGCTTTTGATTCAGAAGCGGGGTGCTCGACCACTGGACCACCGAGCCATTTTTAGGCCCAAAAATGTAGAGTGGAGCAAACACGTATTAATTATTAAAAAATATTGTTTGTTGTGAGAATCTATGGAATACATAGTTTTGGGTTATATGACTTAAGAAGGTTGGGGAAGTTTTGATTGTATATGCATATTTTTATTATTAATTAAAACTCACTAAAATAAACTTTGATTCTGATATGTTATGAAAGTATCAATATCAGTATAGTAAGAACTAGTCATCAGGCGAATTTCGTACCGCCACTTTATACGTCTTAAAATTTTATAGATATGAGGTACCTCGTGGTGCAGAGGTTGACACACCCAACAATGGAATAGACGTCTGCGGGGTCGATTCCCACAACCTATTCACATACCATCACAAACAGTTTCACTACTAAGAAAAAATAATATAATCTTTGTATATTAATTTCTTTAATTAAAATAAAGATGAAAGTATATTTTGACGTTTTTGTCTGTGACGCAACTAGAGCGTGTCCAGTGTTGTTTTTGTTTTCTCGTTTTTTATTAATTACTAATGTTATAATATTCACACATATTATGATAAATACATATTTATATTATTATGTACATGCTAATTCTTAATATTTGTATAATGCATTACGCTCTAGTTTTAAACATGCATTTTAATCTGAACATTTTTAATCCATATAGTTGAGTTAATATTACTTTTTAAAACAAAATAGATTCATCATAATCGGTTCAGTAGAAGGAGACAAGAAAAGAAGAACTAAGAAAACATACATGGACTGTGTGAAAGGCCGTGATTAAGAAGAGTGTTGGTGTGGAAGAAGGGAATGATACAGAAGTTTGGAATAGAGACATCTGTTGTGAAATAAGATGATGCACATTTTCGCTCTCATAATGAGACAAAACCTAAAACTTTAATTTCCTTAAAAAACATGGGTCGTAGTTTAGTTTAAAAACATCATAATATTTTTTTATGGGTTAGGAGGGCAAACGAGCAAGGGGCCCACCTGATGATAAGTAACTACTCACCGCCCATGAACACTATGGTGCGTTGCCGTCCTTTAAGGGAGTAGGAGGGGAAAGGAAAGGAGATCTCCGGATACCTCTCTCACCGATCGAAACGCGACACAAGACACTTGACGCCGATATTCCGAGAGGTCGTGGTATTTCACCAGTCGAGCTGTTACGGCCAATTCATGCAGCGAGCTGCAAGACTCTACCACTGTTAAATATTGTGCAATCGAGTGAAAATGTCTGTAGAAAATTCCACATGGGAACACCGTTCTGTATGTCACGCTATACGAACACAATACGTCTTGGGAATCTCTCTCTTGAGAAATTCCATCTGATGTTATAAGCTATCTCTTCGTACAGCTATAAGTAGAAATGAAATGAACGTTTTAACACAATGCTTAATTAAAGACATTATACGTCTTCAAACGGAAATCATTTTAGATCGACTTGATAGTTACGATAATATCTAACACAATTCGCATAGCGCCATCTAGCACAAAACGCAAACTTGATACTTATCTAATAATAGCAACTGAATAATAAATTAATTTTAAATCACAAGTAAATTTCGTGAAATGAATTTTAAAACCCGAACCAAAAACGGTATAAGCCACTTTACGTCGATTATCTGAGAGATCGTTGGTTTTGGTGGAAACGCGTGACTCTACCAATGATGAATGAAAGAATGCAGACTTCGATTTAATTAAGCAATCCAATTTCTTTGAACAATTAATTCAAGCTTTAATTTTCTTTATAACTGAATGTTGACTTAATAACTTAGTTTAAATTTTATGTATACCTGGTCGATAAACTACGTTACATTGTATTACAATAGGCATTAACATGTTCTAAGACCATGTACAGTTATTATGGTTTACTTTCCGTTAAATTAACATACACCCACCACATATTTATAGCTCTTCATCAATGTGACTAATAATATAATTGAATTAAATTGTTTTTTTTATGGCATAGGACGGCATACGAGTAGACGTGTCACCTGGTGGTAAGCAACCAACGCCGCCCATGGACACCAGCAACACATATAATATAGTGTTACTGTTGCGTTGCCAACCTTTAAGGGATAGGGGATAGGGAAAGGATGGGGAAGGGGGTGGGCCTCCGGTTACCTCTCTCATCGATCGAAATGCGGCGTGAGCCACTTTACGTCGGTCTTCTGAGAGGTCGTGGCATTCACCGGTCGAACCGGCCCATTCATGCAGCAAACTGTTTGGCTCTACCACTGTAAAATTGATGAATTGAATGATGTTACAAATACAATGTTTTAAAATTGTTACACAGTTTTATTATTATTTTAATAATAAAATAAAGTTAAAAAATAAAGTTGTCAAGTCTTACTTGTCTGGTGGCCATGAAGTCCGTCTTTTAATCAAGAAATCGTGGGTCACATCACTGACTTTTCGGAAGTTATGTGTGATAAATATCGATGACTGACAACAATGTGTATGGCAATAGGTTTGCCACCTATTACATTTGGGACGTAATAACTCGGCGAGTCTTATTGAAATAAATATCACAACTATTTCAAACACTTTTTTTTGTTATGTCAATTTTCGTATTAAGCAGTGAGTCTTAAATATTCACGCTCAGTTTTACCCTTCACCGTTAATAGAACGAACAATTGTTTACGCGTTCCGTCCGTAATTGTGAGCAGAAATGAGTTTTAGACGCATAATATTCCGTAAAATTAAAATAACACGCTCTTAATTGTTTTACATTAATACCATACAATTGGCATAAATACACACTAATAACATACAAAAGAATAACACAAATTACAATTTTACACTAAAATTTTGAAGTCAAGTAAGTTCCTAACAGATTGTACTGGTTTGTCTTAAGACGCGTTTCGTGGTTAATACGCAGATATTTTTCTAATAGCAATCAACCTCACTAAGTTAGCTGATAAAACAGTATGGTAATAACCCTGGCTCCTTCTCACAAATATCTCTTTGTCGCTACCTTAGCTCATTGGTAAAATCAAAGAGCGCACGTTCCCCCAGTTTCCTGTAACACATTTACGAATCGCACCCAGCAACTGAGAAGAAAGACGTAAACTCTCTTTGGACGTTATAAACAAATATTTCTATTTTATTTCTGTCGTATTAAAAAAATACCCATGTATGGCGGTTACTATAGACTTAGTTTAGACCATGTTTAGAAACAATCTCATGATATCTCAGCAAGATTTAGTAGAACATACAGATGACATATACATATATAACTTCACGCCAAATCAGGCCAAGGCAGAGAGAACAGAGAGCAACAAGGCAAAACACTTTCACACCATACTCACATCTTCGACGATTATTCGACTTCCATATTTGATGATAGAAACTGTGACCTGGCCATGCACAACCTATACATCATTCTACTGTTGCACGATATATCTGCTTAGTCAATTAAATATTGATTCAATTCATGAATCATGATGGCTGGTATCTGGTTTACGTCACGAACTTGAAATTACGTAAATTTCAAGTTTACCGTGACGTATAGGGTCTGGCAAAAAAAAAAAACAAGTATCACAATAAAATGATAATTTAATTTTACCTGTCACTAAATAAATAGAGATATACAGATTTCAATCTCTTTCTTTCATCACGACACGACAATTCTGACAGATTCGTCAATCAGCTTAGCGATTTTAATAAAGATACTAAGAAAAGATTTCAAAATGGCCAACGCTTTTACTTAAAGGTTTGCGTCATCACTGTCTAGCTTCTAATATATAAAAATAATCTATGCATCTAAACAAAGCTAATCTCCGAAACTACTGTTCCGGTTTGATTTTTTTTTGCATTATCCAGCCAACTTATAGAGTGAAGCTAAAGGATATTTTAGTCATCTCTGTGGTTTAGATATTTGGGATTCTGAAATAATAAGTCGTGGGATTGAATCCCGGCTTGAAATCCAATTACTTTTTAGTAGTTATGTGTAATAAATATCGATGACTGACAACATTCTGCCTGGTGTATGCAATTATGTGCAATAGGTTCCGCCAACCTAAATCTATTTGTAAAGTAATATTTCGAGTTTAGGCCGTCTCTCGAGTGTTACATTCGCTGCCTCAACCTTCGGGTAGAAAATGTCGTGACGTTATAAAATAAGGTCCCTTTTGTGCCATTTTTAATATACATATATATATTAGGTCGGGGAAAAAGTCTTTTCGCATAACGTAGGTATAAACTTATTATAAAATTTCTTTGACTGTACTATTTGTGTCTGGCTGGTTTTGGTAACATTAAAAAGGTTACATTATAAAGAAAAGAAAAAAATAAAAAAAAGTTGTTTCCCGCTATTTTTCATTTGTTTTTCTCTCCGTAACAATGAGTGAATCTAATGAAGAAATTCGATACATTTTAAAATTTTATTATAAAAAAGGCAAAAATGCAACTCAAGCAGTGAAAAAAATTTGTGATGTTTATGGACCTGATGCAGTGTCAGTAAGAGTAGCACAAATTTGGTTCAAACGTTTTCTGTCCGGAAATTTTGATGTTAAAGATGCACCTCGCTCTGGTCGCCCTGTTACGAATAAAATGGACGCCATTTTTGAAAGAGTGGAGCAAGATCGGCATATTAGTAGTTACGATGTAGCTGAAGAACTGGGAATTGACCACAAAACAGTTTTGACCCATTTGAAGAAAGCTGGTTATACAAAAAAGCTCGATATTTGGGTGCCACACGAGCTCACTCAAAGAAACTTAATGAACCGTGTACTCATTTGCGATTCATTATTGAGACGTAATGAAACCGAGCCGTTTTTGAAGAGATTGATAACTGGCGATGAAAAGTGGATCACGTACGACAAGAACGTGCGAAAAAGGTCGTGGTCGAAAGTTGGCCAGGCTTCACAGACTGTGGCCAAACCTGGCCTAACACGAAATAAGGTGATGCTGTGTGTATGGTGGGATTGGAAGGGCATTGTTCATTATGAGCTTTTACCGTCCGGCAAAACCATCGATTCTGATCTTTACTGCCAGCAACTGATGAGATTAAAGGAAGCAGTCGAGAGAAAACGGCCGGAATTGATCAACAGGAAGGGTGTCTGGTCTTTCATCACGATAACGCTAGACCACACACACCTTTAGCCACTCAGCAAAAATTAAGAGAGTTCGACTGGGAGGTCCTAGTGCATCCACCATATAGCCCTGACCTTGCGCCTTCAGATTTTCACCTGTTTCGGTCTCTTCAGAATTCTTTAGGTTCTGTAAGGTTGACCTCAAGAGAGGACTGCCAAAACTATTTGTCCCGTTTTTTTGATCAGAAGTCCCAAAGTTTCTACAGTAACGGGATAATGTCTCTGCCCACAAAATGGCAGAAAGTTATTCAACAAAACGGTACATATATATTGTAAATAAATGTAAATAAACTTTGAAAAAAATGTCTTGACTTTTCATACAAAAATACGAAAATACTTTTTCCCCAACCTATTATACAATGTACATGAAAACAAGTACATAAGAACTTATATCTTATAACAATGATGAAAACCTTGACTTATAAGGAGGTTAGATGTGTGAAGTTCTCGACAGGCTTTTAGTGTTATACCCTTCTAATCTTTTGTTTCGTAGTTACTAACTTGAAATATAAACAAATGTAAGGATTTGGTTTTTTTTTAATTCTCAGTAATATTTTCAACCGGTTTCAACTGGTTTTTCGTTATTATTATCATGACCATAAAATGAAAGGTCGAATTAGACCCATGCCTTGCGATGCATGGAGTACAAATGTATCTAGTCTATAACATAACAAAACTTCACGCCTTTTTCTACCCGAAGGTGCCAAAGAAGCCTCGACTCGCCGTTATGTTTACGGCCCAAATAGAATAGGTGGCGAACCTATTGCCATGCCGGCCAAAAGACAACGTTTTCAGTCATCGATATTTATCACACATAACTTCCGAAATTAATTTGGAAAAGACATTGGTGTGAGCCAAGATTCCAAAAAGACACATAAAATAAAGGACCTTGCAGTGATCGTCACAAAATTGTCGAAATAAATTACCAAGGTACCGTTCGTGACAGATTGAGAGAGAACAGCACAGTAGATCGAGGGCAATCTCTTTTTGCCAATGTGTTTTTTTTTTATTAATGAACAAAGAGTTTGTATATTTTTAAGCTGACTTCAAGGAACTACAAAGTATTGTTTCCTTATTATATATTTATAGCTACAGTAAGCTGATTGATTGGCGCGAATCTAGATAGCAGGAATTTGATTTGAAATTTCATTGTTTATAGTCTCGGCAAAAAAACGGCAACATTACACACCCCGATTGGTCTTTATTCTTTAGTGTGGATGAGTCTTGCAGTCCGCTGCATGAATGGGCCGGCTCGACCGGTGAAATACCACGGCCACTCGAGAATATCGGCGTGAAGTGGCCCGTGCCGGGTTTCGTTCGGTGAGAGAGTTATCCGGAGGCCCGATCTCCTTTTCCCTCCTACTCCCTTGAAGGACGGCAACGCACCACGGTGTTCATAGGCGGTGAGTAGTTGCTTACCATCAGGTGACCCACTTGCTCGTTTGCCCTCCTATCCCATATAAAAATAGTGTTTTACTGAAACCCGATAACGCAATTAGAACTTCACGTGAGAACAATTGGAGGAAATACTATTGTACTGGTGGGTACAAGGCAGTACATATTAGTTACCAACTTAACCTACATTACACAAAATACAACAACAACAATTGATAAAATTCGCAGATTTTTGGCAATACTACAATCGTAGCTGGTATTTGCTATTTAAATCAAAATCAACTTAGATTGAGAAAACCAAAACAAAAATAAGTGTGGTTGACTCTTTCCCTTAGAGTACGTCAGGTAATTAATGGACGTCCCTTATCGCGTTTTTATGGTATAAAATTATTTAATAACAAAGGTCAGACTAAAGTTTAATAAATTATTAAGACTGAAAGGAAATTCTGTAATTATTTGTATAATTTAGTTTAAATTGTTGTTAAAATCACAAGTTAATCTGTATTATTTTCAATAAATACAATTAGTATATATGTGATGCATGTCAGTTGCACATTTTATGTGGCTTCCGCTGTCGGACAATAGTAAACAACATAACCTGAATCTAGGTCTCTTACAGAATGAGATAAGACTGAGAGAAATGAGGGAATTTTCCGGGTAGAAATATAGGCAAAAAGATATCAGAGATGAAACATTCCATGGATAATTTTTGGTTGTTCAACTAGTTAATTATTATACTTTTTCGGAAACGACTGACCTGTAAATACGAAATTGTTATTCAAAACTTGGGTGCAATAATAGTAGCCAACAAAGAGTTTTACACCTAACCGTCAAACTTTCATCAGAGAAAGTCTTTACGCGCCAACAACACCAGCTGTTTATCGGTGTTTGTAGAAGTACAATTTGAAAGAAACAAAGCCAATTTTTATTTCAAAACCGGTTAGGTCTAAGTCAAAAATGCACACGAAAAAAAGTAAAAAACTAAATTTTAGGCAGTTACAACCCCTTTGCAATAACTAATTGAAAAAAAAAAACAGTTTTGACCTTAGCCGATTTCAAAGTCAACGCTGACTAGCGTTGACTTTGGATATGTTAAAATGTATACCAGGAGCATTTTAGAAGTTTTTAGTTTTCTTCAACAGTTATTTGAATTAATAAAAAAATATATAATCCCCTTACAATTGAATGTGATGAAAACGAAAGTTATGGTGTTTGAAAGGGAGGAATCCAGAACGGATGCAAGGATAATGGTTGACGATGTAGTGCTGGAACAGGTGAATGAAATTGTATATCTTGGATGCGCTATAGATAGAAGGTACACCGCTGATGTGGAGAGAAGAGTGGCGTTAGGAAATAAAGTAAATGGGGCATTGGGCAGATTCCTGCGCACAAAAAATATTAGCAGAAAGGCCCAGCTAGCATTTCACAATGCAATACTGATCCCAACACTAACTTATGGAAACGAGAGCTGGGTATGGCTGAGCGTGCATGAAAGTAGAATAAACGTGGTCGAAATGAGGGCATTGCGCAAAATCTGGGGAGTGACCCTCGCTGACTGCGTGGAAAACAAGGTTATAAGGAAGGAAGTCCAATTGGTAGAGAGTGTCGGTGTAAAAGTAAGAAAGGGCATGCTCCGACGGTTCGGATATGTAGAAAGGGTGGACGATGCAAGATTGATGATGATGAAGATGATGTAGGAGTCAAGGACGGCCTAGACACACATTCCATGACCAAATAGAACGTGTTCTGGAGGAAGGTGATGTTAGGAGCCTCAAAGATCGACGCACGTGCTCGAAAAGAGTTACGAAAGTCAACGAAGCCAGTGAGGTGTGTAAGAATCGTGCCTTATGGCCTTTCCGTTTTCTCTGCCTACCCCGCAAGGAATTTGGCGCGAAGTTATGTATGTATATAATCCCCAAATGCACTTATATCTATGGTAACATTAAAACAACCTTTAGGATTATGTCGCCTTTATTTATTACTTATTTTTATTTATTTCCCGACGTTTCGAACTCTTTACAGAGATCATTTTCACAAGTGATGAACAAAAAGATGGTAGTCGTTCAAAAGCTATTTTCATTGATACAGAGAGCACCCACAAAAAGTGGGTGCGTGAAAATGATCTCTGTAAAGAGTTCGAAACGTCGGGAAATAAATAAAAATAAGTAATAAATAAACGCGATATAATCCTAAAAGTTGTTTTAATGTTATGAATGTGATTCGCGAAAATCTAAGAAATAAATCTCTATGGTTATGGAAATAAAGATCTATGGTTCTATTAATAGCTATTAATTTAAAATAAAAACCTTGAATCGAATTTAGTTTTGCTCACAATAACAAACAATACGACAGCCAAGTTACAAAAACTAATATTACGTAACGAGTCACTGACCCGTGAAACTATGAGTAACACAAAAGTGAGTTGTCTGTATTTATTTATTTTGTCTGGCAACACATAATTTATTAAGAGTTAATTGTAAAAAAAAAACTAACTAAAAGTCACACCAAAGTAACGTCAACAGATTAAAATTTTGAAAATCGAACATCTAATATAATACAATAAAAAACAAACAAAAAAAATAACGCAATAAAGTGACATGGAACGATTCGAAATTTGAAAAATCTTGATCAATTTAGTTCTACACTGACAATAACATTAGCAGAAGTAGAAGTCCTTTGCTCCCTAAAAAAATTCTTTAATTTATGGCGTCATTGTTTTACCAGCTGGTTATTAAGTTTTCAATAAGTTTACACAAAACCAACTGTCTCTAGGTATTTAATATTTACTACCGCATACTAAGCCACGTACTTAGAAGTGATTTTAACCACATCATTCATGATTCACGAGTTGAGGTTATTACTTACTTATTATTCAACTGTGGTACTCTATGACATACTTTCCCTTGTTTTTTTTTTATATAGTAGCATTGTAGCAACATAGAAGAAACCCTAATCTATTATATATCGCGTTTATTTAGAACTTATTTTCTATTTATTTCCCGACGTTTCGAACTCTTTACAGAGATCATTTTCACGTGTAATCTCTGTCCATCCATAAAAAGTTGTTTCAATGTTATGAATGTTATTCGCGAAAATCTAAGAAATAAATATTATGTAAACCCTGATCTACTAAATAAGCGTGGTATTAAGACACAATGGTACAATTCTACCTTCTGCAAGTGTTCTTAATCAATCCGCATTTACCCGAACACCTTGGTGGTTTTCTGGGCAAAGTTATTGTTATAAAGGTTTTATTTTCAGATCTGTAATACTATATATTCATAAATATATCAGTTATTAAGGATATTGTGTAATAATATCATAGCATAATATGATAGTATGTCAAGGAGCACATATATCGATTGTTATTATCGATATGTGCAGAATAGATATTAAAAGTGAGGTCATATACAATACATAACTTTTTAAAAATACACTTTAATTATATATATATATCTATATATAATAAAGTAAAACTGCATAACATGACACGCAAGTTTACAATTCTTTTGCACGGAATATTGCGAAAATATGTAAATGCTTTAATGTTATTATTACAGAAAACTACGATACTGTCAGCCCTATCGATCGTGTATGGGTTTGAATGTTGGTCCAAAAGAAGTAAGTATGAAGAGGAAAGTTAAGAGGTTATCTCCTTATGTGATATGGGCTTTCGATGAGTTGTTATGTCGCCATAAGAAGAATAAACCTACACGTGAAAATAATTAGGAGAAGAGAAAGACCTAAGGTAAATATGGATGGAATGTGTAAAAGAATACATGATTAGAAAAGTGTAAGTGGGAAAGAAATCAATCAATCAATGACAACAAAGGATGTGTGGAGAGAGATGACTGTTATAGCGACTTTGTTTTATACTATGTAATGAATACATAGTACATATAAAACAAAGTCGCTTTCTGGTGTCTGTCCACTTATATGCTTGGATCTTTGAAACTACGCAACGGATTTTGATGCGGTTTCTTTTAATAGATCTATTAAAAGAAACCGCATTAGCCTCTATCTATAGAGGCTATCAACGGGGTTGTTTGTATGTATAATTCATGTATAAAGAACTAGTGATAATTTTCGATTTAGCACTTTAATTGCTGGGAAAATACTTTTGATACGGAAAAAAGTTCGCCGGGTCAGCTAGTATACTCTAAATCTGATATCTAATTTTGTAAATAATAATTATAATTACTATGAATTTATTTATAATGAACCTAACAAAATTAAACTATAAATACTTAATAAGTTAGTTTATTGGCCATTTATATATTACGCGCCAGTTAACAGGAGGGGAGGCAGTCAACGAAGTGTAACTTACTATTTATTACAAAGGGTAGAAGGACTTACACGATTTGTGACTGCAATAACCAAAAATATCTACTTACGTATTAGTATAATGAAGGTAGGAAGGCTATAATATCAGTATCGATGCAGTTGGAGTAATAACGTCGTATTTTAAACTTCAGAAGATACAAGAAATTATTTACTTACGAAATGGTTATGTTGTTTTAAAGCCAAGAAATATTCAAGATAAAAATAACAAAAATATTGCGTGAAAACCCATCTTGATTAAGTGGCACAGAACGAAATATACACGTGATAATGTTATCTTTAAAAAATATTCTTCAAGATTAAATATTAAAACATACAATTTAAGAAACCCGATTTTAAACAAACATGTCACAATATCAAAATAACACGACAATAATTAAAAGAGAAAAAAAAAAAACAGATTTGAATATGGAATAGTAAGATTACGTTCGGAAACAGTACAACGGCCAGTAATTATGCTGCCGATGAAAACACGTTCTGAACATTAACCTATCCAGAAACGATTAAAAAAGTTGTTTGCTCGTAAATAAAAAAAAGGGTTCCCATAGTTTTTGAACGTATTACAACATTGCTATTAATAGCGGACTGAGTGTTGGAACTATTTAAAACAGTTATCATTTCATTTCACAATCTTAGTGAGAGACATCTCAAGGTTTATATATATTAATCTTGATACGATTGAATTTACACTTTCAATTTGTAACAATAAAAAAATATACACCGTAACTAAATTTAGGTAATAGCGTGGTAAACAAATTTGTGTAATACACGAACAGAAAGATATATCTGTTCCATAGTTCTTTTTCTGATTCTAAAGGGATTTCCATCGTTTTAAAGCACTACACATTTGTTTAAGGCATGAATTAAAACTTTGATGTTTGAGTGCATAGCATAACATAACTTCACGCCTTTTTCTACCCGAAGATGTAGGCAGCGGTTGTTAAGCCTCGTCTCGCCGCTATGTTAATAGGTCCCAAATGGAATAGGGGGCGAACCTATTGCCATACCGGGCACAAAGTTTTCAGTCATCGATATTATTAGCTTTTTATTAGCTTCACTTGTATGTTTGTATGTTTCTTTGGGCGCGATTTTGGCCCACTTTGAACGGCTAGATTTCGTTCAAACTTTGTAGATTTATCGTGGACCGATGACAATACACTAATTTGATAAAACTATAGAAAACCGAAGTAAAAAATAGAAAATATAAATATAAAAAAAAATATATAAAAAACGCGTGGGGTGCATGGTGTCAATAGTTATAAATATTTTGTTGGCAGATATGAGTAGAGTGATTACCATTTTGATAAGATCTTAAAAAGAACCCCACGCTTTTTTTTAATTTTTTTTTATTCACAATATTATTAATCTATATTTATTGAAATTTTTCAACACTATTCTTAATTTAATTTTATTAAAACTTATTTTCTATTTTTTAGTTCGGTTTTCTATAAAAAGCGTGTTTTTTAGTTTTTTAAACTATTTTTTTTTCACACATAACTTTGAAATGAGGATTCGAGCCCGCGACCTATAGATTCAAAAGCGGGGTGCTCGACCTCTGGACTACCGGGACTGTTGAAGTTTGAGTGCAGTTTTAATTTTAAATTAAAAACACCTCTTAGCCTCAAAATATAATTTGAATAAACCGATTTTTTGAAGAGAGAGGGATTTGAAAACTTGCCTCAAAAGTGGACAAAGCCGCTCAGCGTCCCGAGCACGCGATGACTCCACTGATAACCAATGACCTATAGAGGCGGGGGAGCTGACTGGTCCGACCGCATACTTCGCAGTGAAGACCCGAGTGGAATTCACAAGGAATTAATACTATGGTGAGTAAATAATCTCGCTACGTCCCCAAAAAAATGGAATTTGAACAAATAATAAGGTAAGATTATTTTTTATCATAAAGTATTTACCTCATTTACCTACATTAGGTTTACTTAAAATAAGGAGTAAAATAATAGCATTATAAAAAATGGATTTCATTTCTTTGGTTGTTTGTATACTTATTATTAATAGGCTACAAAGCTATAGTCTGCCTACGGCTCTATAATATTTTAAAGATATAAAAAATCTTTTGTACACAACAAAAAGGTTCTTCTTACTAAATATATATTAATTTTATAATCAAACACCCCGAATCTGTGGGAAAAATTGTTATTATTTTTAATAAAATAAATAGGATTCTTTTCTATAAGCATATATTTACTTTTCAAGTAAGTATAAGGAAATAAATATAAAAATCACTCATTAAAAAAGCAATAATATAGCTTTAACTCCACTTGATAATTTTGAAAAATTTTCAAGTGGAGTTTCAGAGTTCCAGATACACATTTGATTAATACCGGCTCTCTTCGCAAGTTGCAAGGACGTCCAGGTAAAACTGTAATACCTTATTACTAGTTGCTAGGGTAAAGGAATTCCATAATTTAATTAATGCTAATATTTATTCTTTATTTTTATACTTATACAGTGATAATTCCCACGGTTACATATTTAATAATAATATATACCTACAATAATACTCTCGAGAGCAATGAATCCGGGTCACTTAAAGAATGTTAAAAATCTCGGAAACTAAAAATGATAGGTTAATGCAATAAATTGTATTTAATAGACAATGTAATACTCCTTAAATGAAAGTAAAAAAAATATGAGTCACCATACATTTTATTAACACAAAATTACATAAAGATAAAATCTGCTGATCTCTCCTTAAAACAAAAATAGGAAACATGAAATTTTTGAACTTTATTACGATTTTCTTGAATTTTAATACTTCGTATTGCCTCCTCGTGCTTCCATTACTGCGTTTACGCGGTTTGGCATGCTGTACACCAAGTTCCTTATACGATTTTGGGGAATATTCTCCCATTCCTCTGTGAGAGCAATTTTGAGCTCACGAAGCGTGATTGGGGGAGGGTTTCGTTGTTTTACGCATCTGCCTAGCTCGTCCCAAGCATGCTCGATCGGGTTGATATCCGGGCTGCGCGCTGGCCACTCCATACGAGTAATGTTCATCTCTTGAAGGTAGTCATTCACAATCCTACCTGTATGAGGTCGGGCATTGTCATGCATAAATATAGCATCCTCACCTAAATTGACCATAAATGGACCAACGTGATCATTGAGGATTTCTTCCACATATCTTACGCTAGTTAAAGAGCCGTTTTCTATGATCACCAGCTCTGTGCGACTTTCAGAAGAAATTCCGGCCCACACAAGTACAGACCCACCACCGTAGGCTACTTTTTCCTCGATGCATGCTTGCTTGAATCTTTCCCCTGGTCTTCGATACACTCTGTGTCTTCCATCGTGCTTGTAGAGCATAAATTTTGATTTGTCGGAGAACATAACTTTTGACCAATCTTCAATACTCCAATTTACGTGGCTCTGGGCATATCTTAGTCTTGAAATACGATGCCCACGCTCCAGTTTAGGGCCGTTTGCAGGTCTAAGGGGTTTTAAGTTAGATTCAGCAAGCCGACGTCTTACTGTCCATGCACTTGGGTTACTTCCTCCGAGGCGTCGAAACTGATTGGTGAGTTCAGTTCCTGTGAGAAAGCGATTTCGAAGCATGGTGTTCACCAAGTATCGGTCTTCTCGTGCTGTGGTATACCTGGTTCTGCCCGTTCCTGGTCTGCGTAGGTTAGAACCAGTTTCTTTGTAACGTCGGAGAACTCTTTGTACTGTTGACAGCGACACACCAACAGTCCTGGCTGTATCGCGCTGACTCCGGCCGGTTTCCAGCATTGTAAGTATTCTGGTGCATTCTTCAGGCGTAAGCGACATAATTTCAGCTTGAATAATGAATATAGAGCACTATCAACATGGTTTATGTACCCACATAAATGACAGATTACAAACAAAAGCAAAACCAAATGCTGTAATTTCGTAGTTCCATCTTCGAAAGTGGCCCTTTTTCAAATTTGATTTTTTTATGATATAACTTTACAATAACTAAGAAGTTTTGATACCTTCATTTAAGGAGTATTACATTGTCTATTAAATACAATTTATTGCATTAACCTAGCATTTTTAGTTTCCGAGATTTTTAGGATTCTTTAAGTGACCCGGATTCATTGCTCTCGAGTGTATAACAACGTATTCCAAAATCGTTTAGCCTACAAGGCATATCAAATTTTAAACTATAAACTTTTTTTAGGTCTTCGTACCGACAAGTAATACTGGCTGAAGATAATATTATTCAGATTAGTTTTTGTTTTTATTGAAATGTCGCTGTTTTCTTTACATGCAGTTGTCAAATTCGAACGTCATTGTCAAAATGGAAATGAGAGTTGTCACATTTGTTTTTTAACACTTACTGGTAATACTGAGTTTATTTAAGTATTTCGCTGATTAATCGTCTAAATAAACCCATATGTTCCATTGTTTAGTGTTAAAGAAAGAGAAAAACGTATCAAATACTCGATACAAATGCCAGCTGTGTTTGAAAAAGTATGTTTCATAGATTGAAAAAGCAATAAAACAGTCGAAACCACGTCGTATACTTTGTGGAGAACATAAATGTACGCTTTGAAAGTTATACACACTTCTGACGTCACAATCTCTTTACGTATGCGTGTTTTCAAATGTGCTCTATGAATATATGGTGGTGTTAAGATTAATGAGACTTTATTTTTTATATTTACTCTGTGGTAATATTAAACGAATATAGTCCATCGACAAGTTACAATTTTAGTCCCGAATATTATTTTTGGGACATGAAGGGGGGGGGGGGACTTAACTTGAGGTTTGTGGGGGTCCCTTGTCATTTGGCCGCCATCTTGAAGAAGGGGTAAAAGTGTGAAAACCATACATTTAGCATAGACTATAATAGATAGCACATGTCAATAAAAATGTACTAATATTCATCACTGACAGCGCAACCGCGTATATTTGATTTTCAGGATATGTATATATATACATTTCAAAATTAATTATGTAAAAGTTACTTTTAAGTCACTTTTTTTTATTGATAAGTCACACACATCAACAACCCATTTTTGGTCTCGTTGTTTGACTATTGCGTATCTATTATTCTTACCTTCTGTGTACTAAGTATCGGGAATTTGTCAATAAAACAAAAAATATAAATTATTCATCTAAATTTATTTTATCGCCTTCAAAGTAGGCCCCATCGCTTGCAATACAACATCTCCACCGCTTCACCCAGTCTTCCATACATTTTTAGGCTATTTGCGGTATGGCCTTTAGCTCATTCAGCGAATTTTCTTTTATGGCTTCTATTGACTCAAAACGTTTTCCTCGAAGTGGTAATTTTAACTTGGGAAATAAAAAAACGTCAGACGGAGCCATATCAGGTGAATAGGGTGCTTGGTCGAGAACGTTTGTTGAATTTTTCGCTAAAAACTCTTTCACTATAATGGCTGTGTGTGATGGTGCATTATCATGGTGCAGCATCCATGAGTTGTGTCGCCACAAATCTGGACGTTTTCGGCGGATACTCTCACGCAAACGCTTCATGACGTCTAAATAATATTCTTTATTCACTGTTTCTCCCTCTGGAAGGAATTCGGAGTGAACCACACCACGGTAGTCAAAAAAAACTGTCAGCATCACCTTGATTTTGGTGCGACTTTGCCGCGGTTTTTTGGGTTTCGGCTCGTTTTCGAGACGCCATTCTGAAGACTGTTGGCTTGTTTGCATGTCATACTCATAAACCCATGTCTCGTCGCCAGTTATTATACGTTTCATAAAGGTCGGATCCGTAGAAGCTCGGGAAACCATGTCTTCAGCGACATGCTTTCGCTGCCCTTTTTGAACAAAATTGAGCTCTTTTGGAACTAGTCGAGCGGCGACGCGTTTCATGCCTAAAATGTCAATGAGAATATTGTGGACGGACTTAAAAGATATGTTCACCTCACTAGCCAAATCTCTCAGACTCATACGTCGATTTTCGAGCACTAGCTTCTTGATTCTGTCGATGTTTTCTTTGGTCGTAGCGGTTGAAGGTCTACCAGAACGAGGCAAGTCTACTACTACTTCTCGGCCTTCTTTAAAAGCCTTATACCATTCATAAGCCCTTGTTTTCGATATACATGATTCGCCGTAGGTATTTCGCAACATTTTTAGTGATTCACCACATGAAATATCATTCGAAACACAAAATTTAAGGCACACTCTTTGTTCAACAATATTTTCCATTGACCAACAAAAAGTTTAGTTTAAAACAAATTAAATGACAGATCCCGTTCAAATTTTGCGCGCTAAATCAGTACAGTGCTACCAACATGCAGTAAAAAAATTAGAACGACCTCTTTTACGCGGGTCTCTTTATTGACATATTCCCGATACTTTTTACACAGAGTATCTACGGTGAAAACACTTTTCCCGATTTCTCGGAAACTACATAACCTAAGGTTTCTTTTTTTAATAATTAGGGTTGTGCGCAGAAACAACGCCGTGCATTAGACATTAGGACGATCTATAATTTTGATAAAGGCTATTTTTATTTGCTTGTTATTTTTTTATATTCCATATGTGCTATGGACTTATAACTAATGAATTTATAATCTCCTGCATAAAGCAAGAGGTTGAATTATTCTAAAAAGTTATACTTATTATAAAAATACAGTTAGTTAATTACAAAATATAAAGAAGAATAAACAAATCGTATTATTGTTTTTTTTTTGCTCAGCAAATTGGGAAACTTTATTTTTCATTTTGATTCTTAACATAATATAAAACAAAGACGCTTCCGCTGTTTCTGTTTTGTTTTTTTTTTCAACTACGCAACGAATTTTAATTCAATAGATAGTTAGAGGCAGATTTCATGTTCCAGAAATTTCAAGATTCATTTAAAATTATATTATAAATATGGAATACTATGGACAGTTTATGATCACGTTGAGAGTAAAATAAGTATTCTTTCATGTTATATGTAAATCTTTTAACACACATACATACATTAATTGATTACAATTAACAACATACAAGTATTATAATTCAACCTATTTTTAAGCATAGACTAAAATTACAAAAGTTATTTTGTTTTTTTTAGATGTTAACAGCTTAGCCATCGATATCTATCACACATAACTTTCGAAAAGTGTGAGCTAGGATGCTTGTGGTGTGAGCTTTTTTTTATGGGATAGGAGGGCAAACGAGCAGGCGTGTCACCTGATGGTAAGCAACCAACGCCGCCCATGAACACCAGCAACACATATAGTGCTATTGATGCGTTGCCGACCTTTAAGCGATAGGGGATAGGAAAGGATGGGGAAGGGGGGTGCGCCTCCGGGTACCTCTCTCACCGAACGAAACGCGGTATGAGCTACTTTACGGCAGTCTTCTGAGAGGTCGTGGTATTAGGATTCGAATCCGAGGCCTCTGGATTCAGAAGCGGAGCTCGATTCTTTAATGCTTAGGCTCTGTGCTTTAGGAATAGGACTGTCCCAGATAATAAGATGGTGGTCTGCTTTTCCGCAGTAATCACTACCACTGGCCACTACCTTACGAAGTCAGTCTATTAGATATATTATGTATAATATCTGTAAGTTCCGCTTGACTTGTCATATCGAAAGTTTGTTTTCACACAGAAATGTATTAGAATGTATAATAGGTATATATAGTAGTGAGCTTGATAGTAATTTGTTCTTTTGTGTCTTATTGATCTACTTAACTTCCAGCCGAATCCCGACTCAAGTCTGCAAGAACAGAGAGTCATAAGATGTGATTCTTACAAAACTTACTCACTTTTTCGACTCAATAACTCTTGCCAAACACTCCCGTCTGTTTTTAAGGATGCGGTCTCCTCTCGCTAGGAGACCGTTCAATTTGGTTATGGAAAGCTTTTCATCATTTTAAACTGTATACCTCCTTATTAAGTCTTGCATCTTCCATCACCATTACTTTACCACCGACACTCTTTTTATTTGCTTGTAATCCAATAAACTAAAGTAACTTCATATTCATCCAATTTGAATGATTTGTAATAAATCTTCATACTTTTATGTATGTTTGATAATTACATACTTTCACTGCTTTCCTATGAAGATAATTTGTAAAAATGTAATTTAGGTAGGCAAGTACTATTGGAATGAGTGAGTCTTAGTTATTTTTTATGTATTGAAAACGCTTTCTCTTTTGTGATGAATCGGAACGCTCTGATTTAGATAGTATTGTTCTCTTAATTATGGACAATAATTAAAGTTTTCATGAAAGTAGGTAATTAGTTTTAGTTTGTTTTTACCCGAAATACCATTAATTTACTGATTTGACATTTAATTTACGACTTTCAATAACTTTTTAGGTAATAAAGCTTTTGTTACAATTTGCCCTAAATATCTTCCTTACTTTATACGACTGTAAAAACAAAAACATACGACAGTTCAATCGTCGAAGAATTTCTAGGTATCGGCGAAAGGGTAAAATGATAAATTTATCAGTAATCAATAAGACATGTGGAAGATGCATACCACTTTTCATTTAAAAGGTGAGAGCGGAAAATATTCAGATGCATATTATGCTTGTCAAATAAATAAAGTATTAAACCGATATCGATAAAGAAATTTATGGAGAAGCGCCTTAAAATGAATTTTAAATCTAAGTTTTTACACTAGATGGCGCCGTGTAAATCAATCGTGTACAATATGGTTTATTAATTTAATGATGGAAAAATGATGGATGGATGATGTCTTAACAATGTAACTTAATATTATTATGATTTGGACGAAAAAGAATACATATATATTTTTCTGCATACTACCAATACTACTAGTTGCCAGGCATAAAGTTGTTATTGCATACTTTATTTAACGATATTATGACAACGACATGGGCTATTGCTTAAAAATCTTCTAAATGTGATTTTGGTCTAATTTACCGCTTACCACTAAACAGGGAAATGTGGGTATCAAGGGTTGACTAACGAGTACGAGCTTATGAGAGACTGTTGAATTCTGTATTCTGATAAAATATTAACTTATTAAGTATTAATAACATAACATCACCCCTTTTCTACCTGAAGGCTGATAAGCCTCAACTCGCCGTTATGTTTACGTCCCAAATAGTGGCGAACCTATTGTCATACCGGGCACAAAGTTTTCAGTCGTTTTCAGTCATCGCTATTTATCACAGATAACTTTCGAAAAGTTATTGGTGTGAGCCAGGATTCGAACACGCGACTTCTTGATTCAGAAGCGGGGTGCACGACCACCGAGACAGTTAAGTATAAGTAATGATTTTCAATATGTATCATGACAGGCTTTCACTTGGACAATTATTTGTTTTCTGTATTTTAATGATTGATGTATACTACTATTTTAAGTTATGGTAGAGCTATAGTTGGTTATGGCAGAATGCGCACGAAAGTAGAATAAACTAGGTCGAGATGCGAGAGAACTGCGCGAAATTTGCGGAATGACGCTCAGGAACCGTACTTTAAACAACTTGAGTTGAAAGTTGGGTCAAAAGAAATTTTCGATGGTATGGTGAACAAAATCATGGTATGTTTTAAGCATCTACAAAGAATGGAAGATAAAAGAATAACTAAATATATTTACTGTAAAAGTCAAAGAATGATGGGGACCAGGAAAGTCACGACGCACCTGACATGACATGTCATAAGCGGAAGGTAACCAAAACCCATAAAACCGACGAGCGTGTAAGATATGAGTTGTGAAAGTAGTGGAAGCGAGAGTGGTGCCTAACAATCGTGACTTATGTCATTCTGTTCTTTCTGCCTACCCCGGTAAACTCGTATATAAATGTGTTGTTTTTGGAAATAAATAATACGGTAAGATCTCAATTATTTACTGTCATTACTTTACCAGTGAATGTGGTTTTCTTTTAAAACAGTTTTCCCAACCGCAAGGTATTGGTATCTTTTCGGGGTAAATTTAAGTTAACGTATCCAGTGGGTTAAATAGTGATTTAAGGAATTAATCCAATGCCCTAAAACAATTTAAAAAAGGAAACCATTTATAAATTGTCATTTGCATTTTTAAGCTAACTATTGTACTGTGTAGGTAGAGTGATGTTTGAATCTGAGTAGTTGAGTCATGGAGTCATCATCAAACAAAAACTAATAGTAAATGATTAAATTTTTTACTACTAACAACAATAATAAGACAGCAAACTTATTGGGTCAACGACATATCAGATAGCAATGCAAATTAATTGAGGCAAACTAGTTACGACATTTGCAAATGTAATTATTGATAGATATTGGTTAATACACAGCTACGTACTTCAATAGAAATTGTTCAAACGACATTGATAAAAATGCAAGTTTTATCGTAGTACCTATATAAAAGTTTACACACAGAGCAGTCTAAAAGTTATTTAGCTCAACAAACAAACAAACAACAAACCTGACGAAGTCACGATTTGGTCGTTCATTTGCGATGATGATATTTATTCTAAATATATTTTTAATACACAAAAGATTAATAAGCATATTAGTTTCTAACTTTCTACACTTACCGTTAGAGCTAAAGTATTCATCTTTATCCAATATATCATGCTGAAAACCATAAGCGGGGAGCCATGCATGTGAGCCTGGTGGCTCAGGCCAATCCGAAATCCGAACCTCCTCCATGTTTACATCGACACAACACTGCACTCCACTCCACAGGTGGGTTCACACTTAAGTTAGCACAATCATGCATAGACTACCTTTTCTTTCGTCCATTAGTTGTTCATTTAGGGCGATAACGGTCGATGTGGCTGCTGAGCACTGATAATTGATCGTGTCCTTAAATCTCTATCGCCTAAAGACACGCGTACGCGGCGGGGAGCGGCGGCAGACTGGCGTGGCGACTCTTGTGAGCGAACCAACCGTTCCGAGCGCGCGCGCTGCGATCTCACCGAGCGATAAAAAAAAACCAGCCAGACATTTACTACACCTCAGCTGTGCATTTGCCATCGTCTGCCTACTGTCCCTTCCACGGAAATTAAATTGACAGAAAACTAGATTAAAAAACCAACCAGTTGCAAACTGACACATTTAATTATTATTATAAACTTATGTTTGTACGGTAATGTGTACATCAAACTAGATAAATTCAAAATAGATATTATATTACAAGTAATTACAAGTCTTCGGGTAGGTAGGTAGGTACCTGTTTTGGTGCGTGCTTCGGAATAGTATCAATTATTTATTGGTATATTGACCCTTAATCAACTGTAGAAACTTTTTAAACTGCTACTAGAGCTCGGATTAGAGAGGCGTTTTACATTTTGGGATGAAGTAGGGGTGCCCATCTATGTAAATACAGACAATAATTGAGGAAAATTGTAAAGAAGTTGGAAATATGTTTTTATGGAATCGTAGTGACGTAGTTTTCTTTAGGTAATTAAGTCGTGTCGATGACACACAGCGATATAATTGGTCACGCTTATCGCATTATTAACCTTTTCGACCGTGTCCTTGAAGCAAGTGCGAACGCACTTCGTGTGTGACTCTCACATAATGATACTCGACCCTTTTTCATATTGGCCACAAACACGAATTAGTGGGCTGCAATAACAGGCCGCAAAAAAGAAAGAAAACTAAAGTTCCCTTATAAAAACCGTTATAGAACTGTGGGTGTGGAGGTATGGATAGTTGTTGTACGAATGTCCCATAGGTAGGTAGAGTCGAAAATCTTTTCGCGCCATCCATATAAAATGTTTGGTATTTTTTACATTTGATTCTTATAGACTCTAGGAGACGCGCTTCAAAAAATAAATCTTTTCTAATGTAAGTGGCGCCAGTAAACCAGGAAAGACACTCTCGGAAGACATTTTAAATTTTAAAAACATTGTTGTGATTCGCCCATCTGCGGTCTCTCCACTAAAAGCTGACGTAATATAACAGTATTATTTCCGCGCTATAACGATTTAACTGTGAAAATAAAAATCGCTGTCATATAAACTGCCATCTTTGATGAACTCACTTGGCGCGTCTGTCTACCTTCACGACACTTTCTCAACAAAGAAATATAGGAAATAAATAATTTAAATAATAAAGGAAAGTTCACGATAGCCTAAGCGAAAATATAAAAAAAAATAGGTAACCAATAATAATTTTAGTCGATATTATCAATATTAAGCAAAAAGATGGTAAGAAAACCATAATATTTCACACATTTCCTCAATAAACAGCGACCGAGAGCAGACGTGTGCTAAGATTCTTAATAAAAACATATTACCAGTGTCAATTAAAAATTAACCTAATCATTTTAAAGTTATAACTTTGATTGCTTTGTTGTTCGTGGCCGCACATAGGCTAATCTGTTCTTCGCCCTGCCGCTGCACGTGGACTCCACCTCTTCGAGTGATCAAGACAGCTACGATATTTTGTCTCGCTCACATAGATCCCAAGCCATAATCAGACATCACCAACCTTCGGTATGAACCCAAATTGCATAAAATGTAACGACAAAGTGCAGGATGGAGCGGTCTGCTCAAAATGTCATTTGGTCTATCACTATCATTGCGTTGCCCTCACAGAAGTTGGCTGGAGAAGACTGGGATCTGAGAGACAAGCCACCTGGCTTTGTCCGGACTGTAAAAACAATGCGCCACTGAGTTCCCCCAGAAATCCTGCACAAGGCAAGCCATTTGATGTTAGCGGCGCCGACTCGACTATGCTTAAAAAGATAGAAGCAATGCTGGCATCGTTGTCTGATCTGCCCGGTCTCGTCGAGAGGCTGCGCAGCGAGGTTAGCGACCTAAACTCTAGACTCAGCAACCAAGTCATTGAGGAGCTTAACCACAGATTAAGTGATATAGAAACAAGGCTAACAGACGTGGACCTGCTAAAAAAGGAACAAGACAGATTGAACACTGCAGTAAAATCCTACGAGGAGCGCCTCCGGAAGATAGAAAAATCTGATAAACAGCAAAATGAGCTAATTTCAGACCTACAACGGAAATCTAAATCTTTGGAAATTGAATATAACAAATCTCAACAACAAAGCCGTTTTTTGAACGTAGAATTAGTCGGTGTTCCTGAAAACCCAAAAGAAAACCTACCGCTACTACTGCTTCGAATTGCAACAATGTTAGACGCAAACGTACAAGCTGATGATATTGAGTTTATAACTCGAGTGCAATCACATCATCCTCAAGCTGGACGTCCTAGAAGGATTGTTGCAAAAATGAGGAACAGAAAAGCGAAAGACAGTATTATCACCAATTTTAAGAAATTAAATAAATCCAAAGGCATTACCTCCAAAGACTTGGGCTTCGAAGAAAATTCCACAAAAGTCTTTATTAATGAACACCTAACAATAGCCAACAAAATTCTTTTGAATAACTGCCGGCAACGTGCACAGGAATTAAATATCAAATTCGTCTGGGTAAAAAACTGCTCAATTTTTATGCGGTGCAACGAAGCGTCACCGCCAATTTTAATCAACTCGGTGGAAGATATCAGGAGGAATGCCATTTAAGTTCTCGGGGTATGTATTTCTTGGGCATCATATACATATTACATAATAACACATTTCACATTTGTAGATCATATCTCAGCACATTACATTTACCACACATTGAAAAACACACAATACTTCATCGTTCAAATAAAACAGTAAAAAGGTTGTTTACTTCTGGTTTGCTAGTCACTTTGTCTTTCTTGACCCGTGTAGCGGGTAGTCCGCGCGTAGTATATACAACTAATCTACTAAATTTTATAATTACCCGCCTTAATTTTTTATTTAATTTTTACATTCAAACAAATATTTGTATAATATTATACTGGTAAATAATGTCTACTATAAAATCGCGTAACTTAAGCTTTTTCTATCAAAATACGCGCGGGCTTCGGACTAAGCTATTACAGTTTTATCGTAATATTGAGGCAAATGATTACGATATTATCATAGTCACGGAGAGTTGGTTGTGTGAGGGCATACTTAACACGGAGATTTGTGACAGCCGCTACGAGTTAATTTGTGTGAAACGTTGTCTCTCAGCCGTAAAACGCACAGATATTGACCACGGGTCTTCTGAAACTCTTTGGATAACACTAAAAAATTGTTCTAGCAATTTTAGATCATCCGCAAACCCAATATGTAACATACATTTGGGTTGTGTTTATGTACCTCCTTCCCCCAATTTTTCGTGCTTGATTAATGATTTCAAAAATTCTTTTTTGACGCTTAATACAGCCAATCCCAATGACATATTTGTAATAATAGGGGATTTTAACCTCCCGTTTATTACATGGACGCAGGATGGTCACGGCATTGGTTACACTTCTAACACCGAATTAAGTTGTTATTCTTCTCAATAGTTGTTCTTTCAAATACTGGTTTGGAGTGTGTTCAGAGCGACTTCTCTCTTGTTGAAATTGACAGATATCATAGGCCGCTGGAATTATATTTCATTAATTACTATTACAAACCAATTAACACTGAACCGCGGGTAGTTCGGCGATTTTTTAAAAGCGGACTACGATAAAATCAATGAACATTTAACTAAAATTAACTGGACTGATTTTTTCGATTCAGATAGCGTTGAGAGAATGGTTGATAAACTATACTGTGAAATTGACTATTTAATTGACATGTATGTTCCCCGAATTCGTGTATCTGGTAGGTTCAATTATCCGAAATGGTATCCATCATCTTTAATTAACGCTATTAAGGAAAAATCAAAAGTACATAAAAAATGGACTATGCAGAATTTTCTTTATTAAGGAAAAGAATAAAATACCTTCAAAGCGAATTCTATAGTAATTATACGATTAGATGTGAAAACTTAATAAAAAAATCACCCCAGGACTTTTGGAATTTCATCAAAGTTAGACGCAAATCATCAGGCTATCCATGTCAAATGGACTACGAAGGGAATACGCTTTCTAATGGTGAAGACATTTGTAATGCTTTCAATAAATTTTATCAGAGCGTTTTTCAGCCCGCTGACCCCGTTGAACATACTATGTCATCGAGTTCGGAATCTCCTCGGGCCGGCTTGGTTCATTCCGTTACTATAGATGAGAGAACCCTTAAAAATATCTTTAAAACATTAGATTCCAAAAAAGGAGCGGGTTCAGACGGCATACCGATCATCTTTATTAAAAACTGTCAAAGTGGTTTACTCAGGCCGTTACAAATATTATTTCAGAAATCATTAAACGACGGCGTTTTTCCTAGTCGATGGAAGGATACTCAGATCATACCTATACACAAAAAGGGATCCAAATCAGATGTAATTAATTACAGAGCAGTGTCGTTATTGAATAACTTCGGCAAAATTTTGGAAAAGATAGTTTACGAGAATATTTACGTAGCTTCGCGAAACTGTATACCGTCATCGCAGCACGGTTTCGTCAAAGGCCGTAACGTGAACACTAATCTTCTCGTACTCAGCAACCATATAGTTGCACATATGAAGGACGCTCAAATTGACGTCATATATACTGACTTTGAAAAAGCGTTTGACCGCGTAAATCATTGCATCCTGGTTTCAAAACTGAATGCCGTTGGAATAAAGGGAAATCTTCTTCGCTGGTTAGAATCTTACCTAAGGAACAGACGTCAAGCTGTCGTGTTGGGCGGATACAGGTCAGACTACGTGAGTGTCACCTCAGGCGTTCCCCAGGGCTCATTATTATCTCCTTTGCTCTATAATATTTACCTTTTTGATATACCTAACTGTCTTCAAAATTCAAATCATCTATTATATGCCGATGATAAAAAAATATTCCGTAGAATTGAAACTGTGGCAGATTGTGAACTGTTGCAATCTGATTTAAATCGACTTACCACTTACTACAGAGATAACAAAATCGCCGTCAATTCTCAAAAATGTCAATTAATAAGCTTCACTAGAAAAAAACATCTCATTAGCTATGACTATCAGATTAACTATGAAGCAATCCCAAGACTCTCGGCAGTAAGAGATCTAGGCATAACACTCGACAGTAAATTTACATTCAATGCACATATCGAACAAATGATCAGCAGGGCATATAAATCTATGGGCTTTGTGATACGCAATAGCAAACCTTTCAAGGATGAGCTTTGCCTTAAGGTTCTATATTTTAGTTTTGTAAGAAGCATCTTGGAATTTGGTAGTATAATATGGAGACCTTTTTTTAAAGTACATATCGAAAAATTGAAAGACTTCAACAAAAATTCATCATACACTTAAATTACAGACACAGACGTGGTCACGTGACGTACGAGGACTCTTGTTCCTTTTATAAAATCAACACTTTAGAGGATAGGCGCCAGGTGACTGATATGCTATTTTTGTTTGATATACTTCAAGGTAAGTTTGACTGTCCAGAACTATTGGGCAATATCAACTTTATGGTCCCCCAGAAACGCACCAGACACACGTCTCTGTTATCGGTCCCATCCGCAACTACACGCTACATGCAGATGTCACCATTCATTCGTTTACCTGACATATATAATAATACTTTTTCGTCGCTTGATCCCTTTAACACTAGTCGTATTTCTTATAAAAAAAAATTAATAGAAATCCTGAACCGGAAAACAAGTGCTAAGAAGAATTGATTGCCTTTCCCGACGAGATAGCCTTTTTACTATCAAGATCACACACACACACACACACACAAACACACACACACACACACACACACACACACACACACACACACACACACACACACACACACACACACACACACACACACACACACACACACACACACACACACACACACACAACCTTACGCGCGCACCCATACACACACTAACACGCAAGCACGCGCGCCGACCCACTCTTACACGTACATATTCATACACGCATCAGATGTGTGGATGCCCAGGAACTGCATTGTGCTATGGGTGGGTGAGGTCAGTTAACTGTTGTCTTCACCGTTCCGATTGATGGTGATATAAATTTTACCTACTTTTTTTTTTTCTCTTGGTCTGGGAGTGGTATATATGTGTACTTCATAATTGGCGTACTGCTTAGCTATAAATGAATTGTACTTTTATTATTTGTCAGCTGTGAAGGACCTATAATAAATAAATAAAAAAAAATAAATAAAATATAAATGTCTCCAGCAGATATTCTGAATATTTCTAGAAACACTAACCAAAATAAAATAAAGTCCATTTTCTTGCAACCATTTGCACGACAGTGTCTGAATTTATTTAACACATACATACTTCGCCATAGACCTGCCACTTATTTTATGGCACAAAGATGTATGCGACTGAACGAACCAAACAATTAAATTGCATTAATTTTAAAAATAGAAATGGATTGAGCTTACAACACATAACAATATTCTCTTTCAGTACCTGCTTATCTAAATGTTAGATATGACGTCACCCAACTATTAGCGTTATCTTACAACACAATTGCTTGCATAACGCAAATGATTGTATCTCAGATTATCGTCAATTTTAATAATTGAGTAAGTTATTATTTAATAATTGATCATCCCGATAGCTTATGTGTGGTGGTTCAGCATGCTACCCTCAGCTTAGGGAGTCCCGAATTGGATTTCCATTTTTACGTTTTATTTTCGATAGCTTAACGATTACCGGCCAGACTTCTTTTCGGATGTTTAAAATTAAAATCCAGGTAGTTTGATTTGTCAGAAATATTTATTTGAAGACTGAAAAAATGAATTTGAAAAATGAATTTTTATCATAAAGAAAAGTAATGGCAATCCATTACTTTTCTTTATGATAAAAATTCATTTTTCAAATTCATTTTTTCAGTGAGGCAAGGAAATACAGCCTACATTTTGGGGTAGCTCTGGGTATCACACACATAAAGACCTAAATAAATAGTTATTTCTATTTAAACTACTTGAATACTATTGTGCTCCCGCAGTATAGACGGCGAGACCATTTACTACACATAACTTTCGAAAGTGGTATCCGGATTCTAACTTAGAAGTCCGAGTATTAAACCACTAAGCCAGAAGGCGATAGATTTAATTTAAATAATTCTCATGTTACAATGCTCGTCCGTAGGTAGTTACATACATATATTATTAAGTACTGGTATGAAGCCACACAAATAAGTTAAGTTTCTCTCGTTGACCTGTTTGACTTAACGGTGTGATTTAAAGGTTCTCATAACCATATATTTGTTTCATTAGAACTGGTAGTTTATATAACTTCACTCCTTTTACTACCGAGGATATAGATAGGGGCTGATAAGCCTAACACTCCGAATTCTTAAAATTCGAATTCCGAAATGAAATAGGAAGCGTATCAATTGTAATACAACGAGGTTCAAAGTTTTCAGTCATCGATATTTATCGCAAGTAACTTGCGAAAAAAACTCCAAGGAGCTCTTGACTTTCTAGGTGCTTTACCTGCAAGGCTATGGAGACGGCTATAATATATTTATATGCAGCTATTGGATTGTAAATTATCACGTAAAATCTCAAGGTCGATGCACAGTTATTGAAAAGCGGAGCAGTAAATCTATGGCCCAGATTGTAATAGGCACAAATACGCTTACCGTTGCCTAAGACAATCTGCACATATTAAGCGTGAATCAATTTAATAGCAATACAGATCACGATTATACTTGTTCCAAGTTTATTCTGAAGTTACTGTAACTGAACGTCTCATCAGAATTCACGGTTTTAAAGTCGGAGAATGTGTGAGAAAATAACTAGTTCGGTTCGAATATCAAGTTCCTTGTTGCCATTATTAACGGGACACTATTGTCCAGAAAAAGGCTCACCTTTGGGACATGACCATTTAACCAGAAAAATACGTGGAAACCAACTAAAATGGGAAGTATGTAGACATGATGAAGAACCAAAAAAATTAAATAGACCACAAACCTAATCGAATGGTATTCAAGACGTTGAACAAGATATAAAAGGAAGACCGTGTTGTAGATGACAGAATTAGATAACATGAAAAGCAGCAGTGAAGAGGAAATGGAAAACACATACAAGCTGGATATAGATATAATCAATTAAAAACTGTTAAAATAATCAATTAAAATGTGTGTAAAAAAAAACAGCTCTGGTTGCTTAGTCAAAAAAAAAAACAAATTTAAAAATCGAAAATGAAGGAGGTTTTATGTTTCGAAATAAGTGTTTTTTTTTTGTACGACTCTGTTGGAACCTTTCCTATACAGCCAAATAGAGTACTTTAGTAGAAGGTAGGTAGTGTTAGTAGTCATAGGAATATACAAAAAACAAAGAAGGAAAGTGACATTTGTTGGTTTCCGCCATTTTCTATCTACCTGTACAATGTAAGTAGTTAGGTACCTACGATGTTTTGTTTTGGCACTAAATCTCGTAGTTGCGCATGCGCACCTATTTCATCTCGTATGTTAAAAATATTCAGCAATATTTGCTTCTGCTTCTGTTTTTTTACAGTCGTACTGAAATATTTGTTGGAAAGTGATTTATGAGTTTAAATGTTTCGTTTTTTTTAATCCTACATCCGACAGTTTTATTTTTGTTACAAATTATAATTTCATCAACGTATAAATATAAAAAGACTAATGTATGCTAATATTGTGATAGAAATATCGATTTTGCTAAAAAGTAAAAGAAATAAATAGAAAAAAAGAAATCTTTACTAAACATGAATAAAAATCATAGCGAAATTAGTAATTCTTCATCAATCATGAACGTTATTTGTTAAGTGCTAGCGATGGCAAGAGCAACAACCAGTATAGTTATACAAATACAGTTGAAATTTCAAGATAATTCTTCTTTATTAACTGCTTTTTTACAGCGCTTTAACTGTTTCCACTGAAGCATTTACGCATAAGTCAACGATGTAGTTTTAACATTAAAATACAGTTTTACAAACAATACATACATAACTTAATGTCAAGTCCATTGCGGGGTAGGCAGAGACAACGTAACGCCATAATAAAGACACTATTTCACTCTTCACTCGATTAGTTTCTCCGTTTTAACGCTCATGATATCACCTTTCTTAAGGACACGTTCAATTTGGTCATGGAAAATATGTCGTGGCTGTCCTCGACTCATTCATCTTTCTGCTTTTGCAGTATCCGTATCTTATTAGTAGTAGTATTACTACTAATATTGTGCATAAAAAGGGCAAAAATATAATCGATATACTGCGTAATATGTAACAAATATGTGCATCTATTTCGAATGTAACTATCCATTGTGTATGATGCATTACGTGCGTAGTACGTTGTTGCGCGCGCGCATCTCTCTGGAATGACGCCAATGAATGTTAAAAGTATATTGTTTTAACTTCATCTTAGGTTTACTTTGTAAATACATTTAAAAACTGTTGGCTTTTTTTTGTTGTTGTTTTGTTTTTAAGTATAAATAATATTTATATTGCTAGTTCATGTAAAGTCCATAATTCGATTGTAATGAAACTAATTTGAATGATCGAACTTTAAAAAGAAACGCGGATTAAAATTTTTTGGATAAAATTGTTGGGTAGTTTCGCAGATTACAATTTTTCTAGTAAGAGTAGATTATATTATTTCTCCAAACATATTAAATATGATGCAGTGGTTTTAAAATGTATAAGCATAAAAAAATAAATTAGAAATCTCAAATTCATCAATTTCAATCACACGAATCGTTGCGTCGGTTACCTACACTGAATGCTGAGGGTCGTGGCCACTTGGAACAGTCTTGTGGTCTAGAGTATGGAGTTTGGTTTCGCCACCCCTCTCTATCTTTGGCAGAGTGGATCTGCTGCCGTCGAACTTTCCTATCAGGAGTAACCACTCCAGGTTGTCGGTTCTCCCTCTCGCAATATGACCAAAAACTAGAAGCTTATCCGCATGCATGTGATGGTCAGTCTGAGAAAGAATACATACAACTGATGAAATTTGTCCAACGTGTAGAAAAAGGTTATCAAAGAAAAAACAACGTGTCTATTTAACTTTTAAGAGAAAACAAATAATAAAATAAAATAAAAAATTGTTTGTTTGAAAATTAGATCAAAGTGGAACCGTTTGTGTCTAACTAAATTAAACGCTAACAGGTTGGCAAACAAATGTAGCTACATAAGTACTTCACACGCTTTCTTCGAACATGTCTCTATCAACAATGATGGCTGGAATTCTCACATTTGATTCACAGTAAGCTCTTTTACCGACAAATTCACACATTGAACAAGATTTACTGGCCCAGGAAACCGACTCCTTAGTGTTTATATAACGAATTATTGAACAAATCCTTTTACTCTAGATTAATTCTAGAATTTAATTATTTTTTTCTTTTTTTATGGTATTGGGAGGCAAACGAGCAGACGTGGCACCTGATAGTGAGCAACAAACTCCGCCCATGGACACTTGAACACAAATAGTGTTACAGTTGCGTTGCCGGCCCTCACAATGGGACATAGGAAGGGTCGGAAGTGGGATAGGAAGGGGATGGGTTAAGGAGTTGGGCCTCCAGATACCTTTCTCACCAAGCAAAACGCGGCAAGCGCCACTTTACGTCGATATTCAGAGAGGTCTTCGGGGCTCTACCGCTGTCTGTTAATTTAAAATCTAATCCCTAAAATATGTTACACTGAATTATCCTACTTTTATCCTACATCATTATTACCAAAACTTTAATAACCAAAGAAATAATGGTATGTATAAATTCCACGAACTTTCAAAAAATCGTCGTAAAGTGTGCTGTTCCGATAGGTATCCGGACCATCCCCTTCCCTTTCCCAAAAGCTTCCCTTTATACTTATTACAGGCTGGCAAAGCAACTGTTACCCTTCACTGTTTTGCAAAGATTTTTAAAAATTCTTTGGAGTGCACTCATATTTGGACCCTTTCAGATTCAGAGATAGGGTTCAGAAAAACTATTAACCTACACTAAGATACTTGTAATAGCTGATATATATGCTGATGCTTGACCAAACAAATTAACTTTCCATTTATCGTAACGTGGTGGAATGTAGCTAAGAAACTGTATTCGTATTTATTTAGTCTGTGGCATAATGTTTCCGAACGAGAAAAAAAAAAACTCGCCAACGCGGCGGGAAAACGAGGAAATGGTTGGGTACCTACTGTTTCGTAACCAAATATTTACTGCACTGCACAACTAATTAACTTGTAACTAGTTTAAGTAATTACTAATCACTAGGCTGTACGAATATGCGTCCGCTTTTTTCAATTATAACCTAATATAATAAATTAAATATCAATAATATTTATTATTGAAGGATTCCTTTATTGATCTTATTCGAGGCCATTTCAAGGGAATAATAACATAATGCCATTTTTGCTAAAAAAATGTATTACAATATTGTACCTTCATGCCCTTATTACTCAAAAGAGTTTTAGGATATTTATCACCTTACTAAAATATTTTTCAAATTTCATTGATGTAAACCTGCGTTCGAGCCTGGGTATAACACCTCAGAAATCGGAGTGCTCCAGAACACAGTGAGTTTTTAAATGTGTTCTGTAGCGGTCAAAAATATTAAGAAATTGGGATAGAGGTAAATACAACACTTTAAATAAACCATATAAAATATACCACCAATAATAAAATATGTACAAAAATATAAAAAATCCCGGAAACAATATCGAATCATAAAACAAAAAGAAAACAATTTCTTTTTGTTGTCTATTTTTTTGCAATGAATGTATTGTCTTAATCAATTCAGTATGTATTCAATAATTAATGGCTTCCCTGTTGAATCAATCAACTCTCTCCAGTGGACAGGGGTCTGGTGCATAAATGAATATACATACATATAGTAAAATAATGTTTATTAGTCTTTCTGTAATAGAAATATACGATGTCAATGATTTACAGAGAATTTCATTAAATAAAAATCTTCATCGGCATAGTTTGTTTCTTTGTTTGAACGCGCTTATCTCGGGAATTACTGATTCGAATTCAAAATTTCGTTATGTTTTGAATAGTCTATTTATCGAATAAGGCTTTCGGCACTCAGAACTAATCTTTTTAAATGCATAATTTCATACCGCTGTAATGTATCGGTACGCGCGGGCATCTATTTTTTTAAATTAATCACTACCTAATATGTTTTGATTTTTAATAACAAAAAGTAGAAACATTAATTTTTTTTGGAATTGCCGAAAATGCTATCGAGGACAAGATCAAGTTTCACAGATGGAACTGAACTGGCCACATATTTCAAAGAGATATCCATAATATTCTCCTGATTAGACGACTCGAATCCACGAGGAAATTGGCGTAAACTGCTGAACAACAGGTCGTGCGTGACATCCAAGTAGTTATAATGCGACGAACATCGGAAAGACCTGGAACAAGATGTAATATGACGAAAAGATGAGATGGGGCTGTTCACCGTAGAAATTAAACCAAGTAAGTAACCATCAAATATATTTTTAGTAATCACAGACAAATTTCATTTGAATCAAAGACGAGACAAGTGGTAGAGCCAAGCAGTTTCAACAGTGCTAGGCCCCAGCAGTTTGCTGCATGAATAGGCGACTCGACCGGTGAAATACCACGACCTCTTAAAAAATCGACGTAAAGTGGCTCATGCCGTGTTTCGTTCGGTGAGAGAGATACCCAGAGGCCCTCCTTCCCTTTCCTCATCCTTTTCCGACTCCCTTAAAGGTCCGCAACGCAACTGTAACACTATATGGTCTATATGTGTTGCAGGTGTCCATGGGCGGCGCTGGCCACTTACCATCGGGTGACTCGCCTGCTCGTTTGCCCTCCTATCCCATATAAAAAAACATACATAACATAACTTCACGCCTTTTTTAACCCGAAGGTGAAGGCAGTGCCTGTTAAGCCTCGACTCGCCGTTATGTTTACGTCTAACGTGGAATAGATGACGCACCTGCTACCGTACCAGGCACAAAGTTTTTTTCAGTCATCGATATGTATCACACATAACTTTCGAAAAGTCATTGGTGTGAGCCAGGATACGAACCCGCGACCTCTGGATTCAGAAGTGCGGTGCTCGACTACTGGACCACCGAGACATCTTTAGATCGTCAAGAATTTATAATATTTATATTTTAAATTATATTTATCATACGTTTCATTATTATGATAAGTATCCCATTATCAAACTTTCACTGTCTCCGTTTGACGTCATCACAGATATCAACGAATACTTGACACCAAATATCATTAAACCAACAATATCTTGGCGTGGACAGTTTGGTACACGCGGCTCTAAATCTTTGGATTGATTCAATATATTTGATAGGACAATGAGAAAGGAATCTGTATCTATACTCATCATAAAATTATAAGAAAGGTGACTGTACACCGAAGATACATAACATACATACAACTTCACGCCAAATCCCTTGCGGGGTAGGCAGAGAGAATGTTGCGCCATAAGGCACTATTCTTACACACCTCACTCGCTTCGTTGACATTTATAACTCTTTTCAACACCGACACTCTCTTTCAGTCCGACTTCCTTCCTTACAACCTTGTTTTCGATGCGGTCATCGAGGGTCACTCCGCAGATTTAGCGATAGCGTTGGGATCAGTATTGCATTGTGGATTGCTACACCGAAGATATGAATAAAAATAGGATTTCTTTATGGAAAAACCAACAACACAGGACAAAGCAGCAGCAGCAAGCTTATCGTCTGATGGTAAGCGAGTAGCGCTGCCAATGAACACAAGACTTGCTACACAGATAGTGTTACAGTTTAAGACAGGGTAGAGAGTAATCAGAAGTGATCCCATTTAGAGTGGGATAACGGCTGGAACATCATGGTTTCACATGTTCATTATGGTTTTAGCTTTACCGTCGAAGACTAGAAAGGCGGGTTATGTTATAATCCGAGGTCTGGTTGTAATAAGTCGCTGGAAAAAACTAGTTTTATATATAATTAAGTGTAGGTACATAACAATTGGTTATAGCCGCCATCTTATCTGTATAACATAATGACAGCTGTCTCAGATACGAACGAAAACAATCGCCTTCAAATAACACAATATTTTTATAACTCACAGATATCGGCTCTAAGATAATATTTAAGAAAGTTTTTAGCGTCTCGATTTCACAATGGCATAGTAATACGACATCTGATTGAGAATCCCTGAGTTCGAATGCGGGTGAAATTTTCAATTACTTGTCGCTAATCTTTCTTTTTACGGGGGAACAAGCAAACGAGTCATCTGATGGTAAGTGAAAGGCGCCGCCCACATTTGTAACATCAAGAGGGTTGCAGTTGCGTTGCTGGACTTTAATGTGGCCGGATACTCCTGCTCGCTTATAGGACGGCAACGCACCACGTTATTCATAGGAGGTGATTAATTGCCTACCATCAGGCGACCTACTCGCTATTTTGGCCCTCCTATCCCATAAAAATTTCATAGAACTAGATTTAACCTGACAGGATAACATAATTGGTGTCTCGTGGCATTATTCTGAATGTGCTGCCTACCTTCGAATGTTATGTGCGTGAACTTAATAATGTATACATTATTTATATAAAAAGTCGATTTTAAACTTGATACTCCATCTAAAACAATATATTTAACATAAATTTACATTGGTGTAACAGTTTTAAAAGTAAGTATATGATTCACAAGGAAATACGACTGTATGTCAATTGCTATTTCACACATCAATTGTAAATATTATATTTTATTATAATGTTTTAATATTTGTATTGCTACAAGTTAATTTTTGACCTAATAATAAATATAAAATAATTGATTGAATTATACTTCTCAATCACTACTCAATTGTAACTGCTCAACATACGTATTAATTTATCAATAAATAAATACGCATCTATAGTTTGATATAAGAAAAGTGTTAAAAGTAGTCAGGCATTTATCCTACTAGTACATAAATTAACTGCTTATTTTTTATATACGAACGTACGCCTTTTTCTACCCAATAAAAGATATTTTCCTAAATAAAAAAAAAAGCTTACGTTAACCTAACTTAAAATAACATAACATAGCATCACGACTTTTTCTACCCGGTGTAGGCAGCGGCTGTTAAGCCTCGTCTTGCCGTTATGTTTACGTCCCAAATGGAATAGGATCTGGAATGGAATAATGGAATAGGTGGCGAACCTATTGCCATATCGGGCACAACGTTTTCAGTCATCGATGTTTATCACACATAACTTTCAAAGAGAATTTCGAAAAATCATTGGTGTGAGCCAGAATTCGAACCCGCGACTTCTTGATTCATAAGCGGGGTGCGCATGGGGGACCACCAAGACTATATAGCTTACTATCTGCTAATAAAAACCCGTCAGAATCGGTCCTGCTCTTTCAGAGATTACCCTGAACAAACCCATAGGCAAGACAAATATTGTACAAATATTATTTTGGTGTTTGTAGCGCATAAATATTCATATGAATGTTGTAGAAAGCAGTTATTTCATTATTACAAAGAGACACTTCAATTTTAGTACTTGATTCACTTCAGCTTGGAGTGGTCTGTTTGCAGCCGTGGCTAATAACCTCATGATGACAGAATTCCGTCAACAGTTCACAGTTCAGTGGAATATATGAGCATTTGAAAAAAACGCAACATCGAGCGAAGGAGATTCAATATAATTCGTGTTCATGCTTCTCGAAGACGAGGTCTACTTAGGTACTCAGATTGCAGATGGATGTATATTGTAGAAATAGTTTGTATATCCAGCTGAAGGACGGTGGATGGATAAACTTTCTTAATTGGCAATCGGTTATAAAATATAATTTAATTTTACAGAATATATTTACAATGAGTAACAAGAAATCAATAACAATGTGAAATCAAATTTCTCCGCATCTCGGTCTACTGGCAGCGTGCCCAAAGACTGGCTGCCTTGCCACGCTGAATGGGAATGTTAATCCTTGTCTGTCCTTGCAATATCAATAATATCCTTTTCATTATGTAAATCAAAGTGAAAGCTTGAAGGTGTAACTCAATTACCGAATATAAAATTTCAGAATAAGCAATTGTGATGCAGCTGGAATAACCTGGTTGTTCTTGATACCTGATTCCAATATCTTATCGTGATACGATCATCGTGTAAAATGGCAATACTAAGATGAATCAACTGTTTCTATTGATGATCTCATTTGTTTTGGATCTGAACATGTAAGATGAGTATGTAGGTAACCACCATCACGACGTGATTGCATTTATTTTATTAGTAACTTCTGCATACACCTTCAATCTTTTTACCACTTTTTAACAGTGGTAGAGCCAAGCAGTCCGCTGCATGAATGGGCCAGCTCGACCGGTGAAACACCACGACCTCTCAGGAGATCGACGTAAAGTGGCTCATGCCGCGTTTCGTTCGGTGGGAGAGGTACCCGGAGGTACACCACCTTCCCCATCCTTTCCTATCATACTCCCTTAAAGGTTGGCAACGCAACGGCAACACTATATGTGTTGCTGGTGTCCATGGACAGCGGGTTGCTCGTTTATCCAATAAAAAAAAAATTCATGAAGTAGGTACGGTTGTCTCGGTAGTCTGAACTCAGAAGTCGTGTACTCTACTTCTGAATTAAGTGCAATAGTGGGCTGGAATGCTTGCTCCCACGAAAGACACTTCGATAATCTTTCTGCAAGCTATCTGTGACTAAAAATAACACTAAATTGTGCATAATATTTGATAATAGGTTACACCAGCACTTTAACGGATAGGTGGCTAAATACCCGTTGCCTACACGTTCAGATAGAAATAGACGTGAAGTTATCAGAAAAAAGTACAGTTGCATCACCAACAAAAGCGATAGCGTCTATTGTCAAACATTTTCGTAAGAGCATATTTGTGTGCTCTAATTAGTTAAGTGGAACATCACAGATTGGTATTTCATCAGATTGCAACATCTAGTTTGATGATAGCAGATTCTTGCGATAAAATGCGTTTTTAAAATGTTTATAATGCACCGACATTTTAAACCATCGAGATGTATTAGGTTGCGAAACAAATGACTCACTAATTGTTTTTTTTTTTTAACTAGTAACCAATGATCCCATGTTATTAAAATCGATTATTATCACAAGTAAAAAAGGTTTAATGTTATTTTTTTAATGTTAGTTATTTAAAAAAAAACACATAAACGTCAAAAACTTAGTGTTTATTGAGAAAACTTGATATGACTAAGTCGCATTAGCTAGTATGCGAAGCTAGTAATAAGAACTAATAAGAAGTGAAGTGAGGAGTTTTGGCGGGAATGTAGAGGAGTGCGTGTCCGTTCTTTGCATTATTTTCTAAAATTTGTGTTTATTGTTATTGGATAAAATTCGTGGCGTTTTATTGAATATGTGTTCGTATATGAGTGCAAATTTGCAAAGTGGTGTAAATATCGTGTGTAGCGTGCTCTTCTGCATTGTCGTCAGGGCTCCCTTGATACATGGATGATTAGTTTAGGTTAGTTTAGGTTAGATGCTAGATTAAGTTAGTTTAAGTTTAATAATTTCAAAAATGTATTACGTCAGACTAGGCTGTATGGTCTAAAGACTTTTGCCTGTCCAGGACAAATATATAAAAGAATAATGAAGTGAAGTGAAAACTTTATACTAAGTCAGACTTCATTACATAGTATGAAACAAAAGTCACTTTCTGCTGTCTGACCCCTTATATGCGCATATCTTTAAACCTACGCAACGCAACAGATTTTGATGCGGGTTTTTTTAATAGTTAGAGGGTGTCAACGGGGTGGTTTTAATCTATAATTCATGTATAGTGTAGTAAAAAAAAGTGATAATTTTCAAGATTTAGAACTTTAATCGCAAACGCTGCCTGAACCCTAAGTGATAAATCAAAACAACGTACTACATTATTATACACCTTTAAAAGGTCAAGGATCAGCTTGAAAAGTGCAACATCTAAGTTCCTCCACAGGTGTTCGATCGGTAGAATAGTGTTGAACTTATTGATGAAACCAAAAATTCAAGTGTTGAGTGATCCACTTACGCTGTTTTGTGTAGAGTTGATTAATAGCCCGCTCTGTTGTAACAGGAGATTTATCTAGGTAAGACGTGTCTTACCTTACAAGTCACTCCTTAGTAACATAACATAGTCCGTAAAAGTAACTTCGTGTTTTGTTTATAACCCCCAACAAATAGCTTAACTACACAGTAGTTATGCCATCCCACCGCAGGAGGCCAATACTTTTGCTTCGATTGTTATTACACATAACTTCCGAAAAGGAATCTGACAAGTCAGTAGTGTCCATGTTGATTCAAAAGCTCTATCTCTAGACCATCAAGACTATTTTTTTTTTCAAACTTTTATTTATATTTAGTTGTGTTCATTTCAAAATCTATAATTTACTTGAGGTCGGATATGATTGCCTTCGTGCATGTCACATACAATTCGGTATACCTCCACACCGCTGCACGCAAATGACATTTCTTGTGAAATAATTGAGGAATCGTGACATTGCAGGTCAAGCCGCCAACATACCAATATATATGTATATCTGCACTCATTCATATACAATAAAAGTATCTGTAGTATGTAACATCACGCCTTTTTCTACCCGAAGGTGTAGGCAGCGGCTGTTAAGCTTCGACTAGCGGTTTTGTTTAGAAAAAGTTTAGGATCATTTTGCTTTTATTTAAGTTGAGCAAAGTAATGAAAAAACTGTAGCCTATATCATTTACACACTTAAGATAAATATAGCCAATTTAACTAGCTGTTAAGGCTATAATCCATCTACACACTATCTTAAAACGCAGCCCTCCTTCTTTCGACGTCTGGTAAATGAGTATTACCAAACATAAATTGTGAAAGTTTTCCGAATCGTATTACGTATAATAAGAGATAAGATCCTTTATCGGAGGACTTAAGACAATCTACCCTTGATAACAGTCCGATTTTAATTACATATTGAATAAGGAAACATGCAGCTATCAAGTTGATGATGTCACCGATTATCTTATACCTATTATGTATATACATTATAGTTATTGAGTTTCTCCATTTTTCAATCGTCTTAATTTAGTAAACCTCTTTTTTAAGACGCTTTCTAGAAGAGAAGGCCATCGAAAAAACTCTTGTAGAACGGATAGCTTCACAACAAATTAACTACACTTACAAAATATATTTATGTTGGGTACAAATGTCTCATTCTACTTGTATTTATTATATGTCATTTTAACTTAAATTATTTTATTTTCAAACCCGTAAAACAACCTGGTCATAAAAAATCACTAACAAAAATAAAAATTAAGCATATTCCTATATTATAATATAATTCCACAAAGATAAGTCATCATTTCAAATGATCGATTCTGAAGAAAAATAAATAAATATCACAAAACAATAGTTGCATATCGATATCATCTGATTTCATATCGGATAGCTGATACTGGCTGCAATTCCAACAAATACATGTTTATCTTTTGTTAAAATTTGATAAAAAAAAACGTAGAAACATCGTTTTATTTCCACGTGACTGCAGTTATGTATAAATCATAACTATAAATTGTTCAAATGAAGTATAAAACCTCTACCTAAATAAATACTCATTTTTAGTTACGTGTGTATTACGCATGCACTTGTATAAATATGTTTAATTTATTAACTTTATTTATAAGGTATTCTAATCCACATACCAATGACTTTTTCAAATATTTTGTGACGCGCCATTACGGCTATTAATCAGCCTTGTCGATCCCTAATTACCCCTGCTAAACCTTCTGGTATTGTGGGCGGGTAGTAGCAAACATACATAATTTTACGGAAAGTCCCTTCCTGGGTAGGCAAAGAGAACAGAGCGAGGGACGATTCTTACACGCCTCACTCGCTTCTTGACTTTCATAACTATTGTCATATACGGTTTTTATGGTTCTTGACATCTCCTTCCTTATGAACTCCTTCTATATGATCATGGAAAGTGTGTCTCGACTCCTACATTCCTCCGCTTTCGCATTGTATATCTGCTTCGTCAATGTTGCATAATTTATTATTTCTATATGTTTTAAATCATCGGAGGATGTCCTTTCTTATTTTTACACCGACACTCTAATTCAATCCAACTTTGATCCTTACACCCTTGTTTTCGATGCGGTCAGTGAGAGTCACTCCGCAAATTGAGCGTAGTGCCCTCATTGCGACCATGTTTGTTTTACCATCATACACACTCTGCCATACCCAACTCACACTTTCATAAGTTAGGATTGGCGTTAGCGTGAAGTCACAATTACATGTTTCTTTATTTCAAGATTTTTTCCATACAAAACCAGCTGGCTAGAAAAGCCAAATTTATGCTGTGCATAGAAGATATACCTATCTACTAGGACCCGACGTAGATAGGTTTCAGACGGAACTACAGGTCTGTCTGCAAGATCAGGGTACCGCGGGAGCAGGGATAAGCCCCATTGCAGGCGCTGGCGTTCGCGCGCTGACGCTTCGCGGTGTCCCTGCACATTGAGGTTGGACTTGCGGGGGTTGTGGTTGAGCTGTAGGGATTGGACAATGTCTGTACGGTGATCGGTGGCCGTACGTCTGATCCCGCGGGCAGCAAGATGCTGTGAGACCGGTCGGACAGGGGTTCCGTGGTTTCCAGTCGCGGGTGCAGTGAGTACGCCTCAAGTGTGAACCAACGGTTAGTTTGTTGAAGGGAACATCTCCGGTACTTGCCTGGACAGCAAGTAGCGCGGCTTTCGTAGTGGCATGCGCCAGTCGACTCTGCTGGGCTTCGGCCGATGAGTAGCTGCAAGGATGTGCAACGTGAGGTGAGCGTGCTATACAGCTCCGGAATCAGCTGGATACGTGTAGCAGGCTTATCTGGCGTCCCAAGCACGCATCGAAGTGTCAGCTAGCTCTCAGGCGTAGCGCGCGGTCAGCAGGCGTTATTCTGCTACGGAACCCAACCGGACAATGGGGAGTGGAGGAATTCACGGGGCGACTGTCCTTATGAGTACCATCAAACGGTGGTAGGTGGCGGCAAGACCTACCGCTTTTGGTCCCGCACTTTGATTTCGGTTAGGGTGCGGCCATATACCTTTTCAGGTCGGCGGGTCGTTCACTATAAACAAATCACTGTTAGGACAGGGTACGTGTGCATAGAAGATACTATTATCTACTCTATCTCTCTACTCATCAGTCTGTTGTTTAATCTGTGGGAGGATATACTGTCCTAGTTGTTCTAGCTTGCTGTAAGCTCAAAAGCTGTTGGTCAATTCATTGTGAATGCCCAATGACCCGTCGCATTTGGACGAGCACAATAAAATCTGACCGAGTTGCAAACTTCCTAGTCATGACTACTGAAGCAATAAAACGGACGTACAGTTGAAATATTCGCTCTTCCATAACAACAAATTTATAGGCATAAATGACTTGTGAACCGTAATAATACTGTTTCGTAAACCAGATATTCGGTTACAACCCGTTTTTTTTTTAGTGTCTAGTTGTGTTAGTAGGTTGAGAATGTTATTTAATTATTTCAGATAGAATGGCAGTATGGCTTCTAAGCTTTAGCCTGACCGAAATGGGTGAATAGAAAAACTGAATGTTTATTTTTAATTATTAAAGTTGATTGATTTCGAATAGTGAGACAATTATGTAAATTCCTTGAGGCCTTCAAGATTCTGTTACATCACGTTTTGTGATTTAATTCGCGCGCATTTCCATGAAATATCCGAGCTAGTCGAGTAGTTAATTTTTTTTTAATATCTTTGTAATTAAATATTATTATATGATTAGGGATCTTTATTTAATGTAAGATGTTTTATTTAAACAATAATAAGAACAAATAAATTAATTACATTATTTACAATATATACAATTAAAAAATATTAAATATTGTAAATAAATAATTAAATATTGTTATAAGTAGGTATTTTTCTGGTTGTCAAATGCTTATTTTCAATAAGCACAAATGTCCACCTGAAGTATATGGTACTGTCTACTACATAACGCTATTAAAAGAGCTCAATGGCACAAATTCAAATGTCTATAAGTAATGACTTAATAAACATCATAAAATTTAATCAAAGAAACGAACTCAAAACACACCTATTTTAAGATATTATACATTGACCAAGAAAATAAATATCTACTCGTTAAATTTAAGCTCCATATCTTATGCAGTGGATGTTCTTTTAAAGCAATTTCCGTGCTATAAATACAATAATAGACTTCATATCAGAGCACAGCTTGAGATCCTTTTAGCATGTGAGATATGTAAGTATTTTAAAGATGATAATTGTTTACAGGGCATTTCTAATGTGGAATTAACGAATGTTTAGCTTGTTTTTGGATTATATTCAGTATCAAACTTCGCACTCAAAATTCAAAGGTGAAGACAGTGTAATTACGCTTAAACTCAATGAAATAAATAATAGTTTAAAAAAACTAAAAAACACGCTTTTTATAGAAAACCGAACTAAAAAACAGAAAAATAAAAAAAAATATTTTATTTTAAAAAAAGCGTGGGGTGCTTTTTAAGATATTATCGAAATGATAATCACTCTACTCATATCTGTCAATATAATATTTATAAATAATGACACCATGCACCCCACGCTTTTTTTAAAATAAAATATTTTTTTTTATTTTTCTGTTTTTTAGTTCGGTTTTCTATAAAAAGCGTGTTTTTTAGTTTTTTTTAAACTATTATTTATTTTATATTTTTTAGTTCGGGTTTCTAAAACAAGCGCGTTTCTTAGTTTCGAATTTGAGGAATAGCGCCATCTGTGACTTTTATAAGGAACTCGTTTCAAGTTGATAACGTAAACTTTCCGCTGATTGCCACTAGATGGTGCGATTTATGAACTTTCATAGTTCACAAATCGCACCATCTATCGTTCAAAAAAGCGTGGGGTGCATGGTGTCAATAGTTATAAATATTTTATTGACAGATATGAGTAGAGTGATTATCATTTCGATAATATCCTAAAAGTTAGAAGTAGATATAATCCTAAAGTTGTTTTAATCAATGAGTGAGATTCGCGAAAATCTTAGAAACAACTATTTTCTTAATTTAAATTCATTAAAATTTATTTTCTATTTTTTAGTTCGGTTTTCTATAAAAAGCGTGTTTTTTAGTTTTTTTAAACTATTATTTACATAGTTCACAAATCGCACCATCTAGTGGCAATCAGCGGAAACTAAAAAAGAAGTCGGTTACAAACAAACCTACAAACATACAAACATACAAACATACAAACATACAAATATACAAACATACAAACATACAAACATACATACAGGTGAAGCTAATAAAAAGCTAATAAAAAGCATCTAGTTACCGTTAATACACAGATTCTTCCAACTTGTAATATTTGTCCATCCTCTAAAGAATCTTAAAGAAGAATACTTTCTTCTGAACTACTAGGAGCTCAACACAAAACAGGAGCTATTATCTAGCAATTATTTGTATTTGTATAGATGACGTCTTATCTTCGCGCTGTAATTCCGTGCCAATACTTGTAGGTACTACGTACAATGCTCTAACAATAAAACAATAAAATCGATCTTATGAGCTCCTGGTACTCCTACTGTTAGTGTTACGATTAATTAATGTGTCGTATGATTTCACACAATTTGTTACTAGCGTTGCGGTTGACTTTCTATTTTTTTTTTGTTAAGAATTGGCGCCATTTTTAAAACCGCATTGCGCGTAGTTATTTATATGACGTTTCGAAGTTATAGTTATATAATAAAATTCTCCATCCACCTTAATCCTTTGCATATGATCAGTAGAAAATTTGTGTCTGTACATTTCAATATATTTGAATATATGCAAAAACTAAGCAGCGAAAATGTTCTCTATGGACATCAAGCCAACTGCATAGCTTTGGATTTTAATGAAAAGATTTAAGTCTGAAATTTGAGAACAAATTTATCTTCGAAAGACTTCAATACTTCCATATAGGTATTTCAATAATTTAAAAAATATCTAAGAGTTCTTATATTATTATATTATTAGTCTCGGTGGTCCAGTAGTCGAACACCCCGGATCTGAACCAAGAAGTTGTGGGTTTGAATCCGGGCTCACAATAATGTATTTTCAAAATTCTTTTCGGAAGTTATGTTTGATTAATACATATAACATAACTTCACGCCATTGTTTCCCGAAGGTGTAGGCAGCGGCTGTTAAGCCTCGTCTCGCCGTTATGTTTACGTCCCTAATGGAATAGGTGGCAAACCTATTGCCATACCGGGCACAAAGTTTTCAGTCATCGATATTTGTCACACATAACTTTCCGAAAACAATTTCGAAAAGTCATTGGTGTGAGCCAGTGTCAGGATTCGAACCACAATCTCTGGATTCAGAAACCATTTGCTCGACCACTAGACCACCGAGATTGATGGCAATGAGTTTGCCACGTTTGGGACGTACCGTAAACGAGGCTTAACAGCCGCTGTCTTCGTATAGAAAAGGCTTGAAGTTTGGTTATGTGTTATGTAAATTATATTAGTAAAATTTTGCTCGGAATGCATGCCCACGTATAAGGCAGAGGATAGTGTTCTTGTAAACTCGATGACAACAACTTTTCAATCAATCGTATAAACGAAAGTATTTATATACTGACTGTATTGGCCACCCAAACTGTCACATGATTAGATCAGGAGGAGTCCTCTATTGTCATTGTGTACAATAACATACTGTGCACGTATGTATGGGAGTGCAGCAGTAGCGTAATTGCTGGTGAAATGGTAACATGACCCATACAATGGGCATTGTTCGTGCGTCACACGGTCGCAGGAAACCACCGACCGCCTGCTATTGTCTGCGCGCCTGGTACTTCGGGCCGACGAGAAGGTTTCAAATTATGACTTTTTTAAAAAAAATATTAGGTATATAATTTTAATATTTTATATAAATAATAAACAAAGTGGCATTACTCTATTTTAATTAGGAGATTTTTAATTTTTAATATTACGTCACACAATTGAAATTGTCACCAGAAGGAAAAAATAATCATATGGTAGGTTCGTAATGGAATGGACTGGAGCGGACATGGCCATCCGGATCGTACGGGGCTACCATACCATTTCGTACGAGGCGGCGACGGTCCTCGCGCGTTCTCCCCCCTTCATCATCCTGGCCGAGATGTACGCTGCCGCGTACGATCTCGGCCGGGGAGGGGGGGACCCTGACGCGCGGGGGCACGAAGTGCGGAGGCTGGAGGCCTTCCGGCGCTGTGCGCGTCAGCGCGCCGTCGGTGCCGTCCTGCCCCACCTCGAGGTCTGGCTGCTCCGTAAATGGGGCACTGTCACCTACAGATTGACTCAGATACTCACCGGGCACGGGTGCTTCGGTGATTCGGTCGAATGAAGAACGAAGAAGAGACGGCGAGATGCCACTATTGCGCATCCGACCTGGACTCGGCCCAGCACACGCTGGAGGTCTGCCCTGCATGGGCGGCCGAGCGTCGAGTCCTGGTCGACGGGATCGGGCGAGACCTGTCCCCGCCGGCGTTGATCGCGGCAATGCTGGCGGGCGAGGAGGAGTGGAGGGCAGTGGTCTCCTTCTGCGAAGCAGTAATGCTCCAGACGGAGGCCGCCGAGCGGAATCGGGAGAGAGCCGATCCCGCTTGAAGACGGCGGCGGCGAGCTCAGTGATCGCTGCCGCCGACGAGCCGCGAGGGCGCACAGCCCGTAAAAAAAGTGTTCAGTAACTGTGTTTGCAAATTTTCCATTCGCGTTTGATTAGTTTTTTGTTCCTTTTTTCATCGCAAACTTGCCACATGATTTCAGGAACGGATAAACCCAAGAAAGAGGTAGTACCTATTATATAGAAACGTGGTGCCATGCTTAATTATCTATCATTTATTATTAATATTTGTGGCATAGAGGGCAAACCTGGTCACCTGTTGGTAAGTGATTAGCGCTGCCCATATACACACAGTATTACAGTTGTGTTGCCAGCCTTTAAGGACGTAAGATGGAAAGGGAGGCGATAGGTAATTTCACCGGTCGAGCCAGCCCATTCCTGCAGCGAATTGTATGGCTCTACCACTTATCGGATTCTTATAATAGGTTGGGGACAAAGTATTTTCGTATTTTTGTATGAAAAGTCAAGACATTTTTTTCAAAGTTTATTTACATTTATTTACAATATATATGTACCGTTTTGTTGAATAACTTTCTGCCATTTTGTGGGCAGAGACATTATCCCGTTACTGTAGAAACTTTGGGACTTCTGATCAAAAAAACGGGACAAATAGTTTTGGCAGTCCTCTCTTGAGGTCAACCTTACAGAACCTAAAGAATTCTGAAGAGACCGAAACAGGTGAAAATCTGAAGGCGCAAGGTCAGGGCTATATGGTGGATGCACTAGGACCTCCCAGTCGAACTCTCTTAATTTTTGCTGAGTGGCTAAAGATGTGTGTGGTCTAGCGTTATCGTGATGAAAGACCACACCCTTCCTGTTGATCAATTCCAGCCGTTTTCTCTCGACTGCTTCCTTTAATCTCATCAGTTGCTGGCAGTAAAGATCAGAATCGATGGTTTTGCCGGACGGTAAAAGCTCATAATGAACAATGCCCTTCCAATCCCACCATACACACAGCATCACCTTATTTCGTGTTAGGCCAGGTTTGGCCACAGTCTGTGAAGCCTGGCCAACTTTCGACCACGACCTTTTTCGCACGTTCTTGTCGTACGTGATCCACTTTTCATCGCCAGTTATCAATTTCTTCAAAAACGGCTCGGTTTCATTACGTCTCAATAATGAATCGCAAATGAGTACACGGTTCATTAGTTTCTTTGAGTGAGCTCGTGTGGCACCCAAATATCGAGCTTTTTTGTATAACCAGCTTTCTTCAAATGGGTCAAAACTGTTTTGTGGTCAATTCCCAGTTCTTCAGCTACATCGTAACTACTAATATGCCGATCTTGCTCCACTCTTTCAAAAATGGCGTCCATTTTATTCGTAACAGGGCGACCAGAGCGAGGTGCATCTTTAACATCAAAATTTCCGGACTGAAAACGTTTGAACCAAATTTGTGCTACTCTTACTGACACTGCATCAGGTCCATAAACATCACAAATTTTTTTGACTGCTTGAGTTGCATTTTTGCCTTTTTTATAATAAAATTTTAAAATGTATCGAATTTCTTCATTAGATTCACTCATTTTTACGGAGAGAAAAACAAATGAAAAATAGCGGGAAACAACTTTTTTTTATTTTTTTCTTTTCTTTATAATGTAACCTATTTAATGTTACCAAAACCAGCCAGACACAAATAGTACAGTCAAAGAAATTTTATAATAAGTTTATACCTACGTTATGCGAAAAGACTTTTTCCCCGACCTAATATAAATACATTCATATTACCAAAATTATATAAATTTTTAAACAATGCTAATTAATTGCGGAATTAGGACTGAGATTGTTGATATTTTATAGTTCATAAATGCTAAATGCTATTATTAGAAAATGTACACTATACGGTGTCAGTTAGCAACCTTACAAGGTAACAGGTAACTAACACATACCTCCTACGTGGTACTAAGAATTGATACGCGAGGAGTTGGGTATGGTAATACAATACCCTGCGTTTAATACGATGTCTTAAGACTAGTGACACCAGGAATATTAGCTCACAAAGGATAAGCCTGGATGGTTTTTGGTTACCTTTTCTTTTTCTACCTGAAGGTGTATGCAGCGTCGTGCGTAGGTGGCGGCGCCATACACCGGGCACAATGTTGTCAGCCATCAATATCTATCTCATTTAAGTTTCCAAAAGAATTCCGAAAAGCCGATGGCTTCGAACCTCCGAATCCAGAATTTGAATTTTTCATAAAAATAAAAAATGTTGTAAGGAATGACTAAAAGAGTGAAAAGATTGCATTATGCAAGTTTGAGTAAGCAGATATATATATATATACATTGCAAAAGCAAATTGATATAGGAGTCGAGGACGGCCACGACACTTTCCATCAAGTCAAGATCTTTAAAGATCGACGAGCGCGTATGACAAACGTTATGAAAGAAGATGCGAGTAAGGCGTGTAAGAATCGTGCCTAATGGCGCTCTGTCCTCTCCGCCTATCCCACAAGGTAGTGGCGTTATGTATGTATGTAATGAAAAAAAAGTAATAGTTATGCCGGCTAACAAAACTAATAACAGTACCTACTTGCAGTAAAATTTTAATAAAGACTTAGATAAATTTTATGTAATCGCATTTATCACACTAAATTTTGATGGTAGTACTTTCAACCATTAAATAAATGGTCATTATAGTCGGGATCAACGTACTGAATTGACACAACAGTAATGCATATCTTACACCTATGGTAGTGTAACTCCTCTGTATACACATAATTTTGTTCATTACTCGTAAAGATGATCTCTGTAAAGAGTTCGAAACGTCAGGAAATAAATAGAAAATAGGTTGTAAATAAACGCGATAGGTATAATCCATAAAAAGTTGTTTCAATGTTACATAATAAAGACTTTTTAGTAACTACACAGCTTTTACAACCCAGCGTATAAGCAGCAGTAATCTTGCAACCATACCTCGGTTTAACATTTGCTCCCAAAATAAAGGTTAGGTGGCAAGACCAATAATTACATTACACGGGGTATAATTCCACGGAGTAGTCAGCCAAACTTTGAACCCCAGATGTCTGGATTGCGGAACGGGGTTACTAACTAAACCACCAGGCCAAAGCAACAATAATAATAATAAATTTTATTATGAAAAATATAAATTACAATACATTGCGGGATGCTCTGACACCCACGGTAGTTCAAACTGTGTTGCGGGTGTCAGTGTCTTCCCTCATAGAAAATGACGCCTTTTTTACATAATAAATATAACACTGTGTGTAAACTGTAATACATATGTATGTATATAATACATTTGTGTACTGATAATTTTAAAAAGATGTTTTAATAAAATGTTATCTAAATATTCCAATAATATTGTGTATCATACACATAACACGTGTATCGTACTTGTAATTTAAGAGCCATTTGATTTTATGTACAGATAATTTAATTATGTGTTTTTATTTAATGATATAACAATCTATACCTATATCCTCATATAATTATCATTGTTTGTTGATGATAAAATGATCAATTCTTCTAGATAAATTGTGGTTCGTATATCTCAGAAATGGATTGATTATTCTGAAAAAGTATCCTCTTCAAATACTTTCATAACTTCAACACTGTGCATATGTATGTATGTTCCAGTATCTAAATACGGATAGAACCCACTTACTTCCGCGGGTAACCGGTTACTCGCATTAATGTTTATGTTATTAAAGTTATGGCGGCAACATAACGCTTCTTTTTTGGAGGCGGTTGTATAAAACAGTACCTTCATAACTAAAAAGCGATAAATAACGAAAACTTACTCATTTGTATCATTACCCATTAATACAATATACAAAACGTAATACTTTTATAAAGTAATCTTTAACTGTTATAATATTTACTACTGCCACTCATTATTGGCGACATTACGGGTGCAAGACCAGGTAACGTACTCTATTGTGTTGCACCGACTTCAATAATGAGTTACTTTATAAAAGTAATACGTTTTGTATATTGTATTAAGTATACAAATTAGTAAGTTTCGTTATTTATCGCTTTTTAGTTATGAAGGTACTGTTTTAATTTACTTAAAGATTTAGTGGTTTACGTTTATAGAAGTCGGTTTAACTTTTTTTTTAAATATTTTTTTTCACGAGTTTTAGTGATATTAATGAGTTGTGAACTTCAATAATTAGTTACATGGCTTTCCGTTTATTAAATATACATATTATAACTTGTTACCAGTCCGTTTATTAAATGGTTGATATTTTTAGGAGATGGACATGGCGTTCACCAAACGGAGAGTACAAGAACGAAATCGACTATATTCTATCAAATAGGCCTAGTATGGTTCAAAACATCGATGTTCTAAATATCAACTTTTCCTCAGACCACCGCCCAGTTAGAGCAACAATCTCCCTCACACGAGGAAAAAAGAATCGGTCCGCACACAAAAGCAACATATACGCGACACTGAAAACCGAGAGTGAAATTAACAAGTACAAAGAATCCATTTCAGCTCATATGCCAAACTTACTTGAACTAAACGAAAATATCTCTGTCCAAGCGCACTACGATGAAATACTAAGAGCCATCACAGACAGCCTTAAAAAAGCTCAAATATCTAAGAAAAGCTCAGGCCAAAAATCTTGACAGATCATACTCTGGCTCTCCTAAAGAGGAGACAAAAACTTCAAAATACAAATAATAAAACGAGGTCTATGAAAAACGAACTTTCGGCATTATATAAACTAATAAACAAAAGTATGAAACACGACTATACCAAATACAGATCAGATACTCTAGAAAAACATCTAATACAGTCAGGAGGCTCAAAAAAGGCTTACAAAGAGTTGAGGACAAACAAAACATGGATAGATGGATTAGACAACAAAGGGAAAACTCTAAACAATCGCAAGGATATTCTAGAGATCGCAACTATGTTCTACAAAAACCTCTATAGTGCTCACGACCACGCTATTAGTGACAACAACGATCACCGGGCAGATGAACTATCAAAAAGTCTTACACCATTCACGGTAGCAGAAGTAACTGAAGCAATAAATAATTTAAAAACATGTAAAAGCCCGGGTGCAGACAACATCACAAACGAGTGTATAAAGCTGGCTCAGTCATCGCTGGCTCTACCACTAACTCAATTATATAACCACATCCTGAAAGAACCGAAGACACCTTTACAATGGTCAGAGTCAGACATCATACTTATATATAAAAAAGGAAACCCCAACGACGTCGCAAATTATAGGCCAATAAGCCTACTACCATGTTTATACAAATTATTTTCCTCACTCATAAAAAAAAGAATAAGCACTACAATAGAAGCTATGCAACCTGTAGAACAAGCGGGATTTAGAAAGAATTTCTCGACAATAGACCACATCTATACTCTAGAATTAATAATTAATAAATACCAGGAAAAGCAAAGAGCTCTATATATAGCTTATATAGACTACAAAAAAGCCTTCGACACCGTCTCCCACTCAAGCATCTGGAGTGCGCTACAAGAACAAGGAGTAGAGCAAAAATACATAGAAGTGCTAAAATGTATCTACAGCAACAACAAAGGGAGAGTGAAACTGGAAAAAATCGGCCCGAGCTTTCCTATTGAAAGAGGTGTGAAACAGGGCGACCCGACTTCCCCGGCGCTCTTCATAGCAATATTGGAGTTTATAATCAGAAAGCTGGATTGGGGAATGAGCGGTTTAAATATCGATGGCAACTACCTCAGCCACCTACGATTTGCTGACGATTTAGTACTACTGTCAGAATCAAGCCTACAGCTACAAAGCATGATTCACTCATTAAACCAGGTTAGTACAAAAGTAGGACTGGAGATGAACCTAGCGAAAACTATGTTAATGACAAACAGCATAGAAAAGACAATAACTGTCAACAACGAAACTTTGAAATACACTAACAAATATATATACCTAGGGAAACAAATAAGCTTTGACAAAGACAGTAATTATTTAGAAGTTGAGAGGAGGATCCAACAAACTTGGAATAAATACTGGAGTATGAAGGAAATCTTCAAAAGCAATCTGCCTGTACACCTCAAAACAAAAGCTATGTCGAGCTGCCTTCTACCATGCTTAACGTACGCCTCCCAGACCTGGAAATACACGAACAAAGTCATAAACAAGATAACAACATGTCAACGAGGCCTAGAGCGTAGCATGCTCAATATAAAGAAAATAAAGAGAATAAGGCATACCAAGATAAGAAGCATGACCAAAGCTACAGAAGCCCTAACATATGCTAAAAGACTAAAATGGAAATGGGCGGGACATGTAGCAAGACTTTCAGATGAGCGCTGGACCATAAGGGCAACACGATGGAATGGTCCAAGTGGGAAACGCCGCTACCAAGGAAGACCGCTTACGAGATGGGCGGATGAAATAATTAAGACGGCTGGCCCAAATTGGATGCAAACAGCACAAAATAGAGAAATATGGCATTCCTTGGAGGAGGCCTTCACCTGCGGAGGGGTTCTTGTACAAACATAAATAGATACATTTAATTAAACTTAGGCTATATTAAACTAACATTTATTACTTAATATATATACAACTATGTTCACTCACTTAGATTTATTTTAGGCTATATATTTAATGTTATAAGGATTAGGAATAATATTAATTTCTTTATTTTTTTAATACATACATACTTTAAATGTAGCCTATGCTTTGTAAACTAACACTTAGTATTCTTACAAGAAATAAAAAGGCTTTTTTATTTTTTTATTTTTATTTATTTATTTTTAGGGAGCTATAATTGTTGTTAATAAGTATCTAATTAGCTAAAAGAGTTTGACAATACTTGTTAAGTATTTATATTTTTGTTATTATCATGGGTAGACAATAACACTGCAGCCCGAATGAAGACCAATCGTAGTATTGAAGGTATTGCAGAAAAAAATTTTTTTTTACTGTATAGTGTCCTAACTCCTAACCGTTTAAGAGTTCCATAGCGTCATCATCAGCACAGCAGTATCAGATATGAATTTAAGCTTATCTACCAAGCAACACGTTAGACCTATACACCACTAAACATTTTCTATCGACTAACTGCGGTACTGTCTCCCAACTCCTAACCATTAAGGAGTTCTGTGGCTTCTTCATCAGCACAGCAGCATCAGACGTATATTCAAGTATACCTCACAAGCAACACGTTAGCCCTACATACTACCAAGTAGTTTCTGTCGAAAAATTGCAGTGCTGTCTTCAAACTCCTAACCGTTGAGGAGTTTGGTGGCTTCTTCATCAGCACAGCAGCATCAAATGTTGACACCATACAGAATATCCCTAAGACATCACTATTACGTAACAAAAACACCATACTCGCATACAATTTTCGGACGTTGCCTTCGATTTCTCCTGGTTTCCATCATCAGATCCTAACTTGGTGAAAATGGGACCATCTCGAAAGTAAACACTATCAATCAAAAACAAAATTTTGCAATCGGTCCATAATTGACAAAAATATAGGTGAACAGACATAAAAAAAAATATACATACAGACGAATTGAGAACCTCCTCCTTTTTTCAAAGTCGGTTAAAAAATAAATACCACAGACGTTTTAATTTGTTCCCACTATTGGTTGTTATTCCGCAATTATTAATTGTAATTAATATGTAATTCAGAACAAGTTTTGAATCTGAAAAACAATGGGATCCATTCTTTTATCTTGGGATAGGAGGATAGACGAGCAAGAGTGGTAATTAACTAACGCCATCCATAGACACCTGCAACTCAGATAGTCTTACAGTTGCGAGCCTTTAATGGAGTGCGATGGAAAGGTAAGGAGCAAGGGCTACTGATGATACATTTACACCGAACGAAACACGACTTGTGCCACTATACGTCGATATTCTAAACGGTCGTGGTATTTCACGGGTCGAGCCGTTCCATGCACCAAAAACATTAATCAAAATCTTGCATAAGATCTCTACGATCATATTAATTAAGAAAAAATGGGCTCATGCATAATTTGAGTATACAACGTACTTCATTGTACAAGATATGAAACGATAAGAGGAATAATTATTTCATGTTCTACATTAATGATAAAATCTATATAAACGCAATGTTCAAATTGTAGGTATACTCTCACGCTATATTATTATATGCATAAGCAGTATATATAAATATACTAGCTGACCCGGCGAACTTTGTTCCGCATCAAAAGTAACTTTTACAGCGTTTACAATTAAAAACTAAATGTCGAAAAATATAACTTTTTCTTTACTACATTATACACACAAATCACCCCGTTGACACCCTCTAGCCCGAATACTGAACCGCCACTCAAATATATAAGCGCTATTTAAGCGTTTAAGTAACTGTCGTAATAGACAGAATACGTGAAATTTGAGCAGTAAGTAGCACTTTATTGATTGGCCTGAGTGGCGGTTCAGTATTCGGGCGTCTATCTATTAAAAAATACCGCATCAAAATCTGTTGCGTAGTTTCAAAGATCTCAGTAAGTAAGGGGACAGACAGCGGAAAGCGACAAGGATTTTCGAAGTCGGTTAAAAAGAAGAGTATTGTTGTCTTAATTTTTGTTGCTTATGATAAAACAAATGCGAGTTCCTCGTTCGATCTTATAAAAATAAAACTAATTTTTTTAATTGTGCGATTCACCTCCGCCTTAGGTTTCTTTGGCCTCAACATGACAACAGTTATAACATCTATGTACATTTTTACAATTGTGGTTTTTTTCTATTAAAACTATGAAATAACATAAATAGATGTTATGTTTATTTTAAAAAATCGTGACTAATAATTTTCTGCAAACAATAAATATTGTTATTGCAGCAATAACAGCTCAGTACTGTTGTATCTCAAACAAAATATTTATTAAAAACTATGTTTTAGTGAATATTTTATTATTAGATCCATTAAAAGTACCGTAATAAAATAAACTGGCAATTTTTACAGTATTTTTATACATTGGCAACCTAAAAAAATAAAAATATTATTTTGTAAAATTGGAAGGTAATTGCCCTCTGTTCCACTCGTAGTCATGTGATAAAAAAACGCGTCTTCTAGAGGAATATTAAACTGACCTATGAAAAATGAGCATGAGCATTTTTTTTGTATTGCAAGGTCAGACAGTGTTCTAATTCTAACCATAGAAAAGACAATTAGCAGTAAAAAATGCACTAAGGCTTTAAAGCTTAATCCAGTCCAAAATATGTTTTAAATCCGACTTTTATGTATTTTATGATATTTCTTACTTTAAACAGTCTCGGTGGCGCAGTGGGCGAGCGCACGGCCTCTGATCCAGAGGTCCGGGGTTCGATTCCAGATACTGGCTCACACCAATGACTTTTCGAAATTGTTTTCGGAAGTTACATACATACATACATACATAAGCTCACGCCTGTATCCCATGGGGGTAGGCAGAGACTTTGGCTTTCCACAAGCTACGATCCTGACACACATCTTTCGCCTCATCCACAGTCATACATCTCGTCATGCATTTACGTCGGTTTCGGGTGCTACGCATTTTGCCTTTTTTAAACAGACCACTTATTTGGTCGTGGTAGCTCCGTCTTGGTCTCCCGATCCCGGCCCTGCCACTCACATTCGCTTCGTATACTCTTTTAGTCATTCGGCTTTCATCCATTCTTGCAATATGACCAAACCATCTTAACATACTTCTCTCCACTTTGGTCACCACATCATCCTTCAACTTGCATTTCTCCCTTATCACGCTATTTTTTATTCGATCCGCAATGGTGACTCCACACATACTTCTCAGAGAACGCATTTCCACTGCATTCACCTTACTTTCATGCTTCGTCTGCCACACCCAACACTCACTCCCGTACGTCAGAGTTGGTACCAACACACCATTGTGAATCGTCAAGCGTGCCTTTTCAGACACAGCCTGACTACGCATCAAGGCATGCAGTGCACCATTAACTCTGTTACCCGCAGTCACTCTCCTTTCAATATCTTCCTCACATTTTCCGTCTCTTGTAAACATACTTCCCAAATATACAAACTCATTCACTTGCTCCAATTTCTCGCCATCCAATATAATATCACACAGTGTGACCTCTTTCTCTCTCTCCACAACCATAGCTTTCGTCTTGCTTACATTTATTTTCATACCTCTTTCTCTAAACCCTTCATTCACCAAGATTAGCATGTCTTGTAACTCCGACGCCGACGAAGCAAGTAATACCTGGTCATCGGCGTACAGTAGGCACTTGACACGCACCTCTTCCATGCTTAAACCACATTCAGTCTCTTTCAGATTTGTCAGACAACTATCCATATAGAGATTGAAGAGCCACGGTGACGCAACACATCCCTGTCGAACACCTTTATAGATGTTAAACCAGTCTGAGTGCGCCCCATTCACCCTGATGCAGGCTCTAGAATTCTCATATAGAGAATTTAAAGCCCGCACCAGGCGCTCGTCAACCCCATATGTATTCGACAGCGTTGACCATAATTCATTCCTGGGTACACGATCATAGGCCTTCTCCAGATCTACAAAAGCACAAAATACTTTTTTGGACTTGGCTAAATGTTTTTCACAGATGGTCCGCAGAGAGAAGATCTGATCGATGCACCCCCTTCCTCTCCTAAATCCCGCTTGTACATCCCACAATTTCTCATCTGTTACATTCGTCACTCTTTCAATAAGAATCTTCGCATACAATTTACCTACAACACTGAGAAGACTAATGCCTCGGTAGTTTTTGCAGTCCTGCCGCGACCCCTTCCCCTTGTGCAAGGGCACAATGACTGCTTTGGTCCAGTCGTCCGGAACACAGCCATCACGCCAACACACATTGAAAAGTAGTCGCAGCAATCTTACAACAACCCCTTTGCCACTTTTCAGCATCTCGGTAGTTATCCTGTCATACCCTGCAGACTTACCCAATTTCGTACTTTTTATTGCATTCACTATTTCATCTTCCGTAATTTCTTGAACTGCATCGTTTTGTGAGTGAGTGGGAGTTGGAATGTTCACCGGCTCATTATTGTGAAGATGTCCCTCACTACACTCAAAGAGTTCTTCGAAGTAACTTTTCCAACGATGCAGAACATCCCTTTCAATACTCAACAATCGTCCATCTTTCGCTCTTATAACGTCCAACTCAGATGACCTTGAACCGCCGCGACTCAATCTAACCTGCTTCCAAAACAGTTTTAAATTGGCCCTGAAATTCTCAGACATCTTTCTGTCAAACTTCTCTTTCATACACTTCTTCTTTTCCTGTACCACAATTTTAGCTTTCTTCTTTGCTTCCACATACACACTTTTTGCATTTCTTACCTGGTATACGTTCTCTGTATGACTTTCATTACCTTTCGCTTTGATGGCTAGTCCATCCAACCACGCCTTTTTCTTACATTCCACTACTTTCTTAACCTCTGCATCCCACCAGCATTCATCCAAAGACCTTCCTTTCTTTCTTTTAGTCTCTCCACATACTTTGGCAGCTGCTCCAACCATACTACTTTTGACAACCTCCCATATATCATTCATTCCACCCGCATATGATACATCCCATACGTGCTTTGTCCTTTCTACCATTTCCCTCAAATATTCCGCTTGCACGTCTATGTCACTCAGTTTTTCAACTTTTATTCGACCAAGACTCGTTGTCGGCTTTTTGTTCCAGTGACGCCAGGCTTTAAACACATCCCTAATTCGACTTACCACCAAATAGTGATCTGTTCCCACACTGACGCCACGATAGCTCCTGGTATCTACGACTTTACTTTTGAGCCTATGGTCTACAATCACAAAATCGATCATACTCCTACTTTCATTCCTCTCCCATGTATACTTATGGATATCCTTGTGGTTGAACAGAGTATTCGTAACCACAAGGTCCTTTTCCACACACACTTGTAGCAAACTGGAGCCACTCTCGTTTATTCTTTCATCACCATACTTTCCTAAAACTCTTTCAAAACCCTCTCTTTCCACTCCAACCCAGCTATTACAATCTCCTATTACCATAATCCTCTCATTATTCTCGCATTTACTTAACAACAATCTCACACTATCCCAGAACTCCTCCTTCTCCGACACTGGGCGCCCGGTATCCGGTGCGTAAACAGCTACCAGAAATACACGAAGCAGACCCAGCTTTAGTCGGATCCACAAAAGTCTAGGACTAACACACTCAAAATCTTTCATACAATTCTTCAGACGCTCCGACAGGACAACCCCAACACCTTGGCACGCGCGTTCTCCTTCTGGAACTCCCGACCATAGCGCCGTTAGATCACCGTGTTGAGAAATGCCCATGCCTTTCCTTTTAGTCTCACTTACTACCATCAGATCTATACGTCTTTCTTTCACTACCTGACATAATTCATTCATCTTATCACTCATTCCTCCCTGCACATTCAGCGTAGCTATGCGGCACTCCGCGGCCCGCTTTTCGCCCCGTGGAATACCTTGGCGTGATATGTGGCGAGCATTATCGCCGCCTTCGGTATATTTTTCTTTAGCTGCCATTTAGTTCCCACGAGTAGCTAGGGAAATGAAGTGTCACCACAATGCAGAGCCCCGCATGCAACGGGAAGGTTAAATAGTATCTGGGGGCACCACTTCCAGATATCCGGCACGCTAGCATGCAGACTCGCCCCTGCACATGCATCCTTTGGCACGGCAGACCAATGGATTGGCGGAAAAGGAGAGGGAGAGGGTGAACATAAGGACTATTATAGATAAGTTAGGATATCAAGGTTGGGATACTGCTGTTACGGAAGGACTGGGATGTAGCAGCAGCAGCTCGAGGAGGTTGGGGTCGCACACCCAAATCTCACCAATAGACGTCGGACAGACTTCTACCAGCAAAGACCTCTGACCTGTGGAAGTTATGTGTGATAAATATCGATGACTGACAAACTTTGTGCCCGGTATGGCAATAGGCTCGCCACCTATTCCATTTGGGACGTAAACATAACGGCGAGACGAGGCTTAACAGCCGCTGCCTACACCTTCGGGTAACAAAAGGCGTGAAGTTATGTTATGTTTTGTTATGATATTTCGCAAAAAAATATATTTCTTTTTTTATAAAAAGTATCCTACGTTACTTCTGATACCTCCAAGAATATGTGTACAAAGTTTCAAGATGAGAGGTTGAGCACTTTTTACGTGAAAAGGTAGCGAACAAACAACTTTCGCATTTTTTATGTCCGGGACGCAAACTATCTTCATACCAATTTTTTTTTTAAATTAATGATGAAGGCAACAGGCCAGACAGGTCACATCAGCTATACCAACATTATGTTTTCCCTTCTCTTTGTTATATATCTTGTGCTGTGTAAAAATAATTGCAGCTGAATCGTTAGTTCTCTAATGGAGCAGAGCACGCGACGACATACCTATATACTTATTACTTTCTCTAAAAAGAAATATATTTATTTACAGATTTGCCACATAATTTCACCTAAGACATTGACCTTTTGTAAGTGTATATTCACTTTACAAATATGTACATCGAAACATGTTCTAACTTCACTTGGGGTGTTTAAAATGTATTGGAGACAGGTACGTAAATTTTATAGTCTAGTTAAACATAGCATATTAAAACAAAAATCTTATCTCTATGGCGTTTGAGTGTTTTATTGATAGAATATTAATGACTATTATAAATTTAACAAGATGGCGCTATTTTAAATCTTCCATGCAAAGGGCTGGCTGGAAAACTACACAGCTATAATACAGTAGTAACAAAACACAATATGTATAACTTTTCTGTACAATTGCGTGTCACCAAATAAATACAATGATCTAGGGTTTTTTTTTTTTTATGGGACAGGAGGGCAAACGAGCAGGCGTGTCACCTGATGGTAAGCAACCAACGCCACCCATGGACACCAGCAACACATATAGTGTTACTGTTGCGTTGCCGACCTTTAAGGGATAGGGGAAAGGAAAGGATGGGGAAAGGGGGGTGGGCCTCCGGGTACCTCTCACCGAACGAAACGCGGCATGAACCACTTTACGTCGGTCTTCTGAGAGGTCGTGGTATTTCACCGGTCGAGCCGACCCATTCATGTAGCGAACTGCTTGGCTCTACCACTAAAACCAAACATAATTTGTACAGCAATTTTAATCTAAGGTATGACTTTTATTTTCAATCAAATCTTTAAAACCGTTTCTGAGAACATGCTTGTTACACTAAATCTTGATGGTGTAGTGATTTAACATTCCACTTCTGTTTCAATGAATTCGGGGTTGTATATTGAACACTTTTCAGAAATGACTACAAATTTCATCACCATCATTTGGGACCAAAAAAATTGCCGTTTCGATGCCTAATTGCCGCTACACATTAGAATGCTGAAGTATTGCTTGTTTCACAAAAATCTTTATGCTTATCTTAAGTACAAGAATTCGACAGTACAGCGTAACAGTGATATATTTACGCTCTCGCTTCCATTGTTCCAGACGTGCTCTACTTAAGAATATAATGAACTTTAGAACTATTACTTGGTGCACTTCACCATGAATATCATGATAAACTGGTCGGCAATACCTTCGTTTGGTGGTGCTTCTAAGAGTCTTCTACATAATTGAGGTTATGTGTGAACTGTAAAGTTTGAAATTGTATGTGAAAACTAGTTCAAAATATCTCGAGCTGCTGTAATTGTTTTTGGTGACACAGTAATTCCTTTAAGTAATAAAGTAAAGAACCTTGGTCTTATTATTGACCCTGATTTATTTTGGGGTCCGCAGCTACAAGAGGTGAGCCGGAAATTGTTTGCTTCTGGAGGGTCTCTCAGAAGAATTCGGAATTTCCTACCCATAGCCACCAAAGTTGCTCTTGCAAATTCTGTTCTTCTGCCCATCCTTGATTATGCAGATGTCAGCTATCCTGATCTCGCCGAATACCAATTAGATAAACTTCAGCGTCTTCAAAATTTTTGCATAAGATTTATATTTGGTTTACGCAAATATGATCACGTTTCACAGTTCCGTAAACAACTCAAGTAGTTATCCATACGGTTTCGCCGGAATGCTCGTATCCTTTCAGTTTTATATAAAATACTGTTCGACCCTTCAACTCCTTCCTATCTCAAAGTAAGTTTTCAGTACTTACATGACACTCATTGCCAGAATTTGAGGTCTTCGCACAATTTCAGACTAAAAGTTTCACAACATTCCACAAATTTTTACGCCAAATCATTTACCGCCAAAGCTGTAGCCTTGTGGAATGAACTACCGGTGGAAATTCGGCGTGCTAAGACCCTAAGAGCATTCAAGAAAATGGTACACGATCACTATCTGGAATCATCACAATAATTAGTCATTCCTATTATATGTATGTATTTTTATGTACCTATGTATAAGTATGTGTTTAAGAATGTACGTGTATGTAAATGTGTAAATATTAGTTTAATCTATGTAAGTTTAAGTAGGTGTTTGTATGTATATATATAACATATACCTATATAACATAACATAACATAACATAACATAACATAACTTCACGCCTTTTGTTACCCGAAGGTGTAGGCAGCGGCTGTTAAGCCTCGTCTCGCCGTTATGTTTCCGTCCCAAATGGAATAGGTGGCGAACCTATTGCCATACCGGGCACAAAGTTTTTCAGTCATCGATATTTATCACACATAACTTCCGAAAACCATTTCGAAAAGTCATTGGTGTGAGCAAGTCTCGGTTTAAGTCTCGGTGGCGCAGTTGTTGAGCACACGGCCTCTGATCCAGAGGTCCGGGGTTCGATTCCAGACACTTACCTATTTAAAATCATATATTTCTCTTTTTTATTTATAAAATTATATTATAAAACTTTTTATAAAATCATTATTCAAATTGTACGCAACATTTACTGTCCACTCTAAATTCATCATGTCCACCTAAGGTTGCCTGGCAGAAATTGCTTACAGCAATAAGGCCGCCCATTGTGCTATCATAATTATAAGGATTTTTCTGTATACCTATATATTATCTCTTGTGTACAATAAAGTATATATAAATAAATAATTTTACACCTCATCTTTTCACGTAAGTGATGTAAAAAAGATTAAGAAACTTGATCAGTTTTTAACAATGGTAGAACTACACCGCTCGCTGCATAAATGGATCGACTCGACCGGTGAAATACCATGACCTCTCAGAATATGGACGTAAAGTGACACACGTTGCGTTCCGTTAGGTAAGAGAGGTCGCTGGAAGCTCACCCCCTTCCCCACCCCATCTCCCAGTCACTTAAAAATAGGCAACGGCAACACTATCGGCGTTACAGGTGTGTAAGGTGGTAGTTGCTTACCATCAGGTGAATGACCCGGGAAACCTCTAGTACAGCTGCGGCAGTGCCTTGATGATACCAAATACTTTCAAGTATTAATCTGTACAAGTAAATTTGCACTCGGCGTATATTTTATAGTTTTCGTCTTATATTTGGGGCTATAAAATATTCCATACTATCACCACTGACAAAACAGTGTTTTTAAATATAACTTTTAAATTTTTATATGTAATTTTGCGATATACTGACTACAATACTTGTCATCAATGTGCAATTAGTTCTGTACTGATTCAGAAATAAGATAGACTTTGAGTTTACTTTTTGAAAGGAAAAGTTTGTGTGTTGTCAAAAAAAAAATTAGAGTTCCGGATTTGTACTGTGCAGTGTAATAGGTGATATAATTTGTCTATTGCTTTTTTAAAATTGTGTTAGACAAACATTGTCAGTACCTTTTAATCGATTTCAAAGTATCCCGCGGCGCATCGCTATTATTCAATTCCGTTCTTGATCAATGACCACTTCCTTCTCTTACGCAAACCGGAGCAAGTGAACACCAGTCTTAAGCTGATAATCACAATTATTAACCCCATTTTCTTATTTCGCAAGCAATTTAGAACATTGTGTACCGATTCTCGCTTTGATCAATTTTTGTTGGCACTTTAATTAATGACAATTAATAATAATATTTTCTTCATAATTTTAATACTTGAAGATGTAAGCGGCACTATCTCGTTACGCTAAAAATAATAAACCATGCAATAGCTGGCAAGCCCATTGGCATATTTATGAATAGTTTTGTACGAACCCGGATTCAAAGTTTGGACGGTTTAAGCGCCATATTATATACTAGCAGACCGCGCGAACTTCGTACCGCCATATTTTATACATTTTCCACTAAAAAGATTATTGCCGCGATCATATTAATACCCCAAAGCTTTCCTCATAAATGGATAATCTAACACTATTTTTTTTTAACTAAAGTTCTTGATACATACATACATACATAACTTCACGCCAGATCCCTTGCGGGGTAGGTAGAGAGTACAAAGCGCTATAAGGCACGATTTTTACACACCTTACTTGCTTGGCTGTTGATATTAGGCACTAACAACCTAGATATGATGAAAATAATAGCAGTTAAAATAATAAGCAGTTAGCTGCATGAATGGGCCGGCTCAACCGATAAAATGAACCGGTGAAGAAGCACGACCTCTCGTCACGACCTCTCGATCGACGTAAAGTGGCTCATGCCGCGTTACGTTCGGTGAGAGAGGTACCCGGAGATCCACCTCCCTTCCCCATCCTTCTTCCTTAAAGGTCGGCAACGCAACCGTAACACTACCAGGTGTTGCCGGTGTCCATGGGCGGCGCAGGTTGCTTACCATCAGGTGACACGCTTGCTCCTTTGTCCTCCTATCCCGTAAAAAAAATATTATCAACTTCAATCAATAGCAATACCAGGGACTTTGTCAATCTTTAATTTTTTTTTAATACTACTTGAACCTTTTTTTTAATTGGTCATTGTCGTCGATTAAAAAAAAACCTGGTCACTACATGTTCTTAACAGTATGGCTAACTCACAGTGAGTGTTTTTTTTATAATTTAAATGATGTCGATTTGGCAACTTGGTATTACTCTTATCAAAATAAATTCACTAAATTTGAAAAGAGATCACGATATTAAAAATGTAAATATAGATGGGCAACTCTATGTGGTATGTAGTCGTGTAACAAACCCGCAAAGTCTTTATATTTTAGCAAAAGACGCCAAGATCGAGGTGCGTAGGCATATCTTGCGCTTCGTCCATATATATGAAGTTGCAATATTGTAAAGAATTATAGATAATATTATAATATCTGCGTGAAGAACTAACTGTAAACTAACTCTAGCTGTGACTCATGACTTTGGTTACTTAAGTACGAAAATCTTTTTAAATATTTTGATATTCGCGTTGCATATTACATACATACATATAATGAACAGAAAATAACGTGACACATTTAGGCAAACAAATTATCTGTCTGCTTGTGACTACGGCCAGTGCAACCAGGCTGAAACGTCAAGCTAATAATAAAAGTAAGTATTTGTTTACATAAACGTGTCGCGTTATTTCCCGTTTATTATACTCTTAAATAGATCAAATTCTAATCTATGTGTCTAAATAGACACGGGGTCACAGATGTTACATGTTCACATCACGTATTACAAAATAAAAATATATATACCCCAAAAGACGATTAAATACTCAAACTCAAACTCATTAGGACAAAAAGAAACAAAAAAATGTCTTAGAAAATAAAAATTACCTGCCAGCTATCAGCGGCGCTCATGACCGAGTCGGGCGGGACTCCCGATCATATATATGTGCGCGGAATATTTGCCTAAGAAACGAATACTTACATTTTGTATTTTGCGATATCTTTTGAATTAAATGTCCAAATTGAATCATTCAAAAAGTTCTAGAAAGGTATTAAATCTATCTTTATATTGAAGTAATTTATTTTGGGTAGAGTTAATACCAAGGTACAAAATAAAGAGCTTTAAAAACGACCTCATTATAATTAATTTTT